>CAWVOD010000014.1:0-619050 GCA_963930825.1 Silvanus unidentatus | reverse complement strand
TACTATGTGAATATAGTAATGGTTTGGTGCTCTATTTAACGCCGCATACACCATATGAACTTCCTGCCTACGATAGCTTGGCCGTAATAGACATTTTTGAAATATTCACTGTTCAACCACATGGGGCAGTCTAACGCCTAATATGTGGATATAGTAATGGTTTGGGGCTCTGTATAACGCCGCATACACAATATGAACTGCCTGCCTACGATAGTTTGGCTATAACAGACATTTTTCAATTATTTACTGTTCAACTACATAGGGCAGTCTAACGCCTAATATGTGGATATAGTAATGGTTTGGGGCTCTGTATAACCCCGCATACACAATATGAACAGCCTGCCTACGATAGTTTGGCTAAAACAGTCATTTTTGAAATATTCACTGTTCAACCACATGGGGCAGTCTAACGCTTAATATGTGAATATAGTAATGGTTTGGGGCTCTGTTAAACGCCGCATGCACAATATGAACTGCCTGCTTACGATAATTTTGCTATAACAGACATTTTTTAAATATTCACTGTTCAACCACATAGGGCAGTCTAACGCCTAATATGTGGATATAGTAATGGTTTGGGGCTCTGTTAAATGCCGCATATACAATATGAACTGCCTGCCTACGATACCTTGGCTGTAATAGACATTTTTGAAATATTCACTGTTCAACCACATAGGGCAGTCTAACGCCAAATATGTGGATATAGTAATGGCTTGGGGCTCTGTATAATCCCGCGTACACAATATGAACAGCCTGCCTACGATAATTTGGCTAAAACAGACATTTTTGAAATATTCACTGTTCAACCACATGGGTCAGTCTAACGCTTAATATGTGGATATATTAATGCTTTGGGCCTCTGTATAACGCTGCATATACGATATGAACTTTGTGCCTCTAATAGTTTGGCTGTAACGGACACTTTTGGAATATTATGTGTTCAAACACATGTTGCAGTCCAATGCTTAATATGTGATTATATTAATGCTTTGAGTCTCTGTATAACGCTGCATACACAATATGAACTGCCTGCCTACGATACCTTGGCTGTAATAGACACTTTTGAAATATTCACTGTTCAACTACATAGGGCAGTCTAACGCCTAATATGTGGATATAGTAATGGTTTGGGGCACTGTATAACCCCGCATACACAATATGAACAGCCTGCCTACGATAGTTTGGCTAAAACAGACATTTTTGAAATATTCACTGTTCAACCACATGGGGCAGTCTAACGCTTAATATGTGAATATAGTAATGGTTTGGGGCTCTGTTAAACGCCGCATACACAATATGAACTGCCTGCCTACGATACCTTGGCTGTAATAGACATTTTTGAAATATTCACTGTTCAACAACATAGGGCAGTCTAACGCCTAATATGTGGATATAGTAATGGTTTGGAACTCTGTATAACCCCGCATACACAATATGAACAGCCTGCCTACGATAGTTTGGCTAAAACAGACATTTTTGAAATATTCACTGTTCAACCACATGGGGCAGTCTAACGCCTAATATGTGAAAGTAGTAATGCTTTAAGATTCTGTATAACGCAGCATGCACAATATGAACTGCCTGCTTACGATAATTTTGCTATAAGAGACATTTTTTAAATATTCACTGTTCAACCACATAGGGCAGTCTAACGCCTAATATGTTTATATAGTAATGGTTTGGGGCTCTGTTAAACGCCGCATACACAATATGAACTGCCTCTCTACGATACCTTGGCTGTAATAGACATTTTTGAAATATTCACTATTCAACCACATGAGGCAGACTAACGCTTACTATGTGAATATAGTAATGGTTTGGGGCTCTGTTTAACGCCGCAAACACAATATGAACAGCCTGCCTACGATAGTTTGGCTAAAACAGACATTTTTGAAATATTCACTGTTCAACAACATAGGGCAGTCTAACGCCTAATATGTGGATATAGTAATGGTTTGGAGCTCTGTATAACCCCGCATACACAATATGAACAGCCTGCCTACGATAGTTTGGCTGTAATAGACATTTTTGAAATATTCACTGTTCAACCTCATACGGAAGTCTAACGCCTAATATGTGAATACAGGAATGGTTTGGGTCTCTGTAAACAGCCGCTTACACCATATGAACTGCCTGCCTACGATACCTTGGCTGTAATAGACATTTTTGAAATATTCACTGTTCAACCACATACGGCAGTCTAACGCCTAATATGTGGAAATAGTTAGGGTTTGGGGCTCTGTATAACGCCGCATACACAATATGAACTGCCTGCTTACGGTAGTTTGGCTATAACAGACAATTTTTAATTATTTATTGTTCAACTACATAGGGCAGTCTAACGCCTAATAAGTGGATATTGTAATGGTTTCGGGCTCTGTATAACCCCGCATACACAATATGAACAGCCTGCCTACGATAGTTTGGCTAAAACAGACATTTTTGAAATATTCACTGTTCAACCACATGGGGCAGTCTAACGCCTAATATGTGAAAGTAGTAATGCTTTAAGATTCTGTATAACGCAGCATGCACAATATGAACTGCCTGCTTACGATAATTTTGCTATAAGAGACATTTTTTAAATATTCACTGTTCAACCACATAGGGCAGTCTAACGCCTAATATGTTTATATAGTAATGGTTTGGGGCTCTGTTAAACGCCGCATACACAATATGAACTGCCTCTCTACGATACCTTGGCTGTAATAGACATTTTTGAAATATTCACTATTCAACCACATGAGGCAGACTAACGCTTACTATGTGAATATAGTAATGGTTTGGGGCTCTGTTTAACGCCGCAAACACAATATGAACAGCCTGCCTACGATAGTTTGGCTAAAACAGACATTTTTGAAATATTCACTGTTCAACCTCATACGGAAGTCTAACGCCTAATATGTGAATACAGGAATGGTTTGGGTCTCTGTAAACAGCCGCTTACACCATATGAACTGCCTGCCTACGATACCTTGGCTGTAATAGACATTTTTGAAATATTCACTGTTCAACCACATACGGCAGTCTAACGCCTAATATGTGGAAATAGTTAGGGTTTGGGGCTCTGTATAACGCCGCATACACAATATGAACTGCCTGCTTACGGTAGTTTGGCTATAACAGACAATTTTTAATTATTTATTGTTCAACTACATAGGGCAGTCTAACGCCTAATAAGTGGATATTGTAATGGTTTCGGGCTCTGTATAACCCCGCATACACAATATGAACAGCCTGCCTACGATAGTTTAGCTAAAACAGTCATTTTTGAAATATTCACTGTTCAGCCACATGGGGCAATCTAACGCTTAATATGTGAATATAGTAATGGTTTGGGGCTCTGTTAAACGCCGCATACACAATATGAACTGCCTGCCTACGATAGTTTGGCTAAAACAGACATTTTTGAAATATTCACTGTTCATCCACATGGGGCAGTCTAACGCTTAATATGTGAATATAGTAATGGTTTGGGGCTCTGTTAAACGCCGCATACACAATATGAACTGCCTGCCTACGATACCTTGGCTGTAATAGACATTTTTGAAATATTCACTGTTCCACCACATGGGGCAGTCTAACGCCTAATATGTGAATATAGTAATGGTTCGGGGCTCTGTATAACGCCGTATACACAATATGAACTGCTTGCTAACGATAGTTTGGCTATAACAGACACTTTTGAAATGTTCACTGTTCAACCACATAGGGCAGTCTAACAGCTAATATGAGGATATAGTAATGGTTTGGGGCTCTGTTAAACGCCGCATTCACAATATGAACTGCCTGCCTACGATACCTTGGCTGTAATAGACAATTTTGAAATATTCACTGTTCAACCACATGGGGCAGTCTAACGCCTAATATGTGAATATAGTAATGGTTTGGGGCTCTGTATAACGCCGCATACACAATATGAACTGCCTGCTAACGATAGTTTGGCTATAACAGACACTTTTGAAATGTTCACTGTTCAACCACATAGGGCAGTCTAACGCCTAATATGAGGATATAGTAATGGTTTGGGGCTCTGTATAACGCCGCATACACAATATGTACTGCCTCCCTACGATAATTTGGCTATATCTGACATTTTTGAAATATTCACTGTTCAACCACATGGGGCAGTCTAACGCTTAATATCTGAATATAGTGATGGTTTGGGACTCTGTAAAACGCCGCATACAGAATATGAACTGCCTGCCTACGATAGCTTGGCCTTAATATACAATTTTGAAATATTCAATGTTCACTCACATGGGGCAGTCCAACGCTTAATATGTGATTATATTAATGTTTTGGGACTCTGTATAACGCTGCATATACAGTATGAACTCTGTGCCTTTTATAGTTAGGCTGTAACTGACATTTTTGGAATATTAATTGTTCAACAACATGGGGTTGTCGATCGCTAAATATGTGGTTATAGTAATGCTTTGGGCCTCTGTATAACGCTGCATATACAATATGAAATTTGTGCCTCTAATAGTTTGGCTGTTACGGACATTTTTGGAATATTAGGTGTTCAACCACATGGGGCAGTCCAACGCTTACTATGTGAATATAGTAATGGTTTGGTGCTCTGTTTAACGCCGCATACACCATATGAACTTCCTGCCTACGATAGCTTGGCCGTAATAGACATTTTTGAAATATTCACTGTTCAACCACATGGGGCAGTCTAACGCCTAATATGTGGATAAAGTAATGGTTTGGGGCTCTGTATAACGCCGCATACACAATATGAACAGCCTGCCTACGATAGTTTGGCTAAAACAGTCATTTTTGAAATATTCACTGTTCAACCACATGGGGCAGTCTAACGCTTAATATGTGAATATAGTAATGGTTTGGGGCTCTGTTAAACGCCGCATGCACAATATGAACTGCCTGCTTACGATAATTTTGCTATAACAGACATTTTTTAAATATTCACTGTTCAACCACATAGGGCAGTCTAACGCCTAATATGTGGATATAGTAATGGTTTGGGGCTCTGTTAAATGCCGCATATACAATATGAACTGCCTGCCTACGATACCTTGGCTGTAATAGACATTTTTGAAATATTCACTGTTCAACCACATAGGGCAGTCTAACGCCAAATATGTGGATATAGTAATGGCTTGGGGCTCTGTATAATCCCGCATACACAATATGAACAGCCTGCCTACGATAATTTGGCTAAAACAGACATTTTTGAAATATTCACTGTTCAACCACATGGGTCAGTCTAACGCTTAATATGTGGATATATTAATGCTTTGGGCCTCTGTATAACGCTGCATATACGATATGAACTTTGTGCCTCTAATAGTTTGGCTGTAACGGACACTTTTGGAATATTATGTGTTCAAACACATGTTGCAGTCCAATGCTTAATATGTGATTATATTAATGCTTTGGGTCTCTGTATAACGCTGCATACACAATATGAACTGCCTGCCTACGATACCTTGGCTGTAATAGACATTTTTGAAATATTCACTGTTCAACCACATGGGGCAGTCTAACGCCTAATATGTGGATATAGTAATGGTTTGGGGCTCTGTATAACCCCGCATACACAATATAAACAGCCTGCCTACGATAGTTTGGCTAAAACAGACATTTTTGAAATATTCACTGTTCAACCACATAGGGCAGTCTAACGCCAAATATGTGGATATAGTAATGGTTTGGGGCTCTGTATAATCCCGCATACACAATATGAACAGCCTGCCTACGATAATTTGGCTAAAACAGACATTTTTGAAATATTCACTGTTCAACCACATGGGGCAGTCTAACGCTTAATATGTGAATATAGTAATGGTTTGGGGCTCTGTTAAACGCCGCATACACAATATGAACAGCCTGCCTACGATACCTTGGCTGTAATAGACATTTTTGAAATATTCACCGTTCAACCACATAGGGCAGTCTAACGCCTAATATGTGGATATAGTAATGGTTTGGGACTCTGTTTAACGCCGCATACATTATATGAACTGCCTGCCTACGGTAGTTTGGCTATAACAGACATTTTTCAATTATTTACTGTTCAACTACAAAGGGCAGTCTAACGCCTAATAAGTGACTATATTAATGCTTTGGGCCTCTGTATAACGCTGCATATACGATATGAACTTTGTGCCTCTAATAGTATGGCTGTAACGGACACTTTTGGAATATTAGGTGTTTAGCCACATGGGGCAGTCCAACGCTTAATAAGTGACTATATTAATGCTTTGGGCCTCTGTATAACGCTGCATATACGATATGAACTTTGTGCCTCTAATAGTTTGGCTGTAACGGACACTTTTGGAATATTAGGTGTTCAAACACATGTTGCAGTCCAATGCTTAATATTTGTATATATTAATGCTTTGGGACTCTGTATAACGCTGCATATACAGTATGAACTCTGTGCCTTTTATAGTTAGGCTGTAACTGACATTTTTGGAATATTAGGTGTTCAACAACATGGGGTTGTCGATCGCTTTATATGTGGTTATAGTAATGCTTTGGGACTCTGTACAACGCTGCATATACAAAATGAGCACTGTGCCTCTAATAGTTTGGCTGTAACGGACACTTTTGGAATATTAGGTGTTCAACCACATGGGGCAGTCCAACGCTTAATATGTGGTTAAAGTAATGCTTTGGGACTCTGTATAACGCTGCATATTCGATATGAACTTTGTGCCTCTAATAGTTTAGCTGTAACGGACATTTTTGGAATATTAGGTGTTCAACCACATGGGGCAGTCCAACGCTTAATAAGTGACTATATTAATGCTTTGGGCCTCTATAAAACGTTGCATATTCGATATGAACTTTGTGCCTCTAATAGTTTAGCTGTAACGGACACTTTTGGAATATTAGGTGTTTAGCCACATGGGGCAGTCCAACGCTTAATAAGTGACTATATTAATGCTTTGGGCCTCTGTACAACGCTGCATATACAATATGAAATCTGTGTCTCTAATAGTTTGGCTGTAACGGACACTTTCGGAATAATATGTGTTCAAACACATGTTGCAGTCCAATGCTTAATATTTGATTATAATAATGCTTTGGGACTCTGTATAACGCTGCATATACAGTATGAACTCTGTGCCTTTTATAGTTAGGCTGTAACTGACATTTTTGGAATATTAGGTCTTCAGCCACATGGGGCAGTCCAACGCTTAATAAGTGACTATATTAATGCTTTGGGCCTGTGAATAACGGTGCACATACAAAATGAGCACTGTGCCTCTAATAGTTTGGCTGTAACGGACACTTTTGGAATATTAGGTGTTTAACCACATAAGGCAGTCCAACGCTTTGTAACGGACACTTTTGGAATATTATTTGTTCAAACACATGTTGCAGTCCAATGCTTAATATTTGATTATATTAATGCTTTGGGACTCTGTATAACGCTGCATATTCGATATGAACTTTGTGCCTCTAATAGTTTGGCTGTAACGGACAGTTTTGGAATATTAGGTGTTCAACCACATGGGGCAGTCCAACGCTTAATAAGTGACTATATTAATGCTTTGGGCCTGTGAATAACGGTGCACATACAAAATGAGCACTGTGCCTCTAATAGTTTGGCTGTAACGGACATTTTTGGAATATTAGGTGTTTAACCACATGGGGCAGTAAAACGCTTAATAAGTGACTATATTAATGCTTTGGGCCTCTGTAAAACGCTGCATATTCGATATGAACTTTGTGCCTCTAATAGTTTGGCTGTAACGGACACTTTTGGAATATTAGGTGTTCAACCACATGGGGCAGTCCAACGCTTAATAAGTGACTATATTATTGCTTTGGGCCTCTGTATAACGCTGCAAATTCGATATGAACTTTGTGCCTCTAATAGTTTAGCTGTAACGGACATTTTTGGAATATTAGGTGTTTAACCACATGGGGCAGTCCAACGCTTAATAAATGACTATATTAATGCTTTGGGCCTGTGAATAACGGTGCACATACAAAATGAGCACTGTGCCTCTAATAGTTTGGCTGTAACGGACATTTTTGGAATATTAGGTCTTCAGCCACATGGGGCAGTCCAACGCTTAATAAGTGACTATATTAATGCTTTGGGCCTCTGTAAAACGCTGCATATTCGATATGAACTTTGTGACTCTAATAGTTTGGCTGTAACGGACACTTTTGGAATATTAGGTGTTCAACCACATGGGGCAGTCCAACGCTTAATAAGTGACTATATTATTGCTTTGGGCCTCTGTATAACGCTGCATATTCGATATGAACTTTGTGCCTCTAATAGTTTAGCTGTAACGGACACTTTTGGAATATTATTTGTTCAAACACATGTTGCAGTCCAATGTTTAATATTTGATTATATTAATGCTTTGGGACTCTGTATAACGCTGCATATTCGATATGAACTTTGTGCCTCTAATAGTTTGGCTGTAACGGACAGTTTTGGAATATTAGGTGTTCAACCACATGGGGCAGTCCAACGCTTAAAAAGTGACTATATTAATGCTTTGGGCCTGTGAATAACGGTGCACATACAAAATGAGCACTGTGCCTCTAATAGTTTGGCTGTAACGGACATTTTTGGAATATTAGGTGTTCAGCCACATGGGGCAGTCCAACGCTTAATAAGTGACTATATTAATGCTTTGGGCCTCTGTAAAACGCTGCATATTCGATATGAACTTTGTGCCTCTAATAGTTTAGCGGTAACGGACATTTTTGGAATATTAGGTGTTCAACCACATGGGGCAGTCCAACGCTTAATAATGCTATATTAATGCTTTGGGCCTCTGTATAACCCTGCATATTCGATATGAACTTTGTGCCTCTAATAGCTTTCCCGTAATAGACATTTTTGAAATATTCACTGTTCAACCACATACGGAAGTCTAACGACTAATATGTGGATATAGTAATGGTTTGGGGCTCTGTTAAACGCCGCATACACAATATGAACAGCCTGCCTACGATACCTTGGCTGTAATAGACATTTTTGAAATATTCACTGTTCAACCACATGGGGCAGTCTAACGCCTAATATGTGGATATAGTAATGGTTTGGGGCTCTGTATAACCCCGCATACACAATATAAACAGCCTGCCTACGATAGTTTGGCTAAAACAGACATTTTTGAAATATTCACTGTTCAACCACATAGGGCAGTCTAACGCCAAATATGTGGATATAGTAATGGTTTGGGGCTCTGTATAATCCCGCATACACAATATGAACAGCCTGCCTACGATAATTTGGCTAAAACAGACATTTTTGAAATATTCACTGTTCAACCACATGGGGCAGTCTAACGCTTAATATGTGAATATAGTAATGGTTTGGGGCTCTGTTAAACGCCGCATACACAATATGAACAGCCTGCCTACGATACCTTGGCTGTAATAGACATTTTTGAAATATTCACCGTTCAACCACATAGGGCAGTCTAACGCCTAATATGTGGATATAGTAATGGTTTGGGACTCTGTTTAACGCCGCATACATTATATGAACTGCCTGCCTACGGTAGTTTGGCTATAACAGACATTTTTCAATTATTTACTGTTCAACTACAAAGGGCAGTCTAACGCCTAATAAGTGACTATATTAATGCTTTGGGCCTCTGTATAACGCTGCATATACGATATGAACTTTGTGCCTCTAATAGTATGGCTGTAACGGACACTTTTGGAATATTAGGTGTTTAGCCACATGGGGCAGTCCAACGCTTAATAAGTGACTATATTAATGCTTTGGGCCTCTGTATAACGCTGCATATACGATATGAACTTTGTGCCTCTAATAGTTTGGCTGTAACGGACACTTTTGGAATATTAGGTGTTCAAACACATGTTGCAGTCCAATGCTTAATATTTGTATATATTAATGCTTTGGGACTCTGTATAACGCTGCATATACAGTATGAACTCTGTGCCTTTTATAGTTAGGCTGTAACTGACATTTTTGGAATATTAGGTGTTCAACAACATGGGGTTGTCGATCGCTTTATATGTGGTTATAGTAATGCTTTGGGACTCTGTACAACGCTGCATATACAAAATGAGCACTGTGCCTCTAATAGTTTGGCTGTAACGGACACTTTTGGAATATTAGGTGTTCAACCACATGGGGCAGTCCAACGCTTAATATGTGGTTAAAGTAATGCTTTGGGACTCTGTATAACGCTGCATATTCGATATGAACTTTGTGCCTCTAATAGTTTAGCTGTAACGGACATTTTTGGAATATTAGGTGTTCAACCACATGGGGCAGTCCAACGCTTAATAAGTGACTATATTAATGCTTTGGGCCTCTGTAAAACGTTGCATATTCGATATGAACTTTGTGCCTCTAATAGTTTAGCTGTAACGGACACTATTGGAATATTAGGTGTTTAGCCACATGGGGCAGTCCAACGCTTAATAAGTGACTATATTAATGCTTTGGGCCTCTGTACAACGCTGCATATACAATATGAAATCTGTGTCTCTAATAGTTTGGCTGTAACGGACACTTTCGGAATAATATGTGTTCAAACACATGTTGCAGTCCAATGCTTAATATTTGATTATAATAATGCTTTGGGACTCTGTATAACGCTGCATATACAGTATGAACTCTGTGCCTTTTATAGTTAGGCTGTAACTGACATTTTTGGAATATTAGGTGTTCAACAACATGGGGTAGTCCAATGCTTAATATGTGGTTAAAGTAATGCTTTGGGACTCTGTATAAAGCTGCATATACAATATGAACTCTGTGTCTCTAATAGTTTGGCTGTAGCGGACACTTTTGGAATATTATGTGTTCAAACACATGTTGCAGTCCAATGCTTAATATTTTATTATATTAATGCTTTGGGACTCTGTATAACGCTGCATATACAAAATGAGCACTGTGCCTCTAATAGTTTGGCTGTAACGGACACATTTGGAATATTAGGTGTTCAACCACATGGGGCAGTCTAACGCCTAATATGTGGATATAGTAATGGTTTGGGGCTCTGTATAACGCCGCATACACAATATGAACTGCCTGCCTACGATAGTTTGGCTATAACAGACATTTTTCAATTATTTACTGTTCAACTACATAGGGCAGTCTAACGCCTAATATGTGGATATAGTAATGGTTTGGGGCTCTGTATAACCCCGCATACACAATATGAACAGCCTGCCTACGATAGTTTGGCTAAAACAGTCATTTTTGAAATATTCACTATTCAACCACATGGGGCAGTCTAACGCTTAATATGTGACTATATTAATGCTTTGGGCCTCTGTAAAACGCTGCATATTCGATATGAACTTTGTGCCTCTAATAGTATGGCTGTAACGGACACTTTTGGAATATTAGGTGTTCAAACACATGTTGCAGTCCAATGCTTAATATTTGATTATATTAATGCTTTGGGACTCTGTATAACGCTGCATATACAGTATGAACTCTGTGCCTTTTATAGTTAGGCTGTAACTGACATTTTTGGAATATTAGGTGTTCAACAACATGGGGTTGTCGATCGCTTTATATGTGGTTATAGTAATGCTTTGGGACTCTGTACAACGCTGCATATACAAAATGAGCACTGTGCCTCTAATAGTTTGGCTGTAACGGACACTTTTGGAATATTAGGTGTTCAACCACATGGGGCAGTCCAACGCTTAATATGTGGTTAAAGTAATGCTTTGGGACTCTGTATAACGCTGCATATTCGATATGAACTTTGTGCCTCTAATAGTTTAGCTGTAACGGACATTTTTGGAATATTAGGTGTTCAACCACATGGGGCAGTCCAACGCTTAATAAGTGACTATATTAATGCTTTGGGCCTCTGTAAAACGTTGCATATTCGATATGAACTTTGTGCCTCTAATAGTTTAGCTGTAACGGACACTATTGGAATATTAGGTGTTTAGCCACATGGGGCAGTCCAACGCTTAATAAGTGACTATATTAATGCTTTGGGCCTCTGTAAAACGTTGCATATTCGATATGAACTTTGTGCCTCTAATAGTTTAGCTGTAACGGACACTATTGGAATATTAGGTGTTCAACCACATGGGGCAGTCCAACGCTTAATAATGCTATATTAATGCTTTGGGCCTCTGTATAACCCTGCATATTCGATATGAACTTTGTGCCTCTAATAGCTTTCCCGTAATAGACATTTTTGAAATATTCACTGTTCAACCACATACGGAAGTCTAACGACTAATATGTGGATATAGTAATGGTTTGGGGCTCTGTTAAACGCCGCATACACAATATGAACAGCCTGCCTACGATACCTTGGCTGTAATAGACATTTTTGAAATATTCACTGTTCAACCACATGGGGCAGTCTAACGCCTAATATGTGGATATAGTAATGGTTTGGGGCTCTGTATAACCCCGCATACACAATATAAACAGCCTGCCTACGATAGTTTGGCTAAAACAGACATTTTTGAAATATTCACTGTTCAACCACATAGGGCAGTCTAACGCCAAATATGTGGATATAGTAATGGTTTGGGGCTCTGTATAATCCCGCATACACAATATGAACAGCCTGCCTACGATAATTTGGCTAAAACAGACATTTTTGAAATATTCACTGTTCAACCACATGGGGCAGTCTAACGCTTAATATGTGAATATAGTAATGGTTTGGGGCTCTGTTAAACGCCGCATACACAATATGAACAGCCTGCCTACGATACCTTGGCTGTAATAGACATTTTTGAAATATTCACCGTTCAACCACATAGGGCAGTCTAACGCCTAATATGTGGATATAGTAATGGTTTGGGACTCTGTTTAACGCCGCATACATTATATGAACTGCCTGCCTACGGTAGTTTGGCTATAACAGACATTTTTCAATTATTTACTGTTCAACTACAAAGGGCAGTCTAACGCCTAATAAGTGACTATATTAATGCTTTGGGCCTCTGTATAACGCTGCATATACGATATGAACTTTGTGCCTCTAATAGTATGGCTGTAACGGACACTTTTGGAATATTAGGTGTTTAGCCACATGGGGCAGTCCAACGCTTAATAAGTGACTATATTAATGCTTTGGGCCTCTGTATAACGCTGCATATACGATATGAACTTTGTGCCTCTAATAGTTTGGCTGTAACGGACACTTTTGGAATATTAGGTGTTCAAACACATGTTGCAGTCCAATGCTTAATATTTGTATATATTAATGCTTTGGGACTCTGTATAACGCTGCATATACAGTATGAACTCTGTGCCTTTTATAGTTAGGCTGTAACTGACATTTTTGGAATATTAGGTGTTCAACAACATGGGGTTGTCGATCGCTTTATATGTGGTTATAGTAATGCTTTGGGACTCTGTACAACGCTGCATATACAAAATGAGCACTGTGCCTCTAATAGTTTGGCTGTAACGGACACTTTTGGAATATTAGGTGTTCAACCACATGGGGCAGTCCAACGCTTAATATGTGGTTAAAGTAATGCTTTGGGACTCTGTATAACGCTGCATATTCGATATGAACTTTGTGCCTCTAATAGTTTAGCTGTAACGGACATTTTTGGAATATTAGGTGTTCAACCACATGGGGCAGTCCAACGCTTAATAAGTGACTATATTAATGCTTTGGGCCTCTGTAAAACGTTGCATATTCGATATGAACTTTGTGCCTCTAATAGTTTAGCTGTAACGGACACTATTGGAATATTAGGTGTTTAGCCACATGGGGCAGTCCAACGCTTAATAAGTGACTATATTAATGCTTTGGGCCTCTGTACAACGCTGCATATACAATATGAAATCTGTGTCTCTAATAGTTTGGCTGTAACGGACACTTTCGGAATAATATGTGTTCAATCACATGTTGCAGTCCAATGCTTAATATTTGATTATAATAATGCTTTGGGACTCTGTATAACGCTGCATATACAGTATGAACTCTGTGCCTTTTATAGTTAGGCTGTAACTGACATTTTTGGAATATTAGGTGTTCAACAACATGGGGTAGTCCAATGCTTAATATGTGGTTAAAGTAATGCTTTGGGACTCTGTATAAAGCTGCATATACAATATGAACTCTGTGTCTCTAATAGTTTGGCTGTAGCGGACACTTTTGGAATATTATGTGTTCAAACACATGTTGCAGTCCAATGCTTAATATTTTATTATATTAATGCTTTGGGACTCTGTATAACGCTGCATATACAAAATGAGCACTGTGCCTCTAATAGTTTGGCTGTAACGGACACATTTGGAATATTAGGTGTTCAACCACATGGGGCAGTCTAACGCCTAATATGTGGATATAGTAATGGTTTGGGGCTCTGTATAACGCCGCATACACAATATGAACTGCCTGCCTACGATAGTTTGGCTATAACAGACATTTTTCAATTATTTACTGTTCAACTACATAGGGCAGTCTAACGCCTAATATGTGGATATAGTAATGGTTTGGGGCTCTGTATAACCCCGCATACACAATATGAACAGCCTGCCTACGATAGTTTGGCTAAAACAGTCATTTTTGAAATATTCACTATTCAACCACATGGGGCAGTCTAACGCTTAATATGTGACTATATTAATGCTTTGGGCCTCTGTAAAACGCTGCATATTCGATATGAACTTTGTGCCTCTAATAGTTTGGCTGTAACGGACACTTTTGGAATATTAGGTGTTCAACCACATGGGGCAGTTCAACGCTTAATAAGTAACTATATTAATGCTTTGGGCCTCTGTAAAACGCTGCATATTCGATATGAACTTTGTGCCTCTAATAGTATGGCTGTAACGGACACTTTTGGAATATTAGGTGTTCAAACACATGTTGCAGTCCAATGCTTAATATTTGATTATATTAATGCTTTGGGACTCTGTATAACGCTGCATATACAGTATGAACTCTGTGCCTTTTATAGTTAGGCTGTAACTGACATTTTTGGAATATTAGGTGTTCAACAACATGGGGTTGTCGATCGCTTTATATGTGGTTATAGTAATGCTTTGGGACTCTGTACAACGCTGCATATACAAAATGAGCACTGTGCCTCTAATAGTTTGGCTGTAACGGACACTTTTGGAATATTAGGTGTTCAACCACATGGGGCAGTCCAACGCTTAATATGTGGTTAAAGTAATGCTTTGGGACTCTGTATAACGCTGCATATTCGATATGAACTTTGTGCCTCTAATAGTTTAGCTGTAACGGACATTTTTGGAATATTAGGTGTTCAACCACATGGGGCAGTCCAACGCTTAATAAGTGACTATATTAATGCTTTGGGCCTCTGTAAAACGTTGCATATTCGATATGAACTTTGTGCCTCTAATAGTTTAGCTGTAACGGACACTATTGGAATATTAGGTGTTTAGCCACATGGGGCAGTCCAACGCTTAATAAGTGACTATATTAATGCTTTGGGCCTCTGTACAACGCTGCATATACAATATGAAATCTGTGTCTCTAATAGTTTGGCTGTAACGGACACTTTCGGAATAATATGTGTTCAAACACATGTTGCAGTCCAATGCTTAATATTTGATTATAATAATGCTTTGGGACTCTGTATAACGCTGCATATACAGTATGAACTCTGTGCCTTTTATAGTTAGGCTGTAACTGACATTTTTGGAATATTAGGTGTTCAACAACATGGGGTAGTCCAATGCTTAATATGTGGTTAAAGTAATGCTTTGGGACTCTGTATAAAGCTGCATATACAATATGAACTCTGTGTCTCTAATAGTTTGGCTGTAGCGGACACTTTTGGAATATTATGTGTTCAAACACATGTTGCAGTCCAATGCTTAATATTTTATTATATTAATGCTTTGGGACTCTGTATAACGCTGCATATACAAAATGAGCACTGTGCCTCTAATAGTTTGGCTGTAACGGACACATTTGGAATATTAGGTGTTCAACCACATGGGGCAGTCTAACGCCTAATATGTGGATATAGTAATGGTTTGGGGCTCTGTATAACGCCGCATACACAATATGAACTGCCTGCCTACGATAGTTTGGCTATAACAGACATTTTTCAATTATTTACTGTTCAACTACATAGGGCAGTCTAACGCCTAATATGTGGATATAGTAATGGTTTGGGGCTCTGTATAACCCCGCATACACAATATGAACAGCCTGCCTACGATAGTTTGGCTAAAACAGTCATTTTTGAAATATTCACTATTCAACCACATGGGGCAGTCTAACGCTTAATATGTGACTATATTAATGCTTTGGGCCTCTGTAAAACGCTGCATATTCGATATGAACTTTGTGCCTCTAATAGTTTGGCTGTAACGGACACTTTTGGAATATTAGGTGTTCAACCACATGGGGCAGTTCAACGCTTAATAAGTAACTATATTAATGCTTTGGGCCTCTGTAAAACGCTGCATATTCGATATGAACTTTGTGCCTCTAATAGTATGGCTGTAACGGACACTTTTGGAATATTAGGTGTTCAAACACATGTTGCAGTCCAATGCTTAATATTTGATTATATTAATGCTTTGGGACTCTGTATAACGCTGCATATACAGTATGAACTCTGTGCCTTTTATAGTTAGGCTGTAACTGACATTTTTGGAATATTAGGTGTTCAACAACATGGGGTTGTCGATCGCTTTATATGTGGTTATAGTAATGCTTTGGGACTCTGTACAACGCTGCATATACAAAATGAGCACTGTGCCTCTAATAGTTTGGCTGTAACGGACACTTTTGGAATATTAGGTGTTCAACCACATGGGGCAGTCCAACGCTTAATATGTGGTTAAAGTAATGCTTTGGGACTCTGTATAACGCTGCATATTTGATATGAACTTTGTGCCTCTAATAGTTTAGCTGTAACGGACATTTTTGGAATATTAGGTGTTCAACCACATGGGGCAGTCCAACGCTTAATAAGTGACTATATTAATGCTTTGGGCCTCTGTAAAACGTTGCATATTCGATATGAACTTTGTGCCTCTAATAGTTTAGCTGTAACGGACACTTTTGGAATATTAGGTGTTTAGCCACATGGGGCAGTCCAACGCTTAATAAGTGACTATGTTAATGCTTTGGGCCTCTGTACAACGCTGCATATACAATATGAAATCTGTGTCTCTAATAGTTTGGCTGTAACGGACACTTTCGGAATAATATGTGTTCAAACACATGTTGCAGTCCAATGCTTAATATTTGATTATAATAATGCTTTGGGACTCTGTATAACGCTGCATATACAGTATGAACTCTGTGCCTTTTATAGTTAGGCTGTAACTGACATTTTTGGAATATTAGGTGTTCAACAACATGGGGTAGTCCAATGCTTAATATGTGGTTAAAGTAATGCTTTGGGACTCTGTATAAAGCTGCATATACAATATGAACTCTGTGTCTCTAATAGTTTGGCTGTAGCGGACACTTTTGGAATATTATGTGTTCAAACACATGTTGCAGTCCAATGCTTAATATTTTATTATATTAATGCTTTGGGACTCTGTATAACGCTGCATATACAAAATGAGCACTGTGCCTCTAATAGTTTGGCTGTAACGGACACATTTGGAATATTAGGTGTTCAACCACATGGGGCAGTCTAACGCCTAATATGTGGATATAGTAATGGTTTGGGGCTCTGTATAACGCCGCATACACAATATGAACTGCCTGCCTACGATAGTTTGGCTATAACAGACATTTTTCAATTATTTACTGTTCAACTACATAGGGCAGTCTAACGCCTAATATGTGGATATAGTAATGGTTTGGGGCTCTGTATAACCCCGCATACACAATATGAACAGCCTGCCTACGATAGTTTGGCTAAAACAGTCATTTTTGAAATATTCACTATTCAACCACATGGGGCAGTCTAACGCTTAATATGTGACTATATTAATGCTTTGGGCCTCTGTAAAACGCTGCATATTCGATATGAACTTTGTGCCTCTAATAGTTTGGCTGTAACGGACACTTTTGGAATATTAGGTGTTCAACCACATGGGGCAGTTCAACGCTTAATAAGTAACTATATTAATGCTTTGGGCCTCTGTAAAACGCTGCATATTCGATATGAACTTTGTGCCTCTAATAGTATGGCTGTAACGGACACTTTTGGAATATTAGGTGTTTAACCACATGGGGCAGTCCAACGCTTAATAAGTGACTATATTAATGCTTTGGGCCTCTGTAAAACGCTGCATATACGATATGAACTTTGTGCCTCTAATAGTTTGGCTGTAACGGACACTTTTGGAATATTAGGTGTTTAACCACATAAGGCAGTCCAACGCTTAATAAGTGACTATATTAATGCTTTGGGCCTCTGTAAAACGCTGCATATTCGATATGAACTTTGTGCCTCTAATAGTTTGGCTGTAACGGACACTTTTGGAATATTAGGTGTTTAACCACATGGGGCAGTAAAACGCTTAATAAGTGACTATATTAATGCTTTGGGCCTCTGTAAACGCTGCATATTCGATATGAACTTTGTGCCTCTAATAGTTTGGCAGTAACGGACACTTTTGGAATATTAGGTGTTCAAACACATGTTGCAGTCCAATGCTTAATATTTGATTATATTAATGCTTTGGGACTCTGTATAACGCTGCATATACAGTATGAACTCTGTGCCTTTTATAGTTAGGCTGTAACTGACATTTTTGGAATATTAGGTGTTCAACAACATGGGGTTGTCGATCGCTTTATATGTGGTTATAGTAATGCTTTGGGACTCTGTACAACGCTGCATATACAAAATGAGCACTGTGCCTCTGATAGTTTGGCTGTAACGGACACTTTTGGAATATTAGGTGTTCAACCACATGGGGCAGTCCAACGCTTAATATGTGGTTAAAGTAATGCTTTGGGACTCTGTATAACGCTGCATATTCGATATGAACTTTGTGCCTCTAATAGTTTAGCTGTAACGGACATTTTTGGAATATTAGGTGTTTAGCCACATGGGGCAGTCCAACGCTTAATAAGTGACTATATTAATGCTTTGGGCTTCTGTAAAACGCTGCATATTCGATATGAACTTTGTGCCACTAATAGTTTGGCTGTGACGGACACATTTGGAATATTAGGTGTTTAACCACATGAAGCAGTCCATCGCTTAATAAGTGACTATATTAATGCTATGTGCCTCTGTAAAACGTTGCATATTCGATATGAACTTTGTGCCTCTAATAGTTTAGCTGTAACGGACACTTTTGGAATATTAGGTGTTTAGCCACATGGGGCAGTCCAACGCTTAATAAGTGACTATATTAATGCTTTGGGCCTCTGTACAACGCTGCATATACAATATGAACTCTGTGTCTCTAATAGTTTGGCTGTAACGGACACTTTCGGAATAATATGTGTTCAAACACATGTTGCAGTCCAATGCTTAATATTTGATTATAATAATGCTTTGGGACTCTGTATAACGCTGCATATACAGTATGATAAATCTGTTAGTGACAATCTACATTTAATTCAAATAAATCTCATCACATATGATACTATTTCAAAATCAATTAAAAAATTAAAATCGAACATGAGTGCTGGGTTAGATCGAATACCAAGCTTTCTTATAAAAGATTGTGCCACAATACTATGTTATCCCCTTTATACACTATTTAATATTAGCCTCAAGACAGGTGTTTTTCCTCAAGTGTGGAAGGTGGCCAATGTAATACCTTTGTTTAAAACTGGAGACAACTCAGACATTAAAAACTATAGGCCAATATCCATTTTATGTAACTTCGCAAAGATTTATGA
The DNA here is from genome assembly GCA_963930825.1 of Silvanus unidentatus. Taxonomy (NCBI): domain Eukaryota; kingdom Metazoa; phylum Arthropoda; class Insecta; order Coleoptera; family Silvanidae; genus Silvanus; species Silvanus unidentatus. Next base: position 599,305 of record CAWVOD010000014.1, on the reverse strand, counting down.
AGACTGTATTTACTAAAACATTTATTGTAATCTTTCAAACAAACTTTCTAATTATCAACATGGGTTCATTTGTAGTCGCTCTACTGTAACAAATTTAATGACTTTTACTCAATTTCTTGCTACTAATCTGGATAAAGGCCATCAGGTTGATGTAATATATACCGATATAAGAAAGGCGTTCGACAAGGTTGTTCATAAATTATTACTACATAAATTAAAGAATCTTAGTTTCTCCGATATGTTATTGAAATTGTTTGAATCATATTTGGACAAAAGGTCACAAATTGTGTGTTATAATGGGTATTTATCGGATAAATTTCATCCAAGTTCTGGGATACCGCAGGGCTCGAATTTAGGGCCTATGTTATTTCTGGTATACATTAATGACGTTACTTCATCTATTGCATACTCCCGATATCAACTGTATGCCGACGATTTAAAATTCTATAGAGTAGTACATGATTATAGCGATTGCAAATTATTACAAAGTGACTTAAACAATATTGTTGACTGGTGTTCCTCAAACGGATTGGAACTGAGTGTTGAAAAATGCAGTGTGGTCTCTTATACCAGAAAAACAAATGTAATTCACAGTACTTATCAAATTCAAGGTACAGATATCAAACGGTTAACCACCATTAGAGACTTGGGTGTATATTTTGATACCAAATTAAGCTTCACTGATCACATCAATTTTATTGTTAATTCCTCATTCAAAGCATTAGGTTTTATAATACGAAACACAAAATTATTTTCAGATGTTTATGCAATAAAACTGTTGTATTATTCCTTGGTGCGTAGTAAGCTAGAATATGCTTCTATAATTTGGTATCCTATATACAAAGTAAAAACACTTCAACTGGAGCAAGTTCAAAGAAGATTCCTAAAATACATTAATTTAAAAACTTACGGATGTTACACCGAAAGACATATAAACCAGAGTCAATTCATACAACGGCATAACTTTCAGTCACTGAGTAACCGTAGATTTATATCTTCTATTGTGCTGTTATTCAAAATTATTCATGGCAAAATTGATAGTAGCGAATTATTGTCTCAAATAAATATAAATGTACCACAATATAACTGTAGGAGTGTTCCTGGATTTAAAATAGTTAACTATCGCACGAACCTGGGATCTAAAGCGCCAATAAAAGTACTCTTACGAAATGCGAATTGCTTAACAAACAAGTGTGACATTTATGGTGACAAGTTAAGTACAATTATTCAAATAGCAAGTGACTTAATTTCCAATATGCAAACATAATTTATGCAAATTTTTCTAATTTTTGTTATTATTTTTGCGTTATTATTATGTTGCAATATTGGTATGTAAGTCTTTGTATAATTAGATATGTATGTGTATGTTTAATATGTTTAATATATAGTTTTAGTATTTATAACTATTTGAATATGTAATATGAATATGTAATGAATATGTAATATGTAATTTCATAATGTTCAGTATTATTATTAGTTAATTGATTATTTAATGTTTAGTATTTAACTTTTAAAATACTTTTCTTAATTTAATGTAATGTTATTGCTATTTTGTCCTGTAATCGGAATGTATTCTGTTGGGCAATACATTTATTATTATTATTATTATTATTATTATTATTATTATGAACTCTGTGCCTTTTATAGTTAGGCTGTAACTGACATTTTTGGAATATTAGGTGTTCAACAACATGGGGTTGTCGATCGCTTTATATGTGGTTATAGTAATGCTATGGGACTCTGTATAACGCTGCATATACAATATGAACTCTGTGTCTCTAATAGTTTGGCTGTAGCGGACACTTTTGGAATATTATGTGTTCAAACAGATGTTGCAGTCCAATGCTTAATATTTTATTATATTAATGCTTTGGGACTCTGTATAACGCTGCATATACAAAATGAGCACTGTGCCTCTAATAGTTTGGCTGTAACGGACACATTTGGAATATTAGGTGTTCAACCACATGGGGCAGTCCAACGCTTAATAAGTGACTATATTAATGCTTTGGGCCTCTGTATAACGCTGCATATACGATATGAACTTTGTGCCTCTAATAGTTTGGCTGTAACGGACACTTTTGGAATATAAGGTGTTCAACCACATGGGGCAGTCCAACGCTTAATAAGTGACTATATTAATGCTTTGGGCCTCTGTATAACGCTGCATATACGATATGAACTTTGTGCCTCTAATAGTTTGGCTGTAACGGACAGTTTTGGAAAATTAGGTGTTCAACCACATGGGGCAGTCCAACGCTTAATAAGTGACTATATTAATGCTTTGGGCCTGTGAATAACGGTGCACATACAAAATGAGCACTGTGCCTCTAATAGTTTGGCTGTAACGGACATTTTTGGAATATTAGGTGTTCAACCACATGGGGCAGTCCAACGCTTAATAATGCTATATTAATGCTTTGGGCCTCTGTATAACCCTGCATATTCGATATGAACTTTGTGCCTCTAATAGCTTGGCCGTAATACACATTTTTGAAATATTCACTGTTCAACCACATACGGAAGTCTAACGACTAATATGTGGATATAGTAATGGTTTGGGGCTCTGTTAAACGCCGCATATACAATATGAACTGCCTGCCTACGATACCTTGGCTGTAATAGACATTTTTGAAATATTCACTGTTCAACCACATACGGCAGTCTAACGCCTAATATGTGAATATAGTAATGGTTTGGGGCTCTGTATAACGCCGCATACACAATATGAACTGCCTGCTAACGATAGTTTGGCTATAACAGACACTTTTGAAATGTTCACTGTTCAACCCCATAGGGCAGTCTAACGCCTAATTTGAGGATATAGTAATGGTTTGGGGCTCTGTATAACGCCGCATACACAATATGTACTGCCTCCCTACGATAATTTGGCTATAACTGACATTTTTGAAATATTCACTGTTCAACCACATGGGGCAGTCTAACGCTTAATATCTGAATATAGTAATGGTTTGGGGCTCTGTATAACGCCGCATACACAATATGAACTGCCTGCTTACGGTAGTTTGGCTATAACTGACATTTTTGAAATACTCAATGTTCACTCACATGGGGCAGTCCAACGCTTAATATGTGATTATATTAATGTTTTGGGACTCTGTATAACGCTGCATATACAGTATGAACTCTGTGCCATTTATAGTTAGGCTGTAACTGACATTTTTGGAATATTAATTGTTCAACAACATGGGGTTGTCGATCGCTAAATATGTGGTTATAGTAATGCTTTGGGCCTCTTTATAACGCTGCATATACAATATGAACTTTGTGCCTCTAATAGTTTGGCTGTAACGGACATTTTTAGAATATTAGGTGTTCAACCACATGGGGCAGTCCAACGCTTACTATGTGAATATAGTAATGGTTTGGGGCTCTGTTTAACGCCGCATACACCATATGAACTTCCTGCCTACGATAGTTTGGCTAAAACAGTCATTTTTGAAATATTCACTGTTCAACCACATGGGGCAGTCTAACGCTTAATATGTGAATATAGTAATGGTTTGGGGCTCTGTTAAACGCCGCATGCACAATATGAACTGCCTGCTTACGATAATTTTGCTATAACAGACATTTTTTAAATATTCACTGTTCAACCACATAGGGCAGTCTAACGCCTAATATGTTTATATAGTAATGGTTTGGGGCTCTGTTAAACGCCGCATACACAATATGAACTGCCTCTCTACGATACCTTGGCTGTAATAGACATTTTTGAAATATTCACTATTCAACCACATGAGGCAGACTAACGCTTACTATGTGAATATAGTAATGGTTTGGGGCTCTGTTTAACGCCGCATACACAATATGAACAGCCTGCCTACGATAGTTTGGCTAAAACCGACATTTTTGAAATATTCACTGTTCAACAACATAGGGCAGTCTAACGCCTAGTATGTGGATATAGTAATGGTTTGGAGCTCTGTATAACCCCGCATACACAATATGAACAGCCTGCCTACGATAGTTTGGCTGTAATAGACATTTTTGAAATATTCACTGTTCAACCTCATACGGAAGTCTAACGCCTAATATGTGAATACAGGAATGGTTTGGGTCTCTGTAAACAGCCGCTTACACCATATGAACTGCCTGCCTACGATACCTTGGCTGTAATAGACATTTTTGAAATATTCACTGTTCAACCACATACGGCAGTCTAACGCTTAATATGTGAATATAGTAATGGTATATAGTAATGGTTTGGGGCTCTGTTAAACGCCGCATACACAATATGAACTGCCTGTCTACGATACCTTGGCTGTAATAGACATTTTTGAAATATTCACGATTCAACCACATGAGGCAGTCTAACGCTTACTATGTGAATATAGTAATGGTTTGGGGCTCTGTTTAACGCCGCATACACCATATGAACTTCCTGAATACGATAGCTTGGCCGTAATAGACATTTTTGAAATATTCACTGTTCAACCACATGGGGCAGTCTAACGCTTAATATGTGAATATAGTAATGGTTTGGGGCTCTGTATAACGCCGCATACACAATATGAACTGCCTGCCTACGATACCTTGGCTGTAATAGACATTTTTGAAATATTCACTGTTCAACTACATAGGGCAGTCTAACGCCTAATATGTGGATATAGTAATGGTTTGGGGCTCTGTATAACCCTGCATAAACAATATGAACAGCCTGCCTACGATAGTTTGGCTAAAACAGACATTTTTGAAATATTCACTGTTCAACCACATGGGGCAGTCTAACGCTTAATATGTGAATATATTAATGGTTTGGGGCTCTGTTAAACGCCGCATGCACAATATGAACTGCCTGCTTACGATAATTTTGCTATAACAGACATTTTTTAAATATTCACTGTTCAACCACATAGGGCAGTCTAACGCCTAATATGTGGATATAGTAATGGTTTGGGGCTCTGTTAAATGCCGCATATACAATATGAACTGCCTGCCTACGATACCTTGGCTGTAATAGACATTTTTGAAATATTCACTATTCAACCACATAGGGCAGTCTAACGCCAAATATGTGGATATAGTAATGGCTTGGGGCTCTGTATAATCCCGCATACACAATATGAACAGCCTGCCTACGATAATTTGGCTAAAACAGACATTTTTGAAATATTCACTGTTCAACCACATGGGTCAGTCTAACGCTTAATATGTGGATATATTAATGCTTTGGGCCTCTGTATAACGCTGCATATACGATATGAACTTTGTGCCTCTAATAGTTTGGCTGTAACGGACACTTTTGGAATATTATGTGTTCAAACACATGTTGCAGTCCAGTGCTTAATATGTGATTATATTAATGCTTTGGGTCTCTGTATAACGCTGCATACACAATATGAACTGCCTGCCTACGATACCTTGGCTGTAATAGACATTTTTGAAATATTCACTGTTCAACTACATAGGGCAGTCTAACGCCTAATATGTGGATATAGTAATGGTTTGGGGCTCTGTTAAACGCCGCATATACAATATGAACTGCCTGCCTACGATACCTTGGCTGTAATAGACATTTTTGAAATATTCACTGTTCAACCACATACGGCAGTCTAACGCCTAATATGTGGAAATAGTTAGGGTTTGGGGCTCTGTATAACGCCGCATACACAATATGAACTGCCTGCTTACGGTAGTTTGGCTATAACAGACACTTTTGAAATATTCACTGTTCATCCACATAGGGCAGTCTAACGCCTAATATGTGGATATAGTAATGGTTTGGGGCTCTGTATAACCCCGTATACACAATATGAACTGCCTGCCTACGATAGTTTGGCTATAACAGACATTTTTTAATTATTTATTGTTCAACTACATAGGGCAGTCTAACGCCTAATAGGTGGATATAGTAATGGTTTCGGGCTCTGTATAACCCCGCATACACAATATGAACAGCCTGCCTACGATAGTTTAGCTAAAACAGTCATTTTTGAAATATTCACTGTTCAACCACATGGGGCAATCTAACGCTTAATATGTGAATATAGTAATGGTTTGGGGCTCTGTTAAACGCCGCATACACAATATGAACTGCCTGCCTACGATACCTTGGCTGTAATAGACATTTTTGAAATATTCACTGTTCAACCACATGGGGCAGTCTAACGCTTAATATCTGAATATAGTCATGGTTTGGGACTCTGTAAAACGCCGCATACACAATATAAACAGCCTGTCTACGATAGTTTGGCTAAAACAGACATTTTTGAAATATTCAATGTTCAACAACATAGGGCAGTCTAACGCCTAATATGTGGATATAGTAATGGTTTGGGGCTCTGTATAACCCCGCATACACAATATGAACAGCCTGCCTACGATAGTTTGGCTAAAACAGACATTTTTGAAATATTCACTGTTCAACCACATGGGGCAGTCTAACGCTTAATATGTGAATATAGTAATGGTTTGGGGCTCTGTTAAACGCCGCATACACAATATGAACTGCCTGCCTACGATACCTTGGCTGTAATAGACATTTTTGAAATATTCACTGTTCAACAACATAGGGCAGTCTAACGCCTAATATGTGAAAGTAGTAATGCTTTAAGATTCTGTATAACGCAGCATGCACAATATGAACAAACCTGCTTACGATAATTTTGCTATAACAGACATTTTTTAAATATTCACTGTTCAACCACATAGGGCAGTCTAACGCCTAATATGTTTATATAGTAATGGTTTGGGGCTCTGTTAAACGCCGCATACACAATATGAACTGCCTGTCTACGATACCTTGGCTGTAATAGACATTTTTGAAATATTCACTATTCAACCACATGAGGCAGACTAACGCTTACTATGTGAATATAGTAATGGTTTGGGGCTCTGTTTAACGCCGCATACACAATATGAACAGCCTGCCTACGATAGTTTGGCTAAAACAGACATTTTTGAAATATTCACTGTTCAACAACATAGGGCAGTCTAACGCCTAATATGTGGTTATAGTAATGGTTTGGAGCTCTGTATAACCCCGCATACACAATATGAACAGCCTGCCTACGATAGTTTGGCTGTAATTGACATTTTTGAAATATTCACTGTTCAACCTCATACGGAAGTCTAACGCCTAATATGTGAATACAGGAATGGTTTGGGTCTCTGTAAACAGCCGCTTACACCATATGAACTGCCTGCCTACGATACCTTGGCTGTAATAGACATTTTTGAAATATTCACTGTTCAACCACATACGGCAGTCTAACGCCTAATATGTGGAAATAGTTAGGGTTTGGGGCTCTGTATAACGCCGCATACACAATATGAACTGCCTGCTTACGGTAGTTTGGCTATAACAGACACTTTTGAAATATTCACTGTTCATCCTCATAGGGCAGTCTAACGCCTAATATGTGGGTATAGTAATGGTTTGGGGCTCTGTATAATATGAACTTCCTGCCTACGATAGTTTGGCTAAAACAGTCATTTTTGAAATATTCACTGTTCAACCACATGGGGCAGTCTAACGCTTAATATGTGAATATAGTAATGGTTTGGGGCTCTGTTAAACGCCGCATGCACAATATGAACTGCCTGCTTACGATAATTTTGCTATAACAGACATTTTTTAAATATTCACTGTTCAACCACATAGGGCAGTCTAACGCCTAATATGTTTATATAGTAATGGTTTGGGGCTCTGTTAAACGCCGCATACACAATATGAACTGCCTCTCTACGATACCTTGGCTGTAATAGACATTTTTGAAATATTCACTATTCAACCACATGAGGCAGACTAACGCTTACTATGTGAATATAGTAATGGTTTGGGGCTCTGTTTAACGCCGCATACACAATATGAACAGCCTGCCTACGATAGTTTGGCTAAAACAGACATTTTTGAAATATTCACTGTTCAACAACATAGGGCAGTCTAACGCCTAGTATGTGGATATAGTAATGGTTTGGAGCTCTGTATAACCCCGCATACACAATATGAACAGCCTGCCTACGATAGTTTGGCTGTAATAGACATTTTTGAAATATTCACTGTTCAACCTCATACGGAAGTCTAACGCCTAATATGTGAATACAGGAATGGTTTGGGTCTCTGTAAACAGCCGCTTACACCATATGAACTGCCTGCCTACGATACCTTGGCTGTAATAGACATTTTTGAAATATTCACTGTTCAACCACATACGGCAGTCTAACGCTTAATATGTGAATATAGTAATGGTATATAGTAATGGTTTGGGGCTCTGTTAAACGCCGCATACACAATATGAACTGCCTGTCTACGATACCTTGGCTGTAATAGACATTTTTGAAATATTCACGATTCAACCACATGAGGCAGTCTAACGCTTACTATGTGAATATAGTAATGGTTTGGGGCTCTGTTTAACGCCGCATACACCATATGAACTTCCTGAATACGATAGCTTGGCCGTAATAGACATTTTTGAAATATTCACTGTTCAACCACATGGGGCAGTCTAACGCTTAATATGTGAATATAGTAATGGTTTGGGGCTCTGTATAACGCCGCATACACAATATGAACTGCCTGCCTACGATACCTTGGCTGTAATAGACATTTTTGAAATATTCACTGTTTAACTACATAGGGCAGTCTAACGCCTAATATGTGGATATAGTAATGGTTTGGGGCTCTGTATAACCCCGCATAAACAATATGAACAGCCTGCCTACGATAGTTTGGCTAAAACAGACATTTTTGAAATATTCACTGTTCAACCACATGGGGCAGTCTAACGCTTAATATGTGAATATATTAATGGTTTGGGGCTCTGTTAAACGCCGCATGCACAATATGAACTGCCTGCCTACGATACCTTGGCTGTAATAGACATTTTTGAAATATTCACTGTTCAACCACATACGGCAGTCTAACGCCTAATATGTGGAAATAGTTAGGGTTTGGGGCTCTGTATAACGCCGCATACACAATATGAACTGCCTGCTTACGGTAGTTTGGCTATAACAGACACTTTTGAAATATTCACTGTTCATCCACATAGGGCAGTCTAACGCCTAATATGTGGATATAGTAATGGTTTGGGGCTCTGTATAACCCCGTATACACAATATGAACTGCCTGCCTACGATAGTTTGGCTATAACAGACATTTTTTAATTATTTATTGTTCAACTACATAGGGCAGTCTAACGCCTAATAGGTGGATATAGTAATGGTTTCGGGCTCTGTATAACCCCGCATACACAATATGAACTGCCTGCCTACGATAGTTTGGCTATAACAGATATTTTTTAATTATTTATTGTTCAACTACATAGGGCAGTCTAACGCCTAATATGTGGTTATAGTAATGGTTTGGAGCTCTGTATAACCCCGCATACACAATATGAACAGCCTGCCTACGATAGTTTGGCTGTAATAGACATTTTTGAAATATTCACTGTTCAACCTCATACGGAAGTCTAACGCCTAATATGTGAATACAGGAATGGTTTGGGTCTCTGTAAACAGCCGCTTACACCATATGAACTGCCTGCCTACGATACCTTGGCTGTAATAGACATTTTTGAAATATTCACTGTTCATCCACATAGGGCAGTCTAACGCCTAATATGTGGATATAGTAATGGTTTGGGGCTCTGTATAACCCCGTATACACAATATGAACTGCCTGCCTACGATAGTTTGGCTATAACAGACATTTTTTAATTATTTATTGTTCAACTACATAGGGCAGTCTAACGCCTAATATGTGGGTATAGTAATGGTTTGGGGCTCTGTATAACCCCCCCTATACACAATATGAACTGCCTGCCTACGATAGTTTGGCTATAACAGACAATTTTTAATTATTTATTGTTCAACTACATAGGGCAGTCTAACGCCTAATAAGTGGATATTGTAATGGTTTCGGGCTCTGTATAACCCCGCATACACAATATGAACAGCCTGCCTACGATAGTTTAGCTAAAACAGTCATTTTTGAAATATTCACTGTTCAGCCACATAGGGCAGTCTAACGCTTAATATGTGAATATAGTAATGGTTTGGGGCTCTGTTAAACGCCGCATACACAATATGAACTGCCTGCCTACGATAGTTTGGCTAAAACAGACATTTTTGAAATATTCACTGTTCATCCACATGGGGCAGTCTAACGCTTAATATGTGAATATAGTAATGGTTTGGGGCTCTGTTAAACGCCGCATACACAATATGAACTGCCTGCCTACGATACCTTGGCTGTAATAGACATTTTTGAAATATTCACTGTTCCACCACATGGGGCAGTCTAACGCCTAATATGTGAATATAGTAATGGTTTGGGGCTCTGTATAACGCCGCATACACAATATGTACTGCTTGCTAACGATAGTTTGGCTATAACAGACACTTTTGAAATGTTCACTGTTCAACCACATAGGGCAGTCTAACAGCTAATATGAGGATATAGTAATGGTTTGGTGCTCTGTTTAACGCCGCATACACCATATGAACTGCCTGCCTACGATACCTTGGCTGTAATAGACATTTTTAAAATATTCACTGTTCAACCACATGGGGCAGTCTAACGCCTAATATGTGGATATAGTAATGGTTTGGGGCTCTGTATAACGCCGCATACACAATATGAACTGCCTGCCTACGATAGTTTGGCTATAACAGACATTTTTCAATTATTTACTGTTCAACTACATAGGGCAGTCTAACGCCTAATATGTGGATATAGTAATGGTTTGGGGCTCTGTATAACCCCGCATACACAATATGAACAGCCTGCCTACGATAGTTTGGCTAAAACAGTCATTTGTGAAATATTCACTGTTTAACCACATGGGGCAGTCTAACGCTTAATATGTGAATATAGTAATGGTTTGGGGCTCTGTTAAACGCCGCATGCACAATATGAACTGCCTGCTTACGATAATTTTGCTATAACAGACATTTTTTAAATATTCACTGTTCAACCACATAGGGCAGTCTAACGCCTAATATGTGGATATAGTAATGGTTTGGGGCTCTGTTAAATGCCGCATATACAATATGAACTGCCTGCCTACGATACCTTGGCTGTAATAGACATTTTTGAAATATTCACTGTTCAACAACATAGGGCAGTCTAACGCCTAATATGTGGATATAGTAATGGTTTGGAACTCTGTATAACCCCGCATACACAATATGAACAGCCTGCCTACGATAGTTTGGCTAAAACAGACATTTTTGAAATATTCACTGTTCAACCACATGGGGCAGTCTAACGCCTAATATGTGAAAGTAGTAATGCTTTAAGATTCTGTATAACGCAGCATGCACAATATGAACTGCCTGCTTACGATAATTTTGCTATAACAGACATTTTTTAAATATTCACTGTTCAACCACATAGGGCAGTCTAATGCCTAATATGTTTATATAGTAATGGTTTGGGGCTCTGTTAAACGCCACATACACAATATGAACTGCCTCTCTACGATACCTTGGCTGTAATAGACATTTTTGAAATATTCACTATTCAACCACATGAGGCAGACTAACGCTTACTATGTGAATATAGTAATGGTTTGGGGCTCTGTTTAACGCCGCATACACAATATGAACAGCCTGCCTACGATAGTTTGGCTAAAACAGACATTTTTGAAATATTCACTGTTCAACAACATAGGGCAGTCTAACGCCTAATAAGTGGATATTGTAATGGTTTCGGGCTCTGTATAACCCCGCATACACAATATGAACAGCCTGCCTATGATAGTTTAGCTAAAACAGTCATTTTTGAAATATTCACTGTTCAGCCACATGGGGCAATCTATCGCTTAATATGTGAATATATTAATGGTTTGGGGCTCTGTTAAACGCCGCATACACAATATGAACTGCCTGCCTACGATACCTTGGCTGTAATAGACATTTTTGAAATATTCACTGTTCAACCACATGGGGCAGTCTAACGCTTAATATGTGAATATAATAATGGTTTGGGGCTCTGTATAACGCCGCATACACAATATGAACTGCCTGCTAACAATAGTTTGGCCATAGCAGACACTTTTGAAATGTTCACTGTTCAACCACATAGGGCAGTCTAACGCTTAATATCTGAATATAGTAATGGTTTGGGACTCTAAAACGCCGCATACAGAATATGAACTGCCTGCCTACGGTAGCTTGGCCTTAATATACAATTTTGAAATATTCAATGTTCACTCACATGGGGCAGTCCAACGCTTAATATGTGATTATATTAATGTTTTGGGACTCTGTATAACGCTGCATATACAGTATGAACTCTGTGCCTTTTATAGTTAGGCTGTAACTGACATTTTTGGAATATTAATTGTTCAACAACATGGGGTTGTCGATCGCTAAATATGTGGTTAAAGTAATGCTTTGGGCCTCTATATAACGCTGCATATACAATATGAACTTTGTGCCTCTAATAGTTTGGCTATAACAGACACTTTTGAAATATTCACTGTTCAACCACATAGGGCAGTCTAACGTCTAATATGTGGATATAGTAATGGTTTGGGGCTCTGTTAAACGCCGCATACACAATATGAACAGCCTGCCTACGATACCTTGGCTGTAATAGACATTTTTGAAATATTCACTGTTCAACCACATACGGCAGTCTAACGCCTAATATGTGGAAATAGTTAGGGTTTGGGGCTCTGTATAACGCCGCATACACAATATGAACAGCCTGCTTACGGTAGTTTGGCTATAACAGACACTTTTGAAATATTCACTGTTCATCCACATAGGGCAGTCTAACGCCTAATATGTGGGTATAGTAATGGTTTGGGGCTCTGTATAACCCCCCCTATACACAATATGAACTGCCTGCCTACGATAGTTTGGCTATAACAGACAATTTTTAATTATTTATTGTTCAACTACATAGGGCAGTCTAACGCCTAATAAGTGGATATTGTAATGGTTTCGGGCTCTGTATAACCCCGCATACACAATATGAACAGCCTGCCTACGATAGTTTAGCTAAAACAGTCATTTGTGAAATATTCACTGTTCAGCCACATAGGGCAGTCTAACGCTTAATATGTGAATATAGTAATGGTTTGGGGCTCTGTTAAACGCCGCATACACAATATGAACTGCCTGCCTACGATAGTTTGGCTAAAACAGACATTTTTGAAATATTCACTGTTCATCCACATGGGGCAGTCTAACGCTTAATATGTGAATATAGTAATGGTTTGGGGCTCTGTTAAACGCCGCATACACAATATGAACTGCCTGCCTACGATACCTTGGCTGTAATAGACATTTTTGAAATATTCACTGTTCCACCACATGGGGCAGTCTAACGCCTAATATGTGAATATAGTAATGGTTTGGGGCTCTGTATAACGCCGCATACACAATATGTACTGCTTGCTAACGATAGTTTGGCTATAACAGACACTTTTGAAATGTTCACTGTTCAACCACATAGGGCAGTCTAACAGCTAATATGAGGATATAGTAATGGTTTGGTGCTCTGTTTAACGCCGCATACACCATATGAACTGCCTGCCTACGATACCTTGGCTGTAATAGACATTTTTAAAATATTCACTGTTCAACCACATGGGGCAGTCTAACGCCTAATATGTGGATATAGTAATGGTTTGGGGCTCTGTATAACGCCGCATACACAATATGAACTGCCTGCCTACGATAGTTTGGCTATAACAGACATTTTTCAATTATTTACTGTTCAACTACATAGGGCAGTCTAACGCCTAATATGTGGATATAGTAATGGTTTGGGGCTCTGTATAACCCCGCATACACAATATGAACAGCCTGCCTACGATAGTTTGGCTAAAACAGTCATTTGTGAAATATTCACTGTTTAACCACATGGGGCAGTCTAACGCTTAATATGTGAATATAGTAATGGTTTGGGGCTCTGTTAAACGCCGCATGCACAATATGAACTGCCTGCTTACGATAATTTTGCTATAACAGACATTTTTTAAATATTCACTGTTCAACCACATAGGGCAGTCTAACGCCTAATATGTGGATATAGTAATGGTTTGGGGCTCTGTTAAATGCCGCATATACAATATGAACTGCCTGCCTACGATACCTTGGCTGTAATAGACATTTTTGAAATATTCACTGTTCAACAACATAGGGCAGTCTAACGCCTAATATGTGGATATAGTAATGGTTTGGAACTCTGTATAACCCCGCATACACAATATGAACAGCCTGCCTACGATAGTTTGGCTAAAACAGACATTTTTGAAATATTCACTGTTCAACAACATAGGGCAGTCTAACGCCTAATAAGTGGATATTGTAATGGTTTCGGGCTCTGTATAACCCCGCATACACAATATGAACAGCCTGCCTACGATAGTTTAGCTAAAACAGTCATTTTTGAAATATTCACTGTTCAGCCACATGGGGCAATCTAACGCTTAATATGTGAATATATTAATGGTTTGGGGCTCTGTTAAACGCCGCATACACAATATGAACTGCCTGCCTACGATACCTTGGCTGTAATAGACATTTTTGAAATATTCACTGTTCAACCACATGGGGCAGTCTAACGCTTAATATGTGAATATAATAATGGTTTGGGGCTCTGTATAACGCCGCATACACAATATGAACTGCCTGCTAACAATAGTTTGGCCATAGCAGACACTTTTGAAATGTTCACTGTTCAACCACATAGGGCAGTCTAACGCCTAATATGAGGATATAGTAATGGTTTGGGGCTCTGTATAACGCCGCATACACAATATGTACTGCCTCCCTACGATAATTTGGCTATAACTGACATTTTTGAAATATTCACTGTTCAACCACATGGGGCAGTCTAACGCTTAATATCTGAATATAGTAATGGTTTGGGACTCTGTAAAACGCCGCATACAGAATATGAACTGCCTGCCTACGGTAGCTTGGCCTTAATATACAATTTTGAAATATTCAATGTTCACTCACATGGGGCAGTCCAACGCTTAATATGTGATTATATTAATGTTTTGGGACTCTGTATAACGCTGCATATACAGTATGAACTCTGTGCCTTTTATAGTTAGGCTGTAACTGACATTTTTGGAATATTAATTGTTCAACAACATGGGGTTGTCGATCGCTAAATATGTGGTTAAAGTAATGCTTTGGGCCTCTATATAACGCTGCATATACAATATGAACTTTGTGCCTCTAATAGTTTGGCTATAACAGACACTTTTGAAATATTCACTGTTCAACCACATAGGGCAGTCTAACGTCTAATATGTGGATATAGTAATGGTTTGGGGCTCTGTTAAACGCCGCATACACAATATGAACAGCCTGCCTACGATACCTTGGCTGTAATAGACATTTTTGAAATATTCACAGTTCAACCACATGGGGCAGTCTAACGCCTAATATGTGGATATAGTAATGGTTTGGGGCTCTGTATAACCCCGCATACACAATATAAACAGCCTGTCTACGATAGTTTGGCTAAAACAGACATTTTTGAAATATTCACTGTTCAACCACATACGGAAGTCTAACGCCTAATATGTGGAAATAGTAAGGGTTTGGGGCTCTGTATAACGCCGCATACACAATATGAACTGCCTGCATACGATAGTTTGGCTATTACAGACATTTTTCAATTATTTACTGTTCAACTACATAGGGCAGTCTAACGTCTAATATGTGGATATAGTAATGGTTTGGGGCTCTGTATAACCCCGCATACACAATATGAACTGCCTGCCTACGATAGTTTGGCTATAACAGACATTTTTTAATTATTTATTGTTCAACTACATAGGGCAGTCTAACGCCTAATATGTGGATATAGTAATGGTTTGGGGCTCTGTATAACCCCGCATATACAATATGAACTTTGTGCCTCTAATAGTTTGGCTGTAACGGACATTTTTGGAATATTAGGTGTTCAACCACATGGGGCAGTCCAACGCTTAATATGTGAATATAGTAATGGTTTGGGGCTCTGTTAAACGCCGCATACACAATATGAACTGCCTGTCTACGATACCTTGGCTGTAATAGACATTTTTGAAATATTCACTATTCAACCACATGGGGCAGTCTAACGCTTACTATGTGAATATGGATATAGTAATGGTTTGGGGCTCTGTTAAATGCCGCATATACAATATGAACTGCCTGTCTACGATACCTTGGCTGTAATAGACATTTTTGAAATATTCACTGTTCAACCACATAGGGTAGTCTAACGCCTAATATGTGGATATAGTAATGGTTTGGGGCTCTGTATAACGCCGCATACACAATATGAACTGCCTGCCTACGATAGTTTGGCTATAACAGACATTTTTCAATTATTTACTGTTCAACTACATAGGGCAGTCTAACGCCTAATATGTGGATATAGTAATGGTTTGGGGCTCTGTATAACCCCGCATACACAATATGAACAGCCTGCCTACGATAGTTTGGCTAAAACAGTCATTTGTGAAATATTCACTGTTTAACCACATGGGGCAGTCTAACGCTTAATATGTGAATATAGTAATGGTTTGGGGCTCTGTTAAACGCCGCATGCACAATATGAACTGCCTGCTTACGATAATTTTGCTATAACAGACATTTTTTAAATATTCACTGTTCAACCACATAGGGCAGTCTAACGCCTAATATGTGGATATAGTAATGGTTTGGGGCTCTGTTAAATGCCGCATATACAATATGAACTGCCTGCCTACGATACCTTGGCTGTAATAGACATTTTTGAAATATTCACTGTTCAACAACATAGGGCAGTCTAACGCCTAATATGTGGATATAGTAATGGTTTGGAACTCTGTATAACCCCGCATACACAATATGAACAGCCTGCCTACGATAGTTTGGCTAAAACAGACATTTTTGAAATATTCACTGTTCAACCACATGGGGCAGTCTAACGCCTAATATGTGAAAGTAGTAATGCTTTAAGATTCTGTATAACGCAGCATGCACAATATGAACTGCCTGCTTACGATAATTTTGCTATAACAGACATTTTTTAAATATTCACTGTTCAACCACATAGGGCAGTCTAATGCCTAATATGTTTATATAGTAATGGTTTGGGGCTCTGTTAAACGCCACATACACAATATGAACTGCCTCTCTACGATACCTTGGCTGTAATAGACATTTTTGAAATATTCACTATTCAACCACATGAGGCAGACTAACGCTTACTATGTGAATATAGTAATGGTTTGGGGCTCTGTTTAACGCCGCATACACAATATGAACAGCCTGCCTACGATAGTTTGGCTAAAACAGACATTTTTGAAATATTCACTGTTCAACAACATAGGGCAGTCTAACGCCTAATAAGTGGATATTGTAATGGTTTCGGGCTCTGTATAACCCCGCATACACAATATGAACAGCCTGCCTATGATAGTTTAGCTAAAACAGTCATTTTTGAAATATTCACTGTTCAGCCACATGGGGCAATCTATCGCTTAATATGTGAATATATTAATGGTTTGGGGCTCTGTTAAACGCCGCATACACAATATGAACTGCCTGCCTACGATACCTTGGCTGTAATAGACATTTTTGAAATATTCACTGTTCAACCACATGGGGCAGTCTAACGCTTAATATGTGAATATAATAATGGTTTGGGGCTCTGTATAACGCCGCATACACAATATGAACTGCCTGCTAACAATAGTTTGGCCATAGCAGACACTTTTGAAATGTTCACTGTTCAACCACATAGGGCAGTCTAACGCCTAATATGAGGATATAGTAATGGTTTGGGGCTCTGTATAACGCCGCATACACAATATGTACTGCCTCCCTACGATAATTTGGCTATAACTGACATTTTTGAAATATACACTGTTCAACCACATGGGGCAGTCTAACGCTTAATATCTGAATATAGTAATGGTTTGGGACTCTAAAACGCCGCATACAGAATATGAACTGCCTGCCTACGGTAGCTTGGCCTTAATATACAATTTTGAAATATTCAATGTTCACTCACATGGGGCAGTCCAACGCTTAATATGTGATTATATTAATGTTTTGGGACTCTGTATAACGCTGCATATACAGTATGAACTCTGTGCCTTTTATAGTTAGGCTGTAACTGACATTTTTGGAATATTAATTGTTCAACAACATGGGGTTGTCGATCGCTAAATATGTGGTTAAAGTAATGCTTTGGGCCTCTATATAACGCTGCATATACAATATGAACTTTGTGCCTCTAATAGTTTGGCTATAACAGACACTTTTGAAATATTCACTGTTCAACCACATAGGGCAGTCTAACGTCTAATATGTGGATATAGTAATGGTTTGGGGCTCTGTTAAACGCCGCATACACAATATGAACAGCCTGCCTACGATACCTTGGCTGTAATAGACATTTTTGAAATATTCACTGTTCAACCACATACGGCAGTCTAACGCCTAATATGTGGAAATAGTTAGGGTTTGGGGCTCTGTATAACGCCGCATACACAATATGAACTGCCTGCTTACGGTAGTTTGGCTATAACAGACACTTTTGAAATATTCACTGTTCATCCACATAGGGCAGTCTAACGCCTAATATGTGGGTATAGTAATGGTTTGGGGCTCTGTATAACCCCCCCTATACACAATATGAACTGCCTGCCTACGATAGTTTGGCTATAACAGACAATTTTTAATTATTTATTGTTCAACTACATAGGGCAGTCTAACGCCTAATAAGTGGATATTGTAATGGTTTCGGGCTCTGTATAACCCCGCATACACAATATGAACAGCCTGCCTACGATAGTTTAGCTAAAACAGTCATTTGTGAAATATTCACTGTTCAGCCACATAGGGCAGTCTAACGCTTAATATGTGAATATAGTAATGGTTTGGGGCTCTGTTAAACGCCGCATACACAATATGAACTGCCTGCCTACGATAGTTTGGCTAAAACAGACATTTTTGAAATATTCACTGTTCATCCACATGGGGCAGTCTAACGCTTAATATGTGAATATAGTAATGGTTTGGGGCTCTGTTAAACGCCGCATACACAATATGAACTGCCTGCCTACGATACCTTGGCTGTAATAGACATTTTTGAAATATTCACTGTTCCACCACATGGGGCAGTCTAACGCCTAATATGTGAATATAGTAATGGTTTGGGGCTCTGTATAACGCCGCATACACAATATGTACTGCTTGCTAACGATAGTTTGGCTATAACAGACACTTTTGAAATGTTCACTGTTCAACCACATAGGGCAGTCTAACAGCTAATATGAGGATATAGTAATGGTTTGGTGCTCTGTTTAACGCCGCATACACCATATGAACTGCCTGCCTACGATACCTTGGCTGTAATAGACATTTTTAAAATATTCACTGTTCAACCACATGGGGCAGTCTAACGCCTAATATGTGGATATAGTAATGGTTTGGGGCTCTGTATAACGCCGCATACACAATATGAACTGCCTGCCTACGATAGTTTGGCTATAACAGACATTTTTCAATTATTTACTGTTCAACTACATAGGGCAGTCTAACGCCTAATATGTGGATATAGTAATGGTTTGGGGCTCTGTATAACCCCGCATACACAATATGAACAGCCTGCCTACGATAGTTTGGCTAAAACAGTCATTTGTGAAATATTCACTGTTTAACCACATGGGGCAGTCTAACGCTTAATATGTGAATATAGTAATGGTTTGGGGCTCTGTTAAACGCCGCATGCACAATATGAACTGTCTGCTTACGATAATTTTGCTATAACAGACATTTTTTAAATATTCACTGTTCAACCACATAGGGCAGTCTAACGCCTAATATGTGGATATAGTAATGGTTTGGGGCTCTGTTAAATGCCGCATATACAATATGAACTGCCTGCCTACGATACCTTGGCTGTAATAGACATTTTTGAAATATTCACTGTTCAACAACATAGGGCAGTCTAACGCCTAATATGTGGATATAGTAATGGTTTGGAACTCTGTATAACCCCGCATACACAATATGAACAGCCTGCCTACGATAGTTTGGCTAAAACAGACATTTTTGAAATATTCACTGTTCAACCACATGGGGCAGTCTAACGCCTAATATGTGAAAGTAGTAATGCTTTAAGATTCTGTATAACGCAGCATGCACAATATGAACTGCCTGCTTACGATAATTTTGCTATAACAGACATTTTTTAAATATTCACTGTTCAACCACATAGGGCAGTCTAACGCCTAATATGTTTATATAGTAATGGTTTGGGGCTCTGTTAAACGCCACATACACAATATGAACTGCCTCTCTACGATACCTTGGCTGTAATAGACATTTTTGAAATATTCACTATTCAACCACATGAGGCAGACTAACGCTAACTATGTGAATATAGTAATGGTTTCGGGCTCTGTATAACCCCGCATACACAATATGAACAGCCTGCCTACGATAGTTTAGCTAAAACAGTCATTTTTGAAATATTCACTGTTCAGCCACATGGGGCAATCTAACGCTTAATATGTGAATATATTAATGGTTTGGGGCTCTGTTAAACGCCGCATACACAATATGAACTGCCTGCCTACGATACCTTGGCTGTAATAGACATTTTTGAAATATTCACTGTTCAACCACATGGGGCAGTCTAACGCTTAATATGTGAATATAATAATGGTTTGGGGCTCTGTATAACGCCGCATACACAATATGAACTGCCTGCTAACAATAGTTTGGCCATAGCAGACACTTTTGAAATGTTCACTGTTCAACCACATAGGGCAGTCTAACGCCTAATATGAGGATATAGTAATGGTTTGGGGCTCTGTATAACGCCGCATACACAATATGTACTGCCTCCCTACGATAATTTGGCTATAACTGACATTTTTGAAATATTCACTGTTCAACCACATGGGGCAGTCTAACGCTTAATATCTGAATATAGTAATGGTTTGGGACTCTGTAAAACGCCGCATACAGAATATGAACTGCCTGCCTACGGTAGCTTGGCCTTAATATACAATTTTGAAATATTCAATGTTCACTCACATGGGGCAGTCCAACGCTTAATATGTGATTATATTAATGTTTTGGGACTCTGTATAACGCTGCATATACAGTATGAACTCTGTGCCTTTTATAGTTAGGCTGTAACTGACATTTTTGGAATATTAATTGTTCAACAACATGGGGTTGTCGATCGCTAAATATGTGGTTAAAGTAATGCTTTGGGCCTCTATATAACGCTGCATATACAATATGAACTTTGTGCCTCTAATAGTTTGGCTATAACAGACACTTTTGAAATATTCACTGTTCAACCACATAGGGCAGTCTAACGTCTAATATGTGGATATAGTAATGGTTTGGGGCTCTGTTAAACGCCGCATACACAATATGAACAGCCTGCCTACGATACCTTGGCTGTAATAGACATTTTTGAAATATTCACAGTTCAACCACATGGGGCAGTCTAACGCCTAATATGTGGATATAGTAATGGTTTGGGGCTCTGTATAACCCCGCATACACAATATAAACAGCCTGTCTACGATAGTTTGGCTAAAACAGACATTTTTGAAATATTCACTGTTCAACCACATACGGAAGTCTAACGCCTAATATGTGGAAATAGTAAGGGTTTGGGGCTCTGTATAACGCCGCATACACAATATGAACTGCCTGCATACGATAGTTTGGCTATTACAGACATTTTTCAATTATTTACTGTTCAACTACATAGGGCAGTCTAACGTCTAATATGTGGATATAGTAATGGTTTGGGGCTCTGTATAACCCCGCATACACAATATGAACTGCCTGCCTACGATAGTTTGGCTATAACAGACATTTTTTAATTATTTATTGTTCAACTACATAGGGCAGTCTAACGCCTAATATGTGGATATAGTAATGGTTTGGGGCTCTGTATAACCCCGCATATACAATATGAACTTTGTGCCTCTAATAGTTTGGCTGTAACGGACATTTTTGGAATATTAGGTGTTCAACCACATGGGGCAGTCCAACGCTTAATATGTGAATATAGTAATGGTTTGGGGCTCTGTTAAACGCCGCATACACAATATGAACTGTCTGTCTACGATACCTTGGCTGTAATAGACATTTTTGAAATATTCACTATTCAACCACATGGGGCAGTCTAACGCTTACTATGTGAATATGGATATAGTAATGGTTTGGGGCTCTGTTAAATGCCGCATATACAATATGAACTGCCTGTCTACGATACCTTGGCTGTAATAGACATTTTTGAAATATTCACTGTTCAACCACATAGGGTAGTCTAACGCCTAATATGTGGATATAGTAATGGTTTGGGGCTCTGTTAAATGCCGCATATACAATATGAACTGCCTGCCTACGATACCTTGGCTGTAATAGACATTTTTGAAATATTCACTGTTCAAATACATTGGGTAGTCTAACGCCTAATATGTGGATATAGTAATGGTTTGGGGCTCTGTATAACCCCGCATACACAATATGAACAGCCTGCCTACGATAGTTTGGCTAAAACAGACATTTTTGAAATATTCAATGTTCAACCACATGGGGCAGTCTAACGCTTAATATGTGAATATAGTAATGGTTTGGGGCTCTGTTAAACGCCGCATACACAATATGAACTGCCTGCCTACGATACCTTGGCTGTAATAGACATTTTTGAAATATTCACTGTTCAACCACATGGGGCAGTCTAACGCCTAATATGTGGATATAGTAATGGTTTGGGACTCTGTTTAACGCCGCATACATTATATGAACTGCCTGCCTACAATAGTTTGGCTATAACAGACATTTTTGAAATATTCACTGTTCAACCACATGGGGCAGTCTAACGCCTAATATGTGGATATAGTAATGGTTTGGGGCTCTGTATAACCCCGCATACACAATATGAACTGCCTGCTTACGGTAGTTTGGCTATAACAGACACTTTTGAAATATTCACTGTTTAACCACATACGGAAGTCTAACGCCTAATATGTGGATATAGTAATGGTTTGGGGCTCTGTATAACCCCGCATACACAATATGAACTGCCTGCTTACGGTAGTTTGGCTATAACAGACACTTTTGAAATATTCACTGTTCATCCACATAGGGCAGTCTAACGCCTAATATGTGGGTATAGTAATGGTTTGGGGCTCTGTATAACCCCCCCTATACACAATATGAACTGCCTGCCTACGATAGTTTGGCTATAACAGACAATTTTTAATTATTTATTGTTCAACTACATAGGGCAGTCTAACGCCTAATAAGTGGATATTGTAATGGTTTCGGGCTCTGTATAACCCCGCATACACAATATGAACAGCCTGCCTACGATAGTTTAGCTAAAACAGTCATTTGTGAAATATTCACTGTTCAGCCACATAGGGCAGTCTAACGCTTAATATGTGAATATAGTAATGGTTTGGGGCTCTGTTAAACGCCGCATACACAATATGAACTGCCTGCCTACGATAGTTTGGCTAAAACAGACATTTTTGAAATATTCACTGTTCATCCACATGGGGCAGTCTAACGCTTAATATGTGAATATAGTAATGGTTTGGGGCTCTGTTAAACGCCGCATACACAATATGAACTGCCTGCCTACGATACCTTGGCTGTAATAGACATTTTTGAAATATTCACTGTTCCACCACATGGGGCAGTCTAACGCCTAATATGTGAATATAGTAATGGTTTGGGGCTCTGTATAACGCCGCATACACAATATGTACTGCTTGCTAACGATAGTTTGGCTATAACAGACACTTTTGAAATGTTCACTGTTCAACCACATAGGGCAGTCTAACAGCTAATATGAGGATATAGTAATGGTTTGGTGCTCTGTTTAACGCCGCATACACCATATGAACTGCCTGCCTACGATACCTTGGCTGTAATAGACATTTTTAAAATATTCACTGTTCAACCACATGGGGCAGTCTAACGCCTAATATGTGGATATAGTAATGGTTTGGGGCTCTGTATAACGCCGCATACACAATATGAACTGCCTGCCTACGATAGTTTGGCTATAACAGACATTTTTCAATTATTTACTGTTCAACTACATAGGGCAGTCTAACGCCTAATATGTGGATATAGTAATGGTTTGGGGCTCTGTATAACCCCGCATACACAATATGAACAGCCTGCCTACGATAGTTTGGCTAAAACAGTCATTTGTGAAATATTCACTGTTTAACCACATGGGGCAGTCTAACGCTTAATATGTGAATATAGTAATGGTTTGGGGCTCTGTTAAACGCCGCATGCACAATATGAACTGCCTGCTTACGATAATTTTGCTATAACAGACATTTTTTAAATATTCACTGTTCAACCACATAGGGCAGTCTAACGCCTAATATGTGGATATAGTAATGGTTTGGGGCTCTGTTAAATGCCGCATATACAATATGAACTGCCTGCCTACGATACCTTGGCTGTAATAGACATTTTTGAAATATTCACTGTTCAACAACATAGGGCAGTCTAACGCCTAATATGTGGATATAGTAATGGTTTGGAACTCTGTATAACCCCGCATACACAATATGAACAGCCTGCCTACGATAGTTTGGCTAAAACAGACATTTTTGAAATATTCACTGTTCAACCACATGGGGCAGTCTAACGCCTAATATGTGAAAGTAGTAATGCTTTAAGATTCTGTATAACGCAGCATGCACAATATGAACTGCCTGCTTACGATAATTTTGCTATAACAGACATTTTTTAAATATTCACTGTTCAACCACATAGGGCAGTCTAACGCCTAATATGTTTATATAGTAATGGTTTGGGGCTCTGTTAAACGCCACATACACAATATGAACTGCCTCTCTACGATACCTTGGCTGTAATAGACATTTTTGAAATATTCACTATTCAACCACATGAGGCAGACTAACGCTAACTATGTGAATATAGTAATGGTTTCGGGCTCTGTATAACCCCGCATACACAATATGAACAGCCTGCCTACGATAGTTTAGCTAAAACAGTCATTTTTGAAATATTCACTGTTCAGCCACATGGGGCAATCTAACGCTTAATATGTGAATATATTAATGGTTTGGGGCTCTGTTAAACGCCGCATACACAATATGAACTGCCTGCCTACGATACCTTGGCTGTAATAGACATTTTTGAAATATTCACTGTTCAACCACATGGGGCAGTCTAACGCTTAATATGTGAATATAATAATGGTTTGGGGCTCTGTATAACGCCGCATACACAATATGAACTGCCTGCTAACAATAGTTTGGCCATAGCAGACACTTTTGAAATGTTCACTGTTCAACCACATAGGGCAGTCTAACGCCTAATATGAGGATATAGTAATGGTTTGGGGCTCTGTATAACGCCGCATACACAATATGTACTGCCTCCCTACGATAATTTGGCTATAACTGACATTTTTGAAATATTCACTGTTCAACCACATGGGGCAGTCTAACGCTTAATATCTGAATATAGTAATGGTTTGGGACTCTGTAAAACGCCGCATACAGAATATGAACTGCCTGCCTACGGTAGCTTGGCCTTAATATACAATTTTGAAATATTCAATGTTCACTCACATGGGGCAGTCCAACGCTTAATATGTGATTATATTAATGTTTTGGGACTCTGTATAACGCTGCATATACAGTATGAACTCTGTGCCTTTTATAGTTAGGCTGTAACTGACATTTTTGGAATATTAATTGTTCAACAACATGGGGTTGTCGATCGCTAAATATGTGGTTAAAGTAATGCTTTGGGCCTCTATATAACGCTGCATATACAATATGAACTTTGTGCCTCTAATAGTTTGGCTATAACAGACACTTTTGAAATATTCACTGTTCAACCACATAGGGCAGTCTAACGTCTAATATGTGAATATAGTAATGGTTTGGGGCTCTGTTAAACGCCGCATACACAATATGAACAGCCTGCCTACGATACCTTGGCTGTAATAGACATTTTTGAAATATTCACAGTTCAACCACATGGGGCAGTCTAACGCCTAATATGTGGATATAGTAATGGTTTGGGGCTCTGTATAACCCCGCATACACAATATAAACAGCCTGTCTACGATAGTTTGGCTAAAACAGACATTTTTGAAATATTCACTGTTCAACCACATACGGAAGTCTAACGCCTAATATGTGGAAATAGTAAGGGTTTGGGGCTCTGTATAACGCCGCATACACAATATGAACTGCCTGCATACGATAGTTTGGCTATTACAGACATTTTTCAATTATTTACTGTTCAACTACATAGGGCAGTCTAACGTCTAATATGTGGATATAGTAATGGTTTGGGGCTCTGTATAACCCCGCATACACAATATGAACTGCCTGCCTACGATAGTTTGGCTATAACAGACATTTTTTAATTATTTATTGTTCAACTACATAGGGCAGTCTAACGCCTAATATGTGGATATAGTAATGGTTTGGGGCTCTGTATAACCCCGCATATACAATATGAACTTTGTGCCTCTAATAGTTTGGCTGTAACGGACATTTTTGGAATATTAGGTGTTCAACCACATGGGGCAGTCCAACGCTTAATATGTGAATATAGTAATGGTTTGGGGCTCTGTTAAACGCCGCATACACAATATGAACTGCCTGTCTACGATACCTTGGCTGTAATAGACATTTTTGAAATATTCACTATTCAACCACATGGGGCAGTCTAACGCTTACTATGTGAATATGGATATAGTAATGGTTTGGGGCTCTGTTAAATGCCGCATATACAATATGAACTGCCTGTCTACGATACCTTGGCTGTAATAGACATTTTTGAAATATTCACTGTTCAACCACATAGGGTAGTCTAACGCCTAATATGTGGATATAGTAATGGTTTGGGGCTCTGTTAAATGCCGCATATACAATATGAACTGCCTGCCTACGATACCTTGGCTGTAATAGACATTTTTGAAATATTCACTGTTCAAATACATTGGGTAGTCTAACGCCTAATATGTGGATATAGTAATGGTTTGGGGCTCTGTATAACCCCGCATACACAATATGAACAGCCTGCCTACGATAGTTTGGCTAAAACAGACATTTTTGAAATATTCAATGTTCAACCACATGGGGCAGTCTAACGCTTAATATGTGAATATAGTAATGGTTTGGGGCTCTGTTAAACGCCGCATACACAATATGAACTGCCTGCCTACGATACCTTGGCTGTAATAGACATTTTTGAAATATTCACTGTTCAACCACATGGGGCAGTCTAACGCCTAATATGTGGATATAGTAATGGTTTGGGACTCTGTTTAACGCCGCATACATTATATGAACTGCCTGCCTACAATAGTTTGGCTATAACAGACATTTTTGAAATATTCACTGTTCAACCACATGGGGCAGTCTAACGCCTAATATGTGGATATAGTAATGGTTTGGGGCTCTGTATAACCCCGCATACACAATATGAACTGCCTGCTTACGGTAGTTTGGCTATAACAGACACTTTTGAAATATTCACTGTTTAACCACATACGGAAGTCTAACGACTAATATGTGGATATAGTATTGGTTTGGGTCTCTGTAAACCGCCGCTTACACCATATGAACTGCCTGCCTACGATACCTTGGCTGTAATAGACATTTTTGAAATATTCACTGTTTAACCACATACGGCACTTAATAAGTGACTATATTAATGCATTGGGCCTCTGTAAAACGCTGCATATTCGATATGAACTTTGTGCCTCTAATAGTTTGGCTGTAACGGACACTTTTGGAATATTAGGTGTTTTACCACATGGAGCAGTAAAACGCTTAATAAGTGACTATATTAATGCTTTGGGCCTCTGTAAAACGCTGCATATTCGATATGAAATTTGTACCTCTAATAGTTTGACTGTAACGGACACTTTTGGAATATTAGGTGTTTAACCACATGGAGCAGTAAAACGCTTAATAAGTGACTATATTAATGCTTTGGGCCTCTGTAAAACGCTGCATATTCGATATGAACTTTGTGCCTCTAATAGTTTGGCTGTAACGGACACTTTTGGAATATTAGGTGTTCAGCCACTACGGGCAGTCCAACGGTAATAAGTGACTATATTAATGCTTTGGGACTCTGTATAACGCTGCATATACAGTATGAACTCTGTGCCTTTTATAGTTAGGCTGTAACTGACATTTTTGGAATATTAGGTGTTCAACAACATGGGGTTGTCGATCGCTTTATATGTGGTTATAGTAATGGTTTGGGACTCTGTATAGCGCTGCATATACAAAATGAGCACTGTGCCTCTAATAGTTTTGCTGTAACGGACATTTTTGGAATATTAGGTCTTCAGCCACATGGGGCAGTCCAACGCTTAATAAGTGACTATATTAATGCTTTGGGCCTCTGTAAAACGCTGCATATTCGATATGAACTTTGTGCCTCTAATAGTTTGGCTGTAACGGACACTTTTGGAATATTAGGTGTTCAACCACATGGGGCAGTCCAACGCTTAATAAGTGACTATATTATTGCTTTGGGCCTCTGTATAACGCTGCATATTCAATATGAACTTTGTGCCTCTAATAGTTTGGCTGTAACGGACACTTTTGGAATATTAGGTGTTCAACCACATGGGGCAGTCCAACGCTTAAGAAGTGATTATATTAATGCTTTGGGCCTCTGTAAAACGCTGCATATTCGATATGAACTTTGTGCCTCTAATAGTTTGGCTGTAACGGACACTTTTGGAATATTAGGTGTTTAACCACATGGAGCAGTCCAACGCTTAATAATTGACTATATTAATGCATTGGGCCTCTGTAAAAAGCTGCATATTCGATATGAAATTTGTGCCTCTAATAGTATGGCTGTAACGGACACTTTTGGAATATTAGGTGTTTAACCACATGGGGCAGTCCTACGCTTAATAAGTGACTATATTAATGCTTTGGGCCTCTGTAAAAAGCTGCATATTCGATATGAAATTTGTGCCTCTAATAGTATGGCTGTAACGGACACTTTTGGAATATTAGGTGTTTAACCACATGGGGCAGTCCTACGCTTAATAAGTGACTATATTAATGCTTTGGGCCTATGTATAACGCTGCACATACAAAATGAGCACTGTGCCTCTAATAGTTTGGCTGCAACGGACATTTTTGGAATATTAGGTGTTCAGCCACATGGGGCAGTCCAACTCTTAATAAGTGACTATATTAATGCTTTGGGCCTCTGTATAACCCTGCATATACGATAAGAACTTTCTGCCTCTAATAGTATGGCTGTAACGGACACTTTTGAATATTAGGTGTTTAACCACATGGGGCAGTCCAACGCTTAATAAGTGACTATATTAATGCCTTGGGCCTCTGTATAACGCTGCATATACGATATGAACTTTGTGCCTCTAATAGTTTGGCTGTATCGGACATTTTTGGAATATTAGGTGTTCAACCACATGGGGCAGTCCAACGCTTAATATGTGGATAAAGTAATGCTTTGGGACTCTGTACAACGCTGCATATACAATATGAACTCTGTGTCTCTAATAGTTTGGCTGTAACGGACACTTTCGGAATAATATGTGTTCAAACACATGTTGCAGTCCAATGTTTAATATTTGATTATAATAATGCTTTGGGACTCTGTATAACGCTGCATATACAGTATGAACTCTGTGCCTTTTATAGTTAGGCTGTAACTGACATTTTTGGAATATTAGGTGTTCAACAACATGGGGATGTCGATCGCTTTATATGTGGTTATTGTAATGCTATGGGACTCTGTATAACGCTGCTTATACAAAATGAGCACTGTGCCTCTAATAGTTTGGCTGTAACGGACACTTTTGGAATATTAGGTGTTCAACCACATGGGGCAGTCCAACGCTTAATAAGTGACTATATTAATGCTTTGGGCCTCTGTATAACGCTGCATATACGATATGAACTTTGTGCCTCTAATAGTTTGGCTGTAACGGACACTTTTGGAATATAAGGTGCTTAACCACATGGGGCAGTCCAACGCTTAATAAGTGACTATATTAATGCTTTGGGCCTCTGTAAAACGCTGCATATTCGATATGAACTTTGTGCCTCTAATAGTTTGGCTGTAACGGACACTTTTGTAATATTAGGTGTTCAACCACATGGGGCAGTCCAACGCTTAATAAGTGACTATATTAATGCTTTGGGCCTGTGAATAACGGTGCACATACAAAATGAGCACTGTGCCTCTAATAGTTTGGCTGTAACGGACATTTTTGGAATATTAGGTGTTCAGCCACATGGGGCAGTCCAACGCTTAATAAGTGACTATATTAATGCTTTGGGCCTCTGTAAAACGCTGCATATTCGATATGAACTTTGTACTTCTAATAGTTTAGCTGTAACGGACATTTTTGGAATATTAGGTGTTCAACCACATGGGGCAGTCCAACGCTTAATAATGCTATATTAATGCTTTGGGCCTCTGTATAACCCTGCATATTCGATATGAACTTTGTGCCTCTAATAGCTTGGCCGTAATAGACATTTTTGAAATATTCACTGTTCAACCACATACGGAAGTCTAACGACTAATATGTGGATATAGTAATGGTTTGGGGCTCTGTTAAACGCCGCATACACAATATGAACAGCCTGCCTACGATACCTTGGCTGTAATAGACATTTTTGAAATATTCACTGTTCAACAACATGGGGCAGTGTAACGCCTAATATGTGGATATAGTAATGGTTTGGGGCTCTGTTAAACGCCGCATACACAATATGAACTGCCTGCCTACGATACCTTGGCTGTAATAGACATTTTTGAAATATTCACTGTTCAACCACATGGGGCAGTCTAACGCCTAATATGTGGATATAGTAATGGTTTGGGGCTCTGTATAACCCCGCATACACAATATAAACAGCCTGCCTACGATAGTTTGGCTAAAACAGACATTTTTGAAATATTCACTGTTCAACAACATAGGGCAGTCTAACGCCTAATATGTGGATATAGAAATGGTTTGGAGCTCTGTATAACCCCGCATACACAATATGCACAGCCTGCCTACGATAGTTTGGCTGTAATAGACATTTTTGAAATATTCACTGTTCAACCACATACGGAAGTCTAACGCCTAATATGTGAATACAGGAATGGTTTGGGTCTCTGTAAACCGCCGCTTACACCATATGAACTGCCTGCCTACGATACCTTGGCTGTAATAGACATTTTTGAAATATTCACTGTTCAACCACATGGGTCAGTCTAACGCTTAATATGTGGATATATTAATGCTTTGGGCCTCTGTATAACGCTGCATATACGATATGAACTTTGTGCCTCTAATAGTTTGGCTGTAACGGACACTTTTGGAATATTATGTGTTCAAACACATGTTGCAGTCCAATGCTTAATATGTGATTATATTAATGCTTTGGGTCTCTGTATAACGCTGCATACACAATATGTACTGCCTGCCTACGATACCTTGGCTGTAATAGACATTTTTGAAATATTCACTGTTCAACTACATAGGGCAGTCTAACGCCTAATATGTGGATATAGTAATGGTTTGGGGCTCTGTTAAACGCCGCATATACAATATGAACTGCCTGCCTACGATAGTTTGGCTAAAACAGACATTTTTGAAATATTCACTGTTCATCCACATGGGGCGGTCTAACGCTTAATATGTGAATATAGTAATGGTTTGGGGCTCTGTATAACGCCGCATACACAATATGAACTGCCTGCTAACGATAGTTTGGCTATAACAGACACTTTTGAAATGTTCACTGTTCAACCACATAGGGCAGTCTAACAGCTAATATGAGGATATAGTAATGGTTTGGGGCTCTGTTAAACGCCGCATACACAATATGAACTGCCTGCCTACGATACCTTGGCTGTAATAGACAATTTTGAAATATTCACTGTTCAACCACATAGGGCAGTCTAACGCCTAATATGAGGATATAGTAATGGTTCGGGGCTCTGTATAACGCCGCATACACAATATGAACTGCTTGCTAACGATAGTTTGGCTATAACAGACACTTTTGGAATGTTCACTGTTCAACCACATAGGGCAGTCTAACAGCTAATATGAGGATATAGTAATGGTTTGGGGCTCTGTTAAACGCCGCATACACAATATGAACTGCCTGCCTACGATACCTTGGCTGTAATAGACAATTTTGAAATATTCACTGTTCAACCACATGGGGCAGTCTAACGCCTAATATGTGAATATAGTAATGGTTTGGGACTCTGTATAACGCCGCATACACAATATGTACTGCCTGCCTACGATACCTTGGCTGTAATAGACATTTTTGAAATATTCACTGTTCCACCACATGGGGCAGTCTAACGCCTAATATGTGAATATAGTAATGGTTTGGGGCTCTGTATAACGCCGCATACACAATATGTACTGCCTCCCTACGATAATTTGGCTATATCTGACATTTTTGAAATATTCACTGTTCAACCACATGGGACAGTCTAACGCTTAATATCTGAATATAGTGATGGTTTGGGACTCTGTAAAACGCCGCATACAGAATATGAACTGCCTGCCTACGATAGCTTGGCCTTAATATACAATTTTGAAATATTCAATGTTCACTCACATGGGGCAGTCCAACGCTTAATATGTGATTATATTAATGTTTTGGGACTCTGTATAACGCTGCATATACAGTATGAACTCTGTGCCTTTTATAGTTAGGCTGTAACTGACATTTTTGGAATATTAATTGTTCAACAACATGGGGTTGTCGATCGCTAAATATGTGGTTATAGTAATGCTTTGGGCCTCTGTATAACGCTGCATATACAATATGAAATTTGTGCCTGTAATAGTTTGGCTGTAACGGACATTTTTGGAATATTAGGTGTTCAATCACATGGGGCAGTCCAACGCTTACTATGTGAATATAGTAATGGTTTGGTGCTCTGTTTAACGCCGCATGCACCATATGAACTTCCTGCCTACGATAGCTTGGACGTAATAGACATTTTTGAAATATTCACTGTTCAACCACATGGGGCAGTCTAACGCCTAATATGTGGATATAGTAATGCTTTGGGCCTCTGTATAACGCTGCATATACGATATGAACTTTGTGCCTCTAATAGTTTGGCTGTAACGGACACTTTTGGAATATTATGTGTTCAAACACATGTTACAGTCCAATGCTTAATATGTGATTATATTAATGCTTTGGGTCTCTGTATAACGCTGCATACACAATATGAACTGCCTGCCTACGATACCTTGGCTGTAATAGACACTTTTGAAATATTCACTGTTCAACTACATAGGGCAGTCTAACGCCTAATATGTGGATATAGTAATGGTTTGGGGCTCTGTTAAACGCCGCATACACAATATGAACTGCCTGCCTACGATACCTTGGCTGTAATAGACATTTTTGAAATATTCACTGTTCAACCACATGGGGCAGTCAAACGCTTAATATCTGAATATGGTAAAGGTTTGGGACTCTGTAAAACGCCGCATACACAATATAAACAGCCTGTCTACGATAGTTTGGCTAAAACAGACATTTTTGAAATATTCAATGTTCAACAACATAGGGCAGTCTAACGCCTAATATGTGGATATAGTAATGGTTTGGGGCACTGTATAACCCCGCATACACAATATGAACAGCCTGCCTACGATAGTTTGGCTAAAACAGACATTTTTGAAATATTCACTGTTCAACCACATGGGGCAGTCTAACGCTTAATATGTGAATATAGTAATGGTTTGGGGCTCTGTTAAACGCCGCATACACAATATGAACTGCCTGCCTACGATACCTTGGCTGTAATAGACATTTTTGAAATATTCACTGTTCAACAACATAGGGCAGTCTAACGCCTAATATGTGGATATAGTAATGGTTTGGAACTCTGTATAACCCCGCATACACAATATGAACAGCCTGCCTACGATAGTTTGGCTAAAACAGACATTTTTGAAATATTCACTGTTCAACCACATGGGGCAGTCTAACGCCTAATATGTGAAAGTAGTAATGCTTTAAGATTCTGTATAACGCAGCATGCACAATATGAACTGCCTGCTTACGATAATTTTGCTATAAGAGACATTTTTTAAATATTCACTGTTCAACCACATAGGGCAGTCTAACGCCTAATATGTTTATATAGTAATGGTTTGGGGCTCTGTTAAACGCCGCATACACAATATGAACTGCCTCTCTACGATACCTTGGCTGTAATAGACATTTTTGAAATATTCACTATTCAACCACATGAGGCAGACTAACGCTTACTATGTGAATATAGTAATGGTTTGGGGCTCTGTTTAACGCCGCAAACACAATATGAACAGCCTGCCTATGATAGTTTGGCTAAAACAGACATTTTTGAAATATTCACTGTTCAACAACATAGGGCAGTCTAACGCCTAATATGTGGATATAGTAATGGTTTGGAGCTCTGTATAACCCCGCATACACAATATGAACAGCCTGCCTACGATAGTTTGGCTGTAATAGACATTTTTGAAATATTCACTGTTCAACCTCATACGGAAGTCTAACGCCTAATATGTGAATACAGGAATGGTTTGGGTCTCTGTAAACAGCCGCTTACACCATATGAACTGCCTGCCTACGATACCTTGGCTGTAATAGACATTTTTGAAATATTCACTGTTCAACCACATACGGCAGTCTAACGCCTAATACGTGGAAATAGTTAGGGTTTGGGGCTCTGTATAACGCCGCATACACAATATGAACTGCCTGCTTACGGTAGTTTGGCTATAACAGACAATTTTTAATTATTTATTGTTCAACTACATAGGGCAGTCTAACGCCTAATAAGTGGATATTGTAATGGTTTCGGGCTCTGTATAACCCCGCATACACAATATGAACAGCCTGCCTACGATAGTTTAGCTAAAACAGTCATTTTTGAAATATTCACTGTTCAGCCACATGGGGCAATCTAACGCTTAATATGTGAATATAATAATGGTTTGGGGCTCTGTATAACGCCGCATACACAATATGAACTGCCTGCTAACGATAGTTTGGCCATAGCAGACACTTTTGAAATGTTCACTGTTCAACCACATAGGGCAGTCTAACGCCTAATATGAGGATATAGTAATGGTTTGGGGCTCTGTATAACGCCGCATACACAATATGTACTGCCTCCCTACGATAATTTGGCTATAACTGACATTTTTGAAATATTCACTGTTCAACCACATGGGGCAGTCTAACGCTTAATATCTGAATATAGTAATGGTTTGGGACTCTGTAAAACGCCGCATACAGAATATGAACTGCCTGCCTACGATAGCTTGGCCTTAATATACAATTTTGAAATATTCAATGTTCACTCACATGGGGCAGTCCAACGCTTAATATGTGATTATATTAATGTTTTGGGACTCTGTATAACGCTGCATATACAGTATGAACTCTGTGCCTTTTATAGTTAGGCTGTAACTGACATTTTTGGAATATTAATTGTTCAACAACATGGGGTTGTCGATCGCTAAATATGTGGTTAAAGTAATGCTTTGGGCCTCTATATAACGCTGCATATACAATATGAACTTTGTGCCTCTAAGAGTTTGGCTATAACAGACACTTTTGAAATATTCACTGTTCAACCACATAGGGCAGTCTAACGTCTAATATGTGGATATAGTAATGGTTTGGGGCTCTGTTAAACGCCGCATACACAATATGAACAGCCTGCCTACGATACCTTGGCTGTAATATACATTTTTGAAATATTCACAGTTCAACCACATGGGGCAGTCTAACGCCTAATATGTGGATATAGTAATGGTTTGGGGCTCTGTATAACCCCGCATACACAATATAAACAGCCTGTCTACGATAGTTTGGCTAAAACAGACATTTTTGAAATATTCACTGTTCAACCACATACGGAAGTCTAACGCCTAATATGTGGAAATAGTAAGGTTTGGGGCTCTGTATAACGCCGCATACACAATATGAACTGCCTGCATACGATAGGTTGGCTATTACAGACATTTTTCAATTATTTACTGTTCAACTACATAGGGCAGTCTAACGTCTAATATGTGGATATAGTAATGGTTTGGGGCTCTGTATAACCCCGCATACACAATATGAACTGCCTGCCTACGATAGTTTGGCTATAACAGACATTTTTTAATTATTTATTGTTCAACTACATAGGGCAGTCTAACGCCTAATATGTGGATATAGTAATGGTTTGGGGCTCTGTATAACCCCGCATATACAATATGAACTTTGTGCCTCTAATAGTTTGGCTGTAACGGACATTTTTGGAATATTAGGTGTTCAACCACATGGGGCAGTCCAACGCTTAATATGTGAATATAGTAATGGTTTGGGGCTCTGTTAAACGCCGCATACACAATATGAACTGCCTGTCTACGATACCTTGGCTGTAATAGACATTTTTGAAATATTCACTGTTCAACCACATAGGGTAGTCTAACGCCTAATATGTGGATATAGTAATGGTTTGGGGCTCTGTTAAATGCCGCATATACAATATGAACTGCCTGCCTACGATACCTTGGCTGTAATAGACATTTTTGAAATATTCACTGTTCAACCACATAGGGTAGTCTAACGCCTAATATGTGGATATAGTAATGGTTTGGGGCTCTGTTAAATGCCGCATATACAATATGAACTGCCTGCCTACGATACCTTGGCTGTAATAGACATTTTTGAAATATTCACTGTTCAAATACATTGGGTAGTCTAACGCCTAATATGTGGATATAGTAATGGTTTGGGGCTCTGTTAAATGCCGCATATACAATATGAACTGCCTGCCTACGATACCTTGGCTGTAATAGACATTTTTGAAATATTCACTGTTCAACCACATAGGGTAGTCTAACGCCTAATATGTGGATATAGTAATGGTTTGGGGCTCTGTTAAATGCCGCATATACAATATGAACTGCCTGCCTACGATACCTTGGCTGTAATAGACATTTTTGAAATATTCACTGTTCAAATACATTGGGTAGTCTAACGCCTAATATGTGGATATAGTAATGGTTTGGGGCTCTGTATAACCCCGCATACACAATATGAACAGCCTGCCTACGATAGTTTGGCTAAAACAGACATTTTTGAAATATTCAATGTTCAACCACATGGGGCAGTCTAACGCTTAATATGTGAATATAGTAATGGTTTGGGGCTCTGTTAAACGCCGCATACACAATATGAACTGCCTGCCTACGATACCTTGGCTGTAATAGACATTTTTGAAATATTCACTGTTCAACCACATGGGGCAGTCTAACGCCTAATATGTGGATATAGTAATGGTTTGGGGCTCTGTATAACCCCGCATACACAATATAAACAGCCTGCCTACGATAGTTTGGCTAAAACAGACATTTTTGAAATATTCACTGTTCAACAACATAGGGCAGTCTAACGCCTAATATGAGGATATAGTAATGGTTTGGAGCTCTGTATAACCCCGCATACACAATATGAACAGCCTGCCTACGATAGTTTGGCTGTAATAGACATTTTTGAAATATTCACTGTTCAACCACATACGGAAGTCTAACGCCTAATATGTGAATACAGGAATGGTTTGGGTCTCTGTAAACCGCCGCTTACACCATATGAACTGCCTGCCTACGATACCTTGGCTGTAATAGACATTTTTGAAATATTCACTGTTCAACCACATGGGTCAGTCTAACGCTTAATATGTGGATATATTAATGCTTTGGGCCTCTGTATAACGCTGCATATACGATATGAACTTTGTGCCTCTAATAGTTTGGCTGTAACGGACACTTTTGGAATATTATGTGTTCAAACACATGTTGCAGTCCAATGCTTAATATGTGATTATATTAATGCTTTGGGTCTCTGTATAACGCTGCATACACAATATGTACTGCCTGCCTACGATACCTTGGCTGTAATAGACATTTTTGAAATATTCACTGTTCAACTACATAGGGCAGTCTAACGCCTAATATGTGGATATAGTAATGGTTTGGGGCTCTGTTAAACGCCGCATATACAATATGAACTGCCTGCCTACGATAGTTTGGCTAAAACAGACATTTTTGAAATATTCACTGTTCATCCACATGGGGCGGCCTAACGCTTAATATGTGAATATAGTAATGGTTTGGGGCTCTGTATAACGCCGCATACACAATATGAACTGCCTGCTAACGATAGTTTGGCTATAACAGACACTTTTGAAATGTTCACTGTTCAACCACATAGGGCAGTCTAACAGCTAATATGAGGATATAGTAATGGTTTGGGGCTCTGTTAAACGCCGCATACACAATATGAACTGCCTGCCTACGATACCTTGGCTGTAATAGACAATTTTGAAATATTCACTGTTCAACCACATAGGGCAGTCTAACGCCTAATATGTGGAAATAGTTAGGGTTTGGGGCTCTGTATAACGCCGCATACACAATATGAACTGCCTGCTTACGGTAGTTTGGCTATAACAGACAATTTTTAATTATTTATTGTTCAACTACATAGGGCAGTCTAACGCCTAATAAGTGGATATTGTAATGGTTTCGGGCTCTGTATAACCCCGCATACACAATATGAACAGCCTGCCTACGATAGTTTAGCTAAAACAGTCATTTTTGAAATATTCACTGTTCAGCCACATGGGGCAATCTAACGCTTAATATGTGAATATAGTAATGGTTTGGGGCTCTGTTAAACGCCGCATACACAATATGAACTGCCTGCCTACGATAGTTTGGCTAAAACAGACATTTTTGAAATATTCACTGTTCATCCACATGGGGCAGTCTAACGCTTAATATGTGAATATAGTAATGGTTTGGGGCTCTGTTAAACGCCGCATACACAATATGAACTGCCTGCCTACGATACCTTGGCTGTAATAGACATTTTTGAAATATTCACTGTTCCACCACATGGGGCAGTCTAACGCCTAATATGTGAATATAGTAATGGTTCGGGGCTCTGTATAACGCCGTATACACAATATGAACTGCTTGCTAACGATAGTTTGGCTATAACAGACACTTTTGAAATCTTCACTGTTCAACCACATAGGGCAGTCTAACGCCTAATATGAGGATATAGTAATGGTTTGGGGCTCTGTTAAACGCCGCATTCACAATATGAACTGCCTGCCTACGATACCTTGGCTGTAATAGACAATTTTGAAATATTCACTGTTCAACCACATGGGGCAGTCTAACGCCTAATATGTGAATATAGTAATGGTTTGGGGCTCTGTATAACGCCGCATACACAATATGAACTGCCTGCTAACGATAGTTTGGCTATAACAGACACTTTTGAAATGTTCACTGTTCATCCACATGGGGCAGTCTAACGCTTAATATGTGAATATAGTAATGGTTTGGGGCTCTGTTAAACGCCGCATACACAATATGAACTGCCTGCCTACGATACCTTGGCTGTAATAGACATTTTTGAAATATTCACTGTTCCACCACATGGGGCAGTCTAACGCCTAATATGTGAATATAGTAATGGTTTGGGGCTCTGTATAACGCCGCATACACAATATGAACTGCCTGCTAACGATAGTTTGGCTATAACAGACACTTTTGAAATCTTCACTGTTCAACCACATAGGGCAGTCTAACGCTTAATATGTGAATATAGTAATGGTTTGGGGCTCTGTTAAATGCCGCATATACAATATGAACTGCCTGCCTACGATACCTTGGCTGTAATAGACATTTTTGAAATATTCACTGTTCAACCACATAGGGTAGTCTAACGCCTAATATGTGGATATAGTAATGGTTTGGGGCTCTGTTAAATGCCGCATATACAATATGAACTGCCTGCCTACGATACCTTGGCTGTAATAGACATTTTTGAAATATTCACTGTTCAAATACATTGGGTAGTCTAACGCCTAATATGTGGATATAGTAATGGTTTGGGGCTCTGTATAACCCCGCATACACAATATGAACAGCCTGCCTACGATAGTTTGGCTAAAACAGACATTTTTGAAATATTCAATGTTCAACCACATGGGGCAGTCTAACGCTTAATATGTGAATATAGTAATGGTTTGGGGCTCTGTTAAACGCCGCATACACAATATGAACTGCCTGCCTACGATACCTTGGCTGTAATAGACATTTTTGAAATATTCACTGTTCAACCACATGGGGCAGTCTAACGCCTAATATGTGGATATAGTAATGGTTTGGGGCTCTGTATAACCCCGCATACACAATATAAACAGCCTGCCTACGATAGTTTGGCTAAAACAGACATTTTTGAAATATTCACTGTTCAACAACATAGGGCAGTCTAACGCCTAATATGAGGATATAGTAATGGTTTGGAGCTCTGTATAACCCCGCATACACAATATGAACAGCCTGCCTACGATAGTTTGGCTGTAATAGACATTTTTGAAATATTCACTGTTCAACCACATACGGAAGTCTAACGCCTAATATGTGAATACAGGAATGGTTTGGGTCTCTGTAAACCGCCGCTTACACCATATGAACTGCCTGCCTACGATACCTTGGCTGTAATAGACATTTTTGAAATATTCACTGTTCAACCACATGGGTCAGTCTAACGCTTAATATGTGGATATATTAATGCTTTGGGCCTCTGTATAACGCTGCATATACGATATGAACTTTGTGCCTCTAATAGTTTGGCTGTAACGGACACTTTTGGAATATTATGTGTTCAAACACATGTTGCAGTCCAATGCTTAATATGTGATTATATTAATGCTTTGGGTCTCTGTATAACGCTGCATACACAATATGTACTGCCTGCCTACGATACCTTGGCTGTAATAGACATTTTTGAAATATTCACTGTTCAACTACATAGGGCAGTCTAACGCCTAATATGTGGATATAGTAATGGTTTGGGGCTCTGTTAAACGCCGCATATACAATATGAACTGCCTGCCTACGATAGTTTGGCTAAAACAGACATTTTTGAAATATTTACTGTTCATCCACATGGGGCGGTCTAACGCTTAATATGTGAATATAGTAATGGTTTGGGGCTCTGTATAACGCCGCATACACAATATGAACTGCCTGCTAACGATAGTTTGGCTATAACAGACACTTTTGAAATGTTCACTGTTCAACCACATAGGGCAGTCTAACAGCTAATATGAGGATATAGTAATGGTTTGGGGCTCTGTTAAACGCCGCATACACAATATGAACTGCCTGCCTACGATACCTTGGCTGTAATAGACAATTTTGAAATATTCACTGTTCAACCACATAGGGCAGTCTAACGCCTAATATGAGGATATAGTAATGGTTCGGGGCTCTGTATAACGCCGCATACACAATATGAACTGCTTGCTAACGATAGTTTGGCTATAACAGACACTTTTGAAATGTTCACTGTTCAACCACATAGGGCAGTCTAACAGCTAATATGAGGATATAGTAATGGTTTGGGGCTCTGTTAAACGCCGCATACACAATATGAACTGCCTGCCTACGATACCTTGGCTGTAATAGACAATTTTGAAATATTCACTGTTCAACCACATGGGGCAGTCTAACGCCTAATATGTGAATATAGTAATGGTTTGGGGCTCTGTATAACGCCGCATACACAATATGTACTGCCTGCCTACGATACCTTGGCTGTAATAGACATTTTTGAAATATTCACTGTTCCACCACATGGGGCAGTCTAACGCCTAATATGTGAATATAGTAATGGTTTGGGGCTCTGTATAACGCCGCATACACAATATGTACTGCCTCCTTACGATAATTTGGCTATATCTGACATTTTTGAAATATTCACTGTTCAACCACATGGGGCAGTCTAACGCTTAATATCTGAATATAGTGATGGTTTGGGACTCTGTAAAACGCCGCATACAGAATATGAACTGCCTGCCTACGATAGCTTGGCCTTAATATACAATTTTGAAATATTCAATGTTCACTCACATGGGGCAGTCCAACGCTTAATATGTGATTATATTAATGTTTTGGGACTCTGTATAACGCTGCATATACAGTATGAACTCTGTGCCTTTTATAGTTAGGCTGTAACTGACATTTTTGGAATATTAATTGTTCAACAACATGGGGTTGTCGATCGCTAAATATGTGGTTATAGTAATGCTTTGGGCCTCTGTATAACGCTGCATATACAATATGAAATTTGTGCCTCTAATAGTTTGGCTGTAACGGACATTTTTGGAATATTAGGTGTTCAATCACATGGGGCAGTCCAACGCTTACTATGTGAATATAGTAATGGTTTGGTGCTCTGTTTAACGCCGCATACACCATATGAACTTCCTGCCTACGATAGCTTGGCCGTAATAGACATTTTTGAAATATTCACTGTTCAACCACATGGGGCAGTCTAACGCCTAATATGTGGATATAGTAATGGTTTGGGGCTCTGTATAACGCCGCATACACAATATGAACTGCCTGCCTACGATAGTTTGGCTATAACAGACATTTTTCAATTATTTACTGTTCAACTACATAGGGCAGTCTAACGCCTAATATGTGGATATAGTAATGGTTTGGGGCTCTGTATAACCCCGCATACACAATATGAACAGCCTGCCTACGATAGTTTGGCTAAAACAGTCATTTTTGAAATATTCACTGTTCAACCACATGGGGCAGTCTAACGCTTAATATGTGAATATAGTAATGGTTTGGGGCTCTGTTAAACGCCGCATGCACAATATGAACTGCCTGCTTACGATAATTTTGCTATAACAGACATTTTTTAAATATTCACTGTTCAACCACATAGGGCAGTCTAACGCCTAATATGTGGATATAGTAATGGTTTGGGGCTCTGTTAAATGCCGCATATACAATATGAACTGCCTGCCTACGATACCTTGGCTGTAATAGACATTTTTGAAATATTCACTGTTCAACCACATAGGGCAGTCTAACGCCAAATATGTGGATATAGTAATGGCTTGGGGCTCTGTATAATCCCGCGTACACAATATGAACAGCCTGCCTACGATAATTTGGCTAAAACAGACATTTTTGAAATATTCACTGTTCAACCACATGGGTCAGTCTAACGCTTAATATGTGGATATATTAATGCTTTGGGCCTCTGTATAACGCTGCATATACGATATGAACTTTGTGCCTCTAATAGTTTGGCTGTAACGGACACTTTTGGAATATTATGTGTTCAAACACATGTTGCAGTCCAATGCTTAATATGTGATTATATTAATGCTTTGGGTCTCTGTATAACGCTGCATACACAATATGAACTGCCTGCCTACGATACCTTGGCTGTAATAGACACTTTTGAAATATTCACTGTTCAACTACATAGGGCAGTCTAACGCCTAATATGTGGATATAGTGATGGTTTGGGGCTCTGTTAAACGCCGCATACACAATATGAACTGCCTGCCTACGATACCTTGGCTGTAATAGACATTTTTGAAATATTCACTGTTCAACCACATGGGGCAGTCAAACGCTTAATATCTGAATATAGTAAAGGTTTGGGACTCTGTAAAACGCCGCATACACAATATAAACAGCCTGTCTACGATAGTTTGGCTAAAACAGACATTTTTGAAATATTCAATGTTCAACAACATAGGGCAGTCTAACGCCTAATATGTGGATATAGTAATGGTTTGGGGCACTGTATAACCCCGCATACACAATATGAACAGCCTGCCTACGATAGTTTTTCTAAAACAGACATTTTTGAAATATTCACTGTTCAACCACATGGGGCAGTCTAACGCTTAATATGTGAATATAGTAATGGTTTGGGGCTCTGTTAAACGCCGCATACACAATATGAACTGCCTGCCTACGATACCTTGGCTGTAATAGACATTTTTGAAATATTCACTGTTCAACAACATAGGGCAGTCTAA
The DNA here is from genome assembly GCA_963930825.1 of Silvanus unidentatus. Lineage (NCBI taxonomy): Eukaryota > Metazoa > Arthropoda > Insecta > Coleoptera > Silvanidae > Silvanus > Silvanus unidentatus. Next base: position 555,352 of record CAWVOD010000014.1, on the reverse strand, counting down.
CGCCTAATATGTGGATATAGTAATGGTTTGGAACTCTGTATAACCCCGCATACACAATATGAACAGCCTGCCTACGATAGTTTGGCTAAAACAGACATTTTTGAAATATTCACTGTTCAACCACATGGGGCAGTCTAACGCCTAATATGTGAAAGTAGTAATGCTTTAAGATTCTGTATAACGCAGCATGCACAATATGAACTGCCTGCTTACGATAATTTTGCTATAAGAGACATTTTTTAAATATTCACTGTTCAACCACATAGGGCAGTCTAACGCCTAATATGTTTATATAGTAATGGTTTGGGGCTCTGTTAAACGCCGCATACACAATATGAACTGCCTCTCTAAGATACCTTGGCTGTAATAGACATTTTTGAAATATTCACTATTCAACCACATGAGGCAGACTAACGCTTACTATGTGAATATAGTAATGGTTTGGGGCTCTGTTTAACGCCGCAAACACAATATGAACAGCCTGCCTACGATAGTTTGGCTAAAACAGACATTTTTGAAATATTCACTGTTCAACAACATAGGGCAGTCTAACGCCTAATATGTGGATATAGTAATGGTTTGGAGCTCTGTATAACCCCGCATACACAATATGAACAGCCTGCCTACGATAGTTTGGCTGTAATAGACATTTTTGAAATATTCACTGTTCAACCTCATACGGAAGTCTAACGCCTAATATGTGAATACAGGAATGGTTTGGGTCTCTGTAAACAGCCGTTTACACCATATGAACTGCCTGCCTACGATACCTTGGCTGTAATAGACATTTTTGAAATATTCACTGTTCAACCACATACGGCAGTCTAACGCCTAATATGTGGAAATAGTTAGGGTTTGGGGCTCTGTATAACGCCGCATACACAATATGAACTGCCTGCTTACGGTAGTTTGGCTATAACAGACAATTTTTAATTATTTATTGTTCAACTACATAGGGCAGTCTAACGCCTAATAAGTGGATATTGTAATGGTTTCGGGCTCTGTATAACCCCGCATACACAATATGAACAGCCTGCCTACGATAGTTTAGCTAAAACAGTCATTTTTGAAATATTCACTGTTCAGCCACATGGGGCAATCTAACGCTTAATATGTGAATATAGTAATGGTTTGGGGCTCTGTTAAACGCCGCATACACAATATGAACTGCCTGCCTACGATAGTTTGGCTAAAACAGACATTTTTGAAATATTCACTGTTCATCCACATGGGGCAGTCTAACGCTTAATATGTGAATATAGTAATGGTTTGGGGCTCTGTTAAACGCCGCATACACAATATGAACTGCCTGCCTACGATACCTTGGCTGTAATAGACATTTTTGAAATATTCACTGTTCCACCACATGGGGCAGTCTAACGCCTAATATGTGAATATAGTAATGGTTCGGGGCTCTGTATAACGCCGTATACACAATATGAACTGCTTGCTAACGATAGTTTGGCTATAACAGACACTTTTGAAATCTTCACTGTTCAACCACATAGGGCAGTCTAACGCCTAATATGAGGATATAGTAATGGTTTGGGGCTCTGTTAAACGCCGCATTCACAATATGAACTGCCTGCCTACGATACCTTGGCTGTAATAGACAATTTTGAAATATTCACTGTTCAACCACATGGGGCAGTCTAACGCCTAATATGTGAATATAGTAATGGTTTGGGGCTCTGTATAACGCCGCATACACAATATGAACTGCCTGCTAACGATAGTTTGGCTATAACAGACACTTTTGAAATGTTCACTGTTCATCCACATGGGGCAGTCTAACGCTTAATATGTGAATATAGTAATGGTTTGGGGCTCTGTTAAACGCCGCATACACAATATGAACTGCCTGCCTACGATACCTTGGCTGTAATAGACATTTTTGAAATATTCACTGTTCCACCACATGGGGCAGTCTAACGCCTAATATGTGAATATAGTAATGGTTTGGGGCTCTGTATAACGCCGCATACACAATATGAACTGCCCGCTAACGATAGTTTGGCTATAACAGACACTTTTGAAATCTTCACTGTTCAACCACATAGGGCAGTCTAACGCTTAATATGTGAATATAGTAATGGTTTGGGGCTCTGTTAAACGCCGCATACACAATATGAACTGCCTGCCTACGATACCTTGGCTGTAATAGACATTTTTGAAATATTCACTGTTCCACCACATGGGGCAGTCTAACGCCTAATATGAGGATATAGTAATGGTTTGGGGCTCTGTATAACGCCGCATACACAATATGTACTGCCTCCCTACGATAATTTGGCTATATCTGACATTTTTGAAATATTCACTGTTCAACCACATGGGGCAGTCTAACGCTTAATATCTGAATATAGTGATGGTTTGGGACTCTGTAAAACGCCGCATACAGAATATGAACTGCCTGCCTACGATAGCTTGGCCTTAATATACAATTTTGAAATATTCAATGTTCACTCACATGGGGCAGTCCAACGCTTAATATGTGATTATATTAATGTTTTGGGACTCTGTATAACGCTGCATATACAGTATGAACTCTGTGCCTTTTATAGTTAGGCTGTAACTGACATTTTTGGAATATTAATTGTTCAACAACATGGGGTTGTCGATCGCTAAATATGTGGTTATAGTAATGCTTTGGGCCTCTGTATAACGCTGCATATACAATATGAAATTTGTGCCTCTAATAGTTTGGCTGTTACGGACATTTTTGGAATATTAGGTGTTCAACCACATGGGGCAGTCCAACGCTTACTATGTGAATATAGTAATGGTTTGGTGCTCTGTTTAACGCCGCATACACCATATGAACTTCCTGCCTACGATAGCTTGGCCGTAATAGACATTTTTGAAATATTCACTGTTCAACCACATGGGGCAGTCTAACGCCTAATATGTGGATAAAGTAATGGTTTGGGGCTCTGTATAACGCCGCATACACAATATGAACTGCCTGCCTACGATAGTTTGGCTATAACAGACATTTTTCAATTATTTACTGTTCAACTACATAGGGCAGTCTAACGCCTAATATGTGGATATAGTAATGGTTTGGGGCTCTGTATAACCCCGCATACACAATATGAACAGCCTGCCTACGATAGTTTGGCTAAAACAGTCATTTTTGAAATATTCACTGTTCAACCACATGGGGCAGTCTAACGCTTAATATGTGAATATAGTAATGGTTTGGGGCTCTGTTAAACGCCGCATGCACAATATGAACTGCCTGCTTACGATAATTTTGCTATAACAGACATTTTTTAAATATTCACTGTTCAACCACATAGGGCAGTCTAACGCCTAATATGTGGATATAGTAATGGTTTGGGGCTCTGTTAAATGCCGCATATACAATATGAACTGCCTGCCTACGATACCTTGGCTGTAATAGACATTTTTGAAATATTCACTGTTCAACCACATAGGGCAGTCTAACGCCAAATATGTGGATATAGTAATGGCTTGGGGCTCTGTATAATCCCGCATACACAATATGAACAGCCTGCCTACGATAATTTGGCTAAAACAGACATTTTTGAAATATTCACTGTTCAACCACATGGGTCAGTCTAACGCTTAATATGTGGATATATTAATGCTTTGGGCCTCTGTATAACGCTGCATATACGATATGAACTTTGTGCCTCTAATAGTTTGGCTGTAACGGACACTTTTGGAATATTATGTGTTCAAACACATGTTGCAGTCCAATGCTTAATATGTGATTATATTAATGCTTTGGGTCTCTGTATAACGCTGCATACACAATATGAACTGCCTGCCTACGATACCTTGGCTGTAATAGACATTTTTGAAATATTCACTGTTCAACCACATGGGGCAGTCTAACGCCTAATATGTGGATATAGTAATGGTTTGGGGCTCTGTTAAACGCCGCATACACAATATGAACTGCCTGCCTACGATACCTTGGCTGTAATAGACATTTTTGAAATATTCACTGTTCAACCACATGGGGCAGTCTAACGCTTAATATCTGAATATAGTAATGGTTTGGGACTCTGTAAAACGCCGCATACACAATATAAACAGCCTGTCTACGAGAGTTTGGCTAAAACAGACATTTTTGAAATATTCAATGTTCAACAACATAGGGCAGTCTAACGCCTAATATGTGGATATAGTAATGGTTTGGGGCTCTGTATAACGCCGCATACACAATATGAACTGCCTGCATACGATAGTTTGGCTATTACAGACATTTTTCAATTATTTACTGTTCAACTACATAGGGCAGTCTAACGTCTAATATGTGGATATAGTAATGGTTTGGGGCTCTGTATAACCCCGCATACACAATATGAACTGCCTGCCTACGATAGTTTGGCTATAACAGACATTTTTTAATTATTTATTGTTCAACTACATAGGGCAGTCCAACGCTTAATATGTGAATATAGTAATGGTTTGGGGCTCTGTTAAACGCCGCATACACAATATGAACTGCCTGTCTACGATACCTTGGCTGTAATAGACATTTTTGAAATATTCACTATTCAACCACATGGGGCAGTCTAACGCTTACTATGTGAATATAGTAATGGTTTGGGGCTCTGTTTGACGCCGCATACACCATATGAACTTCCTGCCTACAATAGCTTGGCCGTAATAGACATTTTTGAAATATTCACTGTTCAACCACATGGGGCAGTCTAACGCTTACTATGTGAATATAGTAATGGTTTGGGGCTCTGTTTAACGCCGCATACACAATATGAACTGCCGGCCTACGATACCTTGGCTGTAATAGACATTTTTGAAATATTCACTGTTCAACTACATAGGGCAGTCTAACGCCTAATATGTGGATATAGTAAGGGTTTGGGGGTCTGTATAACGCCGCATACACAATATGAACTGCCTGCTTACGGTAGTTTGGCTATAACAGACACTTTTGAAATATTCACTGTTCGACCACATAGGGCAGTCTAACGCCTAATATGTGGATATAGTAATGGTTTGGGGCTCTGTATAACGCCGCATACACAATATGAACTGCCTGCATACGATAGTTTGGCTATAACAGACATTTTTCAATTATTTACTGTTCAACTACATAGGGCAGTCTAACGCCTAATATGTGGATATAGTAATGGTTTGGGACTCTGTTTAACGCCGCATACATTATATGAACAGCCTGCCTACGATAGTTTGGCTATAACAGACATTTTTCAATTAGTTACTGTTCAACTACATAAGGCAGTCTAACGCCTAATATGTGGATATAGTAATGGTTTGGAGCTCTGTATAACCCCGCATACACAATATGAACAGCCTGCCTACGATAGTTTGGCTAAAACAGACATTTTTGAAATATTCACTGTTCAACCACATGGGGCAGTCTATCGCTTAATATGTGAATATAGTAATGGTTTGGGGCTCTGTATAACGCCGCATACACAATATGAACTGCCTGCTAACGATAGTTTGGCTATAACAGACACTTTTGAAATATTCACTGTTCAACCACATGGGGCAGTCTAACGCTTAATATGTGAATATAGTAATGGTTTGGGGCTCTGTATAACGCCGCATACACTATATGAACTGCCTGCTAACGATAGTTTGGCTAAAACAGACATTTTTGAAATATTCACTGTTCAACCACATGGGGCAGTCTAACGCCTAATATGTGAAAGTAGTAATGCTTTAAGATTCTGTATAACGCAGCATGCACAATATGAACTGCCTGCTTACGATAATTTTGCTATAACAGACATTTCTTAAATATTCACTGTTCAACCACATAGGGCAGTCTAACGCCTAATATGTGGATATAGTAATGGTTTGGGACTCTGTTAAACGCCGCATATACAATATGAACTGTCTGCCTACGATAGTTTGGCTAAAACAGACATTTTTGAAATATTCACTGTTCATCCACATGGGGCAGTCTAACGCTTAATATGTGAATATAGTAATGGTTTGGGGCTCTGTTAAACGCCGCATACACAATATGAACTGCCTGCCTACGATACCTTGGCTGTAATAGACATTTTTGAAATATTCACTGTTCAACCACATGGGGCAGTCTAACGCCTAATATGTGAATATAGTAATGGTTTGGGGCTCTGTTAAACCCCGCATACACAATATAAACAGCCTGCCTACGATAGTTTGGCTAAAACAGACATTTTTGAAATATTCACTGTTCAACCACATGGGGCAGTCTAACGCTTACTATGTGAATATAGTAATGGTTAGGGGCTCTGTTTAACGCCGCATACACCATATGAACTTCCTGCCTACGATAGCTTGGCCGTAATAGACATTTTTGAAATATTCACTGTTCAACCACATGGGGCAGTCTAACGCTTAATATGTGAATATAGTAATGGTATATAGTAATGGTTTGGGGCTCTGTTAAACGCCGCATACACAATATGAACTGCCTGTCTACGATACCTTTTCTGTAATAGACATTTTTGAAATATTCACTATTCAACCACATGAGGCAGTCTAACGCTTACTATGTGAATATAGTAATGGTTTGGGGCTCTGTTTAACGCCGCATACACCATATGAACTTCCTGCCTACGATAGCTTGGCCGTAATAGACATTTTTGAAATATTCACTGTTCAACCACATGGGGCAGTCTAACGCTTAATATGTGAATATAGTAATGGTTTGGGGCTCTGTTAAACGCCGCATACACAATATGAACTGCCTGCCTACGATACCTTGGCTGTAATAGACATTTTTGAAATATTCACTGTTCAACCACATGGGGCAGTCTAACGCCTAATATGTGGATATAGTAATGGTTTGGGGCTCTGTTAAACGCCGCATACACAATATGAACTGCCTGCCTACGATACCTTGGCTGTAATAGACATTTTTGAAATATTCACTGTTCAACCACATGGGGCAGTCTAACGCTTAATATCTGAATATAGTAATGGTTTGGGACTCTGTAAAACGCCGCATACACAATATAAACAGCCTGTCTACGAGAGTTTGGCTAAAACAGACATTTTTGAAATATTCAATGTTCAACAACATAGGGCAGTCTAACGCCTAATATGTGGATATAGTAATGGTTTGGGGCTCTGTATAACCCCGCATACACAATATGAACAGCCTGCCTACGATAGTTTGGCTAAAACAGACATTTTTGAAATATTCACTGTTCAACCACATGGGGCAGTCTAACGCTTAATATGTGAATATAGTAATGGTTTGGGGCTCTGTTAAACGCCGCATACACAATATGAACTTCCTGCCTACGATACCTTGGCTGTAATAGACATTTTTGAAATATTCACTGTTCAACCACATACGGCAGTCTAACGCCTAATATGTGGAAATAGTTAGTGTTTGGGGCTCTGTATAACGCCGCATACACAATATGAACTGCCTGCATACGATAGTTTGGCTATTACAGACATTTTTCAATTATTTACTGTTCAACTACATAGGGCAGTCTAACGTCTAATATGTGGATATAGTAATGGTTTGGGGCTCTGTATAACCCCGCATACACAATATGAACTGCCTGCCTACGATAGTTTGGCTATAACAGACATTTTTTAATTATTTATTGTTCAACTACATAGGGCAGTCCAACGCTTAATATGTGAATATAGTAATGGTTTGGGGCTCTGTTAAACGCCGCATACACAATATGAACTGCCTGTCTACGATACCTTGGCTGTAATAGACATTTTTGAAATATTCACTATTCAACCACATGGGGCAGTCTAACGCTTACTATGTGAATATAGTAATGGTTTGGGGCTCTGTTTGACGCCGCATACACCATATGAACTTCCTGCCTACAATAGCTTGGCCGTAATAGACATTTTTGAAATATTCACTGTTCAACCACATGGGGCAGTCTAACGCTTACTATGTGAATATAGTAATGGTTTGGGGCTCTGTTTAACGCCGCATACACAATATGAACTGCCGGCCTACGATACCTTGGCTGTAATAGACATTTTTGAAATATTCACTGTTCAACTACATAGGGCAGTCTAACGCCTAATATGTGGATATAGTAAGGGTTTGGGGGTCTGTATAACGCCGCATACACAATATGAACTGCCTGCTTACGGTAGTTTGGCTATAACAGACACTTTTGAAATATTCACTGTTCGACCACATAGGGCAGTCTAACGCCTAATATGTGGATATAGTAATGGTTTGGGGCTCTGTATAACGCCGCATACACAATATGAACTGCCTGCATACGATAGTTTGGCTATAACAGACATTTTTCAATTATTTACTGTTCAACTACATAGGGCAGTCTAACGCCTAATATGTGGATATAGTAATGGTTTGGGACTCTGTTTAACGCCGCATACATTATATGAACAGCCTGCCTACGATAGTTTGGCTATAACAGACATTTTTCAATTAGTTACTGTTCAACTACATAAGGCAGTCTAACGCCTAATATGTGGATATAGTAATGGTTTGGAGCTCTGTATAACCCCGCATACACAATATGAACAGCCTGCCTACGATAGTTTGGCTAAAACAGACATTTTTGAAATATTCACTGTTCAACCACATGGGGCAGTCTATCGCTTAATATGTGAATATAGTAATGGTTTGGGGCTCTGTATAACGCCGCATACACAATATGAACTGCCTGCTAACGATAGTTTGGCTATAACAGACACTTTTGAAATATTCACTGTTCAACCACATGGGGCAGTCTAACGCTTAATATGTGAATATAGTAATGGTTTGGGGCTCTGTATAACGCCGCATACACTATATGAACTGCCTGCTAACGATAGTTTGGCTAAAACAGACATTTTTGAAATATTCACTGTTCAACCACATGGGGCAGTCTAACGCCTAATATGTGAAAGTAGTAATGCTTTAAGATTCTGTATAACGCAGCATGCACAATATGAACTGCCTGCTTACGATAATTTTGCTATAACAGACATTTCTTAAATATTCACTGTTCAACCACATAGGGCAGTCTAACGCCTAATATGTGGATATAGTAATGGTTTGGGACTCTGTTAAACGCCGCATATACAATATGAACTGTCTGCCTACGATAGTTTGGCTAAAACAGACATTTTTGAAATATTCACTGTTCATCCACATGGGGCAGTCTAACGCTTAATATGTGAATATAGTAATGGTTTGGGGCTCTGTTAAACGCCGCATACACAATATGAACTGCCTGCCTACGATACCTTGGCTGTAATAGACATTTTTGAAATATTCACTGTTCAACCACATGGGGCAGTCTAACGCCTAATATGTGAATATAGTAATGGTTTGGGGCTCTGTTAAACCCCGCATACACAATATAAACAGCCTGCCTACGATAGTTTGGCTAAAACAGACATTTTTGAAATATTCACTGTTCAACCACATGGGGCAGTCTAACGCTTACTATGTGAATATAGTAATGGTTAGGGGCTCTGTTTAACGCCGCATACACCATATGAACTTCCTGCCTACGATAGCTTGGCCGTAATAGACATTTTTGAAATATTCACTGTTCAACCACATGGGGCAGTCTAACGCTTAATATGTGAATATAGTAATGGTATATAGTAATGGTTTGGGGCTCTGTTAAACGCCGCATACACAATATGAACTGCCTGTCTACGATACCTTTTCTGTAATAGACATTTTTGAAATATTCACTATTCAACCACATGAGGCAGTCTAACGCTTACTATGTGAATATAGTAATGGTTTGGGGCTCTGTTTAACGCCGCATACACCATATGAACTTCCTGCCTACGATAGCTTGGCCGTAATAGACATTTTTGAAATATTCACTGTTCAACCACATGGGGCAGTCTAACGCTTAATATGTGAATATAGTAATGGTTTGGGGCTCTGTTAAACGCCGCATACACAATATGAACTGCCTGCCTACGATACCTTGGCTGTAATAGACATTTTTGAAATATTCACTGTTCAACCACATGGGGCAGTCTAACGCTTAATATGTGAATATAGTAATGGTTTGGGGCTCTGTTAAACGCCGCATACACAATATGAACTTCCTGCCTACGATACCTTGGCTGTAATAGACATTTTTGAAATTTTCACTGTTCAACAACATAGGGCAGTCTAACGCCTAATATGTGAAAGTAGTAATGCGTTAAGATTCTGTATAACGCAGCATGCACAATATGAACTGCCTGCTTACGATAATTTTGCTATAACAGACATTTTTTAAATATTCACTGTTCAACCACATAGGGCAGTCTAACGCCTAATATGTTTATATAGTAATGGTTTGGGGCTCTGTTAAACGCCGCATACACAATATGAACTGCCTGTCTACGATACCTTGGCTGTAATAGACATTTTTGAAATATTCACTATTCAACCACATGAGGCAGACTAACGCTTACTATGTGAATATAGTAATGGTTTGGGGCTCTGTTTAACGCCGCATACACAATATGAAAAGCCTGCCTACGATAGTTTGGCTAAAACAGACATTTTTGAAATATTCACTGTTCAACAACATAGGGCAGTCTAACGCCTAATATGTGGATATAGTAATGGTTTGGAGCTCTGTATAACCCCGCATACACAATATGAACAGCCTGCCTACGATAGTTTGGCTGTAATAGACATTTTTGAAATATTCACTGTTCAACCTCATACGGAAGCCTAACGCCTAATATGTGAATACAGGAATGGTTTGGGTCTCTGTAAACAGCCGCTTACACCATATGAACTGCCTGCCTACGATACCTTGGCTGTAATAGACATTTTTGAAATATTCACTGTTCAACCACATACGGCAGTCTAACGCCTAATATGTGGAAATAGTTAGGGTTTGGGGCTCTGTATAACGCCGCATACACAATATGAACTGCCTGCTTACGGTAGTTTGGCTATAACAGACATTTTTGAAATATTCACTGTTCAACCACATACGGAAGTCTAACGCCTAATATGTGGAAATAGTAAGGGTTTGGGGCTCTGTATAACGCCGCATACACAATATGAACTGCCTGCATACGATAGTTTGGCTATTACAGACATTTTTCAATTAATTACTGTTCAACTACATAGGGCAGTCTAACGTCTAATATGTGGATATAGTAATGGTTTGGGGCTCTGTATAACCCCGCATACACAATATGAACTGCCTGCCTACGATAGTTTGGCTATAACAGACATTTTTTAATTATTTATTGTTCAACTACATAGGGCAGTCCAACGCTTAATATGTGAATATAGTAATGGTTTGGGGCTCTGTTAAACGCCGCATACACAATATGAACTGCCTGTCTACGATACCTTGGCTGTAATAGACATTTTTGAAATATTCACTATTCAACCACATGGGGCAGTCTAACGCTTACTATGTGAATATAGTAACGGTTTGGGGCTCTGTTTGACGCCGCATACACCATATGAAATTCCTGCCTACAATAGCTTGGCCGTAATAGACATTTTTGAAATATTCACTGTTCAACCACATGAGGCAGTCTAACGCTTACTATGTGAATATAGTAATGGTTTGGGGCTCTGTTTAACGCCGCATACACAATATGAACTGCCTGCCTACGATACCTTGGCTGTAATAGACATTTTTGAAATATTCACTGTTCAACTACATAGGGCAGTCTAACGCCTAATATGTGGATATAGTAAGGGTTTGGGGCTCTGTATAACGCCGCATACACAATATGAACTGCCTGCTAACGATAGTTTGGCTAAAACAGACATTTTTGAAATATTCACTATTCAACCACATGAGGCAGTCTAACGCTTACTATGTGAATATAGTAATGGTTTGGGGCTCTGTTTAACGCCGCATACACCATATGAACTTCCTGCCTACGATAGCTTGGCCGTAATAGACATTTTTGAAATATTCACTGTTCAACCACATACGGAAGTCTAACGACTAATATGTGGATATAGTATTGGTTTGGGGCTCTGTTAAATGCCGCATATACAATATGAACTGCCTGCCTACGATACCTTGGCTGTAATAGACATTTTTGAAATATTCACTGTTCAAATACATTGGGTAGTCTAACGCCTAATATGTGGATATAGTAATGGTTTGGGGCTCTGTATAACCCCGCATACACAATATGAACAGCCTGCCTACGATAGTTTGGCTAAAACAGACATTTTTAAAATATTCAATGTTCAACCACATGGGGCAGTCTAACGCTTAATATGTGAATATAGTAATGGTTTGGGGCTCTGTTTAACGCCGCATACATTATATGAACTGCCTGCCTACGATAGTTTGGCTATAACAGACATTTTTGAAATATTCACTGTTCAACCACATGGGGCAGTCTAACGCCTAATATGTGGAAATAGTAAGGGTTTGGGGCTCTGTATAACGCCGCATACACAATATGAACTGCCTGCATACGATAGTTTGGCTATTACAGACATTTTTCAATTATTTACTGTTCAACTACATAGGGCAGTCTAACGTCTAATATGTGGATATAGTAATGGTTTGGGGCTCTGTATAACCCCGCATACACAATATGAACTGCCTGCCTACGATAGTTTGGCTATAACAGACATTTTTTAATTATTTATTGTTCAACTACATAGGGCAGTAGAACGCTTAATATGTGAATATAGTAATGGTTTGGGGCTCTGTTAAACGCCGCATACACAATATGAACTGCCTGTCTACGATACCTTGGCTGTAATAGACATTTTTGAAATATTCACTATTCAACCACATGGGGCAGTCTAACGCTTACTATGTGAATATAGTAATGGTTTGGGGCTCTGTTTGACGCCGCATACACCATATGAACTTCCTGCCTACAATAGCTTGGCCGTAATAGACATTTTTGAAATATTCACTGTTCAACCACATGGGGCAGTCTAACGCTTACTATGTGAATATAGTAATGGTTTGGGGCTCTGTTTAACGCCGCATACACAATATGAACTGCCGGCCTACGATACCTTGGCTGTAATAGACATTTTTGAAATATTCACTGTTCAACTACATAGGGCAGTCTAACGCCTAATATGTGGATATAGTAAGGGTTTGGGGGTCTGTATAACGCCGCATACACAATATGAACTGCCTGCTTACGGTAGTTTGGCTATAACAGACACTTTTGAAATATTCACTGTTCGACCACATAGTGCAGTCTAACGCCTAATATGTGGATATAGTAATGGTTTGGGACTCTGTTTAACGCCGCATACATTATATGAACAGCCTGCCTACGATAGTTTGGCTATAACAGACATTTTTCAATTAGTTACTGTTCAACTACATAAGGCAGTCTAACGCCTAATATGTGGATATAGTAATGGTTTGGAGCTCTGTATAACCCCGCATACACAATATGAACAGCCTGCCTACGATAGTTTGGCTAAAACAGACATTTTTGAAATATTCACTGTTCAACCACATGGGGCAGTCTATCGCTTAATATGTGAATATAGTAATGGTTTGGGGCTCTGTATAACGCCGCATACACAATATGAACTGCCTGCTAACGATAGTTTGGCTATAACAGACACTTTTGAAATATTCACTGTTCAACCACATGGGGCAGTCTAACGCTTAATATGTGAATATAGTAATGGTTTGGGGCTCTGTATAACGCCGCATACACAATATGAACTGCCTGCTAACGATAGTTTGGCTAAAATAGACATTTTTGAAATATTCACTGTTCAACCACATGGGGCAGTCTAACGCCTAATATGTGAAAGTAGTAATGCTTTAAGATTCTGTATAACGCAGCATGCACAATATGAACTGCCTGCTTACGATAATTTTGCTATAACAGACATTTCTTAAATATTCACTGTTCAACCACATAGGGCAGTCTAACGCCTAATATGTGGATATAGTAATGGTTTGGGACTCTGTTAAACGCCGCATATACAATATGAACTGCCTGCCTACGATAGTTTGGCTAAAACAGACATTTTTGAAATATTCACTGTTCATCCACATGGGGCAGTCTAACGCTTAATATGTGAATATAGTAATGGTTTGGGGCTCTGTTAAACGCCGCATACACAATATGAACTGCCTGCCTACGATACCTTGGCTGTAATAGACATTTTTGAAATATTCACTGTTCAACCACATGGGGCAGTCTAACGCCTAATATGTGAATATAGTAATGGTTTGGGGCTCTGTTAAACCCCGCATACACAATATAAACAGCCTGCCTACGATAGTTTGGCTAAAACAGACATTTTTGAAATATTCACTGTTCAACCACATGGGGCAGTCTAACGCTTACTATGTGAATATAGTAATGGTTTGGGGCTCTGTTTAACGCCGCATACACCATATGAACTTCCTGCCTACGATAGCTTGGCCGTAATAGACATTTTTGAAATATTCACTGTTCAACCACATGGGGCAGTCTAACGCTTAATATGTGAATATAGTAATGGTATATAGTAATGGTTTGGGGCTCTGTTAAACGCCGCATACACAATATGAACTGCCTGTCTACGATACCTTTTCTGTAATAGACATTTTTGAAATATTCACTATTCAACCACATGAGGCAGTCTAACGCTTACTATGTGAATATAGTAATGGTTTGGGGCTCTGTTTAACGCCGCATACACCATATGAACTTCCTGCCTACGATAGCTTGGCCGTAATAGACATTTTTGAAATATTCACTGTTCAACCACATGGGGCAGTCTAACGCTTAATATGTGAATATAGTAATGGTTTGGGGCTCTGTATAACGCCGCATACACAATATGAACTGCCTGCCTACGATACCTTGGCTGTAATAGACATTTTTGAAATATTCACTGTTCAACTACATAGGGCAGTCTAACGCCTAATATGTGGATATAGTAATGGTTTGGGGCTCTGTATAACCCCGCATTAACAATATGAACAGCCTGCCAACGATAGTTTGGCTAAAACAGACATTTTTGAAATATTCACTGTTCAACCACATGGGGCAGTCTAACGCTTAATATGTGAATATAGTAATGGTTTGGGGCTCTGTTAAACGCCGCATACACAATATGAACTGCCTGCCTACGATACCTTGGCTGTAATAGACATTTTTGAAATATTCACTGTTCAACCACATGAGGCAGTCTAACGCTTAATATGTGAATATAGTAATGGTTTGGGGCTCTGTTAAACGCCGCATACACAATATGAACTTCCTGCCTACGATACCTTGGCTGTAATAGACATTTTTGAAATTTTCACTGTTCAACAACATAGGGCAGTCTAACGCCTAATATGTGAAAGTAGTAATGCTTTAAGATTCTGTATAACGCAGCATGCACAATATGAACTGCCTGCTTACGATAATTTTGCTATAACAGACATTTTTTAAATATTCACTGTTCAACCACATAGGGCAGTCTAACGCCTAATATGTTTGTATAGTAATGGTTTGGGGCTCTGTTAAACGCCGCATACACAATATGAACTGCCTGTCTACGATACCTTGGCTGTAATAGACATTTTTGAAATATTCACTATTCAACCACATGAGGCAGACTAACGCTTACTATGTGAATATAGTAATGGTTTGGGGCTCTGTTTAACGCCGCATACACAATATGAACAGCCTGCCTACGATAGTTTGGCTAAAACAGACATTTTTGAAATATTCACTGTTCAACAACATAGGGCAGTCTAACGCCTAATATGTGGATATAGTAAGGGTTTGGGGCTCTGTATAACGCCGCATACACAATATGAACTGTCTGCATACGATAGTTTGGCTATTACAGACATTTTTCAATTATTTACTGTTCAACTACATAGGGCAGTCTAACGTCTAATATGTGGATATAGTAATGGTTTGGGGCTCTGTATAACCCCGCATACACAATATGAACTGCCTGCCTACGATAGTTTGGCTATAACAGACATTTTTTAATTATTTATTGTTCAACTACATAGGGCAGTCCAACGCTTAATATGTGAATATAGTAATGGTTTGGGGCTCTGTTAAACGCCGCATACACAATATGAACTGCCTGTCTACGATACCTTGGCTGTAATAGACATTTTTGAAATATTCACTATTCAACCACATGGGGCAGTCTAACGCTTACTATGTGAATATAGTAATGGTTTGGGGCTCTGTTTGACGCCGCATACACCATATCAACTTCCTGCCTACAATAGCTTGGCCGTAATAGACATTTTTGAAATATTCACTGTTCAACCACATGGGGCAGTCTAACGCTTACTATGTGAATATAGTAATGGTTTGGGGCTCTGTTTAACGCCGCATACACAATATGAACTGCCTGCCTACGATACCTTGGCTGTAATAGACATTTTTGAAATATTCACTGTTCAACTACATAGGGCAGTCTAACGCCTAATGTGTGGATATAGTAAGGGTTTGGGGCTCTGTATAACGCCGCATACACAATATGAACTGCCTGCTAACGATAGTTTGGCTAAAACAGACATTTTTGAAATATTCACTATTCAACCACATGAGGCAGTCTAACGCTTACTATGTGAATATAGTAATGGTTTGGGGCTCTGTTTAACGCCGCATACACCATATGAACTTCCTGCCTACGATAGCTTGGCCGTAATAGACATTTTTGAAATATTCACTGTTCAACCACATACGGAAGTCTAACGACTAATATGTGGATATAGTATTGGTTTGGGGCTCTGTTAAATGCCGCATATACAATATGAACTGCCTGCCTACGATACCTTGGCTGTAATAGACATTTTTGAAATATTCACTGTTTAAATACATTGGGTAGTCTAACGCCTAATATGTGGATATAGTAATGGTTTGGAGCTCTGTATAACCCCGCATACACAATATGAACAGCCTGCCTACGATAGTTTGGCTGTAATAGACATTTTTGAAATATTCACTGTTCAACCTCATACGGAAGCCTAACGCCTAATATGTGAATACAGGAATGGTTTGGGTCTCTGTAAACAGCCGCTTACACCATATGAACTGCCTGCCTACGATACCTTGGCTGTAATAGACATTTTTGAAATATTCACTGTTCAACCACATACGGCAGTCTAACGCCTAATATGTGGAAATAGTTAGGGTTTGGGGCTCTGTATAACGCCGCATACACAATATGAACTGCCTGCTTACGGTAGTTTGGCTATAACAGACATTTTTGAAATATTCACTGTTCAACCACATACGGAAGTCTAACGCCTAATATGTGGAAATAGTAAGGGTTTGGGGCTCTGTATAACGCCGCATACACAATATGAACTGTCTGCATACGATAGTTTGGCTATTACAGACATTTTTCAATTATTTACTGTTCAACTACATAGGGCAGTCTAACGTCTAATATGTGGATATAGTAATGGTTTGGGGCTCTGTATAACCCCGCATACACAATATGAACTGCCTGCCTACGATAGTTTGGCTATAACAGACATTTTTTAATTATTTATTGTTCAACTACATAGGGCAGTCCAACGCTTAATATGTGAATATAGTAATGGTTTGGGGCTCTGTTAAACGCCGCATACACAATATGAACTGCCTGTCTACGATACCTTGGCTGTAATAGACATTTTTGAAATATTCACTATTCAACCATATGGGGCAGTCTAACGCTTACTATGTGAATATAGTAATGGTTTGGGGCTCTGTTTGACGCCGCATACACCATATCAACTTCCTGCCTACAATAGCTTGGCCGTAATAGACATTTTTGAAATATTCACTGTTCAACCACATGGGGCAGTCTAACGCTTACTATGTGAATATAGTAATGGTTTGGGGCTCTGTTTAACGCCGCATACACAATATGAACTGCCTGCCTACGATACCTTGGCTGTAATAGACATTTTTGAAATATTCACTGTTCAACTACATAGGGCAGTCTAACGCCTAATGTGTGGATATAGTAAGGGTTTGGGGCTCTGTATAACGCCGCATACACAATATGAACTGCCTGCTAACGATAGTTTGGCTAAAACAGACATTTTTGAAATATTCACTATTCAACCACATGAGGCAGTCTAACGCTTACTATGTGAATATAGTAATGGTTTGGGGCTCTGTTTAACGCCGCATACACCATATGAACTTCCTGCCTACGATAGCTTGGCCGTAATAGACATTTTTGAAATATTCACTGTTCAACCACATACGGAAGTCTAACGACTAATATGTGGATATAGTATTGGTTTGGGGCTCTGTTAAATGCCGCATATACAATATGAACTGCCTGCCTACGATACCTTGGCTGTAATAGACATTTTTGAAATATTCACTGTTCAAATACATTGGGTAGTCTAACGCCTAATATGTGGATATAGTAATGGTTTGGGGCTCTGTATAACCCCGCATACACAATATGAACAGCCTGCCTACGATAGTTTGGCTAAAACAGACATTTTTGAAATATTCAATGTTCAACCACATGGGGCAGTCTAACGCTTAATATGTGAATATAGTAATGGTTTGGGGCTCTGTTTAACGCCGCATACATTATATGAACTGCCTGCCTACGATAGTTTGGCTATAACAGACATTTTTCAATTATTTACTGTTCAACTACATAGGGCAGTCTAACGCCTAATATGTGGATATAGTAATGGTTTGGGGCTCTGTTAAATGCCGCATATACAATATGAACTGCCTGCCTACGATACCTTGGCTGTAATAGACATTTTTGAAATATTCACTGTTCAACCACATAGGGTAGTCTAACGCCTAATATGTGGATATAGTAATGGTTTGGGGCTCTGTTAAATGCCGCATATACAATATGAACTGCCTGCCTACGATACCTTGGCTGTAATAGACATTTTTGAAATATTCACTGTTCAAATACATTGGGTAGTCTAACGCCTAATACGTGGATATAGTAATGGTTTGGGGCTCTGTTAAATGCCGCATATACAATATGAACTGCCTGCCTACGATACCTTGGCTGTAATAGACATTTTTGAAATATTCACTGTTCAACCACATAGGGTAGTCTAACGCCTAATATGTGGATATAGTAATGGTTTGGGGCTCTGTTAAATGCCGCATATACAATATGAACTGCCTGCCTACGATACCTTGGCTGTAATAGACATTTTTGAAATATTCACTGTTCAAATACATTGGGTAGTCTAACGCCTAATATGTGGATATAGTAATGGTTTGGGGCTCTGTATAACCCCGCATACACAATATGAACAGCCTGCCTACGATAGTTTGGCTAAAACAGACATTTTTGAAATATTCAATGTTCAACCACATGGGGCAGTCTAACGCTTAATATGTGAATATAGTAATGGTTTGGGGCTCTGTTAAACGCCGCATACACAATATGAACTGCCTGCCTACGATACCTTGGCTGTAATAGACATTTTTGAAATATTCACTGTTCAACCACATGGGGCAGTCTAACGCCTAATATGTGGATATAGTAATGGTTTGGGACTCTGTTTAACGCCGCATACATTATATGAACTGCCTGCCTACGATAGTTTGGCTATAACAGACATTTTTGAAATATTCACTGTTCAACCACATGGGGCAGTCTAACGCCTAATATGTGGATATAGTAATGGTTTGGGGCTCTGTATAACCCCGCATACACAATATGAACTGCCTGCTTACGGTAGTTTGGCTATAACAGACACTTTTGAAATATTCACTGTTTAACCACATACGGAAGTCTAACGACTAATATGTGGATATAGTATTGGTTTGGGTCTCTGTAAACCGCCGCTTACACCATATGAACTGCCTGCCTACGATACCTTGGCTGTAATAGACATTTTTGAAATATTCACTGTTTAACCACATACGGCACTTAATAAGTGACTATATTAATGCATTGGGCCTCTGTAAAACGCTGCATATTCGATATGAACTTTGTGCCTCTAATAGTTTGGCTGTAACGGACACTTTTGGAATATTAGGTGTTTAACCACATGGAGCAGTAAAACGCTTAATAAGTGACTATATTAATGCTTTGGGCCTCTGTAAAACGCTGCATATTCGATATGAAATTTGTACCTCTAATAGTTTGACTGTAACGGACACTTTTGGAATATTAGGTGTTTAACCACATGGGGCAGTCCAACACTTAATAAGTGACTATATTAATGCTTTGGGCCTCTGTAAAACGCTGCATATTCGATATGAACTTTGTGCCTCTAATAGTTTGGCTGTAACGGACACTTTTGGAATATTATTTGTTCAAACACATGTTGCAGTCCAATGCTTAATATTTGATTATATTAATGCTTTGGGACTCTGTATAACGCTGCATATACAGTATGAACTCTGTGCCTTTTATAGTTAGGCTGTAACTGACATTTTTGGAATATTAGGTGTTCAACAACATGGGGTTGTCGATCGCTTTATATGTGGTTATAGTAATGGTTTGGGACTCTGTATAGCGTTGCATATACAAAATGAGCACAGTGCCTCTAATAGTTTGGCTGTAACGGACATTTTTGGAATATTAGGTCTTCAGCCACATGGGGCAGTCCAACGCTTAATAAGTGACTATATTAATGCTTTGGGCCTCTGTAAAACGCTGCATATTCGATATGAACTTTGTGCCTCTAATAGTTTGGCTGTAACGGACACTTTTGGAATATTAGGTGTTCAACCACATGGGGCAGTCCAACGCTTAATAAGTGACTATATTATTGCTTTGGGCCTCTGTATAACGCTGCATATTCAATATGAACTTTGTGCCTCTAATAGTTTGGCTGTAACGGACACTTTTGGAATATTAGGTGTTCAACCACATGGGGCAGTCCAACGCTTAATAAGTGATTATATTAATGCTTTGGGCCTCTGTAAAACGCTGCATATTCGATATGAACTTTGTGCCTCTAATAGTTTAGCTGTAACGGACATTTTTGGAATATTAGGTGTTTAACCACATGGGGCAGTCCAACGCTTAATAAATGACTATATTAATGCTTTGGGACTCTGTAAAACGCTGCATATTCGATATGAACTTAGTGCCTCTAATAGTTTTGCTGTAACGGACTCTTTTGGAATATTAGGTGTTCAATTACATGGGGCAGTTCAACGCTTAATAAGTGACTATATTAATGCTTTGGACCTCTTTAAAACGCTGCATATACGATATGAACTTTGTGCCTCTAATAGTATGGCTGTAACGGACACTTTTGGAATATTATTTGTTCAAACACATGTTGCAGTCCAATGCTTAATATTTGATTATATTAATGCTTTGGGACTCTGTATAACGCTGCATATACAATATGAACTCTGTGTCTCTAATAGTTTGGCTGTAACGGACACTTTTGGAATATTATTTGTTCAAACACATGTTGCAGTCCAATGCTTAATATTTGATTATATTAATGCTTTGGGACTCTGTATAACGCTGCATATACAGTATGAACTCTGTGCCTTTTATAGTTAGGCTGTAACTGACATTTTTGGAATATTAGGTGTTCAACAACATGGGGCAGTCCAACGCTTAATATGTGAATATAGTAATGGTTTGGGGCTCTGTTAAACGCCGCATACACAATATGAACTGCCTGCCTACGATACCTTGGCTGTAATAGACATTTTTGAAATATTCACTGTTCCACCACATGGGGCAGTCTAACGCCTAATATGTGAATATAGTAATGGTTCGGGGCTCTGTATAACGCCGTATACACAATATGAACTGCTTGCTAACGATAGTTTGGCTATAACAGACACTTTTGAAATCTTCACTGTTCAACCACATAGGGCAGTCTAACAGCTAATATGAGGATATAGTAATGGTTTGGGGCTCTGTTAAACGCCGCATTCACAATATGAACTGCCTGCCTACGATACCTTGGCTGTAATAGACAATTTTGAAATATTCACTGTTCAACCACATGGGGCAGTCTAACGCCTAATATGTGAATATAGTAATGGTTTGGGGCTCTGTATAACGCCGCATACACAATATGAACTGCCTGCTAACGATAGTTTGGCTATAACAGACACTTTTGAAATGTTCACTGTTCAACCACATAGGGCAGTCTAACGCCTAATATGAGGATATAGTAATGGTTTGGGGCTCTGTATAACGCCGCATACACAATATGTACTGCCTCCCTACGATAATTTGGCTATATCTGACATTTTTGAAATATTCACTGTTCAACCACATGGGGCAGTCTAACGCTTAATATCTGAATATAGTGATGGTTTGGGACTCTGTAAAACGCCGCATACAGAATATGAACTGCCTGCCTACGATAGCTTGGCCTTAATATACAATTTTGAAATATTCAATGTTCACTCACATGGGGCAGTCCAACGCTTAATATGTGATTATATTAATGTTTTGGGACTCTGTATAACGCTGCATATACAGTATGAACTCTGTGCCTTTTATAGTTAGGCTGTAACTGACATTTTTGGAATATTAATTGTTCAACAACATGGGGTTGTCGATCGCTAAATATGTGGTTATAGTAATGCTTTGGGCCTCTGTATAACGCTGCATATACAATATGAAATTTGTGCCTCTAATAGTTTGGCTGTTACGGACATTTTTGGAATATTAGGTGTTCAACCACATGGGGCAGTCCAACGCTTACTATGTGAATATAGTAATGGTTTGGTGCTCTGTTTAACGCCGCATACACCATATGAACTTCCTGCCTACGATAGCTTGGCCGTAATAGACATTTTTGAAATATTCACTGTTCAACCACATGGGGCAGTCTAACGCCTAATATGTGGATAAAGTAATGGTTTGGGGCTCTGTATAACGCCGCATACACAATATGAACTGCCTGCCTACGATAGTTTGGCTATAACAGACATTTTTCAATTATTTACTGTTCAACTACATAGGGCAGTCTAACGCCTAATATGTGGATATAGTAATGGTTTGGGGCTCTGTATAACCCCGCATACACAATATGAACAGCCTGCCTACGATAGTTTGGCTAAAACAGACATTTTTTAAATATTCACTGTTCAACCACATGGGGCAGTCAAACGCTTAATATCTGAATATAGTAAAGGTTTGGGACTCTGTAAAACGCCGCATACACAATATAAACAGCCTGTCTACGATAGTTTGGCTAAAACAGACATTTTTGAAATATTCAATGTTCAACAACATAGGGCAGTCTAACGCCTAATATGTGGATATAGTAATGGTTTGGGGCACTGTATAACCCCGCATACACAATATGAACAGCCTGCCTACGATAGTTTGGCTAAAACAGACATTTTTGAAATATTCACTGTTCAACCACATGGGGCAGTCTAACGCTTAATATGTGAATATAGTAATGGTTTGGGGCTCTGTTAAACGCCGCATACACAATATGAACTGCCTGCCTACGATACCTTGGCTGTAATAGACATTTTTGAAATATTCACTGTTCAACAACATAGGGCAGTCTAACGCCTAATATGTGGATATAGTAATGGTTTGGAACTCTGTATAACCCCGCATACACAATATGAACAGCCTGCCTACGATAGTTTGGCTAAAACAGACATTTTTGAAATATTCACTGTTCAACCACATGGGGCAGTCTAACGCCTAATATGTGAAAGTAGTAATGCTTTAAGATTCTGTATAACGCAGCATGCACAATATGAACTGCCTGCTTACGATAATTTTGCTATAAGAGACATTTTTTAAATATTCACTGTTCAACCACATAGGGCAGTCTAACGCCTAATATGTTTATATAGTAATGGTTTGGGGCTCTGTTAAACGCCGCATACACAATATGAACTGCCTCTCTACGATACCTTGGCTGTAATAGACATTTTTGAAATATTCACTATTCAACCACATGAGGCAGACTAACGCTTACTATGTGAATATAGTAATGGTTTGGGGCTCTGTTTAACGCCGCAAACACAATATGAACAGCCTGCCTACGATAGTTTGGCTAAAACAGACATTTTTGAAATATTCACTGTTCAACAACATAGGGCAGTCTAACGCCTAATATGTGGATATAGTAATGGTTTGGAGCTCTGTATAACCCCGCATACACAATATGAACAGCCTGCCTACGATAGTTTGGCTGTAATAGACATTTTTGAAATATTCACTGTTCAACCTCATACGGAAGTCTAACGCCTAATATGTGAATACAGGAATGGTTTGGGTCTCTGTAAACAGCCGCTTACACCATATGAACTGCCTGCCTACGATACCTTGGCTGTAATAGACATTTTTGAAATATTCACTGTTCAACCACATACGGCAGTCTAACGCCTAATATGTGGAAATAGTTAGGGTTTGGGGCTCTGTATAACGCCGCATACACAATATGAACTGCCTGCTTACGGTAGTTTGGCTATAACAGACAATTTTTAATTATTTATTGTTCAACTACATAGGGCAGTCTAACGCCTAATAAGTGGATATTGTAATGGTTTCGGGCTCTGTATAACCCCGCATACACAATATGAACAGCCTGCCTACGATAGTTTAGCTAAAACAGTCATTTTTGAAATATTCACTGTTCAGCCACATGGGGCAATCTAACGCTTAATATGTGAATATAGTAATGGTTTGGGGCTCTGTTAAACGCCGCATACACAATATGAACTGCCTGCCTACGATACCTTGGCTGTAATAGACATTTTTGAAATATTCACTGTTCCACCACATGGGGCAGTCTAACGCCTAATATGTGGATAAAGTAATGGTTTGGGGCTCTGTATAACGCCGCATACACAATATGAACTGCCTGCCTACGATAGTTTGGCTATAACAGACATTTTTCAATTATTTACTGTTCAACTACATAGGGCAGTCTAACGCCTAATATGTGGATATAGTAATGGTTTGGGGCTCTGTATAACCCCGCATACACAATATGAACAGCCTGCCTACGATAGTTTGGCTAAAACAGTCATTTTTGAAATATTCACTGTTCAACCACATGGGGCAGTCTAACGCTTAATATGTGAATATAGTAATGGTTTGGGGCTCTGTTAAACGCCGCATGCACAATATGAACTGCCTGCTTACGATAATTTTGCTATAACAGACATTTTTTAAATACTCACTGTTCAACCACATAGGGCAGTCTAACGCCTAATATGTGGATATAGTAATGGTTTGGGGCTCTGTTAAATGCCGCATATACAATATGAACTGCCTGCCTACGATACCTTGGCTGTAATAGACATTTTTGAAATATTCACTGTTCAACCACATAGGGCAGTCTAACGCCAAATATGTGGATATAGTAATGGCTTGGGGCTCTGTATAATCCCGCATACACAATATGAACAGCCTGCCTACGATAATTTGGCTAAAACAGACATTTTTGAAATATTCACTGTTCAACCACATGGGTCAGTCTAACGCTTAATATGTGGATATATTAATGCTTTGGGCCTCTGTATAACGCTGCATATACGATATGAACTTTGTGCCTCTAATAGTTTGGCTGTAACGGACACTTTTGGAATATTATGTGTTCAAACACATGTTGCAGTCCAATGCTTAATATGTGATTATATTAATGCTTTGGGTCTCTGTATAACGCTGCATACACAATATGAACTGCCTGCCTACGATACCTTGGCTGTAATAGACATTTTTGAAATATTCACTGTTCAACCACATGGGGCAGTCTAACGCCTAATATGTGGATATAGTAATGGTTTGGGGCTCTGTTAAAGGCCGCATACACAATATGAACTGCCTGCCTACGATACCTTGGCTGTAATAGACATTTTTGAAATATTCACTGTTCAACCACATGGGGCAGTCTAACGCTTAATATCTGAATATAGTAATGGTTTGGGACTCTGTAAAACGCCGCATACACAATATAAACAGCCTGTCTACGAGAGTTTGGCTAAAACAGACATTTTTGAAATATTCAATGTTCAACAACATAGGGCAGTCTAACGCCTAATATGTGGATATAGTAATGGTTTGGGGCTCTGTATAACCCCGCATACACAATATGAACAGCCTGCCTACGATAGTTTGGCTAAAACAGACATTTTTGAAATATTCACTGTTCAACCACATGGGGCAGTCTAACGCTTAATATGTGAATATAGTAATGGTTTGGGGCTCTGTTAAACGCCGCATACACAATATGAACTTCCTGCCTACGATACCTTGGCTGTAATAGACATTTTTGAAATATTCACTGTTCAACCACATACGGCAGTCTAACGCCTAATATGTGGAAATAGTTAGTGTTTGGGGCTCTGTATAACGCCGCATACACAATATGAACTGCCTGCTTACGGTAGTTTGGCTATAACAGACATTTTTGAAATATTCACTGTTCAACCACATACGGAAGTCTAACGCCTAATATGTGGAAATAGTAAGGGTTTGGGGCTCTGTATAACGCCGCATACACAATATGAACTGCCTGCTTACGGTAGTTTGGCTATAACAGACACTTTTGAAATATTCACTGTTCATCCACATAGGGCAGTCTAACGCCTAATATGTGGGTATAGTAATGGTTTGGGGCTCTGTATAACCCCCCCTATACACAATATGAACTGCCTGCCTACGATAGTTTGGCTATAACAGACAATTTTTAATTATTTATTGTTCAACTACATAGGGCAGTCTAACGCCTAATAAGTGGATATTGTAATGGTTTCGGGCTCTGTATAACCCCGCATACACAATATGAACAGCCTGCCTACGATAGTTTAGCTAAAACAGTCATTTTTGAAATATTCACTGTTCAGCCACATAGGGCAGTCTAACGCTTAATATGTGAATATAGTAATGGTTTGGGGCTCTGTTAAACGCCGCATACACAATATGAACTGCCTGCCTACGATAGTTTGGCTAAAACAGACATTTTTGAAATATTCACTGTTCATCCACATGGGGCAGTCTAACGCTTAATATGTGAATATAGTAATGGTTTGGGGCTCTGTTAAACGCCGCATACACAATATGAACTGCCTGCCTACGATACCTTGGCTGTAATAGACATTTTTGAAATATTCACTGTTCCACCACATGGGGCAGTCTAACGCCTAATATGTGAATATAGTAATGGTTTGGGGCTCTGTATAACGCCGCATACACAATATGTACTGCTTGCTAACGATAGTTTGGCTATAACAGACACTTTTGAAATGTTCACTGTTCAACCACATAGGGCAGTCTAACAGCTAATATGAGGATATAGTAATGGTTTGGTGCTCTGTTTAACGCCGCATACACCATATGAACTGCCTGCCTACGATACCTTGGCTGTAATAGACATTTTTAAAATATTCACTGTTCAACCACATGGGGCAGTCTAACGCCTAATATGTGGATATAGTAATGGTTTGGGGCTCTGTATAACGCCGCATACACAATATGAACTGCCTGCCTACGATAGTTTGGCTATAACAGACATTTTTCAATTATTTACTGTTCAACTACATAGGGCAGTCTAACGCCTAATATGTGGATATAGTAATGGTTTGGGGCTCTGTATAACCCCGCATACACAATATGAACAGCCTGCCTACGATAGTTTGGCTAAAACAGTCATTTGTGAAATATTCACTGTTTAACCACATGGGGCAGTCTAACGCTTAATATGTGAATATAGTAATGGTTTGGGGCTCTGTTAAACGCCGCATGCACAATATGAACTGCCTGCTTACGATAATTTTGCTATAACAGACATTTTTTAAATATTCACTGTTCAACCACATAGGGCAGTCTAACGCCTAATATGTGGATATAGTAATGGTTTGGGGCTCTGTTAAATGCCGCATATACAATATGAACTGCCTGCCTACGATACCTTGGCTGTAATAGACATTTTTGAAATATTCACTGTTCAACAACATAGGGCAGTCTAACGCCTAATATGTGGATATAGTAATGGTTTGGAACTCTGTATAACCCCGCATACACAATATGAACAGCCTGCCTACGATAGTTTGGCTAAAACAGACATTTTTGAAATATTCACTGTTCAACCACATGGGGCAGTCTAACGCCTAATATGTGAAAGTAGTAATGCTTTAAGATTCTGTATAACGCAGCATGCACAATATGAACTGCCTGCTTACGATAATTTTGCTATAACAGACATTTTTTAAATATTCACTGTTCAACCACATAGGGCAGTCTAACGCCTAATATGTTTATATAGTAATGGTTTGGGGCTCTGTTAAACGCCACATACACAATATGAACTGCCTCTCTACGATACCTTGGCTGTAATAGACATTTTTGAAATATTCACTATTCAACCACATGAGGCAGACTAACGCTTACTATGTGAATATAGTAATGGTTTGGGGCTCTGTTTAACGCCGCATACACAATATGAACAGCCTGCCTACGATAGTTTGGCTAAAACAGACATTTTTGAAATATTCACTGTTCAACAACATAGGGCAGTCTAACGCCTAATAAGTGGATATTGTAATGGTTTCGGGCTCTGTATAACCCCGCATACACAATATGAACAGCCTGCCTACGATAGTTTAGCTAAAACAGTCATTTTTGAAATATTCACTGTTCAGCCACATGGGGCAATCTATCGCTTAATATGTGAATATATTAATGGTTTGGGGCTCTGTTAAACGCCGCATACACAATATGAACTGCCTGCCTACGATACCTTGGCTGTAATAGACATTTTTGAAATATTCACTGTTCAACCACATGGGGCAGTCTAACGCTTAATATCTGAATATAGTAATGGTTTGGGACTCTAAAACGCCGCATACAGAATATGAACTGCCTGCCTACGGTAGCTTGGCCTTAATATACAATTTTGAAATATTCAATGTTCACTCACATGGGGCAGTCCAACGCTTAATATGTGATTATATTAATGTTTTGGGACTCTGTATAACGCTGCATATACAGTATGAACTCTGTGCCTTTTATAGTTAGGCTGTAACTGACATTTTTGGAATATTAATTGTTCAACAACATGGGGTTGTCGATCGCTAAATATGTGGTTAAAGTAATGCTTTGGGCCTCTATATAACGCTGCATATACAATATGAACTTTGTGCCTCTAATAGTTTGGCTATAACAGACACTTTTGAAATATTCACTGTTCAACCACATAGGGCAGTCTAACGTCTAATATGTGGATATAGTAATGGTTTGGGGCTCTGTTAAACGCCGCATACACAATATGAACAGCCTGCCTACGATACCTTGGCTGTAATAGACATTTTTGAAATATTCACTGTTCAACCACATACGGCAGTCTAACGCCTAATATGTGGAAATAGTTAGGGTTTGGGGCTCTGTATAACGCCGCATACACAATATGAACTGCCTGCTTACGGTAGTTTGGCTATAACAGACACTTTTGAAATATTCACTGTTCATCCACATAGGGCAGTCTAACGCCTAATATGTGGGTATAGTAATGGTTTGGGGCTCTGTATAACCCCCCCTATACACAATATGAACTGCCTGCCTACGATAGTTTGGCTATAACAGACAATTTTTAATTATTTATTGTTCAACTACATAGGGCAGTCTAACGCCTAATAAGTGGATATTGTAATGGTTTCGGGCTCTGTATAACCCCGCATACACAATATGAACAGCCTGCCTACGATAGTTTAGCTAAAACAGTCATTTGTGAAATATTCACTGTTCAGCCACATAGGGCAGTCTAACGCTTAATATGTGAATATAGTAATGGTTTGGGGCTCTGTTAAACGCCGCATACACAATATGAACTGCCTGCCTACGATAGTTTGGCTAAAACAGACATTTTTGAAATATTCAATGTTCAACCACATGGGGCAGTCTAACGCTTAATATGTGAATATAGTAATGGTTTGGGGCTCTGTTTAACGCCGCATACATTATATGAACTGCCTGCCTACGATAGTTTGGCTATAACAGACATTTTTCAATTATTTACTGTTCAACTACATAGGGCAGTCTAACGCCTAATATGTGGATATAGTAATGGTTTGGGGCTCTGTTAAATGCCGCATATACAATATGAACTGCCTGCCTACGATACCTTGGCTGTAATAGACATTTTTGAAATATTCACTGTTCAACCACATAGGGTAGTCTAACGCCTAATATGTGGATATAGTAATGGTTTGGGGCTCTGTTAAATGCCGCATATACAATATGAACTGCCTGCCTACGATACCTTGGCTGTAATAGACATTTTTGAAATATTCACTGTTCAAATACATTGGGTAGTCTAACGCCTAATACGTGGATATAGTAATGGTTTGGGGCTCTGTTAAATGCCGCATATACAATATGAACTGCCTGCCTACGATACCTTGGCTGTAATAGACATTTTTGAAATATTCACTGTTCAACCACATAGGGTAGTCTAACGCCTAATATGTGGATATAGTAATGGTTTGGGGCTCTGTTAAATGCCGCATATACAATATGAACTGCCTGCCTACGATACCTTGGCTGTAATAGACATTTTTGAAATATTCACTGTTCAAATACATTGGGTAGTCTAACGCCTAATATGTGGATATAGTAATGGTTTGGGGCTCTGTATAACCCCGCATACACAATATGAACAGCCTGCCTACGATAGTTTGGCTAAAACAGACATTTTTGAAATATTCAATGTTCAACCACATGGGGCAGTCTAACGCTTAATATGTGAATATAGTAATGGTTTGGGGCTCTGTTAAACGCCGCATACACAATATGAACTGCCTGCCTACGATACCTTGGCTGTAATAGACATTTTTGAAATATTCACTGTTCAACCACATGGGGCAGTCTAACGCCTAATATGTGGATATAGTAATGGTTTGGGACTCTGTTTAACGCCGCATACATTATATGAACTGCCTGCCTACGATAGTTTGGCTATAACAGACATTTTTGAAATATTCACTGTTCAACCACATGGGGCAGTCTAACGCCTAATATGTGGATATAGTAATGGTTTGGGGCTCTGTATAACCCCGCATACACAATATGAACTGCCTGCTTACGGTAGTTTGGCTATAACAGACACTTTTGAAATATTCACTGTTTAACCACATACGGAAGTCTAACGACTAATATGTGGATATAGTATTGGTTTGGGTCTCTGTAAACCGCCGCTTACACCATATGAACTGCCTGCCTACGATACCTTGGCTGTAATAGACATTTTTGAAATATTCACTGTTTAACCACATACGGCACTTAATAAGTGACTATATTAATGCATTGGGCCTCTGTAAAACGCTGCATATTCGATATGAACTTTGTGCCTCTAATAGTTTGGCTGTAACGGACACTTTTGGAATATTAGGTGTTTAACCACATGGAGCAGTAAAACGCTTAATAAGTGACTATATTAATGCTTTGGGCCTCTGTAAAACGCTGCATATTCGATATGAAATTTGTACCTCTAATAGTTTGACTGTAACGGACACTTTTGGAATATTAGGTGTTTAACCACATGGGGCAGTCCAACACTTAATAAGTGACTATATTAATGCTTTGGGCCTCTGTAAAACGCTGCATATTCGATATGAACTTTGTGCCTCTAATAGTTTGGCTGTAACGGACACTTTTGGAATATTATTTGTTCAAACACATGTTGCAGTCCAATGCTTAATATTTGATTATATTAATGCTTTGGGACTCTGTATAACGCTGCATATACAGTATGAACTCTGTGCCTTTTATAGTTAGGCTGTAACTGACATTTTTGGAATATTAGGTGTTCAACAACATGGGGTTGTCGATCGCTTTATATGTGGTTATAGTAATGGTTTGGGACTCTGTATAGCGTTGCATATACAAAATGAGCACAGTGCCTCTAATAGTTTGGCTGTAACGGACATTTTTGGAATATTAGGTCTTCAGCCACATGGGGCAGTCCAACGCTTAATAAGTGACTATATTAATGCTTTGGGCCTCTGTAAAACGCTGCATATTCGATATGAACTTTGTGCCTCTAATAGTTTGGCTGTAACGGACACTTTTGGAATATTAGGTGTTCAACCACATGGGGCAGTCCAACGCTTAATAAGTGACTATATTATTGCTTTGGGCCTCTGTATAACGCTGCATATTCAATATGAACTTTGTGCCTCTAATAGTTTGGCTGTAACGGACACTTTTGGAATATTAGGTGTTCAACCACATGGGGCAGTCCAACGCTTAATAAGTGATTATATTAATGCTTTGGGCCTCTGTAAAACGCTGCATATTCGATATGAACTTTGTGCCTCTAATAGTTTAGCTGTAACGGACATTTTTGGAATATTAGGTGTTTAACCACATGGGGCAGTCCAACGCTTAATAAATGACTATATTAATGCTTTGGGACTCTGTAAAACGCTGCATATTCGATATGAACTTAGTGCCTCTAATAGTTTTGCTGTAACGGACTCTTTTGGAATATTAGGTGTTCAATTACATGGGGCAGTTCAACGCTTAATAAGTGACTATATTAATGCTTTGGACCTCTTTAAAACGCTGCATATACGATATGAACTTTGTGCCTCTAATAGTATGGCTGTAACGGACACTTTTGGAATATTATTTGTTCAAACACATGTTGCAGTCCAATGCTTAATATTTGATTATATTAATGCTTTGGGACTCTGTATAACGCTGCATATACAATATGAACTCTGTGTCTCTAATAGTTTGGCTGTAACGGACACTTTTGGAATATTATTTGTTCAAACACATGTTGCAGTCCAATGCTTAATATTTGATTATATTAATGCTTTGGGACTCTGTATAACGCTGCATATACAGTATGAACTCTGTGCCTTTTATAGTTAGGCTGTAACTGACATTTTTGGAATATTAGGTGTTCAACAACATGGGGCAGTCCAACGCTTAATATGTGAATATAGTAATGGTTTGGGGCTCTGTTAAACGCCGCATACACAATATGAACTGCCTGCCTACGATACCTTGGCTGTAATAGACATTTTTGAAATATTCACTGTTCCACCACATGGGGCAGTCTAACGCCTAATATGTGAATATAGTAATGGTTCGGGGCTCTGTATAACGCCGTATACACAATATGAACTGCTTGCTAACGATAGTTTGGCTATAACAGACACTTTTGAAATCTTCACTGTTCAACCACATAGGGCAGTCTAACAGCTAATATGAGGATATAGTAATGGTTTGGGGCTCTGTTAAACGCCGCATTCACAATATGAACTGCCTGCCTACGATACCTTGGCTGTAATAGACAATTTTGAAATATTCACTGTTCAACCACATGGGGCAGTCTAACGCCTAATATGTGAATATAGTAATGGTTTGGGGCTCTGTATAACGCCGCATACACAATATGAACTGCCTGCTAACGATAGTTTGGCTATAACAGACACTTTTGAAATGTTCACTGTTCAACCACATAGGGCAGTCTAACGCCTAATATGAGGATATAGTAATGGTTTGGGGCTCTGTATAACGCCGCATACACAATATGTACTGCCTCCCTACGATAATTTGGCTATATCTGACATTTTTGAAATATTCACTGTTCAACCACATGGGGCAGTCTAACGCTTAATATCTGAATATAGTGATGGTTTGGGACTCTGTAAAACGCCGCATACAGAATATGAACTGCCTGCCTACGATAGCTTGGCCTTAATATACAATTTTGAAATATTCAATGTTCACTCACATGGGGCAGTCCAACGCTTAATATGTGATTATATTAATGTTTTGGGACTCTGTATAACGCTGCATATACAGTATGAACTCTGTGCCTTTTATAGTTAGGCTGTAACTGACATTTTTGGAATATTAATTGTTCAACAACATGGGGTTGTCGATCGCTAAATATGTGGTTATAGTAATGCTTTGGGCCTCTGTATAACGCTGCATATACAATATGAAATTTGTGCCTCTAATAGTTTGGCTGTTACGGACATTTTTGGAATATTAGGTGTTCAACCACATGGGGCAGTCCAACGCTTACTATGTGAATATAGTAATGGTTTGGTGCTCTGTTTAACGCCGCATACACCATATGAACTTCCTGCCTACGATAGCTTGGCCGTAATAGACATTTTTGAAATATTCACTGTTCAACCACATGGGGCAGTCTAACGCCTAATATGTGGATAAAGTAATGGTTTGGGGCTCTGTATAACGCCGCATACACAATATGAACTGCCTGCCTACGATAGTTTGGCTATAACAGACATTTTTCAATTATTTACTGTTCAACTACATAGGGCAGTCTAACGCCTAATATGTGGATATAGTAATGGTTTGGGGCTCTGTATAACCCCGCATACACAATATGAACAGCCTGCCTACGATAGTTTGGCTAAAACAGACATTTTTTAAATATTCACTGTTCAACCACATGGGGCAGTCAAACGCTTAATATCTGAATATAGTAAAGGTTTGGGACTCTGTAAAACGCCGCATACACAATATAAACAGCCTGTCTACGATAGTTTGGCTAAAACAGACATTTTTGAAATATTCAATGTTCAACAACATAGGGCAGTCTAACGCCTAATATGTGGATATAGTAATGGTTTGGGGCACTGTATAACCCCGCATACACAATATGAACAGCCTGCCTACGATAGTTTGGCTAAAACAGACATTTTTGAAATATTCACTGTTCAACCACATGGGGCAGTCTAACGCTTAATATGTGAATATAGTAATGGTTTGGGGCTCTGTTAAACGCCGCATACACAATATGAACTGCCTGCCTACGATACCTTGGCTGTAATAGACATTTTTGAAATATTCACTGTTCAACAACATAGGGCAGTCTAACGCCTAATATGTGGATATAGTAATGGTTTGGAACTCTGTATAACCCCGCATACACAATATGAACAGCCTGCCTACGATAGTTTGGCTAAAACAGACATTTTTGAAATATTCACTGTTCAACCACATGGGGCAGTCTAACGCCTAATATGTGAAAGTAGTAATGCTTTAAGATTCTGTATAACGCAGCATGCACAATATGAACTGCCTGCTTACGATAATTTTGCTATAAGAGACATTTTTTAAATATTCACTGTTCAACCACATAGGGCAGTCTAACGCCTAATATGTTTATATAGTAATGGTTTGGGGCTCTGTTAAACGCCGCATACACAATATGAACTGCCTCTCTACGATACCTTGGCTGTAATAGACATTTTTGAAATATTCACTATTCAACCACATGAGGCAGACTAACGCTTACTATGTGAATATAGTAATGGTTTGGGGCTCTGTTTAACGCCGCAAACACAATATGAACAGCCTGCCTACGATAGTTTGGCTAAAACAGACATTTTTGAAATATTCACTGTTCAACAACATAGGGCAGTCTAACGCCTAATATGTGGATATAGTAATGGTTTGGAGCTCTGTATAACCCCGCATACACAATATGAACAGCCTGCCTACGATAGTTTGGCTGTAATAGACATTTTTGAAATATTCACTGTTCAACCTCATACGGAAGTCTAACGCCTAATATGTGAATACAGGAATGGTTTGGGTCTCTGTAAACAGCCGCTTACACCATATGAACTGCCTGCCTACGATACCTTGGCTGTAATAGACATTTTTGAAATATTCACTGTTCAACCACATACGGCAGTCTAACGCCTAATATGTGGAAATAGTTAGGGTTTGGGGCTCTGTATAACGCCGCATACACAATATGAACTGCCTGCTTACGGTAGTTTGGCTATAACAGACAATTTTTAATTATTTATTGTTCAACTACATAGGGCAGTCTAACGCCTAATAAGTGGATATTGTAATGGTTTCGGGCTCTGTATAACCCCGCATACACAATATGAACAGCCTGCCTACGATAGTTTAGCTAAAACAGTCATTTTTGAAATATTCACTGTTCAGCCACATGGGGCAATCTAACGCTTAATATGTGAATATAGTAATGGTTTGGGGCTCTGTTAAACGCCGCATACACAATATGAACTGCCTGCCTACGATACCTTGGCTGTAATAGACATTTTTGAAATATTCACTGTTCCACCACATGGGGCAGTCTAACGCCTAATATGTGGATAAAGTAATGGTTTGGGGCTCTGTATAACGCCGCATACACAATATGAACTGCCTGCCTACGATAGTTTGGCTATAACAGACATTTTTCAATTATTTACTGTTCAACTACATAGGGCAGTCTAACGCCTAATATGTGGATATAGTAATGGTTTGGGGCTCTGTATAACCCCGCATACACAATATGAACAGCCTGCCTACGATAGTTTGGCTAAAACAGTCATTTTTGAAATATTCACTGTTCAACCACATGGGGCAGTCTAACGCTTAATATGTGAATATAGTAATGGTTTGGGGCTCTGTTAAACGCCGCATGCACAATATGAACTGCCTGCTTACGATAATTTTGCTATAACAGACATTTTTTAAATACTCACTGTTCAACCACATAGGGCAGTCTAACGCCTAATATGTGGATATAGTAATGGTTTGGGGCTCTGTTAAATGCCGCATATACAATATGAACTGCCTGCCTACGATACCTTGGCTGTAATAGACATTTTTGAAATATTCACTGTTCAACCACATAGGGCAGTCTAACGCCAAATATGTGGATATAGTAATGGCTTGGGGCTCTGTATAATCCCGCATACACAATATGAACAGCCTGCCTACGATAATTTGGCTAAAACAGACATTTTTGAAATATTCACTGTTCAACCACATGGGTCAGTCTAACGCTTAATATGTGGATATATTAATGCTTTGGGCCTCTGTATAACGCTGCATATACGATATGAACTTTGTGCCTCTAATAGTTTGGCTGTAACGGACACTTTTGGAATATTATGTGTTCAAACACATGTTGCAGTCCAATGCTTAATATGTGATTATATTAATGCTTTGGGTCTCTGTATAACGCTGCATACACAATATGAACTGCCTGCCTACGATACCTTGGCTGTAATAGACATTTTTGAAATATTCACTGTTCAACCACATGGGGCAGTCTAACGCCTAATATGTGGATATAGTAATGGTTTGGGGCTCTGTTAAAGGCCGCATACACAATATGAACTGCCTGCCTACGATACCTTGGCTGTAATAGACATTTTTGAAATATTCACTGTTCAACCACATGGGGCAGTCTAACGCTTAATATCTGAATATAGTAATGGTTTGGGACTCTGTAAAACGCCGCATACACAATATAAACAGCCTGTCTACGAGAGTTTGGCTAAAACAGACATTTTTGAAATATTCAATGTTCAACAACATAGGGCAGTCTAACGCCTAATATGTGGATATAGTAATGGTTTGGGGCTCTGTATAACCCCGCATACACAATATGAACAGCCTGCCTACGATAGTTTGGCTAAAACAGACATTTTTGAAATATTCACTGTTCAACCACATGGGGCAGTCTAACGCTTAATATGTGAATATAGTAATGGTTTGGGGCTCTGTTAAACGCCGCATACACAATATGAACTTCCTGCCTACGATACCTTGGCTGTAATAGACATTTTTGAAATATTCACTGTTCAACCACATACGGCAGTCTAACGCCTAATATGTGGAAATAGTTAGTGTTTGGGGCTCTGTATAACGCCGCATACACAATATGAACTGCCTGCTTACGGTAGTTTGGCTATAACAGACATTTTTGAAATATTCACTGTTCAACCACATACGGAAGTCTAACGCCTAATATGTGGAAATAGTAAGGGTTTGGGGCTCTGTATAACGCCGCATACACAATATGAACTGCCTGCTTACGGTAGTTTGGCTATAACAGACACTTTTGAAATATTCACTGTTCATCCACATAGGGCAGTCTAACGCCTAATATGTGGGTATAGTAATGGTTTGGGGCTCTGTATAACCCCCCCTATACACAATATGAACTGCCTGCCTACGATAGTTTGGCTATAACAGACAATTTTTAATTATTTATTGTTCAACTACATAGGGCAGTCTAACGCCTAATAAGTGGATATTGTAATGGTTTCGGGCTCTGTATAACCCCGCATACACAATATGAACAGCCTGCCTACGATAGTTTAGCTAAAACAGTCATTTTTGAAATATTCACTGTTCAGCCACATAGGGCAGTCTAACGCTTAATATGTGAATATAGTAATGGTTTGGGGCTCTGTTAAACGCCGCATACACAATATGAACTGCCTGCCTACGATAGTTTGGCTAAAACAGACATTTTTGAAATATTCACTGTTCATCCACATGGGGCAGTCTAACGCTTAATATGTGAATATAGTAATGGTTTGGGGCTCTGTTAAACGCCGCATACACAATATGAACTGCCTGCCTACGATACCTTGGCTGTAATAGACATTTTTGAAATATTCACTGTTCCACCACATGGGGCAGTCTAACGCCTAATATGTGAATATAGTAATGGTTTGGGGCTCTGTATAACGCCGCATACACAATATGTACTGCTTGCTAACGATAGTTTGGCTATAACAGACACTTTTGAAATGTTCACTGTTCAACCACATAGGGCAGTCTAACAGCTAATATGAGGATATAGTAATGGTTTGGTGCTCTGTTTAACGCCGCATACACCATATGAACTGCCTGCCTACGATACCTTGGCTGTAATAGACATTTTTAAAATATTCACTGTTCAACCACATGGGGCAGTCTAACGCCTAATATGTGGATATAGTAATGGTTTGGGGCTCTGTATAACGCCGCATACACAATATGAACTGCCTGCCTACGATAGTTTGGCTATAACAGACATTTTTCAATTATTTACTGTTCAACTACATAGGGCAGTCTAACGCCTAATATGTGGATATAGTAATGGTTTGGGGCTCTGTATAACCCCGCATACACAATATGAACAGCCTGCCTACGATAGTTTGGCTAAAACAGTCATTTGTGAAATATTCACTGTTTAACCACATGGGGCAGTCTAACGCTTAATATGTGAATATAGTAATGGTTTGGGGCTCTGTTAAACGCCGCATGCACAATATGAACTGCCTGCTTACGATAATTTTGCTATAACAGACATTTTTTAAATATTCACTGTTCAACCACATAGGGCAGTCTAACGCCTAATATGTGGATATAGTAATGGTTTGGGGCTCTGTTAAATGCCGCATATACAATATGAACTGCCTGCCTACGATACCTTGGCTGTAATAGACATTTTTGAAA
Organism: Silvanus unidentatus; assembly: GCA_963930825.1. NCBI lineage: Eukaryota > Metazoa > Arthropoda > Insecta > Coleoptera > Silvanidae > Silvanus > Silvanus unidentatus. Next base: position 516,303 of record CAWVOD010000014.1, on the reverse strand, counting down.
TATTCACTGTTCAACAACATAGGGCAGTCTAACGCCTAATATGTGGATATAGTAATGGTTTGGAACTCTGTATAACCCCGCATACACAATATGAACAGCCTGCCTACGATAGTTTGGCTAAAACAGACATTTTTGAAATATTCACTGTTCAACCACATGGGGCAGTCTAACGCCTAATATGTGAAAGTAGTAATGCTTTAAGATTCTGTATAACGCAGCATGCACAATATGAACTGCCTGCTTACGATAATTTTGCTATAACAGACATTTTTTAAATATTCACTGTTCAACCACATAGGGCAGTCTAACGCCTAATATGTTTATATAGTAATGGTTTGGGGCTCTGTTAAACGCCACATACACAATATGAACTGCCTCTCTACGATACCTTGGCTGTAATAGACATTTTTGAAATATTCACTATTCAACCACATGAGGCAGACTAACGCTTACTATGTGAATATAGTAATGGTTTGGGGCTCTGTTTAACGCCGCATACACAATATGAACAGCCTGCCTACGATAGTTTGGCTAAAACAGACATTTTTGAAATATTCACTGTTCAACAACATAGGGCAGTCTAACGCCTAATAAGTGGATATTGTAATGGTTTCGGGCTCTGTATAACCCCGCATACACAATATGAACAGCCTGCCTACGATAGTTTAGCTAAAACAGTCATTTTTGAAATATTCACTGTTCAGCCACATGGGGCAATCTATCGCTTAATATGTGAATATATTAATGGTTTGGGGCTCTGTTAAACGCCGCATACACAATATGAACTGCCTGCCTACGATACCTTGGCTGTAATAGACATTTTTGAAATATTCACTGTTCAACCACATGGGGCAGTCTAACGCTTAATATCTGAATATAGTAATGGTTTGGGACTCTAAAACGCCGCATACAGAATATGAACTGCCTGCCTACGGTAGCTTGGCCTTAATATACAATTTTGAAATATTCAATGTTCACTCACATGGGGCAGTCCAACGCTTAATATGTGATTATATTAATGTTTTGGGACTCTGTATAACGCTGCATATACAGTATGAACTCTGTGCCTTTTATAGTTAGGCTGTAACTGACATTTTTGGAATATTAATTGTTCAACAACATGGGGTTGTCGATCGCTAAATATGTGGTTAAAGTAATGCTTTGGGCCTCTATATAACGCTGCATATACAATATGAACTTTGTGCCTCTAATAGTTTGGCTATAACAGACACTTTTGAAATATTCACTGTTCAACCACATAGGGCAGTCTAACGTCTAATATGTGGATATAGTAATGGTTTGGGGCTCTGTTAAACGCCGCATACACAATATGAACAGCCTGCCTACGATACCTTGGCTGTAATAGACATTTTTGAAATATTCACTGTTCAACCACATACGGCAGTCTAACGCCTAATATGTGGAAATAGTTAGGGTTTGGGGCTCTGTATAACGCCGCATACACAATATGAACTGCCTGCTTACGGTAGTTTGGCTATAACAGACACTTTTGAAATATTCACTGTTCATCCACATAGGGCAGTCTAACGCCTAATATGTGGGTATAGTAATGGTTTGGGGCTCTGTATAACCCCCCCTATACACAATATGAACTGCCTGCCTACGATAGTTTGGCTATAACAGACAATTTTTAATTATTTATTGTTCAACTACATAGGGCAGTCTAACGCCTAATAAGTGGATATTGTAATGGTTTCGGGCTCTGTATAACCCCGCATACACAATATGAACAGCCTGCCTACGATAGTTTAGCTAAAACAGTCATTTGTGAAATATTCACTGTTCAGCCACATAGGGCAGTCTAACGCTTAATATGTGAATATAGTAATGGTTTGGGGCTCTGTTAAACGCCGCATACACAATATGAACTGCCTGCCTACGATAGTTTGGCTAAAACAGACATTTTTGAAATATTCACTGTTCATCCACATGGGGCAGTCTAACGCTTAATATGTGAATATAGTAATGGTTTGGGGCTCTGTTAAACGCCGCATACACAATATGAACTGCCTGCCTACGATACCTTGGCTGTAATAGACATTTTTGAAATATTCACTGTTCCACCACATGGGGCAGTCTAACGCCTAATATGTGAATATAGTAATGGTTTGGGGCTCTGTATAACGCCGCATACACAATATGTACTGCTTGCTAACGATAGTTTGGCTATAACAGACACTTTTGAAATGTTCACTGTTCAACCACATAGGGCAGTCTAACAGCTAATATGAGGATATAGTAATGGTTTGGTGCTCTGTTTAACGCCGCATACACCATATGAACTGCCTGCCTACGATACCTTGGCTGTAATAGACATTTTTAAAATATTCACTGTTCAACCACATGGGGCAGTCTAACGCCTAATATGTGGATATAGTAATGGTTTGGGGCTCTGTATAACGCCGCATACACAATATGAACTGCCTGCCTACGATAGTTTGGCTATAACAGACATTTTTCAATTATTTACTGTTCAACTACATAGGGCAGTCTAACGCCTAATATGTGGATATAGTAATGGTTTGGGGCTCTGTATAACCCCGCATACACAATATGAACAGCCTGCCTACGATAGTTTGGCTAAAACAGTCATTTGTGAAATATTCACTGTTTAACCACATGGGGCAGTCTAACGCTTAATATGTGAATATAGTAATGGTTTGGGGCTCTGTTAAACGCCGCATGCACAATATGAACTGCCTGCTTACGATAATTTTGCTATAACAGACATTTTTTAAATATTCACTGTTCAACCACATAGGGCAGTCTAACGCCTAATATGTGGATATAGTAATGGTTTGGGGCTCTGTTAAATGCCGCATATACAATATGAACTGCCTGCCTACGATACCTTGGCTGTAATAGACATTTTTGAAATATTCACTGTTCAACAACATAGGGCAGTCTAACGCCTAATATGTGGATATAGTAATGGTTTGGAACTCTGTATAACCCCGCATACACAATATGAACAGCCTGCCTACGATAGTTTGGCTAAAACAGACATTTTTGAAATATTCACTGTTCAACCACATGGGGCAGTCTAACGCCTAATATGTGAAAGTAGTAATGCTTTAAGATTCTGTATAACGCAGCATGCACAATATGAACTGCCTGCTTACGATAATTTTGCTATAACAGACATTTTTTAAATATTCACTGTTCAACCACATAGGGCAGTCTAACGCCTAATATGTTTATATAGTAATGGTTTGGGGCTCTGTTAAACGCCACATACACAATATGAACTGCCTCTCTACGATACCTTGGCTGTAATAGACATTTTTGAAATATTCACTATTCAACCACATGAGGCAGACTAACGCTTACTATGTGAATATAGTAATGGTTTGGGGCTCTGTTTAACGCCGCATACACAATATGAACAGCCTGCCTACGATAGTTTGGCTAAAACAGACATTTTTGAAATATTCACTGTTCAACAACATAGGGCAGTCTAACGCCTAATAAGTGGATATTGTAATGGTTTCGGGCTCTGTATAACCCCGCATACACAATATGAACAGCCTGCCTACGATAGTTTAGCTAAAACCGTCATTTTTGAAATATTCACTGTTCAGCCACATGGGGCAATCTAACGCTTAATATGTGAATATATTAATGGTTTGGGGCTCTGTTAAACGCCGCATACACAATATGAACTGCCTGCCTACGATACCTTGGCTGTAATAGACATTTTTGAAATATTCACTGTTCAACCACATGGGGCAGTCTAACGCTTAATATGTGAATATAATAATGGTTTGGGGCTCTGTATAACGCCGCATACACAATATGAACTGCCTGCTAACAATAGTTTGGCCATAGCAGACACTTTTGAAATGTTCACTGTTCAACCACATAGGGCAGTCTAACGCCTAATATGAGGATATAGTAATGGTTTGGGGCTCTGTATAACGCCGCATACACAATATGTACTGCCTCCCTACGATAATTTGGCTATAACTGACATTTTTGAAATATTCACTGTTCAACCACATGGGGCAGTCTAACGCTTAATATCTGAATATAGTAATGGTTTGGGACTCTGTAAAACGCCGCATACAGAATATGAACTGCCTGCCTACGGTAGCTTGGCCTTAATATACAATTTTGAAATATTCAATGTTCACTCACATGGGGCAGTCCAACGCTTAATATGTGATTATATTAATGTTTTGGGACTCTGTATAACGCTGCATATACAGTATGAACTCTGTGCCTTTTATAGTTAGGCTGTAACTGACATTTTTGGAATATTAATTGTTCAACAACATGGGGTTGTCGATCGCTAAATATGTGGTTAAAGTAATGCTTTGGGCCTCTATATAACGCTGCATATACAATATGAACTTTGTGCCTCTAATAGTTTGGCTATAACAGACACTTTTGAAATATTCACTGTTCAACCACATAGGGCAGTCTAACGTCTAATATGTGGATATAGTAATGGTTTGGGGCTCTGTTAAACGCCGCATACACAATATGAACAGCCTGCCTACGATACCTTGGCTGTAATAGACATTTTTGAAATATTCACAGTTCAACCACATGGGGCAGTCTAACGCCTAATATGTGGATATAGTAATGGTTTGGGGCTCTGTATAACCCCGCATACACAATATAAACAGCCTGTCTACGATAGTTTGGCTAAAACAGACATTTTTGAAATATTCACTGTTCAACCACATACGGAAGTCTAACGCCTAATATGTGGAAATAGTAAGGGTTTGGGGCTCTGTATAACGCCGCATACACAATATGAACTGCCTGCATACGATAGTTTGGCTATTACAGACATTTTTCAATTATTTACTGTTCAACTACATAGGGCAGTCTAACGTCTAATATGTGGATATAGTAATGGTTTGGGGCTCTGTATAACCCCGCATACACAATATGAACTGCCTGCCTACGATAGTTTGGCTATAACAGACATTTTTTAATTATTTATTGTTCAACTACATAGGGCAGTCTAACGCCTAATATGTGGATATAGTAATGGTTTGGGGCTCTGTATAACCCCGCATATACAATATGAACTTTGTGCCTCTAATAGTTTGGCTGTAACGGACATTTTTGGAATATTAGGTGTTCAACCACATGGGGCAGTCCAACGCTTAATATGTGAATATAGTAATGGTTTGGGGCTCTGTTAAACGCCGCATACACAATATGAACTGCCTGTCTACGATACCTTGGCTGTAATAGACATTTTTGAAATATTCACTATTCAACCACATGGGGCAGTCTAACGCTTACTATGTGAATATGGATATAGTAATGGTTTGGGGCTCTGTTAAATGCCGCATATACAATATGAACTGCCTGTCTACGATACCTTGGCTGTAATAGACATTTTTGAAATATTCACTGTTCAACCACATAGGGTAGTCTAACGCCTAATATGTGGATATAGTAATGGTTTGGGGCTCTGTTAAATGCCGCATATACAATATGAACTGCCTGCCTACGATACCTTGGCTGTAATAGACATTTTTGAAATATTCACTGTTCAAATACATTGGGTAGTCTAACGCCTAATATGTGGATATAGTAATGGTTTGGGGCTCTGTGTAACCCCGCATACACAATATGAACAGCCTGCCTACGATAGTTTGGCTAAAACAGACATTTTTGAAATATTCAATGTTCAACCACATGGGGCAGTCTAACGCTTAATATGTGAATATAGTAATGGTTTGGGGCTCTGTTAAACGCCGCATACACAATATGAACTGCCTGCCTACGATACCTTGGCTGTAATAGACATTTTTGAAATATTCACTGTTCAACCACATGGGGCAGTCTAACGCCTAATATGTGGATATAGTAATGGTTTGGGACTCTGTTTAACGCCGCATACATTATATGAACTGCCTGCCTACAATAGTTTGGCTATAACAGACATTTTTGAAATATTCACTGTTCAACCACATGGGGCAGTCTAACGCCTAATATGTGGATATAGTAATGGTTTGGGGCTCTGTATAACCCCGCATACACAATATGAACTGCCTGCTTACGGTAGTTTGGCTATAACAGACACTTTTGAAATATTCACTGTTTAACCACATACGGAAGTCTAACGACTAATATGTGGATATAGTATTGGTTTGGGTCTCTGTAAACCGCCGCTTACACCATATGAACTGCCTGCCTACGATACCTTGGCTGTAATAGACATTTTTGAAATATTCACTGTTTAACCACATACGGCACTTAATAAGTGACTATATTAATGCATTGGGCCTCTGTAAAACGCTGCATATTCGATATGAACTTTGTGCCTCTAATAGTTTGGCTGTAACGGACACTTTTGGAATATTAGGTGTTTAACCACATGGAGCAGTAAAACGCTTAATAAGTGACTATATTAATGCTTTGGGCCTCTGTAAAACGCTGCATATTCGATATGAAATTTGTACCTCTAATAGTTTGACTGTAACGGACACTTTTGGAATATTAGGTGTTTAACCACATGGAGCAGTAAAACGCTTAATAAGTGACTATATTAATGCTTTGGGCCTCTGTAAAACGCTGCATATTCGATATGAACTTTGTGCCTCTAATAGTTTGGCTGTAACGGACACTTTTGGAATATTAGGTGTTCAGCCACTACGGGCAGTCCAACGGTAATAAGTGACTATATTAATGCTTTGGGACTCTGTATAACGCTGCATATACAGTATGAACTCTGTGCCTTTTATAGTTAGGCTGTAACTGACATTTTTGGAATATTAGGTGTTCAACAACATGGGGTTGTCGATCGCTTTATATGTGGTTATAGTAATGGTTTGGGACTCTGTATAGCGCTGCATATACAAAATGAGCACTGTGCCTCTAATAGTTTTGCTGTAACGGACATTTTTGGAATATTAGGTCTTCAGCCACATGGGGCAGTCCAACGCTTAATAAGTGACTATATTAATGCTTTGGGCCTCTGTAAAACGCTGCATATTCGATATGAACTTTGTGCCTCTAATAGTTTGGCTGTAACGGACACTTTTGGAATATTAGGTGTTCAACCACATGGAGCAGTCCAACGCTTAATAAGTGACTATATTATTGCTTTGGGCCTCTGTATAACGCTGCATATTCAATATGAACTTTGTGCCTCTAATAGTTTGGCTGTAACGGACACTTTTGGAATATTAGGTGTTCAACCACATGGGGCAGTCCAACGCTTAAGAAGTGATTATATTAATGCTTTGGGCCTCTGTAAAACGCTGCATATTCGATATGAACTTTGTGCCTCTAATAGTTTGGCTGTAACGGACACTTTTGGAATATTAGGTGTTTAACCACATGGAGCAGTAAAACGCTTAATAAGTGACTATATTAATGCTTTGGGCCTCTGTAAAACGCTGCATATTCGATATGAAATTTGTACCTCTAATAGTTTGACTGTAACGGACACTTTTGGAATATTAGGTGTTTAACCACATGGGGCAGTCCAACGCTTAATAATTGACTATATTAATGCATTGGGCCTCTGTAAAAAGCTGCATATTCGATATGAAATTTGTGCCTCTAATAGTATGGCTGTAACGGACACTTTTGGAATATTAGGTGTTTAACCACATGGGGCAGTCCTACGCTTAATAAGTGACTATATTAATGCTTTGGGCCTATGTATAACGCTGCACATACAAAATGAGCACTGTGCCTCTAATAGTTTGGCTGCAACGGACATTTTTGGAATATTAGGTGTTCAGCCACATGGGGCAGTCCAACTCTTAATAAGTGACTATATTAATGCTTTGGGCCTCTGTATAACCCTGCATATACGATAAGAACTTTCTGCCTCTAATAGTATGGCTGTAACGGACACTTTTGAATATTAGGTGTTTAACCACATGGGGCAGTCCAACGCTTAATAAGTGACTATATTAATGCCTTGGGCCTCTGTATAACGCTGCATATACGATATGAACTTTGTGCCTCTAATAGTTTGGCTGTATCGGTCACTTTTGGAATATTAGGTGTTCAACCACATGGGGCAGTCCAACGCTTAATATGTGGATAAAGTAATGCTTTGGGACTCTGTACAACGCTGCATATACAATATGAACTCTGTGTCTCTAATAGTTTGGCTGTAACGGACACTTTCGGAATAATATGTGTTCAAACACATGTTGCAGTCCAATGTTTAATATTTGATTATAATAATGCTTTGGGACTCTGTATAACGCTGCATATACAGTATGAACTCTGTGCCTTTTATAGTTAGGCTGTAACTGACATTTTTGGAATATTAGGTGTTCAACAACATGGGGATGTCGATCGCTTTATATGTGGTTATTGTAATGCTATGGGACTCTGTATAACGCTGCTTATACAAAATGAGCACTGTGCCTCTAATAGTTTGGCTGTAACGGACACTTTTGGAATATTAGGTGTTCAACCACATGGGGCAGTCCAACGCTTAATAAGTGACTATATTAATGCTTTGGGCCTCTGTATAACGCTGCATATACGATATGAACTTTGTGCCTCTAATAGTTTGGCTGTAACGGACACTTTTGGAATATAAGGTGCTTAACCACATGGGGCAGTCCAACGCTTAATAAGTGACTATATTAATGCTTTGGGCCTCTGTAAAACGCTGCATATTCGATATGAACTTTGTGCCTCTAATAGTTTGGCTGTAACGGACACTTTTGTAATATTAGGTGTTCAACCACATGGGGCAGTCCAACGCTTAATAAGTGACTATATTAATGCTTTGGGCCTGTGAATAACGGTGCACATACAAAATGAGCACTGTGCCTCTAATAGTTTGGCTGTAACGGACATTTTTGGAATATTAGGTGTTCAGCCACATGGGGCAGTCCAACGCTTAATAAGTGACTATATTAATGCTTTGGGCCTCTGTAAAACGCTGCATATTCGATATGAACTTTGTACTTCTAATAGTTTAGCTGTAACGGACATTTTTGGAATATTAGGTGTTCAACCACATGGGGCAGTCCAACGCTTAATAATGCTATATTAATGCTTTGGGCCTCTGTATAACCCTGCATATTCGATATGAACTTTGTGCCTCTAATAGCTTGGCCGTAATAGACATTTTTGAAATATTCACTGTTCAACCACATACGGAAGTCTAACGACTAATATGTGGATATAGTAATGGTTTGGGGCTCTGTTAAACGCCGCATACACAATATGAACAGCCTGCCTACGATACCTTGGCTGTAATAGACATTTTTGAAATATTCACTGTTCAACCACATGGGGCAGTGTAACGCCTAATATGTGGATATAGTAATGCTTTGGGCCTCTGTATAACGCTGCATATACGATATGAACTTTGTGCCTCTAATAGTTTGGCTGTAACGGACACTTTTGGAATATTATGTGTTCAAACACATGTTACAGTCCAATGCTTAATATGTGATTATATTAATGCTTTGGGTCTCTGTATAACGCTGCATACACAATATGAACTGCCTGCCTACGATACCTTGGCTGTAATAGACACTTTTGAAATATTCACTGTTCAACTACATAGGGCAGTCTAACGCCTAATATGTGGATATAGTAATGGTTTGGGGCTCTGTTAAACGCCGCATACACAATATGAACTGCCTGCCTACGATACCTTGGCTGTAATAGACATTTTTGAAATATTCACTGTTCAACCACATGGGGCAGTCAAACGCTTAATATCTGAATATAGTAAAGGTTTGGGACTCTGTAAAACGCCGCATACACAATATAAACAGCCTGTCTACGATAGTTTGGCTAAAACAGACATTTTTGAAATATTCAATGTTCAACAACATAGGGCAGTCTAACGCCTAATATGTGGATATAGTAATGGTTTGGGGCACTGTATAACCCCGCATACACAATATGAACAGCCTGCCTACGATAGTTTGGCTAAAACAGACATTTTTGAAATATTCACTGTTCAACCACATGGGGCAGTCTAACGCTTAATATGTGAATATAGTAATGGTTTGGGGCTCTGTTAAACGCCGCATACACAATATGAACTGCCTGCCTACGATACCTTGGCTGTAATAGACATTTTTGAAATATTCACTGTTCAACAACATAGGGCAGTCTAACGCCTAATATGTGGATATAGTAATGGTTTGGAACTCTGTATAACCCCGCATACACAATATGAACAGCCTGCCTACGATAGTTTGGCTAAAACAGACATTTTTGAAATATTCACTGTTCAACCACATGGGGCAGTCTAACGCCTAATATGTGAAAGTAGTAATGCTTTAAGATTCTGTATAACGCAGCATGCACAATATGAACTGCCTGCTTACGATAATTTTGCTATAAGAGACATTTTTTAAATATTCACTGTTCAACCACATAGGGCAGTCTAACGCCTAATATGTTTATATAGTAATGGTTTGGGGCTCTGTTAAACGCCGCATACACAATATGAACTGCCTCTCTACGATACCTTGGCTGTAATAGACATTTTTGAAATATTCACTATTCAACCACATGAGGCAGACTAACGCTTACTATGTGAATATAGTAATGGTTTGGGGCTCTGTTTAACGCCGCAAACACAATATGAACAGCCTGCCTACGATAGTTTGGCTAAAACAGACATTTTTGAAATATTCACTGTTCAACAACATAGGGCAGTCTAACGCCTAATATGTGGATATAGTAATGGTTTGGAGCTCTGTATAACCCCGCATACACAATATGAACAGCCTGCCTACGATAGTTTGGCTGTAATAGACATTTTTGAAATATTCACTGTTCAACCTCATACGGAAGTCTAACGCCTAATATGTGAATACAGGAATGGTTTGGGTCTCTGTAAACAGCCGTTTACACCATATGAACTGCCTGCCTACGATACCTTGGCTGTAATAGACATTTTTGAAATATTCACTGTTCAACCACATACGGCAGTCTAACGCCTAATATGTGGAAATAGTTAGGGTTTGGGGCTCTGCATAACGCCGCATACACAATATGAACTGCCTGCTTACGGTAGTTTGGCTATAACAGACAATTTTTAATTATTTATTGTTCAACTACATAGGGCAGTCTAACGCCTAATAAGTGGATATTGTAATGGTTTCGGGCTCTGTATAACCCCGCATACACAATATGAACAGCCTGCCTACGATAGTTTAGCTAAAACAGTCATTTTTGAAATATTCACTGTTCAGCCACATGGGGCAATCTAACGCTTAATATGTGAATATAGTAATGGTTTGGGGCTCTGTTAAACGCCGCATACACAATATGAACTGCCTGCCTACGATAGTTTGGCTAAAACAGACATTTTTGAAATATTCACTGTTCATCCACATGGGGCAGTCTAACGCTTAATATGTGAATATAGTAATGGTTTGGGGCTCTGTTAAACGCCGCATACACAATATGAACTGCCTGCCTACGATACCTTGGCTGTAATAGACATTTTTGAAATATTCACTGTTCCACCACATGGGGCAGTCTAACGCCTAATATGTGAATATAGTAATGGTTCGGGGCTCTGTATAACGCCGTATACACAATATGAACTGCTTGCTAACGATAGTTTGGCTATAACAGACACTTTTGAAATCTTCACTGTTCAACCACATAGGGCAGTCTAACGCCTAATATGAGGATATAGTAATGGTTTGGGGCTCTGTTAAACGCCGCATTCACAATATGAACTGCCTGCCTACGATACCTTGGCTGTAATAGACAATTTTGAAATATTCACTGTTCAACCACATGGGGCAGTCTAACGCCTAATATGTGAATATAGTAATGGTTTGGGGCTCTGTATAACGCCGCATACACAATATGAACTGCCTGCTAACGATAGTTTGGCTATAACAGACACTTTTGAAATGTTCACTGTTCATCCACATGGGGCAGTCTAACGCTTAATATGTGAATATAGTAATGGTTTGGGGCTCTGTTAAACGCCGCATACACAATATGAACTGCCTGCCTACGATACCTTGGCTGTAATAGACATTTTTGAAATATTCACTGTTCCACCACATGGGGCAGTCTAACGCCTAATATGTGAATATAGTAATGGTTTGGGGCTCTGTATAACGCCGCATACACAATATGAACTGCCTGCTAACGATAGTTTGGCTATAACAGACACTTTTGAAATCTTCACTGTTCAACCACATAGGGCAGTCTAACGCTTAATATGTGAATATAGTAATGGTTTGGGGCTCTGTTAAACGCCGCATACACAATATGAACTGCCTGCCTACGATACCTTGGCTGTAATAGACATTTTTGAAATATTCACTGTTCCACCACATGGGGCAGTCTAACGCCTAATATGAGGATATAGTAATGGTTTGGGGCTCTGTATAACGCCGCATACACAATATGTACTGCCTCCCTACGATAATTTGGCTATATCTGACATTTTTGAAATATTCACTGTTCAACCACATGGGGCAGTCTAACGCTTAATATCTGAATATAGTGATGGTTTGGGACTCTGTAAAACGCCGCATACAGAATATGAACTGCCTGCCTACGATAGCTTGGCCTTAATATACAATTTTGAAATATTCAATGTTCACTCACATGGGGCAGTCCAACGCTTAATATGTGATTATATTAATGTTTTGGGACTCTGTATAACGCTGCATATACAGTATGAACTCTGTGCCTTTTATAGTTAGGCTGTAACTGACATTTTTGGAATATTAATTGTTCAACAACATGGGGTTGTCGATCGCTAAATATGTGGTTATAGTAATGCTTTGGGCCTCTGTATAACGCTGCATATACAATATGAAATTTGTGCCTCTAATAGTTTGGCTGTTACGGACATTTTTGGAATATTAGGTGTTCAACCACATGGGGCAGTCCAACGCTTACTATGTGAATATAGTAATGGTTTGGTGCTCTGTTTAACGCCGCATACACCATATGAACTTCCTGCCTACGATAGCTTGGCCGTAATAGACATTTTTGAAATATTCACTGTTCAACCACATGGGGCAGTCTAACGCCTAATATGTGGATAAAGTAATGGTTTGGGGCTCTGTATAACGCCGCATACACAATATGAACTGCCTGCCTACGATAGTTTGGCTATAACAGACATTTTTCAATTATTTACTGTTCAACTACATAGGGCAGTCTAACGCCTAATATGTGGATATAGTAATGGTTTGGGGCTCTGTATAACCCCGCATACACAATATGAACAGCCTGCCTACGATAGTTTGGCTAAAACAGACATTTTTTAAATATTCACTGTTCAACCACATAGGGCAGTCTAACGCCTAATATGTGGATATAGTAATGGTTTGGGGCTCTGTTAAATGCCGCATATACAATATGAACTGCCTGCCTACGATACCTTGGCTGTAATAGACATTTTTGAAATATTCACTGTTCAACCACATAGGGCAGTCTAACGCCAAATATGTGGATATAGTAATGGCTTGGGGCTCTGTATAATCCCGCATACACAATATGAACAGCCTGCCTACGATAATTTGGCTAAAACAGACATTTTTGAAATATTCACTGTTCAACCACATGGGTCAGTCTAACGCTTAATATGTGGATATATTAATGCTTTGGGCCTCTGTATAACGCTGCATATACGATATGAACTTTGTGCCTCTAATAGTTTGGCTGTAACGGACACTTTTGGAATATTATGTGTTCAAACACATGTTGCAGTCCAATGCTTAATATGTGATTATATTAATGCTTTGGGTCTCTGTATAACGCTGCATACACAATATGAACTGCCTGCCTACGATACCTTGGCTGTAATAGACATTTTTGAAATATTCACTGTTCAACCACATGGGGCAGTCTAACGCCTAATATGTGGATATAGTAATGGTTTGGGGCTCTGTTAAACGCCGCATACACAATATGAACTGCCTGCCTACGATACCTTGGCTGTAATAGACATTTTTGAAATATTCACTGTTCAACCACATGGGGCAGTCTAACGCTTAATATCTGAATATAGTAATGGTTTGGGACTCTGTAAAACGCCGCATACACAATATAAACAGCCTGTCTACGAGAGTTTGGCTAAAACAGACATTTTTGAAATATTCAATGTTCAACAACATAGGGCAGTCTAACGCCTAATATGTGGATATAGTAATGGTTTGGGGCTCTGTATAACCCCGCATACACAATATGAACAGCCTGCCTACGATAGTTTGGCTAAAACAGACATTTTTGAAATATTCACTGTTCAACCACATGGGGCAGTCTAACGCTTAATATGTGAATATAGTAATGGTTTGGGGCTCTGTTAAACGCCGCATACACAATATGAACTTCCTGCCTACGATACCTTGGCTGTAATAGACATTTTTGAAATATTCACTGTTCAACCACATACGGCAGTCTAACGCCTAATATGTGGAAATAGTTAGTGTTTGGGGCTCTGTATAACGCCGCATACACAATATGAACTGCCTGCATACGATAGTTTGGCTATTACAGACATTTTTCAATTATTTACTGTTCAACTACATAGGGCAGTCTAACGTCTAATATGTGGATATAGTAATGGTTTGGGGCTCTGTATAACCCCGCATACACAATATGAACTGCCTGCCTACGATAGTTTGGCTATAACAGACATTTTTTAATTATTTATTGTTCAACTACATAGGGCAGTCCAACGCTTAATATGTGAATATAGTAATGGTTTGGGGCTCTGTTAAACGCCGCATACACAATATGAACTGCCTGTCTACGATACCTTGGCTGTAATAGACATTTTTGAAATATTCACTATTCAACCACATGGGGCAGTCTAACGCTTACTATGTGAATATAGTAATGGTTTGGGGCTCTGTTTGACGCCGCATACACCATATGAACTTCCTGCCTACAATAGCTTGGCCGTAATAGACATTTTTGAAATATTCACTGTTCAACCACATGGGGCAGTCTAACGCTTACTATGTGAATATAGTAATGGTTTGGGGCTCTGTTTAACGCCGCATACACAATATGAACTGCCGGCCTACGATACCTTGGCTGTAATAGACATTTTTGAAATATTCACTGTTCAACTACATAGGGCAGTCTAACGCCTAATATGTGGATATAGTAAGGGTTTGGGGGTCTGTATAACGCCGCATACACAATATGAACTGCCTGCTTACGGTAGTTTGGCTATAACAGACACTTTTGAAATATTCACTGTTCGACCACATAGGGCAGTCTAACGCCTAATATGTGGATATAGTAATGGTTTGGGGCTCTGTATAACGCCGCATACACAATATGAACTGCCTGCATACGATAGTTTGGCTATAACAGACATTTTTCAATTATTTACTGTTCAACTACATAGGGCAGTCTAACGCCTAATATGTGGATATAGTAATGGTTTGGGACTCTGTTTAACGCCGCATACATTATATGAACAGCCTGCCTACGATAGTTTGGCTATAACAGACATTTTTCAATTAGTTACTGTTCAACTACATAAGGCAGTCTAACGCCTAATATGTGGATATAGTAATGGTTTGGAGCTCTGTATAACCCCGCATACACAATATGAACAGCCTGCCTACGATAGTTTGGCTAAAACAGACATTTTTGAAATATTCACTGTTCAACCACATGGGGCAGTCTAACGCTTAATATGTGAATATAGTAATGGTTTGGGGCTCTGTTAAACGCCGCATGCACAATATGAACTGCCTGCTTACGATAATTTTGCTATAACAGACATTTTTTAAATATTCACTGTTCAACCACATAGGGCAGTCTAACGCCTAATATGTGGATATAGTAATGGTTTGGGGCTCTGTTAAATGCCGCATATACAATATGAACTGCCTGCCTACGATACCTTGGCTGTAATAGACATTTTTGAAATATTCACTGTTCAACCACATAGGGCAGTCTAACGCCAAATATGTGGATATAGTAATGGCTTGGGGCTCTGTATAATCCCGCATACACAATATGAACAGCCTGCCTACGATAATTTGGCTAAAACAGACATTTTTGAAATATTCACTCTTCAACCACATTTGTCAGTCTAACGCTTAATATGTGGATATATTAATGCTTTGGGCCTCTGTATAACGCTGCATATACGATATGAACTTTGTGCCTCTAATAGTTTGGCTGTAACGGACACTTTTGGAATATTATGTGTTCAAACACATGTTGCAGTCCAATGCTTAATATGTGATTATATTAATGCTTTGGGTCTCTGTATAACGCTGCATACACAATATGAACTGCCTGCCTACGATACCTTGGCTGTAATAGACATTTTTGAAATATTCACTGTTCAACCACATGGGGCAGTCTAACGCCTAATATGTGGATATAGTAATGGTTTGGGGCTCTGTTAAACGCCGCATACACAATATGAACTGCCTGCCTACGATACCTTGGCTGTAATAGACATTTTTGAAATATTCACTGTTCAACCACATGGGGCAGTCTAACGCTTAATATCTGAATATAGTAATGGTTTGGGACTCTGTAAAACGCCGCATACACAATATAAACAGCCTGTCTACGAGAGTTTGGCTAAAACAGACATTTTTGAAATATTCAATGTTCAACAACATAGGGCAGTCTAACGCCTAATATGTGGATATAGTAATGGTTTGGGGCTCTGTATAACCCCGCATACACAATATGAACAGCCTGCCTACGATAGTTTGGCTAAAACAGACATTTTTGAAATATTCACTGTTCAACCACATGGGGCAGTCTAACGCTTAATATGTGAATATAGTAATGGTTTGGGGCTCTGTTAAACGCCGCATACACAATATGAACTTCCTGCCTACGATACCTTGGCTGTAATAGACATTTTTGAAATATTCACTGTTCAACCACATACGGCAGTCTAACGCCTAATATGTGGAAATAGTTAGTGTTTGGGGCTCTGTATAACGCCGCATACACAATATGAACTGCCTGCATACGATAGTTTGGCTATTACAGACATTTTTCAATTATTTACTGTTCAACTACATAGGGCAGTCTAACGTCTAATATGTGGATATAGTAATGGTTTGGGGCTCTGTATAACCCCGCATACACAATATGAACTGCCTGCCTACGATAGTTTGGCTATAACAGACATTTTTTAATTATTTATTGTTCAACTACATAGGGCAGTCCAACGCTTAATATGTGAATATAGTAATGGTTTGGGGCTCTGTTAAACGCCGCATACACAATATGAACTGCCTGTCTACGATACCTTGGCTGTAATAGACATTTTTGAAATATTCACTATTCAACCACATGGGGCAGTCTAACGCTTACTATGTGAATATAGTAATGGTTTGGGGCTCTGTTTGACGCCGCATACACCATATGAACTTCCTGCCTACAATAGCTTGGCCGTAATAGACATTTTTGAAATATTCACTGTTCAACCACATGGGGCAGTCTAACGCTTACTATGTGAATATAGTAATGGTTTGGGGCTCTGTTTAACGCCGCATACACAATATGAACTGCCGGCCTACGATACCTTGGCTGTAATAGACATTTTTGAAATATTCACTGTTCAACTACATAGGGCAGTCTAACGCCTAATATGTGGATATAGTAAGGGTTTGGGGGTCTGTATAACGCCGCATACACAATATGAACTGCCTGCTTACGGTAGTTTGGCTATAACAGACACTTTTGAAATATTCACTGTTCGACCACATAGGGCAGTCTAACGCCTAATATGTGGATATAGTAATGGTTTGGGGCTCTGTATAACGCCGCATACACAATATGAACTGCCTGCATACGATAGTTTGGCTATAACAGACATTTTTCAATTATTTACTGTTCAACTACATAGGGCAGTCTAACGACTAATATGTGGATATAGTAATGGTTTGGGACTCTGTTTAACGCCGCATACATTATATGAACAGCCTGCCTACGATAGTTTGGCTATAACAGACATTTTTCAATTAGTTACTGTTCAACTACATAAGGCAGTCTAACGCCTAATATGTGGATATAGTAATGGTTTGGAGCTCTGTATAACCCCGCATACACAATATGAACAGCCTGCCTACGATAGTTTGGCTAAAACAGACATTTTTGAAATATTCACTGTTCAACCACATGGGGCAGTCTATCGCTTAATATGTGAATATAGTAATGGTTTGGGGCTCTGTATAACGCCGCATACACAATATGAACTGCCTGCTAACGATAGTTTGGCTATAACAGACACTTTTGAAATATTCACTGTTCAACCACATGGGGCAGTCTAACGCTTAATATGTGAATATAGTAATGGTTTGGGGCTCTGTATAACGCCGCATACACTATATGAACTGCCTGCTAACGATAGTTTGGCTAAAACAGACATTTTTGAAATATTCACTGTTCAACCACATGGGGCAGTCTAACGCCTAATATGTGAAAGTAGTAATGCTTTAAGATTCTGTATAACGCAGCATGCACAATATGAACTGCCTGCTTACGATAATTTTGCTATAACAGACATTTCTTAAATATTCACTGTTTAACCACATAGGGCAGTCTAACGCCTAATATGTGGATATAGTAATGGTTTGGGACTCTGTTAAACGCCGCATATACAATATGAACTGCCTGCCTACGATAGTTTGGCTAAAACAGACATTTTTGAAATATTCACTGTTCATCCACATGGGGCAGTCTAACGCTTAATATGTGAATATAGTAATGGTTTGGGGCTCTGTTAAACGCCGCATACACAATATGAACTGCCTGCCTACGATACCTTGGCTGTAATAGACATTTTTGAAATATTCACTGTTCAACCACATGGGGCAGTCTAACGCCTAATATGTGAATATAGTAATGGTTTGGGGCTCTGTTAAACCCCGCATACACAATATAAACAGCCTGCCTACGATAGTTTGGCTAAAACAGACATTTTTGAAATATTCACTGTTCAACCACATGGGGCAGTCTAACGCTTACTATGTGAATATAGTAATGGTTTGGGGCTCTGTTTAACGCCGCATACACCATATGAACTTCCTGCCTACGATAGCTTGGCCGTAATAGACATTTTTGAAATATTCACTGTTCAACCACATGGGGCAGTCTAACGCTTAATATGTGAATATAGTAATGGTATATAGTAATGGTTTGGGGCTCTGTTAAACGCCGCATACACAATATGAACTGCCTGTCTACGATACCTTTTCTGTAATAGACATTTTTGAAATATTCACTATTCAACCACATGAGGCAGTCTAACGCTTACTATGTGAATATAGTAATGGTTTGGGGCTCTGTTTAACGCCGCATACACCATATGAACTTCCTGCCTACGATAGCTTGGCCGTAATAGACATTTTTGAAATATTCACTGTTCAACCACATGGGGCAGTCTAACGCTTAATATGTGAATATAGTAATGGTTTGGGGCTCTGTATAACGCCGCATACACAATATGAACTGCCTGCCTACGATACATAGGCTGTAATAGACATTTTTGAAATATTCACTGTTCAACTACATAGGGCAGTCTAACGCCTAATATGTGGATATAGTAATGGTTTGGGGCTCTGTATAACCCCGCATTAACAATATGAACAGCCTGCCTACGATAGTTTGGCTAAAACAGACATTTTTGAAATATTCACTGTTCAACCACATGGGGCAGTCTAACGCTTAATATGTGAATATAGTAATGGTTTGGGGCTCTGTTAAACGCCGCATACACAATATGAACTGCCTGCCTACGATACCTTGGCTGTAATAGACATTTTTGAAATATTCACTGTTCAACCACATGGGGCAGTCTAACGCTTAATATGTGAATATAGTAATGGTTTGGGGCTCTGTTAAACGCCGCATACACAATATGAACTTCCTGCCTACGATACCTTGGCTGTAATAGACATTTTTGAAATTTTCACTGTTCAACAACATAGGGCAGTCTAACGCCTAATATGTGAAAGTAGTAATGCGTTAAGATTCTGTATAACGCAGCATGCACAATATGAACTGCCTGCTTACGATAATTTTGCTATAACAGACATTTTTTAAATATTCACTGTTCAACCACATAGGGCAGTCTAACGCCTAATATGTTTATATAGTAATGGTTTGGGGCTCTGTTAAACGCCGCATACACAATATGAACTGCCTGTCTACGATACCTTGGCTGTAATAGACATTTTTGAAATATTCACTATTCAACCACATGAGGCAGACTAACGCTTACTATGTGAATATAGTAATGGTTTGGGGCTCTGTTTAACGCCGCATACACAATATGAACAGCCTGCCTACGATAGTTTGGCTAAAACAGACATTTTTGAAATATTCACTGTTCAACAACATAGGGCAGTCTAACGCCTAATATGTGGATATAGTAATGGTTTGGAGCTCTGTATAACCCCGCATACACAATATGAACAGCCTGCCTACGATAGTTTGGCTGTAATAGACATTTTTGAAATATTCACTGTTCAACCTCATACGGAAGCCTAACGCCTAATATGTGAATACAGGAATGGTTTGGGTCTCTGTAAACAGCCGCTTACACCATATGAACTGCCTGCCTACGATACCTTGGCTGTAATAGACATTTTTGAAATATTCACTGTTCAACCACATACGGCAGTCTAACGCCTAATATGTGGAAATAGTTAGGGTTTGGGGCTCTGTATAACGCCGCATACACAATATGAACTGCCTGCTTACGGTAGTTTGGCTATAACAGACATTTTTGAAATATTCACTGTTCAACCACATACGGAAGTCTAACGCCTAATATGTGGAAATAGTAAGGGTTTGGGGCTCTGTATAACGCCGCATACACAATATGAACTGCCTGCATACGATAGTTTGGCTATTACAGACATTTTTCAATTAATTACTGTTCAACTACATAGGGCAGTCTAACGTCTAATATGTGGATATAGTAATGGTTTGGGGCTCTGTATAACCCCGCATACACAATATGAACTGCCTGCCTACGATAGTTTGGCTATAACAGACATTTTTTAATTATTTATTGTTCAACTACATAGGGCAGTCCAACGCTTAATATGTGAATATAGTAATGGTTTGGGGCTCTGTTAAACGCCGCATACACAATATGAACTGCCTGTCTACGATACCTTGGCTGTAATAGACATTTTTGAAATATTCACTATTCAACCACATGGGGCAGTCTAACGCTTACTATGTGAATATAGTAACGGTTTGGGGCTCTGTTTGACGCCGCATACACCATATGAACTTCCTGCCTACAATAGCTTGGCCGTAATAGACATTTTTGAAATATTCACTGTTCAACCACATGAGGCAGTCTAACGCTTACTATGTGAATATAGTAATGGTTTGGGGCTCTGTTTAACGCCGCATACACAATATGAACTGCCTGCCTACGATACCTTGGCTGTAATAGACATTTTTGAAATATTCACTGTTCAACTACATAGGGCAGTCTAACGCCTAATATGTGGATATAGTAAGGGTTTGGGGCTCTGTATAACGCCGCATACACAATATGAACTGCCTGCTAACGATAGTTTGGCTAAAACAGACATTTTTGAAATATTCACTATTCAACCACATGAGGCAGTCTAACGCTTACTATGTGAATATAGTAATGGTTTGGGGCTCTGTTTAACGCCGCATACACCATATGAACTTCCTGCCTACGATAGCTTGGCCGTAATAGACATTTTTGAAATATTCACTGTTCAACCACATACGGAAGTCTAACGACTAATATGTGGATATAGTATTGGTTTGGGGCTCTGTTAAATGCCGCATATACAATATGAACTGCCTGCCTACGATACCTTGGCTGTAATAGACATTTTTGAAATATTCACTGTTCAAATACATTGGGTAGTCTAACGCCTAATATGTGGATATAGTAATGGTTTGGGGCTCTGTTAAATGCCGCATATACAATATGAACTGCCTGCCTACGATACCTTGGCTGTAATAGACATTTTTGAAATATTCACTGTTCAACCACATAGGGTAGTCTAACGCCTAATATGTGGATATAGTAATGGTTTGGGGCTCTGTTAAATGCCGCATATACAATATGAACTGCCTGCCTACGATACCTTGGCTGTAATAGTCATTTTTGAAATATTCACTGTTCAAATGCATTGGGTAGTCTAACGCCTAATATGTGGATATAGTAATGGTTTGGGGCTCTGTATAACCCCGCATACACAATATGAACAGCCTGCCTACGATAGTTTGGCTAAAACAGACATTTTTGAAATATTCAATGTTCAACCACATGGGGCAGTCTAACGCTTAATATGTGAATATAGTAATGGTTTGGGGCTCTGTTAAACGCCGCATACACAATATGAACTGCCTGCCTACGATACCTTGGCTGTAATAGACATTTTTGAAATATTCACTGTTCAACCACATGGGGCAGTCTAACGCCTAATATGTGGATATAGTAATGGTTTGGGACTCTGTTTAACGCCGCATACATTATATGAACTGCCTGCCTACGATAGTTTGGCTATAACAGACATTTTTGAAATATTCACTGTTCAACCACATGGGGCAGTCTAACGCCTAATATGTGGATATAGTAATGGTTTGGGACTCTGTATAACCCCGCATACACAATATGAACTGCCTGCTTACGGTAGTTTGGCTATAACAGACACTTTTGAAATATTCACTGTTTAACCACATACGGAAGTCTAACGACTAATATGTGGATATAGTATTGGTTTGGGTCTCTGTAAACCGCCGCTTACACCATATGAACTGCCTGCCTACGATACCTTGGCTGTAATAGACATTTTTGAAATATTCACTGTTTAACCACATACGGCACTTAATAAGTGACTATATTAATGCATTGGGCCTCTGTAAAACGCTGCATATTCGATATGAACTTTGTGCCTCTAATAGTTTGGCTGTAACGGACACTTTTGGAATATTAGGTGTTTAACCACATGGAGCAGTAAAACGCTTAATAAGTGACTATATTAATGCTTTGGGCCTCTGTAAAACGCTGCATATTCGATATGAAATTTGTACCTCTAATAGTTTGACTGTAACGGACACTTTTGGAATATTAGGTGTTTAACCACATGGGGCAGTCCAACACTTAATAAGTGACTATATTAATGCTTTGGGCCTCTGTAAAACGCTGCATATTCGATATGAACTTTGTGCCTCTAATAGTTTGGCTGTAACGGACACTTTTGGAATATTATTTGTTCAAACACATGTTGCAGTCCAATGCTTAATATTTGATTATATTAATGCTTTGGGACTCTGTATAACGCTGCATATACAGTATGAACTCTGTGCCTTTTATAGTTAGGCTGTAACTGACATTTTTGGAATATTAGGTGTTCAACAACATGGGGTTGTCGATCGCTTTATATGTGGTTATAGTAATGGTTTGGGACTCTGTATAGCGTTGCATATACAAAATGAGCACTGTGCCTCTAATAGTTTGGCTGTAACGGACATTTTTGGAATATTAGGTCTTCAGCCACATGGGGCAGTCCAACGCTTAATAAGTGACTATATTAATGCTTTGGGCCTCTGTAAAACGCTGCATATTCGATATGAACTTTGTGCCTCTAATAGTTTGGCTGTAACGGACACTTTTGGAATATTAGGTGTTCAACCACATGGGGCAGTCCAACGCTTAATAAGTGACTATATTATTGCTTTGGGCCTCTGTATAACGCTGCATATTCAATATGAACTTTGTGCCTCTAATAGTTTGGCTGTAACGGACACTTTTGGAATATTAGGTGTTCAACCACATGGGGCAGTCCAACGCTTAATAAGTGATTATATTAATGCTTTGGGCCTCTGTAAAACGCTGCATATTCGATATGAACTTTGTGCCTCTAATAGTTTGGCTGTAACGGACACTTTTGGAATATTAGGTGTTTAACCACATGGAGCAGTAAAACGCTTAATAAGTGACTATATTAATGCTTTGGGCCTCTGTAAAACGCTGCATATTCGATATGAAATTTGTACCTCTAATAGTTTGACTGTAACGGACACTTTTGGAATATTAGGTGTTTAACCACATGGGGCAGTCCAACACTTAATAAGTGACTATATTAATGCTTTGGGCCTCTGTAAAACGCTGCATATTCGATATGAACTTTGTGCCTCTAATAGTTTGGCTGTAACGGACACTTTTGGAATATTATTTGTTCAAACACATGTTGCAGTCCAATGCTTAATATTTGATTATATTAATGCTTTGGGACTCTGTATAACGCTGCATATACAGTATGAACTCTGTGCCTTTTATAGTTAGGCTGTAACTGACATTTTTGGAATATTAGGTGTTCAACAACATGGGGTTGTCGATCGCTTTATATGTGGTTATAGTAATGGTTTGGGACTCTGTATAGCGTTGCATATACAAAATGAGCACTGTGCCTCTAATAGTTTGGCTGTAACGGACATTTTTGGAATATTAGGTCTTCAGCCACATGGGGCAGTCCAACGCTTAATAAGTGACTATATTAATGCTTTGGGCCTCTGTAAAACGCTGCATATTCGATATGAACTTTGTGCCTCTAATAGTTTGGCTGTAACGGACACTTTTGGAATATTAGGTGTTCAACCACATGGGGCAGTCCAACGCTTAATAAGTGACTATATTATTGCTTTGGGCCTCTGTATAACGCTGCATATTCAATATGAACTTTGTGCCTCTAATAGTTTGGCTGTAACGGACACTTTTGGAATATTAGGTGTTCAACCACATGGGGCAGTCCAACGCTTAATAAGTGATTATATTAATGCTTTGGGCCTCTGTAAAACGCTGCATATTCGATATGAACTTTGTGCCTCTAATAGTTTAGCTGTAACGGACATTTTTGGAATATTAGGTGTTTAACCACATGGGGCAGTCCAACGCTTAATAAATGACTATATTAATGCTTTGGGACTCTGTAAAACGCTGCATATTCGATATGAACTTTGTGCCTCTAATAGTTTTGCTGTAACGGACTCTTTTGGAATATTAGGTGTTCAACCACATGGGGCAGTTCAACGCTTAATAAGTGACTATATTAATGCTTTGGACCTCTTTAAAACGCTGCATATACGATATGAACTTTGTGCCTCTAATAGTATGGCTGTAACGGACACTTTTGGAATATTATTTGTTCAAACACATGTTGCAGTCCAATGCTTAATATTTGATTATATTAATGCTTTGGGACTCTGTATAACGCTGCATATACAATATGAACTCTGTGTCTCTAATAGTTTGGCTGTAACGGACACTTTTGGAATATTATTTGTTCAAACACATGTTGCAGTCCAATGCTTAATATTTGATTATATTAATGCTTTGGGACTCTGTATAACGCTGCATATACAGTATGAACTCTGTGCCTTTTATAGTTAGGCTGTAACTGACATTTTTGGAATATTAGGTGTTCAACAACATGGGGCAGTCCAACGCTTAATATGTGAATATAGTAATGGTTTGGGGCTCTGTTAAACGCCGCATACACAATATGAACTGCCTGCCTACGATACCTTGGCTGTAATAGACATTTTTGAAATATTCACTGTTCCACCACATGGGGCAGTCTAACGCCTAATATGTGAATATAGTAATGGTTCGGGGCTCTGTATAACGCCGTATACACAATATGAACTGCTTGCTAACGATAGTTTGGCTATAACAGACACTTTTGAAATCTTCACTGTTCAACCACATAGGGCAGTCTAACAGCTAATATGAGGATATAGTAATGGTTTGGGGCTCTGTTAAACGCCGCATTCACAATATGAACTGCCTGCCTACGATACCTTGGCTGTAATAGACAATTTTGAAATATTCACTGTTCAACCACATGGGGCAGTCTAACGCCTAATATGTGAATATAGTAATGGTTTGGGGCTCTGTATAACGCCGCATACACAATATGAACTGCCTGCTAACGATAGTTTGGCTATAACAGACACTTTTGAAATGTTCACTGTTCAACCACATAGGGCAGTCTAACGCCTAATATGAGGATATAGTAATGGTTTGGGGCTCTGTATAACGCCGCATACACAATATGTACTGCCTCCCTACGATAATTTGGCTATATCTGACATTTTTGAAATATTCACTGTTCAACCACATGGGGCAGTCTAACGCTTAATATCTGAATATAGTGATGGTTTGGGACTCTGTAAAACGCCGCATACAGAATATGAACTGCCTGCCTACGATAGCTTGGCCTTAATATACAATTTTGAAATATTCAATGTTCACTCACATGGGGCAGTCCAACGCTTAATATGTGATTATATTAATGTTTTGGGACTCTGTATAACGCTGCATATACAGTATGAACTCTGTGCCTTTTATAGTTAGGCTGTAACTGACATTTTTGGAATATTAATTGTTCAACAACATGGGGTTGTCGATCGCTAAATATGTGGTTATAGTAATGCTTTGGGCCTCTGTATAACGCTGCATATACAATATGAAATTTGTGCCTCTAATAGTTTGGCTGTTACGGACATTTTTGGAATATTAGGTGTTCAACCACATGGGGCAGTCCAACGCTTACTATGTGAATATAGTAATGGTTTGGTGCTCTGTTTAACGCCGCATACACCATATGAACTTCCTGCCTACGATAGCTTGGCCGTAATAGACATTTTTGAAATATTCACTGTTCAACCACATGGGGCAGTCTAACGCCTAATATGTGGATAAAGTAATGGTTTGGGGCTCTGTATAACGCCGCATACACAATATGAACTGCCTGCCTACGATAGTTTGGCTATAACAGACATTTTTCAATTATTTACTGTTCAACTACATAGGGCAGTCTAACGCCTAATATGTGGATATAGTAATGGTTTGGGGCTCTGTATAACCCCGCATACACAATATGAACAGCCTGCCTACGATAGTTTGGCTAAAACAGTCATTTTTGAAATATTCACTGTTCAACCACATGGGGCAGTCTAACGCTTAATATGTGAATATAGTAATGGTTTGGGGCTCTGTTAAACGCAGCATGCACAATATGAACTGCCTGCTTACGATAATTTTGCTATAACAGACATTTTTTAAATATTCACTGTTCAACCACATAGGGCAGTCTAACGCCTAATATGTGGATATAGTAATGGTTTGGGGCTCTGTTAAATGCCGCATATACAATATGAACTGCCTGCCTACGATACCTTGGCTGTAATAGACATTTTTGAAATATTCACTGTTCAACCACATAGGGCAGTCTAACGCCAAATATGTGGATATAGTAATGGCTTGGGGCTCTGTATAATCCCGCGTACACAATATGAACAGCCTGCTTACGATAATTTGGCTAAAACAGACATTTTTGAAATATTCACTGTTCAACCACATGGGTCAGTCTAACGCTTAATATGTGGATATATTAATGCTTTGGGCCTCTGTATAACGCTGCATATACGATATGAACTTTGTGCCTCTAATAGTTTGGCTGTAACGGACACTTTTGGAATATTATGTGTTCAAACACATGTTGCAGTCCAATGCTTAATATGTGATTATATTAATGCTTTGGGTCTCTGTATAACGCTGCATACACAATATGAACTGCCTGCCTACGATACCTTGGCTGTAATAGACACTTTTGAAATATTCACTGTTCAACTACATAGGGCAGTCTAACGCCTAATATGTGGATATAGTAATGGTTTGGGGCTCTGTTAAACGCCGCATACACAATATGAACTGCCTGCCTACGATACCTTGGCTGTAATAGACATTTTTGAAATATTCACTGTTCAACCACATGGGGCAGTCAAACGCTTAATATCTGAATATAGTAAAGGTTTGGGACTCTGTAAAACGCCGCATACACAATATAAACAGCCTGTCTACGATAGTTTGGCTAAAACAGACATTTTTGAAATATTCAATGTTCAACAACATAGGGCAGTCTAACGCCTAATATGTGGATATAGTAATGGTTTGGGGCACTGTATAACCCCGCATACACAATATGAACAGCCTGCCTACGATAGTTTGGCTAAAACAGACATTTTTGAAATATTCACTGTTCAACCACATGGGGCAGTCTAACGCTTAATATGTGAATATAGTAATGGTTTGGGGCTCTGTTAAACGCCGCATACACAATATGAACTGCCTGCCTACGATACCTTGGCTGTAATAGACATTTTTGAAATATTCACTGTTTAACAACATAGGGCAGTCTAACGCCTAATATGTGGATATAGTAATGGTTTGGAACTCTGTATAACCCCGCATACACAATATGAACAGCCTGCCTACGATAGTTTGGCTAAAACAGACATTTTTGAAATATTCACTGTTCAACCACATGGGGCAGTCTAACGCCTAATATGTGAAAGTAGTAATGCTTTAAGATTCTGTATAACGCAGCATGCACAATATGAACTGCCTGCTTACGATAATTTTGCTATAAGAGGCATTTTTTAAATATTCACTGTTCAACCACATAGGGCAGTCTAACGCCTAATATGTTTATATAGTAATGGTTTGGGGCTCTGTTAAACGCCGCATACACAATATGAACTGCCTCTCTACGATACCTTGGCTGTAATAGACATTTTTGAAATATTCACTATTCAACCACATGAGGCAGACTAACGCTTACTATGTGAATATAGTAATGGTTTGGGGCTCTGTTTAACGCCGCAAACACAATATGAACAGCCTGCCTACGATAGTTTGGCTAAAACAGACATTTTTGAAATATTCACTGTTCAACAACATAGGGCAGTCTAACGCCTAATATGTGGATATAGTAATGGTTTGGAGCTCTGTATAACCCCGCATACACAATATGAACAGCCTGCCTACGATAGTTTGGCTGTAATAGACATTTTTGAAATATTCACTGTTCAACCTCATACGGAAGTCTAACGCCTAATATGTGAATACAGGAATGGTTTGGGTCTCTGTAAACAGCCGCTTACACCATATGAACTGCCTGCCTACGATACCTTGGCTGTAATAGACATTTTTGAAATATTCACTGTTCAACCACATACGGCAGTCTAACGCCTAATATGTGGAAATAGTTAGGGTTTGGGGCTCTGTATAACGCCGCATACACAATATGAACTGCCTGCTTACGGTAGTTTGGCTATAACAGACAATTTTTAATTATTTATTGTTCAACTACATAGGGCAGTCTAACGCCTAATAAGTGGATATTGTAATGGTTTCGGGCTCTGTATAACCCCGCATACACAATATGAACAGCCTGCCTACGATAGTTTAGCTAAAACAGTCATTTTTGAAATATTCACTGTTCAGCCACATGGGGCAATCTAACGCTTAATATGTGAATATAGTAATGGTTTGGGGCTCTGTTAAACGCCGCATACACAATATGAACTGCCTGCCTACGATAGTTTGGCTAAAACAGACATTTTTGAAATATTCACTGTTCATCCACATGGGGCAGTCTAACGCTTAATATGTGAATATAGTAATGGTTTGGGGCTCTGTTAAACGCCGCATACACAATATGAACTGCCTGCCTACGATACCTTGGCTGTAATAGACATTTTTGAAATATTCACTGTTCCACCACATGGGGCAGTCTAACGCCTAATATGTGGATAAAGTAATGGTTTGGGGCTCTGTATAACGCCGCATACACAATATGAACTGCCTGCCTACGATAGTTTGGCTATAACAGACATTTTTCAATTATTTACTGTTCAACTACATAGGGCAGTCTAACGCCTAATATGTGGATATAGTAATGGTTTGGGGCTCTGTATAACCCCGCATACACAATATGAACAGCCTGCCTACGATAGTTTGGCTAAAACAGTCATTTTTGAAATATTCACTGTTCAACCACATGGGGCAGTCTAACGCTTAATATGTGAATATAGTAATGGTTTGGGGCTCTGTTAAACGCAGCATGCACAATATGAACTGCCTGCTTACGATAATTTTGCTATAACAGACATTTTTTAAATATTCACTGTTCAACCACATAGGGCAGTCTAACGCCTAATATGTGGATATAGTAATGGTTTGGGGCTCTGTTAAATGCCGCATATACAATATGAACTGCCTGCCTACGATACCTTGGCTGTAATAGACATTTTTGAAATATTCACTGTTCAACCACATAGGGCAGTCTAACGCCAAATATGTGGATATAGTAATGGCTTGGGGCTCTGTATAATCCCGCGTACACAATATGAACAGCCTGCTTACGATAATTTGGCTAAAACAGACATTTTTGAAATATTCACTGTTCAACCACATGGGTCAGTCTAACGCTTAATATGTGGATATATTAATGCTTTGGGCCTCTGTATAACGCTGCATATACGATATGAACTTTGTGCCTCTAATAGTTTGGCTGTAACGGACACTTTTGGAATATTATGTGTTCAAACACATGTTGCAGTCCAATGCTTAATATGTGATTATATTAATGCTTTGGGTCTCTGTATAACGCTGCATACACAATATGAACTGCCTGCCTACGATACCTTGGCTGTAATAGACACTTTTGAAATATTCACTGTTCAACTACATAGGGCAGTCTAACGCCTAATATGTGGATATAGTAATGGTTTGGGGCTCTGTTAAACGCCGCATACACAATATGAACTGCCTGCCTACGATACCTTGGCTGTAATAGACATTTTTGAAATATTCACTGTTCAACCACATGGGGCAGTCAAACGCTTAATATCTGAATATAGTAAAGGTTTGGGACTCTGTAAAACGCCGCATACACAATATAAACAGCCTGTCTACGATAGTTTGGCTAAAACAGACATTTTTGAAATATTCAATGTTCAACAACATAGGGCAGTCTAACGCCTAATATGTGGATATAGTAATGGTTTGGGGCACTGTATAACCCCGCATACACAATATGAACAGCCTGCCTACGATAGTTTGGCTAAAACAGACATTTTTGAAATATTCACTGTTCAACCACATGGGGCAGTCTAACGCTTAATATGTGAATATAGTAATGGTTTGGGGCTCTGTTAAACGCCGCATACACAATATGAACTGCCTGCCTACGATACCTTGGCTGTAATAGACATTTTTGAAATATTCACTGTTCAACAACATAGGGCAGTCTAACGCCTAATATGTGGATATAGTAATGGTTTGGAACTCTGTATAACCCCGCATACACAATATGAACAGCCTGCCTACGATAGTTTGGCTAAAACAGACATTTTTGAAATATTCACTGTTCAACCACATGGGGCAGTCTAACGCCTAATATGTGAAAGTAGTAATGCTTTAAGATTCTGTATAACGCAGCATGCACAATATGAACTGCCTGCTTACGATAATTTTGCTATAAGAGGCATTTTTTAAATATTCACTGTTCAACCACATAGGGCAGTCTAACGCCTAATATGTTTATATAGTAATGGTTTGGGGCTCTGTTAAACGCCGCATACACAATATGAACTGCCTCTCTACGATACCTTGGCTGTAATAGACATTTTTGAAATATTCACTATTCAACCACATGAGGCAGACTAACGCTTACTATGTGAATATAGTAATGGTTTGGGGCTCTGTTTAACGCCGCAAACACAATATGAACAGCCTGCCTACGATAGTTTGGCTAAAACAGACATTTTTGAAATATTCACTGTTCAACAACATAGGGCAGTCTAACGCCTAATATGTGGATATAGTAATGGTTTGGAGCTCTGTATAACCCCGCATACACAATATGAACAGCCTGCCTACGATAGTTTGGCTGTAATAGACATTTTTGAAATATTCACTGTTCAACCTCATACGGAAGTCTAACGCCTAATATGTGAATACAGGAATGGTTTGGGTCTCTGTAAACAGCCGCTTACACCATATGAACTGCCTGCCTACGATACCTTGGCTGTAATAGACATTTTTGAAATATTCACTGTTCAACCACATACGGCAGTCTAACGCCTAATATGTGGAAATAGTTAGGGTTTGGGGCTCTGTATAACGCCGCATACACAATATGAACTGCCTGCTTACGGTAGTTTGGCTATAACAGACAATTTTTAATTATTTATTGTTCAACTACATAGGGCAGTCTAACGCCTAATAAGTGGATATTGTAATGGTTTCGGGCTCTGTATAACCCCGCATACACAATATGAACAGCCTGCCTACGATAGTTTAGCTAAAACAGTCATTTTTGAAATATTCACTGTTCAGCCACATGGGGCAATCTAACGCTTAATATGTGAATATAGTAATGGTTTGGGGCTCTGTTAAACGCCGCATACACAATATGAACTGCCTGCCTACGATAGTTTGGCTAAAACAGACATTTTTGAAATATTCACTGTTCATCCACATGGGGCAGTCTAACGCTTAATATGTGAATATAGTAATGGTTTGGGGCTCTGTTAAACGCCGCATACACAATATGAACTGCCTGCCTACGATACCTTGGCTGTAATAGACATTTTTGAAATATTCACTGTTCCACCACATGGGGCAGTCTAACGCCTAATATGTGGATAAAGTAATGGTTTGGGGCTCTGTATAACGCCGCATACACAATATGAACTGCCTGCCTACGATAGTTTGGCTATAACAGACATTTTTCAATTATTTACTGTTCAACTACATAGGGCAGTCTAACGCCTAATATGTGGATATAGTAATGGTTTGGGGCTCTGTATAACCCCGCATACACAATATGAACAGCCTGCCTACGATAGTTTGGCTAAAACAGTCATTTTTGAAATATTCACTGTTCAACCACATGGGGCAGTCTATCGCTTAATATGTGAATATAGTAATGGTTTGGGGCTCTGTTAAACGCCGCATGCACAATATGAACTGCCTGCTTACGATAATTTTGCTATAACAGACATTTTTTAAATATTCACTGTTCAACCACATAGGGCAGTCTAACGCCTAATATGTGGATATAGTAATGGTTTGGGGCTCTGTTAAATGCCGCATATACAATATGAACTGCCTGCCTACGATACCTTGGCTGTAATAGACATTTTTGAAATATTCACTGTTCAACCACATAGGGCAGTCTAACGCCAAATATGTGGATATAGTAATGGCTTGGGGCTCTGTATAATCCCGCATACACAATATGAACAGCCTGCCTACGATAATTTGGCTAAAACAGACATTTTTGAAATATTCACTGTTCAACCACATGGGTCAGTCTAACGCTTAATATGTGGATATATTAATGCTTTGGGCCTCTGTATAACGCTGCATATACGATATGAACTTTGTGCCTCTAATAGTTTGGCTGTAACGGACACTTTTGGAATATTATGTGTTCAAACACATGTTGCAGTCCAATGCTTAATATGTGATTATATTAATGCTTTGGGTCTCTGTATAACGCTGCATACACAATATGAACTGCCTGCCTACGATACCTTGGCTGTAATAGACATTTTTGAAATATTCACTGTTCAACCACATGGGGCAGTCTAACGCCTAATATGTGGATATAGTAATGGTTTGGGGCTCTGTTAAACGCCGCATACACAATATGAACTGCCTGCCTACGATACCTTGGCTGTAATAGACATTTTTGAAATATTCACTGTTCAACCACATGGGGCAGTCTAACGCTTAATATCTGAATATAGTAATGGTTTGGGACTCTGTAAAACGCCGCATACACAATATAAACAGCCTGTCTACGAGAGTTTGGCTAAAACAGACATTTTTGAAATATTCAATGTTCAACAACATAGGGCAGTCTAACGCCTAATATGTGGATATAGTAATGGTTTGGGGCTCTGTATAACCCCGCATACACAATATGAACAGCCTGCCTACGATAGTTTGGCTAAAACAGACATTTTTGAAATATTCACTGTTCAACCACATGGGGCAGTCTAACGCTTAATATGTGAATATAGTAATGGTTTGGGGCTCTGTTAAACGCCGCATACACAATATGAACTTCCTGCCTACGATACCTTGGCTGTAATAGACATTTTTGAAATATTCACTGTTCAACCACATACGGCAGTCTAACGCCTAATATGTGGAAATAGTTAGTGTTTGGGGCTCTGTATAACGCCGCATACAAAATATGAACTACCTGCTTACGGTAGTTTGGCTATAACAGACATTTTTGAAATATTCACTGTTCAACCACATACGGAAGTCTAACGCCTAATATGTGGAAATAGTAAGGGTTTGGGGCTCTGTATAACGCCGCATACACAATATGAACTGCCTGCATACGATAGTTTGGCTATTACAGACATTTTTCTATTATTTACTGTTCAACTACATAGGGCAGTCTAACGTCTAATATGTGGATATAGTAATGGTTGGGGCTCTGTATAACCCCGCATACACAATATGAACTGCCTGCCTACGATAGTTTGGCTATAACAGACATTTTTTAATTATTTATTGTTCAACTACATAGGGCAGTCCAACGCTTAATATGTGAATATAGTAATGGTTTGGGGCTCTGTTAAACGCCGCATACACAATATGAACTGCCTGTCTACGATACCTTGGCTGTAATAGACATTTTTGAAATATTCACTATTCAACCACATGGGGCAGTCTAACGCTTACTATGTGAATATAGTAATGGTTTGGGGCTCTGTTTGACGCCGCATACACCATATGAACTTCCTGCCTACAATAGCTTGGCCGTAATAGACATTTTTGAAATATTCACTGTTCAACCACATGGGGCAGTCTAACGCTTACTATGTGAATATAGTAATGGTTTGGGGCTCTGTTTAACGCCGCATACACAATATGAACTGCCGGCCTACGATACCTTGGCTGTAATAGACATTTTTGAAATATTCACTGTTCAACTACATAGGGCAGTCTAACGCCTAATATGTGGATATAGTAAGGGTTTGGGGGTCTGTATAACGCCGCATACACAATATGAACTGCCTGCTTACGGTAGTTTGGCTATAACAGACACTTTTGAAATATTCACTGTTCGACCACATAGGGCAGTCTAACGCCTAATATGTGGATATAGTAATGGTTTGGGGCTCTGTATAACGCCGCATACACAATATGAACTGCCTGCATACGATAGTTTGGCTATAACAGACATTTTTCAATTATTTACTGTTCAACTACATAAGGCAGTCTAACGCCTAATATGTGGATATAGTAATGGTTTGGAGCTCTGTATAACCCCGCATACACAATATGAACAGCCTGCCTACGATAGTTTGGCTAAAACAGACATTTTTGAAATATTCACTGTTCAACCACATGGGGCAGTCTATCGCTTAATATGTGGATATAGTAATGGTTTGGGGCTCTGTTAAACGCCGCATACACAATATGAACTGCCTGCCTACGATACCTTGGCTGTAATAGACATTTTTGAAATATTCACTGTTCAACCACATGGGGCAGTCTATCGCTTAATATGTGGATATAGTAATGGTTTGGGGCTCTGTTAAACGCCGCATACACAATATGAACTGCCTGCCTACGATACCTTGGCTGTAATAGACATTTTTGAAATATTCACTGTTCAACCACATGGGGCAGTCAAACGCTTAATATCTGAATATAGTAAAGGTTTGGGACTCTGTAAAACGCCGCATACACAATATAAACAGCCTGTCTACGATAGTTTGGCTAAAACAGACATTTTTGAAATATTCAATGTTCAACAACATAGGGCAGTCTAACGAGTAATATGTGGATATAGTAATGGTTTGGGGCACTGTATAACCCCGCATACACAATATGAACAGCCTGCCTACGATAGTTTGGCTAAAACAGACATTTTTGAAATATTCACTGTTCAACCACATGGGGCAGTCTAACGCTTAATATGTGAATATAGTAATGGTTTGGGGCTCTGTTAAACGCCGCATACACAATATGAACTGCCTGCCTACGATACCTTGGCTGTAATAGACATTTTTGAAATATTCACTGTTCAACAACATAGGGCAGTCTAACGCCTAATATGTGGATATAGTAATGGTTTGGAACTCTGTATAACCCCGCATACACAATATGAACAGCCTGCCTACGATAGTTTGGCTAAAACAGACATTTTTGAAATATTCACTGTTCAACCACATGGGGCAGTCTAACGCCTAATATGTGAAAGTAGTAATGCTTTAAGATTCTGTATAACGCAGCATGCACAATATGAACTGCCTGCTTACGATAATTTTGCTATAAGAGACATTTTTTAAATATTCACTGTTCAACCACATAGGGCAGTCTAACGCCTAATATGTTTATATAGTAATGGTTTGGGGCTCTGTTAAACGCCGCATACACAATATGAACTGCCTCTCTACGATACCTTGGCTGTAATAGACATTTTTGAAATATTCACTATTCAACCACATGAGGCAGACTAACGCTTACTATGTGAATATAGTAATGGTTTGGGGCTCTGTTTAACGCCGCAAACACAATATGAACAGCCTGCCTACGATAGTTTGGCTAAAACAGACATTTTTGAAATATTCACTGTTCAACAACATAGGGCAGTCTAACGCCTAATATGTGGATATAGTAATGGTTTGGAGCTCTGTATAACCCCGCATACACAATATGAACAGCCTGCCTACGATAGTTTGGCTGTAATAGACATTTTTGAAATATTCACTGTTCAACCTCATACGGAAGTCTAACGCCTAATATGTGAATACAGGAATGGTTTGGGTCTCTGTAAACAGCCGCTTACACCATATGAACTGCCTGCCTACGATACCTTGGCTGTAATAGACATTTTTGAAATATTCACTGTTCAACCACATACGGCAGTCTAACGCCTAATATGTGGAAATAGTTAGGGTTTGGGGCTCTGTATAACGCCGCATACACAATATGAACAGCCTGCCTACGATAGTTTAGCTAAAACAGTCATTTTTGAAATATTCACTGTTCAGCCACATGGGGCAATCTAACGCTTAATATGTGAATATAGTAATGGTTTGGGGCTCTGTTAAACGCCGCATACACAATATGAACTGCCTGCCTACGATACCTTGGCTGTAATAGACATTTTTGAAATATTCACTGTTCAACCACATGGGGCAGTCTAACGCTTAATATCTGAATATAGTAATGGTTTGGGACTCTGTAAAACGCCGCATACACAATATAAACAGCCTGTCTACGAGAGTTTGGCTAAAACAGACATTTTTGAAATATTCAATGTTCAACAACATAGGGCAGTCTAACGCCTAATATGTGGATATAGTAATGGTTTGGGGCTCTGTATAACCCCGCATACACAATATGAACAGCCTGCCTACGATAGTTTGGCTAAAACAGACATTTTTGAAATATTCACTGTTCAACCACATGGGGCAGTCTAACGCTTAATATGTGAATATAGTAATGGTTTGGGGCTCTGTTAAACGCCGCATACACAATATGAACTTCCTGCCTACGATACCTTGGCTGTAATAGACATTTTTGAAATATTCACTGTTCAACCACATACGGCAGTCTAACGCCTAATATGTGGAAATAGTTAGTGTTTGGGGCTCTGTATAACGCCGCATACACAATATGAACTGCCTGCTTACGGTAGTTTGGCTATAACAGACATTTTTGAAATATTCACTGTTCAACCACATACGGAAGTCTAACGCCTAATATGTGGAAATAGTAAGGGTTTGGGGCTCTGTATAACGCCGCATACACAATATGAACTGCCTGCATACGATAGTTTGGCTATTACAGACATTTTTCAATTATTTACTGTTCAACTACATAGGGCAGTCTAACGTCTAATATGTGGATATAGTAATGGTTTGGGGCTCTGTATAACCCCGCATACACAATATGAACTGCCTGCCTACGATAGTTTGGCTATAACAGACATTTTTTAATTATTTATTGTTCAACTACATAGGGCAGTCCAACGCTTAATATGTGAATATAGTAATGGTTTGGGGCTCTGTTAAACGCCGCATACACAATATGAACTGCCTGTCTACGATACCTTGGCTGTAATAGACATTTTTGAAATATTCACTATTCAACCACATGGGGCAGTCTAACGCTTACTATGTGAATATAGTAATGGTTTGGGGCTCTGTTTAACGCCGCATACACAATATGAACTGCCGGCCTACGATACCTTGGCTGTAATAGACATTTTTGAAATATTCACTGTTCAACTACATAGGGCAGTCTAACGCCTAATATGTGGATATAGTAAGGGTTTGGGGGTCTGTATAACGCCGCATACACAATATGAACTGCCTGCTTACGGTAGTTTGGCTATAACAGACACTTTTGAAATATTCACTGTTCGACCACATAGGGCAGTCTAACGCCTAATATGTCGATATAGTAATGGTTTGGGGCTCTGTATAACGCCGCATACACAATATGAACTGCCTGCATACGATAGTTTGGCTATAACAGACATTTTTCAATTATTTACTGTTCAACTACATAGGGCAGTCTAACGCCTAATATGTGGATATAGTAATGGTTTGGGACTCTGTTTAACGCCGCATACATTATATGAACAGCCTGCCTACGATAGTTTGGCTATAACAGACATTTTTCAATTAGTTACTGTTCAACTACATAAGGCAGTCTAACGCCTAATATGTGGATATAGTAATGGTTTGGGGCTTTGTATAACGCCGCATACACAATATGAACTGCCTGCTAACGATAGTTTGGCTATAACAGACACTTTTGAAATATTCACTGTTCAACCACATGGGGCAGTCTAACGCCTAATATGTGGATATAGTAATGGTTTGGGGCTCTGTATAACCCCGCATGCACAGAATGAACTGCCTGCCTACGATAGTTTGGCTAAAACAGACATTTTTGAAATATTCACTGTTCAACCACATGGGGCAGTCTATCGCTTAATATGTGAATATAGTAATGGTTTGGGGCTTTGTATAACGCCGCATACACAATATGAACTGCCTGCTAACGATAGTTTGGCTATAACAGACACTTTTGAAATATTCACTGTTCAACCACATGGGGCAGTCTAACGCTTAATATGTGAATATAGTAATGGTTTGGGGCTCTGTATAACGCCGCATACACTATATGAACTGCCTGCTAACGATAGTTTGGCTAAAACAGACATTTTTGAAATATTCACTGTTCAACCACATGGGGCAGTCTAACGCCTAATATGTGAAAGTAGTAATGCTTTAAGATTCTGTATAACGCAGCATGCACAATATGAACTGCCTGCTTACGATAATTTTGCTATAACAGACATTTCTTAAATATTCACTGTTCAACCACATAGGGCAGTCTAACGCCTAATATGTGGATATAGTAATGGTTTGGGACTCTGTTAAACGCCGCATATACAATATGAACTGCCTGCCTACGATAGTTTGGCTAAAACAGACATTTTTGAAATATTCACTGTTCATCCACATGGGGCAGTCTAACGCTTAATATGTGAATATAGTAATGGTTTGGGGCTCTGTTAAACCCCGCATACACAATATAAACAGCCTGCCTACGATAGTTTGGCTAAAACAGACATTTTTGAAATATTCACTGTTCAACCACATGGGGCAGTCTAACGCTTACTATGTGAATATAGTAATGGTTTGGGGCTCTGTTTAACGCCGCATACACCATATGAACTTCCTGCCTACGATAGCTTGGCCGTAATAGACATTTTTGAAATATTCACTGTTCAACCACATGGGGCAGTCTAACGCTTAATATGTGAATATAGTAATGGTTTGGGGCTCTGTTAAACGCCGCATACACAATATGAACTGCCTGCTTACGGGAGTTTGGCTATAACAGACATTTTTGAAATATTCACTGTTCAACCACATACGGAAGTCTAACGCCTAATATGTGGAAATAGTAAGGGTTTGGGGCTCTGTATAACCCCGCATACACAATATGAACAGCCTGCCTACGATAGTTTGGCTAAAACAGACATTTTTGAAATATTCAATGTTCAACCACATGGGGCAGTCTAACGCTTAATATGTGAATATAGTAATGGTTTGGGGCTCTGTTTAACGCCGCATACATTATATGAACTGCCTGCCTACGATAGTTTGGCTATAACAGACATTTTTGAAATATTCACTGTTCAACCACATGGGGCAGTCTAACGCCTAATATGTGGATATAGTAATGGTTTGGGGCTCTGTATAACCCCGCATGCACAGAATGAACTGCCTGCCTACGATAGTTTGGCTATAACAGACATTTTTCAATTATTTACTGTTCAACTACATAGGGCAGTCTAACGCCTAATATGTGGATATAGTAATGGTTTGGGGCTCTGTTAAATGCCGCATATACAATATGAACTGCCTGCCTACGATACCTTGGCTGTAATAGACATTTTTGAAATATTCACTGTTCAAATACATTGGGTGGTCTAACGCCTAATACGTGGATATAGTAATGGTTTGGGGCTCTGTTAAATGCCGCATATACAATATGAACTGCCTGCCTACGATACCTTGGCTGTAATAGACATTTTTGAAATATTCACTGTTCAACCACATAGGGTAGTCTAACGCCTAATATGTGGATATAGTAATGGTTTGGGGCTCTGTTAAATGCCGCATATACAATATGAACTGCCTGCCTACGATACCTTGGCTGTAATAGACATTTTTGAAATATTCACTGTTCAAATACATTGGGTAGTCTAACGCCTAATATGTGGATATAGTAATGGTTTGGGGCTCTGTATAACCCCGCATACACAATATGAACAGCCTGCCTACGATAGTTTGGCTAAAACAGACATTTTTGAAATATTCAATGTTCAACCACATGGGGCAGTCTAACGCTTAATATGTGAATATAGTAATGGTTTGGGGCTCTGTTAAACGCCGCATACACAATATGAACTGCCTGCCTACGATACCTTGGCTGTAATAGACATTTTTGAAATATTCACTGTTCAACCACATGGGGCAGTCTAACGCCTAATATGTGGATATAGTAATGGTTTGGGGCTCTGTATAACCCCGCATACACAATATGAACTGCCTGCTTACGGTAGTTTGGCTATAACAGACACTTTTGAAATATTCACTGTTTAACCACATACGGAAGTCTAACGACTAATATGTGGATATAGTATTGGTTTGGGTCTCTGTAAACCGCCGCTTACACCATATGAACTGCCTGCCTACGATACCTTGGCTGTAATAGACATTTTTGAAATATTCACTGTTTAACCACATACGGCACTTAATAAGTGACTATATTAATGCATTGGGCCTCTGTAAAACGCTGCATATTCGATATGAAATTTGTACCTCTAATAGTTTGACTGTAACGGACACTTTTGGAATATTAGGTGTTTAACCACATAGGGCAGTACAACGTTTAATAAGTGACTGTATTAATGCTTTGGGCCTCTGTATAACGCTGCATATTCGATATGAACTTTGTGCCTCTAATAGTTTAGCTGTAACGGATATTTTTGGAATATTAGGTGTTCAACCACATGGGGCAGTTCAACGCTTAATAAGTGACTATATTAATGCTTTTGGCCTCTGTAAAACTCTGCGTATTCGATATGAACTTTGTGCCTCTAATAGTTTAGCTGTAACGGACATTTTTCGAATATAAGGTGTTCAACATCATGGGGTTGTCGATCGCTTAATATGTGGTTATAGTAATGCTTTGGGCCTCTGTACAACGCCGCATATACAATATGAACTTTGTGCCTCTAATAGTTTAGCTGTAACGGACATTTTTCGAATATAAATTGTTCAACATCATGGGGTTGTCGATCGCTTAATATGTGGTTATAGTAATGCTTTGGGACTCTGTATAACGCTGCATATACAATATGAACTCTGTGTCTCTAATAGTTTGGCTGTAACGAACACTATTGGAATATTATGTGTTCAAACACATGTTGCAGTCCAATGCCTAATATTTGATTATATTAATGCTTTGGGACTCTGTATAACGCTGCATATACAGTATGAACTCTGTGCCTTTTATAGTTAGGCTGTAACTGACATTTTTGGAATATTAGGTGTTCAACAACATGGGGTTGTCGATCGCTTTATATGTGGTTATAGTAATGCTTTGGGACTCTGTATAACGCTGCATATACAAAATGAGCACTGTGCCTCTAATAGTATGGCTGTAACGGACATTTTTGGAATATTAGGTGTTCAGCCACATGGGGCAGTCCAACGCTTAATAAGTGACTATATTAATGCTTCGGGCCTCTGTAAAACGCTGCATATTCGATATGAACTTTGTGCCTCTAATAGTTTGGCTGTAACGGACACTTTTGGAATATTAGGTGTTTAACCATATGGGGCAGTCCAACGCTTAATAAGTGACTATATTTATGCTTTGGGACTCTGTATAACGCTGCATATACGATATGAACTTTGTGCCTCTAATAGTACGGCTGTAACGGACACTTTTGGAATATTAGGTGTTTAACCACATGGGGCAGTCCAACGCTTAATAAGTGTCTATATTAATGCCTCTGTAAAACGCTGCATATTCGATATGAACTTTGTGCCTCTAATAGTTTGGCTGTAACGGACACTTTTGGAATATTAAGTGTTCAACCACATGGGGCAGTCCAACTCTTAATAAGTGACTATATTAATGCATTGGGCCTTTGTATAACGCTGCATATTCGATATGAACTTTGTGCCTCTAATAGTTTGGCTGTAACGGACACTTTTGGAATATTAGGTGTTCAACCACATGGGGCAGTCCAACGCTTAATAAGTGATTATATTAATGCTTTGGGCCTCTGTAAAACGCTGCATATTCGATATGAACTTTGTGCCTCTAATAGTTTGGCTGTAACGGACACTTTTGGAATATTAGGTGTTCAACCACATGGGGCAGTCCAACTCTTAATAAGTGACTATATTAATGCATTGGGCCTCTGTAAAACGCTGCATATTCGATATGAATATTGTGCCTCTAATAGTTTGGCTGGAACGGACACTTTTGGAATATTAGGTGTTTAACCACATGGGGCAGTCCAACGCTTAATAAGTGACTATATTAATGCTTTGGGCCTCTGTAAAACGCTGCATATTCCATATGAACTTTGTGCCTCTAATAGTTTGGCTGTAACGGACACTTTTGGAACTTTTGGAATATCAGGTGTTTAACCACATGGAGCAGTAAAAAGCTTAATAAGTGACTATATTAATGCTTTGGGCCTCTGTAAAACGCTGCATATTCGATATGAACTTTGTGCCTCTAATAGTTTGGCTGTAGCGGACTCTTTTGGAATATTAGGTGTTCAACCACATGGGGCAGTTCAACGCTTAATAAATGACAATATTAATGCTTTGGACCTCTTTAAAACGCTGCATATACGATATGAACTTTGTGCCTCTAATAGTATGGCTGTAACGGACACTTTTGGAATATTAGGTGTTTAACCACATGGAGCAGTCCAACGCTTAATATGTGGTTAAAGTAATGCTTTGGGACTCTGTATAACGCTGCATATACAATATGAACTCTGTGTCTCTAATAGTTTGGCTGTAACGGACACTTTTGGAATATTATGTGTTCAAACACATGTTGCAGTCCAATGCTTAATATTTGATTATATTAATGCTTTGGGACTCTGTATAACGCTGCATATACAGTATAAACTCTGTGCCTTTTATAGTTAGGCTGTAACTGACATTTTTGGAATATTAGGTGTTTAACAACATGGGGTTGTCGATCGCTTTATATGTGGTTATAGTAATGCTTTGGGACTCTGTATAGCGCTGCATATACAAAATGAGCACTGTGCCTTTAATAGTTTGGCTGTAACGGACATTTTTGGAATATTAGGTGTTCAGCCACGTGAGGCAGTCCAACTCTTAATAAGTGGCTATATTAATGCATTGGGCCTCTGTAAAACGCTGCATATTCGATATGAATTTTGTGCTTCTAATAGTTTGGCTGGAACGGACACTTTTGGAATATTAGGTGTTTAACCACATGGGGCAGTCCAACGCTTAATAAGTGACTATATTAATGCTTTGGGCCTCTGAATAACGCTGCTTATACAAAATGAATTCTGTGCCTCTAATAGTATGGCTGTAACGGACACTTTTGGAATATTAGGTGTTTAACCACATGGGGCAGTCCAACGCTTAATAAGTGACTATATTAATGCTTTGGGCCTCTGTAAAACGCTGCATATTCCATATGAACTTTGTGCCTCTAATAGTTTGGCTGTAACGGACACTTTTGGAATATTAGGTGTTTAACCACATGGAGCAGTAAAACGGTTAATAAATGACTATATTAATGCTTTGGGCCTCTGTAAAACGCTGCATATTCGATATGAACGTTGTGCCTCTAATAGTTTGGCTGTAACGGACACTTTTGGAATATTAGGTGTTCAACCACATGGGGCAGTCCAACGCTTAATAAGTGACTATATTAATGCTTTGAGCCTCTGTATGACGCTGCTTATACAAAATGAACTCTGTGCCTCTGATAGTTTGGCTGTTACTGTCATTTTTGGAATATTAGGTGTTCGACCACATGTTGCAGTCCAACGGTTAATAAGTGACTATATTAATGCTTTGGGCCTCTGTAAAACCCTGCATATAAAATATGAACACTGTGTCTCTTATAGTTTGGCTGTAACTGACATTTTTGGAATATTAGGTGTTCGACCACATGTTGCAGTCCAACGCTAATAGTTTGGCTGTAACGGACATTTTTGGAATATTAGGTGTTCAACCACATAGGGCAGTCCAACGCTTAATAAGTGACTATATTAATGCTTTGGGCCTCTGTAAAACGCTGCATATTCGATATGAACTTTGTGCCTCTAATAGTTTGGCTGTAACGGACACTTTTGGAATATTAGGAGTTCAACCACATGGGGC
Organism: Silvanus unidentatus; assembly: GCA_963930825.1. Classification (NCBI taxonomy): domain Eukaryota; kingdom Metazoa; phylum Arthropoda; class Insecta; order Coleoptera; family Silvanidae; genus Silvanus; species Silvanus unidentatus. The sequence goes on along the minus strand of CAWVOD010000014.1, from coordinate 471,507 downwards.
AGTCCAACGCTTAATAAGTGACTATATTAATGCTTTGGGCCTCTGTATAACGCTGCATATACGATATGAACTTTGTGACTCTAATAGTATGGCTGTAACGGACACTTTTGGAATATTAGGTGTTTAACCACATGGGGCAGTCCAACTCTTAATAAGTGACTATATTAATGCATTGGGCCTTTGTAAAACGCTGCATATTCGATATGAACTTTGTGCCTCTAATAGTTTGGCTGTAACGGACACTTTTGGAATATTAGGTGTTCAACCACATGGGGCAGTCCAACGCTTAATAAGTGACTATATTAATGCATTGGGCCTCTGTAAAACGCTGCACATTCGATATGAACTTTGTGCCTCTAATAGTTTGGCTGGAACGGACACTTTTGGAATATTAGGTGTTTAACCACATGGGGCAGTCCAACGCTTAATAAGTGACTATATTAATGCTTTGGGCCTCTGAATAACGCTGCTTATACAAAATGAATTCTGTGCCTCTAATAGTATGGCTGTAACGGACACTTTTGGAATATTAGGTGTTTAACCACATGGGGCAGTCCAACGCTTAATAAGTGACTATATTAATGCTTTGGGCCTCTGTAAAACGCTGCATATTCCATATGAACTTTGTGCCTCTAATAGTTTGGCTGTAACGGACACTTTTGGAATATTAGGTGTTTAACCACATGGGGCAGTCCAACGCTTAATATGTGGTTAAAGTAATGCTTTGGGACTCTGTATAACGCTGCATATACAATATGAACTCTGTGTCTCTAATACTTTGGCTGTAACGGACACTTTTGGAATATTATTTGTTCAAACACATGTTGCAGTCCAATGCTTAATATTTGATTATATTAATGCTTTGGGACTCTGTATAACGCTGCATATACAGTATGAACTCTGTGCCTTTTATAGTTAGGCTGTAACTGACATTTTTGGAATATTAGGTGTTCAACAACATGGGGTTGTCGATCGCTTTATATGTGGTTATAGTAATGGTTTGGGACTCTGTATAGCGCTGCATATACAAAATGAGCACTGTGCCTCTAATAGTTTGGCTGTAACGGACACTTTTGGAATATTAGGTGTTCAACCACATGGGGCAGTCCAACGCTTAATAAGTGACTATATTAATGCTTTGGGCCTCTGTATAACGCTGCATATACGATATGAATTTTGTGACTCTAATAGTATGGCTGTAACGGACACTTTTGGAATATTATTTGTTTAACCACATGGGGCAGTCCAACGCTTAATAAGTGACTATATTATTGCTTTGGGCCTCTGTATAACGCTGCATATTCAATATGAACTTTGTGCCTCTAATAGTTTGGCTGTAACGGACACTTTTGGAATATTAGGTGTTCAACCACATGGGGCAGTCCAACGCTTAATAAGTGATTATATTAATGCTTTGGGCCTCTGTAAAACGCTGCATATTCGATATGAACTTTGTGCCTCTAATAGTTTGGCTGTAACGGACACTTTTGGAATATTAAGTGTTCAACCACATGGGGCAGTCCAACTCTTAATAAGTGACTATATTAATGCATTGGGCCTTTGTATAACGCTGCATATTCGATATGAACTTTGTGCCTCTAATAGTTTGGCTGTAACGGACACTTTTGGAATATTAGGTGTTCAACCACATGGGGCAGTCCAACGCTTAATAAGTGATTATATTAATGCTTTGGGCCTCTGTAAAACGCTGCATATTCGATATGAACTTTGTGCCTCTAATAGTTTGGCTGTAACGGACACTTTTGGAATATTAGGTGTTCAACCACATGGGGCAGTCCAACTCTTAATAAGTGACTATATTAATGCATTGGGCCTCTGTAAAACGCTGCATATTCGATATGAATATTGTGCCTCTAATAGTTTGGCTGGAACGGACACTTTTGGAATATTAGGTGTTTAACCACATGGGGCAGTCCAACGCTTAATAAGTGACTATATTAATGCTTTGGGCCTCTGAAAAACGCTGCATATTCCATATGAACTTTGTGCCTCTAATAGTTTGGCTGTAACGGACACTTTTGGAATAACAGGTGTTTAACCACATGGAGCAGTAAAAAGCTTAATAAGTGACTATATTAATGCTTTGGGCCTCTGTAAAACGCTGCATATTCGATATGAACTTTGTGCCTCTAATAGTTTGGCTGTAGCGGACTCTTTTGGAATATTAGGTGTTCAACCACATGGGGCAGTTCAACGCTTAATAAATGACAATATTAATGCTTTGGACCTCTTTAAAACGCTGCATATACGATATGAACTTTGTGCCTCTAATAGTATGGCTGTAACGGACACTTTTGGAATATTAGGTGTTTAACCACATGGAGCAGTCCAACGCTTAATATGTGGTTAAAGTAATGCTTTGGGACTCTGTATAACGCTGCATATACAATATGAACTCTGTGTCTCTAATAGTTTGGCTGTAACGGACACTTTTGGAATATTATGTGTTCAAACACATGTTGCAGTCCAATGCTTAATATTTGATTATATTAATGCTTTGGGACTCTGTATAACGCTGCATATACAGTATAAACTCTGTGCCTTTTATAGTTAGGCTGTAACTGACATTTTTGGAATATTAGGTGTTCAACAACATGGGGTTGTCGATCGCTTTATATGTGGTTATAGTAATGCTTTGGGACTCTGTATAGCGCTGCATATACAAAATGAGCACTGTGCCTTTAATAGTTTGGCTGTAACGGACATTTTTGGAATATTAGGTGTTCAGCCACGTGAGGCAGTCCAACTCTTAATAAGTGGCTATATTAATGCATTGGGCCTCTGTAAAACGCTGCATATTCGATATGAATTTTGTGCTTCTAATAGTTTGGCTGGAACGGACACTTTTGGAATATTAGGTGTTTAACCACATGGGGCAGTCCAACGCTTAATAAGTGACTATATTAATGCTTTGGGCCTCTGAATAACGCTGCTTATACAAAATGAATTCTGTGCCTCTAATAGTATGGCTGTAACGGACACTTTTGGAATATTAGGTGTTTAACCACATGGGGCAGTCCAACGCTTAATAAGTGACTATATTAATGCTTTGGGCCTCTGTAAAACGCTGCATATTCCATATGAACTTTGTGCCTCTAATAGTTTGGCTGTAACGGACACTTTTGGAATATTAGGTGTTTAACCACATGGAGCAGTAAAACGGTTAATAAATGACTATATTAATGCTTTGGGCCTCTGTAAAACGCTGCATATTCGATATGAACGTTGTGCCTCTAATAGTTTGGCTGTAACGGACACTTTTGGAATATTAGGTGTTCAACCACATGGGGCAGTCCAACGCTTAATAAGTGACTATATTAATGCTTTGAGCCTCTGTATGACGCTGCTTATACAAAATGAACTCTGTGCCTCTGATAGTTTGGCTGTTACTGTCATTTTTGGAATATTAGGTGTTCGACCACATGTTGCAGTCCAACGGTTAATAAGTGACTATATTAATGCTTTGGGCCTCTGTAAAACCCTGCATATAAAATATGAACACTGTGTCTCTTATAGTTTGGCTGTAACTGACATTTTTGGAATATTAGGTGTTCGACCACATGTTGCAGTCCAACGCTAATAGTTTGGCTGGAACGGACACTTTTGGAATATTAGGTGTTTAACCACATGGGGCAGTCCAACGCTTAATAAGTGATTATATTAATGCTTTGGGCCTCTGTAAAACGCTGCATATTCGATATGAACTTTGTGCCTCTAATAGTTTGGCTGTAACGGACATTTTTGGAATATTAGGTGTTCAGCCACGTGAGGCAGTCCAACTCTTAATAAGTGGCTATATTAATGCATTGGGCCTCTGTAAAACGCTGCATATTCGATATGAATTTTGTGCTTCTAATAGTTTGGCTGGAACGGACACTTTTGGAATATTAGGTGTTTAACCACATGGGGCAGTCCAACGCTTAATAAGTGACTATATTAATGCTTTGGGCCTCTGAATAACGCTGCTTATACAAAATGAATTCTGTGCCTCTAATAGTATGGCTGTAACGGACACTTTTGGAATATTAGGTGTTTAACCACATGGGGCAGTCCAACGCTTAATAAGTGACTATATTAATGCTTTGGGCCTCTGTAAAACGCTGCATATTCCATATGAACTTTGTGCCTCTAATAGTTTGGCTGTAACGGACACTTTTGGAATATTAGGTGTTTAACCACATGGAGCAGTAAAACGGTTAATAAATGACTATATTAATGCTTTGGGCCTCTGTAAAACGCTGCATATTCGATATGAACGTTGTGCCTCTAATAGTTTGGCTGTAACGGACACTTTTGGAATATTAGGTGTTCAACCACATGGGGCAGTCCAACGCTTAATAAGTGACTATATTAATGCTTTGAGCCTCTGTATGACGCTGCTTATACAAAATGAACTCTGTGCCTCTGATAGTTTGGCTGTTACTGTCATTTTTGGAATATTAGGTGTTCGACCACATGTTGCAGTCCAACGCTAATAGTTTGGCTGTAACTGACATTTTTGGAATATTAGGTGTTCGACCACATGTTGCAGTCCAACGCTAATAGTTTGGCTGTAACGGACATTTTTGGAATATTAGGTGTTCAACCACATAGGGCAGTCCAACGCTTAATAAGTGACTATATTAATGCTTTGGGCCTCTGTAAAACGCTGCATATTCGATATGAACTTTGTGCCTCTAATAGTTTGGCTGTAACGGACACTTTTGGAATATTAGGTGTTCAACCACATGGGGCAGTCCAACGCTTAATAAGTGACTATATTAATGCTTTGGGCCTCTGTATAACGCTGCATATACGATATGAACTTTGTGACTCTAATAGTATGGCTGTAACGGACACTTTTGGAATATTAGGTGTTTAACCACATGGGGCAGTCCAACGCTTAATAAGTGACTATATTATTGCTTTGGGCCTCTGTATAACGCTGCATATTCAATATGAACTTTGTGCCTCTAATAGTTTGGCTGTAACGGACACTTTTGGAATATTAGGTGTTCAACCACATGGGGCAGTCCAACTCTTAATAAGTGACTATATTAATGCATTGGGCCTTTGTAAAACGCTGCATATTCGATATGAACTTTGTGCCTCTAATAGTTTGGCTGTAACGGACACTTTTGGAATATTAGGTGTTCAACCACATGGGGCAGTCCAACGCTTAATAAGTGACTATATTAATGCATTGGGCCTCTGTAAAACGCTGCACATTCGATATGAACTTTGTGCCTCTAATAGTTTGGCTGTAACGGACACTTTTGGAATATTAGGTGTTTAACCACATGGGGCAGTCCAACGCTTAATATGTGGTTAAAGTAATGCTTTGGGACTCTGTATAACGCTGCATATACAATATGAACTCTGTGTCTCTAATAGTTTGGCTGTAACGGACACTTTTGGAATATTATTTGTTCAAACACATGTTGCAGTCCAATGCTTAATATTTGATTATATTAATGCTTTGGGACTCTGTATAACGCTGCATATACAGTATAAACTCTGTGCCTTTTATAGTTAGGCTGTAACTGACATTTTTGGAATATTCACTGTTCAACCACATGGGTCAGTCCAACTCTTAATAAGTGACTATATTAATGCATTGGGCCTCTGTAAAACGCTGCATATTCGATATGAACTTTGTGCCTCTAATAGTTTGGCTGTAACGGACACTTTTGGAATATTAGGTGTTTAACCACATGGGGCAGTCCAACGCTTAATATGTGGTTAAAGTAATGCTTTGGGACTCTGTATAACGCTGCATATACAATATGAACTCTGTGTCTCTAATAGTTTGGCTGTAACGGACACTTTTGGAATATTATGTGTTCAAACACATGTTGCAGTCCAATGCTTAATATTTGATTATATTAATGCTTTGGGACTCTGTATAACGCTGCATATACAAAATGAGCACTGTGCCTCTAATAGTACGGCTGTAACGGACACTTTTGGAATATTAGGTGTTCAACCACATGGGGCAGTCCAACGCTTAATAAGTGACTATATTAATGCATTGGGCCTCTGTAAAACGCTGCACATTCGATATGAACTTTGTGCCTCTAATAGTTTGGCTGGAACGGACACTTTTGGAATATTAGGTGTTTAACCACATGGGGCAGTCCAACGCTTAATAAGTGACTATATTAATGCTTTGGGCCTCTGAATAACGCTGCTTATACAAAATGAATTCTGTGCCTCTAATAGTATGGCTGTAACGGACACTTTTGGAATATTAGGTGTTTAACCACATGGGGCAGTCCAACGCTTAATAAGTGACTATATTAATGCTTTGGGCCTCTGTAAAACGCTGCATATTCCATATGAACTTTGTGCCTCTAATAGTTTGGCTGTAACGGACACTTTTGGAATATTAGGTGTTTAACCACATGGGGCAGTCCAACGCTTAATATGTGGTTAAAGTAATGCTTTGGGACTCTGTATAACGCTGCATATACAATATGAACTCTGTGTCTCTAATACTTTGGCTGTAACGGACACTTTTGGAATATTATTTGTTCAAACACATGTTGCAGTCCAATGCTTAATATTTGATTATATTAATGCTTTGGGACTCTGTATAACGCTGCATATACAGTATGAACTCTGTGCCTTTTATAGTTAGGCTGTAACTGACATTTTTGGAATATTAGGTGTTCAACAACATGGGGTTGTCGATCGCTTTATATGTGGTTATAGTAATGGTTTGGGACTCTGTATAGCGCTGCATATACAAAATGAGCACTGTGCCTCTAATAGTTTGGCTGTAACGGACACTTTTGGAATATTAGGTGTTCAACCACATGGGGCAGTCCAACGCTTAATAAGTGACTATATTAATGCTTTGGGCCTCTGTATAACGCTGCATATACGATATGAATTTTGTGACTCTAATAGTATGGCTGTAACGGACACTTTTGGAATATTATTTGTTTAACCACATGGGGCAGTCCAACGCTTAATAAGTGACTATATTATTGCTTTGGGCCTCTGTATAACGCTGCATATTCAATATGAACTTTGTGCCTCTAATAGTTTGGCTGTAACGGACACTTTTGGAATATTAGGTGTTCAACCACATGGGGCAGTCCAACGCTTAATAAGTGATTATATTAATGCTTTGGGCCTCTGTAAAACGCTGCATATTCGATATGAACTTTGTGCCTCTAATAGTTTGGCTGTAACGGACACTTTTGGAATATTAAGTGTTCAACCACATGGGGCAGTCCAACTCTTAATAAGTGACTATATTAATGCATTGGGCCTTTGTATAACGCTGCATATTCGATATGAACTTTGTGCCTCTAATAGTTTGGCTGTAACGGACACTTTTGGAATATTAGGTGTTCAACCACATGGGGCAGTCCAACGCTTAATAAGTGACTATATTAATGCTTTGGGCCTCTGTATAACGCTGCATATACGATATGAATTTTGTGACTCTAATAGTATGGCTGTAACGGACACATTTGGAATATTATTTGTTTAACCACATGGGGCAGTCCAACGCTTAATAAGTGACTATATTATTGCTTTGGGCCTCTGTATAACGCTGCATATTCAATATGAACTTTGTGCCTCTAATAGTTTGGCTGTAACGGACACTTTTGGAATATTAGGTGTTCAACCACATGGGGCAGTCCAACGCTTAATAAGTGATTATATTAATGCTTTGGGCCTCTGTAAAACGCTGCATATTCGATATGAACTTTGTGCCTCTAATAGTTTGGCTGTAACGGACACTTTTGGAATATTAAGTGTTCAACCACATGGGGCAGTCCAACTCTTAATAAGTGACTATATTAATGCATTGGGCCTTTGTATAACGCTGCATATTCGATATGAACTTTGTGCCTCTAATAGTTTGGCTGTAACGGACACTTTTGGAATATTAGGTGTTCAACCACATGGGGCAGTCCAACGCTTAATAAGTGATTATATTAATGCTTTGGGCCTCTGTAAAACGCTGCATATTCGATATGAACTTTGTGCCTCTAATAGTTTGGCTGTAACGGACACTTTTGGAATATTAGGTGTTCAACCACATGGGGCAGTCCAACTCTTAATAAGTGACTATATTAATGCATTGGGCCTCTGTAAAACGCTGCATATTCGATATGAATATTGTGCCTCTAATAGTTTGGCTGGAACGGACACTTTTGGAATATTAGGTGTTTAACCACATGGGGCAGTCCAACGCTTAATAAGTGACTATATTAATGCTTTGGGCCTCTGTAAAACGCTGCATATTCCATATGAACTTTGTGCCTCTAATAGTTTGGCTGTAACGGACACTTTTGGAATATCAGGTGTTTAACCACATGGAGCAGTAAAAAGCTTAATAAGTGACTATATTAATGCTTTGGGCCTCTGTAAAACGCTGCATATTCGATATGAACTTTGTGCCTCTAATAGTTTGGCTGTAGCGGACTCTTTTGGAATATTAGGTGTTCAACCACATGGGGCAGTTCAACGCTTAATAAATGACAATATTAATGCTTTGGACCTCTTTAAAACGCTGCATATACGATATGAACTTTGTGCCTCTAATAGTATGGCTGTAACGGACACTTTTGGAATATTAGGTGTTTAACCACATGGAGCAGTCCAACGCTTAATATGTGGTTAAAGTAATGCTTTGGGACTCTGTATAACGCTGCATATACAATATGAACTCTGTGTCTCTAATAGTTTGGCTGTAACGGACACTTTTGGAATATTATGTGTTCAAACACATGTTGCAGTCCAATGCTTAATATTTGATTATATTAATGCTTTGGGACTCTGTATAACGCTGCATATACAGTATAAACTCTGTGCCTTTTATAGTTAGGCTGTAACTGACATTTTTGGAATATTAGGTGTTCAACAACATGGGGTTGTCGATCGCTTTATATGTGGTTATAGTAATGCTTTGGGACTCTGTATAGCGCTGCATATACAAAATGAGCACTGTGCCTTTAATAGTTTGGCTGTAACGGACATTTTTGGAATATTAGGTGTTCAGCCACGTGAGGCAGTCCAACTCTTAATAAGTGGCTATATTAATGCATTGGGCCTCTGTAAAACGCTGCATATTCGATATGAATTTTGTGCTTCTAATAGTTTGGCTGGAACGGACACTTTTGGAATATTAGGTGTTTAACCACATGGGGCAGTCCAACGCTTAATAAGTGACTATATTAATGCTTTGGGCCTCTGAATAACGCTGCTTATACAAAATGAATTCTGTGCCTCTAATAGTATGGCTGTAACGGACACTTTTGGAATATTAGGTGTTTAACCACATGGGGCAGTCCAACGCTTAATAAGTGACTATATTAATGCTTTGGGCCTCTGTAAAACGCTGCATATAAAATATGAACACTGTGTCTCTTATAGTTTGGCTGTAACTGACATTTTTGGAATATTAGGTGTTCGACCACATGTTGCAGTCCAACGCTAATAGTTTGGCTGTAACGGACATTTTTGGAATATTAGGTGTTCAACCACATAGGGCAGTCCAACGCTTAATAAGTGACTATATTAATGCTTTGGGCCTCTGTAAAACGCTGCATATTCGATATGATTTTTGTGCCTCTAATAGTTTGGCTGTAACGGACACTTTTGGAATATTAGGTGTTCAACCACATGGGGCAGTCCAACGCTTAATAAGTGACTATATTAATGCTTTGGGCCTCTGTATAACGCTGCATATACGATATGAACTTTGTGACTCTAATAGTATGGCTGTAACGGACACTTTTGGAATATTAGGTGTTTAACCACATGGGGCAGTCCAACGCTTAATAAGTGACTATATTATTGCTTTGGGCCTCTGTATAACGCTGCATATTCAATATGAACTTTGTGCCTCTAATAGTTTGGCTGTAACGGACACTTTTGGAATATTAGGTGTTCAACCACATGGGGCAGTCCAACTCTTAATAAGTGACTATATTAATGCATTGGGCCTTTGTAAAACGCTGCATATTCGATATGAACGTTGTGCCTCTAATAGTTTGGCTGTAACGGACACTTTTGGAATATTAGGTGTTCAACCACATGGGGCAGTCCAACGCTTAATAAGTGACTATATTAATGCATTGGGCCTCTGTAAAACGCTGCACATTCGATATGAACTTTGTGCCTCTAATAGTTTGGCTGTAACGGACACTTTTGGAATATTAGGTGTTTAACCACATGGGGCAGTCCAACGCTTAATATGTGGTTAAAGTAATGCTTTGGGACTCTGTATAACGCTGCATATACAATATGAACTCTGTGTCTCTAATAGTTTGGCTGTAACGGACACTTTTGGAATATTATTTGTTCAAACACATGTTGCAGTCCAATGCTTAATATTTAATTATATTAATGCTTTGGGACTCTGTATAACGCTGCATATACAGTATAAACTCTGTGCCTTTTATAGTTAGGCTGTAACTGACATTTTTGGAATATTCACTGTTCAACCACATGGGTCAGTCCAACTCTTAATAAGTGACTATATTAATGCATTGGGCCTCTGTAAAACGCTGCATATTCGATATGAACTTTGTGCCTCTAATAGTTTGGCTGTAACGGACACTTTTGGAATATTAGGTGTTTAACCACATGGGGCAGTCCAACGCTTAATATGTGGTTAAAGTAATGCTTTGGGACTCTGTATAACGCTGCATATACAATATGAACTCTGTGTCTCTAATAGTTTGGCTGTAACGGACACTTTTGGAATATTATGTGTTCAAACACATGTTGCAGTCCAATGCTTAATATTTGATTATATTAATGCTTTGGGACTCTGTATAACGCTGCATATACAAAATGAGCACTGTGCCTCTAATAGTACGGCTGTAACGGACACTTTTGGAATATTAAGTGTTTATCCACATGGGGCAGTCCAACGCTTAATAAGTGACTATATTAATGCTTTGTGCCTCTGTATAACGCTGCGTATACGATATGAATTTTGTGCCTCTAAAAGTACGGCTGTAACGGACACTTTTGGAATATTAGGTGTTTAACCACATGGGGCAGTCCAACGCTTAATAAGTGACTATATTAATGCTTTGGGCCTCTGTATAACGCTGCATATACGATATGAACTTTGTGCCTCTAATAGTACGGCTGTAACGGACACTTTTGGAATATTAGGTGTTTAACCACATGGGGCAGTCCAATGCTTAATATGTGATTATATTAATGCTTTGGGTCTCTGTATAACGCTGCATACACAATATGAACTGCCTGCCTACGATACCTTGGCTGTAATAGACATTTTTGAAATATTCACTGTTCAACTACATAGGGCAGTCTAACGCCTAATATGTGGATATAGTAATGGTTTGGGGCTCTGTTAAACGCCGCATATACAATATGAACAGCCTGCCTACGATACCTTGGCTGTAATAGACATTTTTGAAATATTCACTGTACAACCACATACGGCAGTCTAACGCCTAATATGTGGAAATAGTTAGGGTTTGGGGCTCTGTATAACGCCGCATACACACTATGAACTGCCTGCTTACGGTAGTTTGGCTATAACAGACACTTTTGAAATATTCACTGTTCATCCACATAGGGCAGTCTAACGCCTAATATGTGGATATAGTAATGGTTTGGGGCTCTGTTAAACGCCGCATACACAATATGAACTGCCTGCCTACGATACCTTGGCTGTAATAGACATTTTTGAAATATTCACTGTTCAACCACATGGGGCAGTCTAACGCCTAATATGTGGATATAGTAATGGTTTGGAGCTCTGTTAAACGCCGCATACACAATATAAACAGCCTGCCTACGATAGTTTGGCTAAAACAGACATTTTTGAAATATTCACTGTTCAACCACATGGGGCAGTCTAACGCTTAATATGTGAATATAGTAATGGTTTGGGGCTCTGTTAAACGCCGCATACACAATATAAACAGCCTGCCTACGATAGTTTGGCTAAAACAGACATTTTTGAAATATTCACTGTTCAACAACATAGGGCAGTCTAACGCCTAATATGTGGATATAGTAATGGTTTGGAGCTCTGTATAACCCCGCATACACAATATGAACTGCCTGCCTACGATACCTTGGCTGTAATAGACATTTTTGAAATATTCACTGTTCAACCACATGGGGCAGTCTAACGCCTAATATGAGGATATAGTAATGGTTTGGGGCTCTGTATAACGCCGCATACACAATATGTACTGCCTCCCTACGATAATTTGGCTATATCTGACATTTTTGAAATATTCACTGTTCAACCACATGGGGCAGTCAATCGCTTAATATCTGAATATAGTGATGGTTTGGGACTCTGTAAAACGCCGCATACAGAATATGAACTGCCTGCCTACGATAGCTTGGCCTTAATATACAATTTTGAAATATTCAATGTTCACTCACATGGGGCAGTCCAACGCTTAATAAGTGACTATATTAATGCTTTGTGCCTCTGTATAACGCTGCGTATACGATATGAATTTTGTGCCTCTAAAAGTACGGCTGTAACGGACACTTTTGGAATATTAGGTGTTTAACCACATGGGGCAGTCCAACGCTTAATAAGTGACTATATTAATGCTTTGGGCCTCTGTATAACGCTGCATATACGATATGAACTTTGTGCCTCTAATAGTACGGCTGTAACGGACACTTTTGGAATATTAGGTGTTTAACCACATGGGGCAGTCCAATGCTTAATATGTGATTATATTAATGCTTTGGGTCTCTGTATAACGCTGCATACACAATATGAACTGCCTGCCTACGATACCTTGGCTGTAATAGACATTTTTGAAATATTCACTGTTCAACTACATAGGGCAGTCTAACGCCTAATATGTGGATACAGTAATGGTTTGGGGCTCTGTTAAACGCCGCATATACAATATGAACTGCCTGCCTACGATACCTTGGCTGTAATAGACATTTTTGAAATATTCACTGTACAACCACATACGGCAGTCTAACGCCTAATATGTGGAAATAGTTAGGGTTTGGGGCTCTGTATAACGCCGCATACACACTATGAACTGCCTGCTTACGGTAGTTTGGCTATAACAGACACTTTTGAAATATTCACTGTTCATCCACATAGGGCAGTCTAACGCCTAATATGTGGATATAGTAATGGTTTGGGGCTCTGTTAAACGCCGCATACACAATATGAACTGCCTGCCTACGATACCTTGGCTGTAATAGACATTTTTGAAATATTCACTGTTCAACCACATGGGGCAGTCTAACGCCTAATATGTGGATATAGTAATGGTTTGGAGCTCTGTATAACCCCGCATACACAATATGAACAGCCTGCTTACGATAGTTTGGCTAAAACAGACATTTTTGAAATATTCACTGTTCAACCACATGGGGCAGTCTAACGCCTAATATGTGGAAATAGTTAGGGTTTGGGGCTCTGTATAACGCCGCATACACACTATGAACTGCCTGCTTACGGTAGTTTGGCTATAACAGACACTTTTGAAATATTCACTGTTCATCCACATAGGGCAGTCTAACGCTTAATATGTGAATATAGTAATGGTTTGGGGCTCTGTTAAACGCCGCATACACAATATAAACAGCCTGCCTACGATAGTTTGGCTAAAACAGACATTTTTGAAATATTCACTGTTCAACAACATAGGGCAGTCTAACGCCTAATATGTGGATATAGTAATGGTTTGGAGCTCTGTATAACCCCGCATACACAATATGAACAGCCTGCCTACGATAGTTTGGCTAAAACAGACATTTTTGAAATATTCACTGTTCAACCACATGGGGCAGTCTAACGCCTAATATGTGGATATAGTAATGGTTTGGAGCTCTGTATAACCCCGCATACACAATATGAACAGCCTGCCTACGATAGTTTGGCTAAAACAGACATTTTTGAAATATTCACTGTACAACCACATACGGCAGTCTAACGCCTAATATGTGGAAATAGTTAGGGTTTGGGGCTCTGTATAACGCCGCATACACACTATGAACTGCCTGCTTACGGTAGTTTGGCTATAACAGACACTTTTGAAATATTCACTGTTCATCCACATAGGGCAGTCTAACGCTTAATATGTGAATATAGTAATGGTTTGGGGCTCTGTTAAACGCCGCATACACAATATAAACAGCCTGCCTACGATAGTTTGGCTAAAACAGACATTTTTGAAATATTCACTGTTCAACAACATAGGGCAGTCTAACGCCTAATATGTGGATATAGTAATGGTTTGGAGCTCTGTATAACCCCGCATACACAATATGAACAGCCTGCCTACGATAGTTTGGCTAAAACAGACATTTTTGAAATATTCACTGTTTAACCACATGGGGCAGTCTAACGCCTAATATGTGGATATAGTAATGGTTTGGGGCTCTGTATAACCCCGCATACACAATATAAACAGCCTGTCTACGATAGTTTGGCTAAAACAGACATTTTTGAAATATTCAATGTTCAACAAGATAGGGCAGTCTAACGCCTAATATGTGGATATAGTAATGGTTTGGGGCTCTGTGTAACCCCGCATAAACAATATGAACAGCCTGCCTACGATAGTTTTTCTAAAACAGACATTTTTGAAATATTCAATGTTCAACAACATAGGGCAGTCTAACGCCTAATATGTGGATATAGTAATGGTTTGGGGCTCTGTATAACCCCGCATACACAATATAAACAGCCTGTCTACGATAGTTTGGCTAAAACAGACATTTTTGAAATATTCAATGTTCAACAACATAGGGCAGTCTAACGCCTAATATGTGGATATAGTAATGGTTTGGGGCTCTGTATAACCCCGCATAAACAATATGAACAGCCTGCCTACGATAGTTTGGCTAAAACAGACATTTTTGAAATATTCACTGTTCAACCACATGGGGCAGTCTAACGCTTAATATGTGAATATAGTAATGGTTTGGGGCTCTGTTAAACGCCGCATACACAATATGAACTGCCTGCCTACGATACCTTGGCTGTAATAGACATTTTTGAAATATTCACTGTTCAACCACATGGGGCAGTCTAACGCCTAATATGTGGATATAGTAATGGTTTGGGGCTCTGTATAACCCCCCATACACAATATAAACAGCCTGTCTACGATAGTTTGGCTAAAACAGACATTTTTGAAATATTCACTGTTCAACAACATAGGGCAGTCTAACGCCTAATATGAGGATATAGTAATGGTTTGGGGCTCTGTATAACGCCGCATACACAATATGTACTGCCTCCCTACGATAATTTGGCTATATCTGACATTTTTGAAATATTCACTGTTCAACCACATGGGGCAGTCAAACGCTTAATATCTGAATATAGTGATGGTTTGGGACTCTGTAAAACGCCGCATACAGAATATGAACTGCCTGCCTACGATAGCTTGGCCTTAATATACAATTTTGAAATATTCAATGTTCACTCACATGGGGCAGTCCAACGCTTAATATGTGATTATATTAATATTTTGGGACTCTGTATAACGCTGCATATACAGTATGAACTCTGTGCCTTTTATAGTTAGGCTGTAACTGACATTTTTGGAATATTAATTGTTCAACAACATGGGGTTGTCGATCGCTAAATATGTGGTTATAGTAATGCTTTGGGCCTCTGTATAACGCTGCATATACAATATGAAATTTGTGCCTCTAATAGTTTGGCTGTAACGGACATTTTTGGAATATTAGGTGTTCAACCACATGGGGCAATCCAACGCTTACTATGTGAATATAGTAATGGTTTGGGGCTCTGTTTAACGCCGCATACACCATATGAACTTCCTGCCTACGATAGTTTGGCTGTAATAGACATTTTTGAAATATTCACTGTTCAACCTCATACGGAAGTCTAACGCCTAATATGTGAATACAGGAATGGTTTGGGTCTCTGTAAACAGCCGCTTACACCATATGAACTGCCTGCCTACGATACCTTGGCTGTAATAGACATTTTGGAAATATTCACTGTTCAACCACATACGGCAGTCTAACGCCTAATATCTGGAAATAGTTAGGGTTTGGGGCTCTGTATAACGCCGCATACACAATATGAACTGCCTGCTTACGGTAGTTTGGCTATAACAGACACTTTTGAAATATTCACTGTTCATCCACATAGGGCAGTCTAACGCCTAATATGTGGATATAGTAATGGTTTGGGGCTCTGTATAACCCCGTATACACAATATGAACTGCCTGCCTACGATAGTTTGGCTATAACAGACAATTTTTAATTATTTATTGTTCAACTACATAGGGCAGTCTAACGCCTAATAAGTGGATATTGTAATGGTTTCGGGCTCTGTATAACCCCGCATACACAATATGAACAGCCTGCCTACGATAGTTTAGCTAAAACAGTCATTTTTGAAATATTCACTGTTCAGCCACATGGGGCAATCTAACGCTTAATATGTGAATATAGTAATGGTTTGGGGCTCTGTTAAACGCCGCATACACAATATGAACTGCCTGCCTACGATAGTTTGGCTAAAACAGACATTTTTGAAATATTCACTGTTCATCCACATGGGGCAGTCTAACGCTTAATATGTGAATATAGTAATGGTTTGGGGCTCTGTTAAACGCCGCATACACAATATGAACTGCCTGCCTACGATACCATGGCTGTAATAGACATTTTTGAAATATTCACTGTTCCACCACATGGGGCAGTCTAACGCCTAATATGTGAATATAGTAATGGTTTGTGGCTCTGTATAACGCCGCATACACAATATGAACTGCTTGCTAACGATAGTTTGGCTATAACAGACACTTTTGAAATGTTCACTGTTCAACCACATAGGGCAGTCTAACAGCTAATATGAGGATATAGTAATGGTTTGGGGCTCTGTTAAACGCCGCATACACAATATGAACTGCCTGCCTACGATACCTTGGCTGTAATAGACATTTTTGAAATATTCACTGTTCAACCACATGGGGCAGTCTAACGCCTAATATGTGAATATAGTAATGGTTTGGGGCTCTGTATAACGCCGCATACACAATATGAACTGCCTGCCTACGATACCTTGGCTGTAATAGACATTTTTGAAATATTCACTGTTCAACCACATAGGGCAGTCTAACGCCTAATATGTGGATATAGTAATGGTTTGGGGCTCTGTTAAATGCCGCATATACAATATGAACTGCCTGCCTACGATACCTTGGCTGTAATAGACATTTTTGAAATATTCACTGTTCAACCACATAGGGCAGTCCAACGCCAAATATGTGGATATAGTAATGGCTTGGGGCTCTGTATAATCCCGCATACACAATATGAACAGCCTGCCTACGATAATTTGGCTAAAACAGACATTTTTGAAATATTCACTGTTCAACCACATGGGTCAGTCTAACGCTTAATATGTGGATATATTAATGCTTTGGGCCTCTGTATAACGCTGCATATACGATATGAACTTTGTGCCTCTAATAGTTTGGCTGTAACGGACACTTTTGGAATATTATGTGTTCAAACACATGTTGCAGTCCAATGCTTAATATGTGATTATATTAATGCTTTGGGTCTCTGTATAACGCTGCATACACAATATGAACTGCCTGCCTACGATACCTTGGCTGTAATAGACATTTTTGAAATATTCACTGTTCAACTACATAGGGCAGTCTAACGCCTAATATGTGGATATAGTAATGGTTTGGGGCTCTGTTAAACGCCGCATACACAATATGAACTGCCTGCCTACGATACCTTGGCTGTAATAGACATTTTTGAAATATTCACTGTTCAACCACATGGGGCAGTCTAACGCTTAATATCTGAATAAAGTAATGGTTTGGGACTCTGTAAAACGCCGCATACACAATATAAACAGCCTGTCTACGATAGTTTGGCTAAAACAGACATTTTTGAAATATTCAATGTTCAACAACATAGGGCAGTCTAACGCCTAATATGTTTATATAGTAATGGTTTGGGGCTCTGTTAAACGCCGCATACACAATATGAACTGCCTCTCTACGATACCTTGGCTGTAATAGACATTTTTGAAATATTCACTATTCAACCACATGAGGCAGACTAACGCTTACTATGTGAATATAGTAATGGTTTGGGGCTCTGTTTAACGCCGCATACACAATATGAACAGCCTGCCTACGATAGTTTGGCTAAAACAGACATTTTTGAAATATTCACTGTTCAACAACATAGGGCAGTCTAACGCCTAATATGTGGATATAGTAATGGTTTGGAGCTCTGTATAACCCCGCATACACAATATGAACAGCCTGCCTACGATAGTTTGGCTGTAATAGACATTTTTGAAATATTCACTGTTCAACCTCATACGGAAGTCTAACGCCTAATATGTGAATACAGGAATGGTTTGGGTCTCTGTAAACAGCCGCTTACACCATATGAACTGCCTGCCTACGATACCTTGGCTGTAATAGACATTTTTGAAATATTCACTGTTCAACCACATACGGCAGTCTAACGCCTAATATGTGGAAATAGTTAGGGTTTGGGGCTCTGTATAACGCCGCATACACAATATGAACTGCCTGCTTACGGTAGTTTGGCTATAACAGACATTTTTTAATTATTTATTGTTCAACTACATAGGGCAGTCTAACGCCTAATAAGTGGATATAGTAATGGTTTCGGGCTCTGTATAACCCCGCATACACAATATGAACAGCCTGCCTACGATAGTTTAGCTAAAACAGTCATTTTTGAAATATTCACTGTTCAACCACATGGGGCAATCTAACGCTTAATATGTGAATATAGTAATGGTTTGGGGCTCTGTTAAACGCCGCATACACAATATGAACTGCCTGCCTACGATACCTTGGTTGTAATAGACATTTTTGAAATATTCACTGTTCAACCACATGGGGCAGTCTAACGCTTAATATCTGAATATAGTAATGGTTTGGGACTCTGTAAAACGCCGCATACACAATATAAACAGCCTGTCTACGATAGTTTGGCTAAAACAGACATTTTTGAAATATTCAATGTTCAACAACATAGGGCAGTCTAACGCCTAATATGTGGATATGGTAATGGTTTGGGGCTCTGTATAACCCCGCATACACAATATGAACAGCCTGCCTACGATAGTTTGGCTAAAACAGACATTTTTGAAATATTCACTGTTCAACCACATGGGGCAGTCTAACGCTTAATATGTGAATATAGTAATGGTTTGGGGCTCTGTTAAACGCCGCATACACAATATGAACTGCCTGCCTACGATACCTTGGCTGTAATAGACATTTTTGAAATATTCACTGTTCAACAACATAGGGCAGTCTAACGCCTAATATGTGGATATAGTAATGGTTTGGAACTCTGTATAACCCCGCATACACAATATGAACTGCCTGCCTACGATAGTTTGGCTAAAACAGACATTTTTGAAATATTCACTGTTCAACCACATGGGGCAGTCTAACGCCTAATATGTGAAAGTAGTAATGCTTTAAGATTCTGTATAACGCAGCATGCACAATATGAACTGCCTGCTTACGATAATTTAGCTATAACAGACATTTTTTAAATATTCACTGTTCAACCACATAGGGCAGTCTAACGCCTAATATGTTTATATAGTAATGGTTTGGGGCTCTGTTAAACGCCGCATACACAATATGAACTGCCTCTCTACGATACCTTGGCTGTAATAGACATTTTTGAAATATTCACTATTCAACCACATGAGGCAGACTAACGCTTACTATGTGAATATAGTAATGGTTTGGGGCTCTGTTTAACGCCGCATACACAATATGAACAGCCTGCCTACGATAGTTTGGCTAAAACAGACATTTTTGAAATATTCACTGTTCAACAACATAGGGCAGTCTAACGCCTAATATGTGGATATAGTAATGGTTTGGAGCTCTGTATAACCCCGCATACACAATATGAACAGCCTGCCTACGATAGTTTGGCTGTAATAGACATTTTTGAAATATTTACTGTTCAACCACATACGGCAGTCTAACGCCTAATATGTGGAAATAGTTAAGGTTTGGGGCTCTGTATAACGCCGCATACACAATATGAACTGCCTGCTTACGGTAGTTTGGCTATAACAGACACTTTTGAAATATTCACTGTTCATCCACATAGGGCAGTCTAACGCTTAATATGTGAATATAGTAGTGGTTTTGGGGCTCTGTTAAACGCCGCATACACAATATGAACTGCCTGCCTACGATACCTTGGCTGTAATAGACATTTTTGAAATATTCACTGTTCAACCACATGGAACAGTCTAACGCCTAATATGTGGATATAGTAATGGTTTGGGGCTCTGTATAACCCCGCATACCCAAAATAAACAGCCTGCCTACGATAGTTTGGCTAAAACAGACATTTTTGAAATATTCACTGTTCAACAACATAGGGCAGTCTAACGCCTAGTATGTGGATATAGTAATGGTTTGGGGCTCTGTTAAACGCCGCATACACAATATGAACTGCCTGCCTACGATAGTTTGGCTAAAACAGACATTTTTGAAATATTCACTGTTCATCCACATGGGGCAGTCTAACGCTTAATATGTGAATATAGTAATGGTTTGGGGCTCTGTTAAACGCCGCATACACAATATGAACTGCCTGTCTACGATACCTTGGCTGTAATAGACATTTTTGAATATTCACTATTCAACCACATGGGGCAGTCTAACGCTTACTATGTGAATATAGTAATGGTTTGGGGCTCTGTTTGACGCCGCATACACCATATGAACTTCCTGCCTACAATAGCTTGGCCGTAATAGACATTTTCGAAATATTCACTGTTCAACCACATGGGGCAGTCTAACGCTTACTATGTGAATATAGTAATGGTTTGGGGCTCTGTTTAACGAAGCATACACAATATAAACAGCCTGCCTACGATAGTTTGGCTAAAACAGACATTTTTGAAATATTCACTGTTCAACCACATGGGGCAGTCTAACGCTTACTATGTGAATATAGTAATGGTTTGGGGCTCTGTTTAACGCCGCATACACCATATGAACTTCCTGCCTACGATAGCTTGGCCGTAATAGACATTTTTGAAATATTCACTGTTCAACCACATGGGGCAGTCTAACGCTTAATATGTGAATATAGTAATGGTATATAGTAATGGTTTGGGGCTCTGTTAAACGCCGCATACACAATATGAACTGCCTGTCTACGATACCTTTTCTGTAATAGACATTTTTGAAATATTCACTATTCAACCACATGAGGCAGTCTAACGCTTACTATGTGAATATAGTAATGGTTTGGGGCTCTGTTTAACGCCGCATACACCATATGAACTTCCTGCCTACGATAGCTTGGCCGTAATAGACATTTTTGAAATATTCACTGTTCAACCACATGGGGCAGTCTAACGCTTAATATGTGAATATAGTAATGGTTTGGGGCTCTGTATAACGCCGCATACACAATATGAACTGCCTGCCTACGATACCTTGGCTGTAATAGACATTTTTGAAATATTCACTGTTCAACTACATAGGGCAGTCTAACGCCTAATATGTGGATATAGTAATGGTTTGGGGCTCTGTATAACCCCGCATAAACAATATTAACAGCCTGCCTACGATAGTTTGGCTAAAACAGACATTTTTGAAATATTCACTGTTCAACCACATGGGGCAGTCTAACGCTTAATATGTGAATATAGTAATGGTTTGGGGCTCTGTTAAACGCCGCATACACAATATGAACTGCCTGCCTACGATACCTTGGCTGTAATAGACATTTTTGAAATATTCACTGTTCAACCACATGGGGCAGTCTAACGCTTAATATCTGAATATAGTAATGGTTTGGGACTCTGTAAAACGCCGCATACACAATATAAACAGCCTGTCTACGAGAGTTTGGCTAAAACAGACATTTTTGAAATATTCAATGTTCAACAACATAGGGCAGTCTAACGCCTAATATGTGGATATAGTAATGGTTTGGGGCTCTGTATAACCCCGCATACACAATATGAACAGCCTGCCTACGATAGTTTGGCTAAAACAGACATTTTTGAAATATTCACTGTTCAACCACATGGGGCAGTCTAACGCTTAATATGTGAATATAGTAATGGTTTGGGGCTCTGTTAAACGCCGCATACACAATATGAACTTCCTGCCTACGATACCTTGGCTGTAATAGACATTTTTGAAATATTCACTGTTCAACAACATAGGGCAGTCTAACGCCTAATATGTGAAAGTAGTAATGCTTTAAGATTCTGTATAACGCAGCATGCACAATATGAACTGCCTGCTTACGATAATTTTGCTATAACAGACATTTTTTAAATATTCACTGTTCAACCACATAGGGCAGTCTAACGCCTAATATGTTTATATAGTAATGGTTTGGGGCTCTGTTAAACGCCGCATACACAATATGAACTGCCTGTCTACGATACCTTGGCTGTAATAGACATTTTTGAAATATTCACTATTCAACCACATGAGGCAGACTAACGCTTACTATGTGAATATAGTAATGGTTTGGGGCTCTGTTTAACGCCGCATACATTATATGAACTGCCTGCCTACGATAGTTTGGCTATAACAGACATTTTTGAAATATTCACTGTTCAACCACATGGGGCAGTCTAACGCCTAATATGTGGATATAGTAATGGTTTGGGGCTCTGTATAACCCCGCATATACAATATGAACTGCCTGCTTACGGTAGTTTGGCTATAACAGACACTTTTGAAATATTCACTGTTTAACCACATACGGAAGTCTAACGACTAATATGTGGATATAGTATTGGTTTGGGTCTCTGTAAACCGCCGCTTACACCATATGAACTGCCTGCCTACGATACCTTGGCTGTAATAGACATTTTTGAAATATTCACTGTTTAACCACATACGGCACTTAATAAGTGACTATATTAATGCATTGGGCCTCTGTAAAACGCTGCATATTCGATATGAACTTTGTGCCTCTAATAGTTTGGCTGTAACGGACACTTTTGGAATATTAGGTGTTTAACCACATGGAGCAGTAAAACGCTTAATAAGTGACTATATTAATGCTTTGCCTCTGTAAAACGCTGCATATTCGATATGAAATTTGTGCCTCTAATAGTTTGGCTGTAACGGACACTTTTGGAATATTAGGTGTTTAACCACATGGGGCAGTCCAACACTTAATAAGTGACTATATTAATGCTTTGGGCCTCTGTAAAACGCTGCATATTCGATATGAACTTTGTGCCTCTAATAGTTTGGCTGTAACGGACACTTTTGGAATATTATTTGTTCAAACACATGTTGCAGTCCAATGCTTAATATTTGATTATATTAATGCTTTGGGACTCTGTATAACGCTGCATATACAGTATGAACTCTGTGCCTTTTATAGTTAGGCTGTAACTGACATTTTTGGAATATTAGGTGTTCAACAACATGGGGTTGTCGATCGCTTTATATGTGGTTATTGTAATGGTTTGGGACTCTGTATAGCGTTGCATATACAAAATGAGCACTGTGCCTCTAATAGTTTGGCTGTAACGGACATTTTTGGAATATTAGGTCTTCAGCCACATGAGGCAGTCCAACGCTTAATAAGTGACTATATTAATGCTTTGGGCCTCTGTAAAACGCTGCATATTCGATATGAACTTTGTGCCTCTAATAGTTTGGCTGTAACGGACACTTTTGGAATATTAGGTGTTCAACCACATGGGGCAGTCCAACGCTTAATAAGTGACTATATTATTGCTCTGGGCCTCTGTATAACGCTGCATATTCAATATGAACTTTGTGCCTCTAATAGTTTGGCTGTAACGGACACTTTTGGAATATTAGGTGTTCAACCACATGGGGCAGTCCAACGCTTAATAAGTGATTATATTAATGCTTTGGGCCTCTGTAAAACGCTGCATATTCGATATGAACTTTGTGCCTCTAATAGTTTAGCTGTAACGGACATTTTTGGAATATTAGGTGTTTAACCACATGGGGCAGTCCAACGCTTAATAAATGACTATATTAATGCTTTGGGACTCTGTAAAACGCTGCATATTCGATATGAACTTAGTGCCTCTAATAGTTTTGCTGTAACGGACTCTTTTGGAATATTAGGTGTTCAACCACATGGGGCAGTTCAACGCTTAATAAGTGACTATATTAATGCTTTGGACCTCTTTAAAACGCTGCATATACGATATGAACTTTGTGCCTCTAATAGTATGGCTGTAACGGACACTTTTGGAATATTATTTGTTCAAACACATGTTGCAGTCCAATGCTTAATATTTGATTATATTAATGCTTTGGGACTCTGTATAACGCTGCATATACAATATGAACTCTGTGTCTCTAATAGTTTGGCTGTAACGGACACTTTTGGAATATTATTTGTTCAAACACATGTTGCAGTCCAATGCTTAATATTTGATTATATTAATGCTTTGGGACTCTGTATAACGCTGCATATACAGTATGAACTCTGTGCCTTTTATAGTTAGGCTGTAACTGACATTTTTGGAATATTAGGTGTTCAACAACATGGGGCAGTCCAACGCTTAATAAGTGACTATATTATTGCTTTGGGCCTCTGTAAAACGCTGCATATTCGATATGAACTTTGTGCCTCTAATAGTTTGGCTGTAACGGACACTTTTGGAATATTAGGTGTTCAACCACATGGGGCAGTCCAACGCTTAATAAGTGATTATATTAATGCTTTGGGCCTCTGTAAAACGCTGCATATTCGATATGAACTTTGTGCCTCTAATAGTTTGGCTGTAACGGACACTTTTGGAATATTAGGTGTTCAACCACATGGGGCAGTCCAACTCTTAATAAGTGACTATATTAATGCATTGGGCCTTTGTAAAACGCTGCATATTCGATATGAACTTTGTGCCTCTAATAGTTTGGCTGTAACGGACACTTTTTGAATATTAGGTGTTCAGCCACATGAGGCAGTCCAACTCTTAATAAGTGACTATATTAATGCATTGGGCCTCTGTAAAACGCTGCATATTCGATATGAACTTTGTGCCTCTAATAGTTTGGCTGTAACGGACACTTTTGGAATATTAGGTGTTCAACCACATGGGGCAGTCCAACGCTTAATAAGTGACTATATTAATGCTTTGGGCCTCTGTATAACGCTGCATATACGATATGAACTTTGTGATTCTAATAGTATGGCTGTAACGGACACTTTTGGAATATTAGGTGTTTAACCACATGGGGCAGTCCAACGCTTAATAAGTGACTATATTATTGCTTTGGGCCTCTGTATAACGCTGCATATTCAATATGAACTTTGTGCCTCTAATAGTTTGGCTGTAACGGACACTTTTGGAATATTAGGTGTTCAACCACATGGGGTAGTCCAACGCTTAATAAGTGATTATATTAATGCTTTGGGCCTCTGTAAAACGCTGCATATTCGATATGAACTTTGTGCCTCTAATAGTTTGGCTGTAACGGACACTTTTGGAATATTAGGTGTTCAACCACATGGGGCAGTCCAACTCTTAATAAGTGACTATATTAATGCATTGGGCCTTTGTAAAACGCTGCATATTCGATATGAACTTTGTGCCTCTAATAGTTTGGCTGTAACGGACACTTTTGGAATATTAGGTGTTCAGCCACATGAGGCAGTCCAACTCTTAATAAGTGACTATATTAATGCATTGGGCCTCTGTAAAACGCTGCATATTCGATATGAACTTTGTGCCTCTAATAGTTTGGCTGTAACGGACACTTTTGGAATATTAGGTGTTTAACCACATGGGGCAGTCCAACGCTTAATATGTGGTTAAAGTAATGCTTTGGGACTCTGTATAACGCTGCATATACAATATGAACTCTGTGTCTCTAATAGTTTGGCTGTAACGGACACTTTTGGAATATTATTTGTTCAAACACATGTTGCAGTCCAATGCTTAATATTTGATTATATTAATGCTTTGGGACTCTGTATAACGCTGCATATACGATATGAACTTTGTGCCTCTAATAGTACGGCTGTAACGGACACTTTTGGAATATTAGGTGTTTAACCACATGGGGCAGTCCAACGCTTAATAAGTGTCTATATTAATGCATTGGGCCTCTGTATAACGCTGCATATACGATATGAACTTTGTAACTCTAATAGTACGGCCGTAACGGACACTTTTGGAATATTAGGTGTTTAACAACATAGGGCAGTCCAACGCTTAATAAGTGACTATATTAATGCTTTGGGCCTCTGTATAACGCTGCATATACGATATGAACTTTGTGCCTCTAAAAGTACGGCTGTAACAGACACTTTTGGAATATTAGGTGTTTAACCACATAGGGCAGTCCAACGCTTAATAAGTGACTATATTAATGCTTTGGGCCTCTGTATAACGCTGCATATACGATATGAACTTTGTGCCTCTAATAGTACGGCTGTAACGGACACTTTTGGAATATTAGGTGTTTAACCACATGGGGCAGTCCAACGCTTAATAAGTGACTATATTAATGCTTTGGGCCTCTGTATAACGCTGCATATACGATATGAACTTTGTGCCTCTAATAGTTTGGCTGTAACGGACACATTTGGAATATTAGGTGTATAACCACATGGGGCAGTCCAACGCTTAATAAGTGACTATATTAATGCTTTGGGTCTCTATATAACGCTGCATATACGATATGAACTTTGTGCCTCTAATAGTACGGCTGTAACGGACACTTTTGGAATATTAGGTGTTTAACCATATGGGGCAGTCCAACGCTTAATAAGTGACTATATTAATGCTTTGGACCTCTGTATAACGCTGCATATACGATATGAACTTTGTGCCTCTAATAGTACGGCTGTAACGGACACTTTTGGAATATTAGGTGTTTAACCACATGGGGCAGTCCAACGCTTAATAAGTGACTATATTAATGCTTTGGGCCTCTGTATAACGCTGCATATACGATATGAACTTTGTGCCTCTAATAGTTTGGCTGTAACGGACACATTTGGAATATTAGGTGTATAACCACATGGGGCAGTCCAACGCTTAATAAGTGACTATATTAATGCTTTGGGCCTCTATATAACGCTGCATATGCAAAATGAGCACTGTGCCTCTAATAGTTTGGCTGTAACTGACATTGTTGGAATATTAGGTGTTCAGCCACATGGGGCAGTCCAACGCATAATAAGTGACTATATTAATGCTTTGGGACTCTGTATAGCGCTGCATATACAAAATGAGCACTGTGCCTCTAATAGTTTGGCTGTAAAGGACATTTTTGGAATATTAGGTGTTTAGCCACATGGGGCAGTCCAACGCTTAATAAGTGACTATATTAATGCTTTTGGCCTCTGTAAAACTCTGCGTATTCGATATGAACTTTGTGCCTCTAATAGTTTAGCTGTAACGGATATTTTTGGAATATTAGGTGTTCAACCACATGGGGCAGTTCAACGCTTAATAAGTGACTATATTAATGCTTTGGGCCTCTGTAAAACGCTGCATATTCGATATGAACTTTGTGCCTCTAATAGTTTAGCTGTAACGGACATTTTTCGAATATAAGGTGTTCAACATCATGGGGTTGTCGATCGCTTAATATGTGGTTATAGTAATGCTTTGGGCCTCTGTATAACGCCGCATATACAATATGAACTTTGTGCCTCTAATAGTTTAGCTGTAACGGACATTTTTCGAATATAAATTGTTCAACATCATGGGGTTGTCGATCGCTTAATATGTGGTTATAGTAATGCTTTGGGACTCTGTATAACGCTGCATATACCATATGAACTCTGTGTCTCTAATAGTTTGGCTGTAACGAACACTATTGGAATATTATGTGTTCAAACACATGTTGCAGTCCAATGCCTAATATTTGATTATATTAATGCTTTGGGACTCTGTATAACGCTGCATATACAGTATGAACTCTGTGCCTTTTATAGTTAGGCTGTAACTGACATTTTTGGAATATTAGGTTTTCAACAACATGGGGTTGTCGATCGCTTTATATGTGGTTATAGTAATGCTTTGGGACTCTGTATAACGCTGCATATACAAAATGAGCACTGTGCCTCTAATAGTATGGCTGTAACGGACATTTAAGGAATATTAGGTGTTCAGCCACATGGGGCAGTCCAACGCTTAATAAGTGACTATATTAATGCTTCGGGCCTCTGTAAAACGCTGCATATTCGATATGAACTTTGTGCCTCTAATAGTTTGGCTGTAACGGACACTTTTGGAATATTAGGTGTTTAACCACATGGGGCAGTCCAACGCTTAATAAGTGACTATATTTATGCTTTGGGCCTTTGTATAACGCTGCATATACGATATGAACTTTGTGCCTCTAATAGTACCGCTGTAACGGACACTTTTGGAATATTAGGTGTTTAACCACATGGGGCAGTCCAACGCTTAATAAGTGTCTATATTAATGCATTGGGCCTCTGTATAACGCTGCATATACGATATGAACTTTGTGCCTCTAATAGTACGGCTGTAACGGACACTTTTGGAATATTAGGTGTTTAACAACATAGGGCAGTCCAACGCTTAATAAGTGACTATATTAATGCTTTGGGCCTCTGTATAACGCTGCATATACGATATAAACTTTGTGCCTCTAAAAGTACGGCTGTAACAGACACTTTTGGAATATTAGGTGTTTAACCACATAGGGCAGTCCAACGCTTAATAAGTGACTATATTAATGCTTTGGGCCTCTGTATAACGCTGCATATACGATATGAACTTTGTGCCTCTAAAAGTACGGCTGTAACAGGCACTTTTGGAAAATTAGGTGTTTAACCACATAGGGCAGTCCAACGCTTAATAAGTGACTTTATTAATGCTTTGGGCCTCTGTATAACGCTGCATATACGATATGAACTTTGTGCCTCTAATAGTTTGGCTGTAACGGACACATTTGGAATATTAGGTGTATAACCACATGGGGCAGTCCAACGCTTAATAAGTGACTATATTAATGCTTTGATACTCTGTATAACGCTGCTTATTCGATATGAACTTTGTGCCTCTAAAAGTACGGCTGTAACAGACACTTTTGGAATATTAGGTGTTCAACCACATGGGGCAGTCCAACGCTTAATAAGTGATTATATTAATGCTTTGGGCCTCTGTATAACGCTGCATATACGATATGAACTTTGTGCCTCTAATAGTATGGCTGTAACGGACACTTTTGGAATATTAGGTGTTTAACCACATGGGGCAGTCCAACGCTTAATAAGTGACTATATTAATGCTTTGGGCCTCTGTATAACGCTGCATATACGATATGAACTTTGTGCCTCTAATAGTTTGGCTGTAACGGACACTTTTGGAATATTATGTGTTCAAACACATGTTGCAGTCCAATGCTTAATATTTGATTATATTAATGCTTTGGGACTCTGTATAACGCTGCATATACAGTATGAACTCTGTGCCTTTTATAGTTAGGCTGTAACTGACATTTTTGGAATATTAGGTGTTCAACAACATGGGGTTGTCGATCGCTTTATATGTGGTTATAGTAATGCTTTGGGAATCTGTATAACGCTGCATATACGAAATGAACTTTGTGCCTCTAAAAGTACGGCTGTAACAGACACTTTTGGAATATTAGGTGTTTAACCACATAGGGCAGTCCAACGCTTAATAAGTGACTATATTAATGCTTTGGGCCTCTGTAAAACGCTGCATATTCGATATGAAGTTCGTGCCTCTAATAGTTTGGCTGTAACGGACACTTTTGGAGTATTAGGTGTTCAACCACATGGGGCAGTCCAACTCTTAATAAGTGACTATATTAATGCTTTGGGCCTCTGTAAAACGCTGCATATTCGATATGAACTTTGTGCCTCTAATAGTTTAGCTGTAACGGACATTTTTCGAATATAAGGTGTTCAACATCATGGGGTTGTCGATCGCTTAATATGTGGTTATAGTAATGCTTTGGGCCTCTGTATAACGCTGCATATACAATATGAACTTTGTGCCTCTAATAGTTTAGCTGTAACGGACATTTTTCGAATATAAATTGTTCAACATTATGGGGTTGTCGATCGCTTAATATGTGGTTATAGTAATGCTTTGGGACTCTGTATAACGCTGCATATACAATATGAACTCTGTGTCTCTAATAGTTTGGCTGTAACAAACACTTTTGGAATATTATGTGTTCAAACACATGTTGCAGTCCAATGCCTAATATTTGATTATATTAATGCTTTGGGGTTTTGTATAACGCTGCATATACAGTATGAACTCTGTGTCTTTTATAGTTAGGCTGTAACTGACATTTTTGGAATATTAGGTGTTCAACAACATGGGGTTGTCGATCGCTTTATATGTGGTTATAGTAATGCTTTGGGACTCTGTATAACGCTGCATATACAAAATGAGCACTGTGCCTCTAATAGTATGGCTGTAACGGACATTTAAGGAATATTAGGTGTTCAGCCACATGGGGCAGTCCAACGCTTAATAAGTGACTATATTAATGCTTCGGGCCTCTGTAAAACGCTGCATATTCGATATGAACTTTGTGCCTCTAATAGTTTGGCTGTAACGGACACTTTTGGAATATTAGGTGTTTAACCACATGGGGCAGTCCAACGCTTAATAAGTGACTATATTTATGCTTTGGGCCTTTGTATAACGCTGCATATACGATATCAACTTTGTGCCTCTAATAGTACGGCTGTAACGGACACTTTTGGAATATTAGGTGTTTAACAACATAGGGCAGTCCAACGCTTAATAAGTGACTATATTAATGCTTTGGGCCTCTGTATAACGCCGCATATACGATATGAACTTTGTGCCTCTAAAAGTACGGCTGTAACAGACACTTTTGGAATATTAGGTGTTTAACCACATAGGGCAGTCCAACGCTTAATAAGTGACTATATTAATGCTTTGGGCCTCTGTATAACGCTGCATATACGATATGAACTTTAGCCTCTAAAAGTACGGCTGTAACAGGCACTTTTGGAAAATTAGGTGTTTAACCACATAGGGCAGTCCAACGCTTAATAAGTGACTATATTAATGCTTTGGGCCTCTGTATAACGCTGCATATACGATATGAACTTTGTGCCTCTAAAAGTACGGCTGTAACAGACACTTTTGGAATATTAGGTGTTTAACAACATAGGGCAGTCCAACGCTTAATAAGTGACTATATTAATGCTTTGGGCCTCTGTATAACGCTGCACATACGATATGAACTTTGTGCCTCTAATAGTACGGCTGTAACGGACACTTTTGGAATATTAGGTGTTTAACCATATGTGGCAGTCCAACGCTTAATAAGTGACTATATTAATGCTTTGGGCCTCAGTATAACGCTGCATATACGATATGAACTTTGTGCCTTTAATAGTACGGCTGTAACGGACACTTTTGGAATATTAGGTGTTTAACCACATGGGGCAGTCCAACGCTTAATAAGTGACTATATTAATGCTTTGATACTCTGTATAACGCTGCTTATTCGATATGAACTTTGTGCCTCTAAAAGTACGGCTGTAACAGACACTTTTGGAATATTAGGTGTTCAACCACATGGGGCAGTCCAACGCTTAATAAGTGATTATATTAATGCTTTGGGCCTCTGTATAACGCTGCATATACGATATGAACTTTGTGCCTCTAATAGTATGGCTGTAACGGACACT
The DNA here is from genome assembly GCA_963930825.1 of Silvanus unidentatus. Taxonomy (NCBI): domain Eukaryota; kingdom Metazoa; phylum Arthropoda; class Insecta; order Coleoptera; family Silvanidae; genus Silvanus; species Silvanus unidentatus. The sequence goes on along the minus strand of CAWVOD010000014.1, from coordinate 439,805 downwards.
TTTGGAATATTAGGTGTTTAACCACATGGGGCAGTCCAACGCTTAATAAGTGACTATATTAATGCTTTGGGCCTCTGTATAACGCTGCATATACGATATGAACTTTGTGCCTCTAATAGTTTGGCTGTAACGGACACTTTTGGAATATTAGGTGTTCAATCACATGGGGCAGTCCAACGCTTAATAAGTGATTATATTAATGCTTTGGGCCTCTGTAAAACGCTGCATATTCGATATGAACTTTGTGCCTCTAATAGTTTGGCTGTAACGGACACTTTTGGAATATTAGGTGTTCAACCACATGGGGCAGTCCAACGCTTAATAAGTGATTATATTAATGCTTTGGGCCTTTGTAAAACGCTGCATATTCGATATGAACTTTGTGCCTCTAATAGTTTGGCTGTAACGGACACTTTTGGAATATTAGGTGTTCAGCCACATGAGGCAGTCCAACTCTTAATAAGTGACTATATTAATGCATTGGGCCTCTGTAAAACGCTGCATATTCGATATGAACTTTGTGCCTCTAATAGTTTGGCTGTAACGGACACTTTTGGAATATAAGCTGTTTAACCACATGGGGCAGTCCAACGCTTAATATGTGGTTAAAGTAATGCTTTGGGACTCTGTATAACGCTGCATATACAATATGAACTCTGTGTCTCTAATAGTTTGGCTGTAACGGACACTTTTGGAATATTATGTGTTCAAACACATGTTGCAGTCCAATGCTTAATATTTGATTATATTAATGCTTTGGGACTCTGTATAACGCTGCATATACAAAATGAGCACTGTGCCTCTAATAGTTTGGCTGTAACGGACACTTTTGGAATATTATGTGTTCAAACACATGTTGCAGTCCAATGCTTAATATTTGATTATATTAATGCTTTGGGACTCTGTATAACGCTGCATATACAGTATGAACTCTGTGCCTTTTATAGTTAGGCTGTAACTGACATTTTTGGAATATTAGGTGTTCAACAACATGGGGTTGTCGATCGCTTTATATGTGGATATAGTAATGGTTTGGGACTCTGTATAGCGCTGCATATACAAAATGAGCACTGTGCCTCTAATAGTTTGGCTGTAACGGACATTTTTGGAATATTAGGTGTTCAGCCACATAAGGCAGTCCAACGCTTAATAAGTGACTATATTAATGCTTTGGGCCTCTGTAAAACGCTGCATATTCGATATGAACTTTGTGCCTCTAATAGTTTGGCTGTAACGGACACTTTTGGAATATTAGGTGTTCAACCACATGGGGCAGTCCAACGCTTAATAAGTGACTATATTAATGCTTTGGGCCTCTGTATAACGCTGCATATACGATATGAACTTTGTGACTCTAATAGTATGGCTGTAACGGACACTTTTGGAATATTAGGTGTTTAACCACATGGGGCAGTCCAACGCTTAATAAGTGACTATATTATTGCTTTGGGCCTCTGTATAACGCTGCATATTCAATATGAACTTTGTGCCTCTAATAGTTTGGCTGTAACGGACACTTTTGGAATATTAGGTGTTCAACCACATGGGGCAGTCCAACGCTTAATAAGTGATTATATTAAAGCTTTGGGCCTCTGTAAAACGCTGCATATTCGATATGAACTTTGTGCCTCTAATAGTTTGGCTGTAACGGACACATTTGGAATATTAGGTGTTCAACCACATGGGGCAGTCCAACTCTTAATAAGTGACCATATTAATGCATTGGGCCTTTGTAAAACGCTGCATATTCGATATGAACTTTGTGCCTCTAATAGTTTGGCTGTAACGGACACTTTTGGAATATTAGGTGTTCAGCCACATGAGGCAGTCCAACTCTTAATAAGTGACTATATTAATGCATTGGGCCTCTGTAAAACGCTGCATATTCGATATGAACTTTGTGCCTCTAATAGTTTGGCTGTAACGGACACTTTTGGAATATTAGGTGTTTAACCACATGGGGCAGTCCAACGCTTAATATGTGGTTAAAGTAATGCTTTGGGACTCTGTATAACGCTGCATATACAATATAAACTTTGTGTCTCTAATAGTTTGGCTGTAACGGACACTTTTGGAATATTATTTGTTCAAACACATGTTGCAGTCCAATGCTTAATAAGTGACTATATTAATGCTTTGGGCCTCTGTAAAACGCTGCATATTCGATATGAACTTTGTGCCTCTAATAGTTTGGCTGTAACGGACACTTTTGGAATATTAGGTGTTCAACCACATGGGGCAGTCCAACGCTTAATAAGTGACTATATTAATGCTTTGGGCCTCTGTATAACGCTGCATATACGATATGAACTTTGTGACTCTAATAGTATGGCTGTAACGGACACTTTTGGAATATTAGGTGTTTAACCACATGGGGCAGTCCAACGCTTAATAAGTGACTATATTATTGCTTTGGGCCTCTGTATAACGCTGCATATTCAATATGAACTTTGTGCCTCTAATAGTTTGGCTGTAACGGACACTTTTGGAATATTAGGTGTTCAACCACATGGGGCAGTCCAACGCTTAATAAGTGATTATATTAAAGCTTTGGGCCTCTGTAAAACGCTGCATATTCGATATGAACTTTGTGCCTCTAATAGTTTGGCTGTAACGGACACATTTGGAATATTAGGTGTTCAACCACATGGGGCAGTCCAACTCTTAATAAGTGACCATATTAATGCATTGGGCCTTTGTAAAACGCTGCATATTCGATATGAACTTTGTGCCTCTAATAGTTTGGCTGTAACGGACACTTTTGGAATATTAGGTGTTCAGCCACATGAGGCAGTCCAACTCTTAATAAGTGACTATATTAATGCATTGGGCCTCTGAAAAACGCTGCATATTCGATATGAACTTTGTGCCTCTAATAGTTTGGCTGTAACGGACACATTTGGAATATTAGGTGTTCAACCACATGGGGCAGTCCAACTCTTAATAAGTGACCATATTAATGCATTGGGCCTCTGTAAAACGCTGCATATTCGATATGAACTTTGTGCCTCTAATAGTTTGGCTGTAACGGACACATTTGGAATATTAGGTGTTCAACCACATGGGGCAGTCCAACTCTTAATAAGTGACCATATTAATGCATTGGGCCTTTGTAAAACGCTGCATATTCGATATGAACTTTGTGCCTCTAATAGTTTGGCTGTAACGGACACTTTTGGAATATTAGGTGTTCAGCCACATGAGGCAGTCCAACTCTTAATAAGTGACTATATTAATGCATTGGGCCTCTGTAAAACGCTGCATATTCGATATGAACTTTGTGCCTCTAATAGTTTGGCTGTAACGGACACTTTTGGAATATTAGGTGTTCAACCACATGGGGCAGTCCAACTCTTAATAAGTGACTATATTAATGCTTTGGGCCTCTGTAAAACGCTGCATATTCGATATGAACTTTGTGCCTCTTATAGTTTGGCTGTAACGGACATTTTTGAAATATTCACTGTTCAACCACATAGGGCAGTCTAACGCCTAATATGTGGACATAGTAATGGTTTGGGGCTCTGTTAAATGCCGCATATACAATATGAACTGCCTGCCAACGATACCTTGGCTGTAATAGACATTTTTGAAATATTCACTGTTCAACCACATGGGGCAGTCTAACGCTTAATATGAGAATATAGTAATGGTTTGGGGCTCTGTATAACGCCGCATACACAATATGAACTGCCTGCTAACGATAGTTTGGCTATAACAGACATTTTTGAAATATTCACTATTTAACCACATGGGGCAGTCTAACGCTTAATATGTGATTATATTAATGTTTTGGGACTCTGTATAACGCTGCATATACAGTATGAACTCTGTGCCTTTTATAGTTAGGCTGTAACTGACATTTTTGGAATATTAATTGTTCAACAACATGGGGTTGTCGATCGCTAAATATGTGGTTATAGTAATGCTTTGGGCCTCTGTATAACGCTGCATATACAATATGAACTTTGTGCCTCTAATAGTTTGGCTGTAACGGACATTTTTGGAATATTAGGTGTTCAACCACATGTTTCAGTCTAACGCTTAATATGTGGATATAGTAATAATTTGGGGCTCTGTGTAACCCCGCATACACAATATGAACAGCCTGCCTACGATAGTTTGTTTAAAACAGACATTTTTGAAATATTCACTGTTCAACCACATAGGGCAGTCTAACGCCTAATATGTGGATATTGTAATGGTTTGGGGCTCTGTTAAATGCCGCATATACAATATGAACTGCCTGCCTACGATACCTTGGCTGTAATAGATATTTTTGTAATATTCACTGTTCAAATACATTGGGTAGTCTAACGCCTAATATGTGGATATAGTAATGGTTTGGGGCTCTGTATAACCCCGCATACACAATATGAACAGCCTGCCTACGATAGTTTGGCTAAAACAGACATTTTTGAAATATTCAATGTTCAACCACATGGGGCAGTCTAACGCTTAATATGTGAATATAGTAATGGTTTGGGGCTCTGTTTAACGCCGCATACATTATATGAACTGCCTGCCTACGATAGTTTGGCTATAACAGACATTTTTGAAATATTCACTGTTCAACCACATGGGGCAGTCTAACGCCTAATATGTGGATATAGTAATGGTTTGGGGCTCTGTATAACCCCGCATGCACAATATGAACTGCCTGCCTACGATAGTTTGGCTATAACAGACATTTTTCAATTATTTACTGTTCAACTACATAGGGCAGTCTAACGCCTAATATGTGGATATAGTAATGGTTTGGGGCTCTGTTAAATGCCGCATATACAATATGAACTGCCTGCCTACGATACCTTGGCTGTAATAGACATTTTTGAAATATTCACTGTTCAACCACATAGGGCAGTCTAACGCCTAATATGTGGATATAGTAATGGTTTGGGGCTCTGTTAAATGCCGCATATACAATATGAACTGCCTGCCTACGATACCTTGGCTGTAATTGACATTTTTGAAATATTCACTGTTCAAATACATTGGGTAGTCTAACGCCTAATATGTGGATATAGTAATGGTTTGGGGCTCTGTATAACCCCGCATACACAATATGAACAGCCTGCCTACGATAGTTTGGCTAAAACAGACATTTTTGAAATATTCAATGTTCAACCACATGGGGCAGTCTAACGCTTAATATGTGAATATAGTAATGGTTTGGGGCTCTGTTAAACGCCGCATACACAATATGAACTGCCTGCCTACGATACCTTGGCTGTAATAGACATTTTTGAAATATTCACTGTTCAACCACATGGGGCAGTCTAACGCCTAATATGTGGATATAGTAATGGTTTGGGACTCTGTTTAACGCCGCATACATTATATGAACTGCCTGCCTACGATAGTTTGGCTATAACAGACATTTTTGAAATATTCACTGTTCAACCACATGGGGCAGTCTAACGCCTAATATGTGGATATAGTAATGGTTTGGGGCTCTGTATAACCCCGCATACACAATATGAACTGCCTGCTTACGGTAGTTTGGCTATAACAGACACTTTTGAAATATTCACTGTTTAACCACATACGGAAGTCTAACGACTAATATGTGGATATAGTATTGGTTTGGGTCTCTGTAAACCGCCGCTTACACCATATGAACTGCCTGCCTACGATACCTTGGCTGTAATAGACATTTTTGAAATATTCACTGTTTAACCACATACGGCACTTAATAAGTGACTATATTAATGCATTGGGCCTCTGTAAAACGCTGCATATTCGATATGAACTTTGTGCCTCTAATAGTTTGGCTGTAACGGACACTTTTGGAATATTAGGTGTTCAACCACATGGGGCAGTCCAACGCTTAATAAGTGATTATATTAATGCTTTGGGCCTTTGTAAAACGCTGCATATTCGATATGAACTTTGTGCCTCTAATAGTTTGGCTGTAACGGACACTTTTGGAATATTAGGTGTTCAGCCACATGAGGCAGTCCAACTCTTAATAAGTGACTATATTAATGCATTGGGCCTCTGTAAAACGCTGCATATTCGATATGAACTTTGTGCCTCTAATAGTTTGGCTGTAACGGACACTTTTGGAATATTAGCTGTTTAACCACATGGGGCAGTCCAACGCTTAATATGTGGTTAAAGTAATGCTTTGGGACTCTGTATAACGCTGCATATACAATATGAACTCTGTGTCTCTAATAGTTTGGCTGTAACGGACACTTTTGGAATATTATGTGTTCAAACACATGTTGCAGTCCAATGCTTAATATTTGATTATATTAATGCTTTGGGACTCTGTATAACGCTGCATATACAAAATGAGCACTGTGCCTCTAATAGTTTGGCTGTAACAAACACTTTTGGAATATTATGTGTTCAAACACATGTTGCAGTCCAATGCTTAATATTTGATTATATTAATGCTTTGGGACTCTGTATAACGCTGCATATACAGTATGAACTCTGTGCCTTTTATAGTTAGGCTGTAACTGACATTTTTGGAATATTAGGTGTTCAACAACATGGGGTTGTCGATCGCTTTATATGTGGATATAGTAATGGTTTGGGACTCTGTATAGCGCTGCATATACAAAATGAGCACTGTGCCTCTAATAGTTTGGCTGTAACGGACATTTTTGGAATATTAGGTGTTCAGCCACATGGGGCAGTCCAACGCTTAATAAGTGACTATATTAATGCTTTGGGCCTCTGTAAAACGCTGCATATTCGATATGAACTTTGTGCCTCTAATAGTTTGGCTGTAACGGACACTTTTGGAATATTAGGTGTTCAACCACATGGGGCAGTCCAACGCTTAATAAGTGACTATATTAATGCTTTGGGCCTCTGTATAACGCTGCATATACGATATGAACTTTGTGACTCTAATAGTATGGCTGTAACGGACACTTTTGGAATATTAGGTGTTCAACCACATGGGGCAGTCCAACGCATAATAAGTGATTATATTAATGCTTTGGGCCTCTGTAAAACGCTGCATATTCGATATGAACTTTGTGCCTCTTATAGTTTGGCTGTAACGGACATTTTTGAAATATTCACTGTTCAACCACATAGGGCAGTCTAACGCCTAATATGTGGACATAGTAATGGTTTGGGGCTCTGTTAAATGCCGCATATACAATATGAACTGCCTGCCAACGATACCTTGGCAGTAATAGACATTTTTGAAATATTCACTGTTCAACCACATGGGGCAGTCTAACGCTTAATATGAGAATATAGTAATGGTTTGGGGCTCTGTATAACGCCGCATACACAATATGAACTGCCTGCTAACGATAGTTTGGCTATAACAGACATTTTTGAAATATTCACTATTTAACCACATGGGGCAGTCTAACGCTTAATATGTGATTATATTAATGTTTTGGGACTCTGTATAACGCTGCATATACAGTATGAACTCTGTGCCTTTTATAGTTAGGCTGTAACTGACATTTTTGGAATATTAATTGTTCAACAACATGGGGTTGTCGATCGCTAAATATGTGGTTATAGTAATGCTTTGGGCCTCTGTATAACGCTGCATATACAATATGAACTTTGTGCCTCTAATAGTTTGGCTGTAACGGACATTTTTGGAATATTAGGTGTTCAACCACATGGGTCAGTCTAACGCTTAATATGTGGATATAGTAAAAATTGGGGCTCTGTGTAACCCCGCATACACAATATGAACAGCCTGCCTACGATAGTTTGTTTAAAACAGACATTTTTGAAATATTCACTGTTCAACCACATAGGGCAGTCTAACGCCTAATATGTGGATATTGTAATGGTTTGGGGCTCTGTTAAATGCCGCATATACAATATGAACTGCCTGCCTACGATACCTTGGCTGTAATAGATATTTTTGTAATATTCACTGTTCAAATACATTGGGTAGTCTAACGCCTAATATGTGGATATAGTAATGGTTTGGGGCTCTGTATAACCCCGCATACACAATATGAACAGCCTGCCTACGATAGTTTGGCTAAAACAGACATTTTTGAAATATTCAATGTTCAACCACATGGGGCAGTCTAACGCTTAATATGTGAATATAGTAATGGTTTGGGGCTCTGTTTAACGCCGCATACATTATATGAACTGCCTGCCTACGATAGTTTGGCTATAACAGACATTTTTGAAATATTCACTGTTCAACCACATGGGGCAGTCTAACGCCTAATATGTGGATATAGTAATGGTTTGGGGCTCTGTATAACCCCGCATGCACAATATGAACTGCCTGCCTACGATAGTTTGGCTATAACAGACATTTTTCAATTATTTACTGTTCAACTACATAGGGCAGTCTAACGCCTAATATGTGGATATAGTAATGGTTTGGGGCTCTGTTAAATGCCGCATATACAATATGAACTGCCTGCCTACGATACCTTGGCTGTAATAGACATTTTTGAAATATTCAATGTTCAACCACATGGGGCAGTCTAACGCTTAATATGTGAATATAGTAATGGTTTGGGGCTCTGTTAAACGCCGCATACACAATATGAACTGCCTGCCTACGATACCTTGGCTGTAATAGACATTTTTGAAATATTCACTGTTCAACCACATGGGGCAGTCTAACGCCTAATATGTGGATATAGTAATGGTTTGGGACTCTGTTTAACGCCGCATACATTATATGAACTGCCTGCCTACGATAGTTTGGCTATAACAGACATTTTTGAAATATTCACTGTTCAACCACATGGGGCAGTCTAACGCCTAATATGTGGATATAGTAATGGTTTGGGGCTCTGTATAACCCCGCATACACAATATGAACTGCCTGCTTACGGTAGTTTGGCTATAACAGACACTTTTGAAATATTCACTGTTTAACCACATACGGAAGTCTAACGACTAATATGTGGATATAGTATTGGTTTGGGTCTCTGTAAACCGCCGCTTACACCATATGAACTGCCTGCCTACGATACCTTGGCTGTAATAGACATTTTTGAAATATTCACTGTTTAACCACATACGGCACTTAATAAGTGACTATATTAATGCATTGGGCCTCTGTAAAACGCTGCATATTCGATATGAACTTTGTGCCTCTAATAGTTTGGCTGTAACGGACACTTTTGGAATATTAGCTGTTTAACCACATGGGGCAGTCCAACGCTTAATATGTGGTTAAAGTAATGCTTTGGGACTCTGTATAACGCTGCATATACAATATGAACTCTGTGTCTCTAATAGTTTGGCTGTAACGGACACTTTTGGAATATTATGTGTTCAAACACATGTTGCAGTCCAATGCTTAATATTTGATTATATTAATGCTTTGGGACTCTGTATAACGCTGCATATACAAAATGAGCACTGTGCCTCTAATAGTTTGGCTGTAACAAACACTTTTGGAATATTATGTGTTCAAACACATGTTGCAGTCCAATGCTTAATATTTGATTATATTAATGCTTTGGGACTCTGTATAACGCTGCATATACAGTATGAACTCTGTGCCTTTTATAGTTAGGCTGTAACTGACATTTTTGGAATATTAGGTGTTCAACAACATGGGGTTGTCGATCGCTTTATATGTGGATATAGTAATGGTTTGGGACTCTGTATAGCGCTGCATATACAAAATGAGCACTGTGCCTCTAATAGTTTGGCTGTAACGGACATTTTTGGAATATTAGGTGTTCAGCCACATGGGGCAGTCCAACGCTTAATAAGTGACTATATTAATGCTTTGGGCCTCTGTAAAACGCTGCATATTCGATATGAACTTTGTGCCTCTAATAGTTTGGCTGTAACGGACACTTTTGGAATATTAGGTGTTCAACCACATGGGGCAGTCCAACGCTTAATAAGTGACTATATTAATGCTTTGGGCCTCTGTATAACGCTGCATATACGATATGAACTTTGTGACTCTAATAGTATGGCTGTAACGGACACTTTTGGAATATTAGGTGTTCAACCACATGGGGCAGTCCAACGCATAATAAGTGATTATATTAATGCTTTGGGCCTCTGTAAAACGCTGCATATTCGATATGAACTTTGTGCCTCTTATAGTTTGGCTGTAACGGACATTTTTGAAATATTCACTGTTCAACCACATAGGGCAGTCTAACGCCTAATATGTGGACATAGTAATGGTTTGGGGCTCTGTTAAATGCCGCATATACAATATGAACTGCCTGCCAACGATACCTTGGCTGTAATAGACATTTTTGAAATATTCACTGTTCAACCACATGGGGCAGTCTAACGCTTAATATGAGAATATAGTAATGGTTTGGGGCTCTGTATAACGCCGCATACACAATATGAACTGCCTGCTAACGATAGTTTGGCTATAACAGACATTTTTGAAATATTCACTATTTAACCACATGGGGCAGTCTAACGCTTAATATGTGATTATATTAATGTTTTGGGACTCTGTATAACGCTGCATATACAGTATGAACTCTGTGCCTTTTATAGTTAGGCTGTAACTGACATTTTTGGAATATTAATTGTTCAACAACATGGGGTTGTCGATCGCTAAATATGTGGTTATAGTAATGCTTTGGGCCTCTGTATAACGCTGCATATACAATATGAACTTTGTGCCTCTAATAGTTTGGCTGTAACGGACATTTTTGGAATATTAGGTGTTCAACCACATGGGTCAGTCTAACGCTTAATATGTGGATATAGTAATAATTTGGGGCTCTGTGTAACCCCGCATACACAATATGAACAGCCTGCCTACGATAGTTTGTTTAAAACAGACATTTTTGAAATATTCACTGTTCAACCACATAGGGCAGTCTAACGCCTAATATGTGGATATTGTAATGGTTTGGGGCTCTGTTAAATGCCGCATATACAATATGAACTGCCTGCCTACGATACCTTGGCTGTAATAGATATTTTTGTAATATTCACTGTTCAAATACATTGGGTAGTCTAACGCCTAATATGTGGATATAGTAATGGTTTGGGGCTCTGTATAACCCCGCATACACAATATGAACAGCCTGCCTACGATAGTTTGGCTAAAACAGACATTTTTGAAATATTCAATGTTCAACCACATGGGGCAGTCTAACGCTTAATATGTGAATATAGTAATGGTTTGGGGCTCTGTTTAACGCCGCATACATTATATGAACTGCCTGCCTACGATAGTTTGGCTATAACAGACATTTTTGAAATATTCACTGTTCAACCACATGGGGCAGTCTAACGCCTAATATGTGGATATAGTAATGGTTTGGGGCTCTGTATAACCCCGCATGCACAATATGAACTGCCTGCCTACGATAGTTTGGCTATAACAGACATTTTTCAATTATTTACTGTTCAACTACATAGGGCAGTCTAACGCCTAATATGTGGATATAGTAATGGTTTGGGGCTCTGTTAAATGCCGCATATACAATATGAACTGCCTACCTACGATACCTTGGCTGTAATAGACATTTTTGAAATATTCACTGTTCAACCACATAGGGCAGTCTAACGCCTAATATGTGGATATAGTAATGGTTTGGGGCTCTGTTAAATGCCGCATATACAATATGAACTGCCTGCCTACGATACCTTGGCTGTAATTGACATTTTTGAAATATTCACTGTTCAAATACATTGGGTAGTCTAACGCCTAATATGTGGATATAGTAATGGTTTGGGGCTCTGTATAACCCCGCATACACAATATGAACAGCCTGCCTACGATAGTTTGGCTAAAACAGACATTTTTGAAATATTCAATGTTCAACCACATGGGGCAGTCTAACGCTTAATATGTGAATATAGTAATGGTTTGGGGCTCTGTTAAACGCCGCATACACAATATGAACTGCCTGCCTACGATACCTTGGCTGTAATAGACATTTTTGAAATATTCACTGTTCAACCACATGGGGCAGTCTAACGCCTAATATGTGGATATAGTAATGGTTTGGGACTCTGTTTAACGCCGCATACATTATATGAACTGCCTGCCTACGATAGTTTGGCTATAACAGACATTTTTGAAATATTCACTGTTCAACCACATGGGGCAGTCTAACGCCTAATATGTGGATATAGTAATGGTTTGGGGCTCTGTATAACCCCGCATACACAATATGAACTGCCTGCTTACGGTAGTTTGGCTATAACAGACACTTTTGAAATATTCACTGTTTAACCACATACGGAAGTCTAACGACTAATATGTGGATATAGTATTGGTTTGGGTCTCTGTAAACCGCCGCTTACACCATATGAACTGCCTGCCTACGATACCTTGGCTGTAATAGACATTTTTGAAATATTCACTGTTTAACCACATACGGCACTTAATAAGTGACTATATTAATGCATTGGGCCTCTGTAAAACGCTGCATATTCGATATGAACTTTGTGCCTCTAATAGTTTGGCTGTAACGGACACTTTTGGAATATTAGGTGTTCAACCACATGGGGCAGTCCAACGCTTAATAAGTGATTATATTAATGCTTTGGGCCTTTGTAAAACGCTGCATATTCGATATGAACTTTGTGCCTCTAATAGTTTGGCTGTAACGGACACTTTTGGAATATTAGGTGTTCAGCCACATGAGGCAGTCCAACTCTTAATAAGTGACTATATTAATGCATTGGGCCTCTGTAAAACGCTGCATATTCGATATGAACTTTGTGCCTCTAATAGTTTGGCTGTAACGGACACTTTTGGAATATTAGCTGTTTAACCACATGGGGCAGTCCAACGCTTAATATGTGGTTAAAGTAATGCTTTGGGACTCTGTATAACGCTGCATATACAATATGAACTCTGTGTCTCTAATAGTTTGGCTGTAACGGACACTTTTGGAATATTATGTGTTCAAACACATGTTGCAGTCCAATGCTTAATATTTGATTATATTAATGCTTTGGGACTCTGTATAACGCTGCATATACAAAATGAGCACTGTGCCTCTAATAGTTTGGCTGTAACAAACACTTTTGGAATATTATGTGTTCAAACACATGTTGCAGTCCAATGCTTAATATTTGATTATATTAATGCTTTGGGACTCTGTATAACGCTGCATATACAGTATGAACTCTGTGCCTTTTATAGTTAGGCTGTAACTGACATTTTTGGAATATTAGGTGTTCAACAACATGGGGTTGTCGATCGCTTTATATGTGGATATAGTAATGGTTTGGGACTCTGTATAGCGCTGCATATACAAAATGAGCACTGTGCCTCTAATAGTTTGGCTGTAACGGACATTTTTGGAATATTAGGTGTTCAGCCACATGGGGCAGTCCAACGCTTAATAAGTGACTATATTAATGCTTTGGGCCTCTGTAAAACGCTGCATATTCGATATGAACTTTGTGCCTCTAATAGTTTGGCTGTAACGGACACTTTTGGAATATTAGGTGTTCAACCACATGGGGCAGTCCAACGCTTAATAAGTGACTATATTAATGCTTTGGGCCTCTGTATAACGCTGCATATACGATATGAACTTTGTGACTCTAATAGTATGGCTGTAACGGACACTTTTGGAATATTAGGTGTTCAACCACATGGGGCAGTCCAACGCATAATAAGTGATTATATTAATGCTTTGGGCCTCTGTAAAACGCTGCATATTCGATATGAACTTTGTGCCTCTTATAGTTTGGCTGTAACGGACATTTTTGAAATATTCACTGTTCAACCACATAGGGCAGTCTAACGCCTAATATGTGGACATAGTAATGGTTTGGGGCTCTGTTAAATGCCGCATATACAATATGAACTGCCTGCCAACGATACCTTGGCTGTAATAGACATTTTTGAAATATTCACTGTTCAACCACATGGGGCAGTCTAACGCTTAATATGAGAATATAGTAATGGTTTGGGGCTCTGTATAACGCCGCATACACAATATGAACTGCCTGCTAACGATAGTTTGGCTATAACAGACATTTTTGAAATATTCACTATTTAACCACATGGGGCAGTCTAACGCTTAATATGTGATTATATTAATGTTTTGGGACTCTGTATAACGCTGCATATACAGTATGAACTCTGTGCCTTTTATAGTTAGGCTGTAACTGACATTTTTGGAATATTAATTGTTCAACAACATGGGGTTGTCGATCGCTAAATATGTGGTTATAGTAATGCTTTGGGCCTCTGTATAACGCTGCATATACAATATGAACTTTGTGCCTCTAATAGTTTGGCTGTAACGGACATTTTTGGAATATTAGGTGTTCAACCACATGGGTCAGTCTAACGCTTAATATGTGGATATAGTAAAAATTGGGGCTCTGTGTAACCCCGCATACACAATATGAACAGCCTGCCTACGATAGTTTGTTTAAAACAGACATTTTTGAAATATTCACTGTTCAACCACATAGGGCAGTCTAACGCCTAATATGTGGATATTGTAATGGTTTGGGGCTCTGTTAAATGCCGCATATACAATATGAACTGCCTGCCTACGATACCTTGGCTGTAATAGATATTTTTGTAATATTCACTGTTCAAATACATTGGGTAGTCTAACGCCTAATATGTGGATATAGTAATGGTTTGGGGCTCTGTATAACCCCGCATACACAATATGAACAGCCTGCCTACGATAGTTTGGCTAAAACAGACATTTTTGAAATATTCAATGTTCAACCACATGGGGCAGTCTAACGCTTAATATGTGAATATAGTAATGGTTTGGGGCTCTGTTTAACGCCGCATACATTATATGAACTGCCTGCCTACGATAGTTTGGCTATAACAGACATTTTTGAAATATTCACTGTTCAACCACATGGGGCAGTCTAACGCCTAATATGTGGATATAGTAATGGTTTGGGGCTCTGTATAACCCCGCATGCACAATATGAACTGCCTGCCTACGATAGTTTGGCTATAACAGACATTTTTCAATTATTTACTGTTCAACTACATAGGGCAGTCTAACGCCTAATATGTGGATATAGTAATGGTTTGGGGCTCTGTTAAATGCCGCATATACAATATGAACTGCCTGCCTACGATACCTTGGCTGTAATAGACATTTTTGAAATATTCAATGTTCAACCACATGGGGCAGTCTAACGCTTAATATGTGAATATAGTAATGGTTTGGGGCTCTGTTAAACGCCGCATACACAATATGAACTGCCTGCCTACGATACCTTGGCTGTAATAGACATTTTTGAAATATTCACTGTTCAACCACATGGGGCAGTCTAACGCCTAATATGTGGATATAGTAATGGTTTGGGACTCTGTTTAACGCCGCATACATTATATGAACTGCCTGCCTACGATAGTTTGGCTATAACAGACATTTTTGAAATATTCACTGTTCAACCACATGGGGCAGTCTAACGCCTAATATGTGGATATAGTAATGGTTTGGGGCTCTGTATAACCCCGCATACACAATATGAACTGCCTGCTTACGGTAGTTTGGCTATAACAGACACTTTTGAAATATTCACTGTTTAACCACATACGGAAGTCTAACGACTAATATGTGGATATAGTATTGGTTTGGGTCTCTGTAAACCGCCGCTTACACCATATGAACTGCCTGCCTACGATACCTTGGCTGTAATAGACATTTTTGAAATATTCACTGTTTAACCACATACGGCACTTAATAAGTGACTATATTAATGCATTGGGCCTCTGTAAAACGCTGCATATTCGATATGAACTTTGTGCCTCTAATAGTTTGGCTGTAACGGACACTTTTGGAATATTAGCTGTTTAACCACATGGGGCAGTCCAACGCTTAATATGTGGTTAAAGTAATGCTTTGGGACTCTGTATAACGCTGCATATACAATATGAACTCTGTGTCTCTAATAGTTTGGCTGTAACGGACACTTTTGGAATATTATGTGTTCAAACACATGTTGCAGTCCAATGCTTAATATTTGATTATATTAATGCTTTGGGACTCTGTATAACGCTGCATATACAAAATGAGCACTGTGCCTCTAATAGTTTGGCTGTAACAAACACTTTTGGAATATTATGTGTTCAAACACATGTTGCAGTCCAATGCTTAATATTTGATTATATTAATGCTTTGGGACTCTGTATAACGCTGCATATACAGTATGAACTCTGTGCCTTTTATAGTTAGGCTGTAACTGACATTTTTGGAATATTAGGTGTTCAACAACATGGGGTTGTCGATCGCTTTATATGTGGATATAGTAATGGTTTGGGACTCTGTATAGCGCTGCATATACAAAATGAGCACTGTGCCTCTAATAGTTTGGCTGTAACGGACATTTTTGGAATATTAGGTGTTCAGCCACATGGGGCAGTCCAACGCTTAATAAGTGACTATATTAATGCTTTGGGCCTCTGTAAAACGCTGCATATTCGATATGAACTTTGTGCCTCTAATAGTTTGGCTGTAACGGACACTTTTGGAATATTAGGTGTTCAACCACATGGGGCAGTCCAACGCTTAATAAGTGACTATATTAATGCTTTGGGCCTCTGTATAACGCTGCATATACGATATGAACTTTGTGACTCTAATAGTATGGCTGTAACGGACACTTTTGGAATATTAGGTGTTCAACCACATGGGGCAGTCCAACGCATAATAAGTGATTATATTAATGCTTTGGGCCTCTGTAAAACGCTGCATATTCGATATGAACTTTGTGCCTCTTATAGTTTGGCTGTAACGGACATTTTTGAAATATTCACTGTTCAACCACATAGGGCAGTCTAACGCCTAATATGTGGACATAGTAATGGTTTGGGGCTCTGTTAAATGCCGCATATACAATATGAACTGCCTGCCAACGATACCTTGGCTGTAATAGACATTTTTGAAATATTCACTGTTCAACCACATGGGGCAGTCTAACGCTTAATATGAGAATATAGTAATGGTTTGGGGCTCTGTATAACGCCGCATACACAATATGAACTGCCTGCTAACGATAGTTTGGCTATAACAGACATTTTTGAAATATTCACTATTTAACCACATGGGGCAGTCTAACGCTTAATATGTGATTATATTAATGTTTTGGGACTCTGTATAACGCTGCATATACAGTATGAACTCTGTGCCTTTTATAGTTAGGCTGTAACTGACATTTTTGGAATATTAATTGTTCAACAACATGGGGTTGTCGATCGCTAAATATGTGGTTATAGTAATGCTTTGGGCCTCTGTATAACGCTGCATATACAATATGAACTTTGTGCCTCTAATAGTTTGGCTGTAACGGACATTTTTGGAATATTAGGTGTTCAACCACATGGGTCAGTCTAACGCTTAATATGTGGATATAGTAATAATTTGGGGCTCTGTGTAACCCCGCATACACAATATGAACAGCCTGCCTACGATAGTTTGTTTAAAACAGACATTTTTGAAATATTCACTGTTCAACCACATAGGGCAGTCTAACGCCTAATATGTGGATATTGTAATGGTTTGGGGCTCTGTTAAATGCCGCATATACAATATGAACTGCCTGCCTACGATACCTTGGCTGTAATAGATATTTTTGTAATATTCACTGTTCAAATACATTGGGTAGTCTAACGCCTAATATGTGGATATAGTAATGGTTTGGGGCTCTGTATAACCCCGCATACACAATATGAACAGCCTGCCTACGATAGTTTGGCTAAAACAGACATTTTTGAAATATTCAATGTTCAACCACATGGGGCAGTCTAACGCTTAATATGTGAATATAGTAATGGTTTGGGGCTCTGTTTAACGCCGCATACATTATATGAACTGCCTGCCTACGATAGTTTGGCTATAACAGACATTTTTGAAATATTCACTGTTCAACCACATGGGGCAGTCTAACGCCTAATATGTGGATATAGTAATGGTTTGGGGCTCTGTATAACCCCGCATGCACAATATGAACTGCCTGCCTACGATAGTTTGGCTATAACAGACATTTTTCAATTATTTACTGTTCAACTACATAGGGCAGTCTAACGCCTAATATGTGGATATAGTAATGGTTTGGGGCTCTGTTAAATGCCGCATATACAATATGAACTGCCTACCTACGATACCTTGGCTGTAATAGACATTTTTGAAATATTCACTGTTCAACCACATAGGGCAGTCTAACGCCTAATATGTGGATATAGTAATGGTTTGGGGCTCTGTTAAATGCCGCATATACAATATGAACTGCCTGCCTACGATACCTTGGCTGTAATTGACATTTTTGAAATATTCACTGTTCAAATACATTGGGTAGTCTAACGCCTAATATGTGGATATAGTAATGGTTTGGGGCTCTGTATAACCCCGCATACACAATATGAACAGCCTGCCTACGATAGTTTGGCTAAAACAGACATTTTTGAAATATTCAATGTTCAACCACATGGGGCAGTCTAACGCTTAATATGTGAATATAGTAATGGTTTGGGGCTCTGTTAAACGCCGCATACACAATATGAACTGCCTGCCTACGATACCTTGGCTGTAATAGACATTTTTGAAATATTCACTGTTCAACCACATGGGGCAGTCTAACGCCTAATATGTGGATATAGTAATGGTTTGGGACTCTGTTTAACGCCGCATACATTATATGAACTGCCTGCCTACGATAGTTTGGCTATAACAGACATTTTTGAAATATTCACTGTTCAACCACATGGGGCAGTCTAACGCCTAATATGTGGATATAGTAATGGTTTGGGGCTCTGTATAACCCCGCATACACAATATGAACTGCCTGCTTACGGTAGTTTGGCTATAACAGACACTTTTGAAATATTCACTGTTTAACCACATACGGAAGTCTAACGACTAATATGTGGATATAGTATTGGTTTGGGTCTCTGTAAACCGCCGCTTACACCATATGAACTGCCTGCCTACGATACCTTGGCTGTAATAGACATTTTTGAAATATTCACTGTTTAACCACATACGGCACTTAATAAGTGACTATATTAATGCATTGGGCCTCTGTAAAACGCTGCATATTCGATATGAACTTTGTGCCTCTAATAGTTTGGCTGTAACGGACACTTTTGGAATATTAGGTGTTCAACCACATGGGGCAGTCCAACGCTTAATAAGTGATTATATTAAAGCTTTGGGCTTCTGTAAAACGCTGCATATTCGATATGAACTTTGTGCCTCTAATAGTTTGGCTGTAACGGACACATTTGGAATATTAGGTGTTCAACCACATGGGGCAGTCCAACTCTTAATAAGTGACCATATTAATGCATTGGGCCTTTGTAAAACGCTGCATATTCGATATGAACTTTGTGCCTCTAATAGTTTGGCTGTAACGGACACTTTTGGAATATTAGGTGTTCAGCCACATGAGGCAGTCCAACTCTTAATAAGTGACTATATTAATGCATTGGGCCTCTGTAAAACGCTGCATATTCGATATGAACTTTGTGCCTCTAATAGTTTGGCTGTAACGGACACATTTGGAATATTAGGTGTTCAACCACATGGGGCAGTCCAACTCTTAATAAGTGACCATATTAATGCATTGGGCCTCTGTAAAACGCTGCATATTCGATATGAACTTTGTGCCTCTAATAGTTTGGCTGTAACGGACACATTTGGAATATTAGGTGTTCAACCACATGGGGCAGTCCAACTCTTAATAAGTGACCATATTAATGCATTGGGCCTTTGTAAAACGCTGCATATTCGATATGAACTTTGTGCCTCTAATAGTTTGGCTGTAACGGACACTTTTGGAATATTAGGTGTTCAGCCACATGAGGCAGTCCAACTCTTAATAAGTGACTATATTAATGCATTGGGCCTCTGTAAAACGCTGCATATTCGATATGAACTTTGTGCCTCTAATAGTTTGGCTGTAACGGACACTTTTGGAATATTAGGTGTTCAACCACATGGGGCAGTCCAACTCTTAATAAGTGACTATATTAATGCTTTGGGCCTCTGTAAAACGCTGCATATTCGATATGAACTTTGTGCCTCTTATAGTTTGGCTGTAACGGACATTTTTGAAATATTCACTGTTCAACCACATAGGGCAGTCTAACGCCTAATATGTGGACATAGTAATGGTTTGGGGCTCTGTTAAATGCCGCATATACAATATGAACTGCCTGCCAACGATACCTTGGCTGTAATAGACATTTTTGAAATATTCACTGTTCAACCACATGGGGCAGTCTAACGCTTAATATGAGAATATAGTAATGGTTTGGGGCTCTGTATAACGCCGCATACACAATATGAACTGCCTGCTAACGATAGTTTGGCTATAACAGACATTTTTGAAATATTCACTATTTAACCACATGGGGCAGTCTAACGCTTAATATGTGATTATATTAATGTTTTGGGACTCTGTATAACGCTGCATATACAGTATGAACTCTGTGCCTTTTATAGTTAGGCTGTAACTGACATTTTTGGAATATTAATTGTTCAACAACATGGGGTTGTCGATCGCTAAATATGTGGTTATAGTAATGCTTTGGGCCTCTGTATAACGCTGCATATACAATATGAACTTTGTGCCTCTAATAGTTTGGCTGTAACGGACATTTTTGGAATATTAGGTGTTCAACCACATGTTTCAGTCTAACGCTTAATATGTGGATATAGTAATAATTTGGGGCTCTGTGTAACCCCGCATACACAATATGAACAGCCTGCCTACGATAGTTTGTTTAAAACAGACATTTTTGAAATATTCACTGTTCAACCACATAGGGCAGTCTAACGCCTAATATGTGGATATTGTAATGGTTTGGGGCTCTGTTAAATGCCGCATATACAATATGAACTGCCTGCCTACGATACCTTGGCTGTAATAGATATTTTTGTAATATTCACTGTTCAAATACATTGGGTAGTCTAACGCCTAATATGTGGATATAGTAATGGTTTGGGGCTCTGTATAACCCCGCATACACAATATGAACAGCCTGCCTACGATAGTTTGGCTAAAACAGACATTTTTGAAATATTCAATGTTCAACCACATGGGGCAGTCTAACGCTTAATATGTGAATATAGTAATGGTTTGGGGCTCTGTTTAACGCCGCATACATTATATGAACTGCCTGCCTACGATAGTTTGGCTATAACAGACATTTTTGAAATATTCACTGTTCAACCACATGGGGCAGTCTAACGCCTAATATGTGGATATAGTAATGGTTTGGGGCTCTGTATAACCCCGCATGCACAATATGAACTGCCTGCCTACGATAGTTTGGCTATAACAGACATTTTTCAATTATTTACTGTTCAACTACATAGGGCAGTCTAACGCCTAATATGTGGATATAGTAATGGTTTGGGGCTCTGTTAAATGCCGCATATACAATATGAACTGCCTGCCTACGATACCTTGGCTGTAATAGACATTTTTGAAATATTCACTGTTCAACCACATAGGGCAGTCTAACGCCTAATATGTGGATATAGTAATGGTTTGGGGCTCTGTTAAATGCCGCATATACAATATGAACTGCCTGCCTACGATACCTTGGCTGTAATTGACATTTTTGAAATATTCACTGTTCAAATACATTGGGTAGTCTAACGCCTAATATGTGGATATAGTAATGGTTTGGGGCTCTGTATAACCCCGCATACACAATATGAACAGCCTGCCTACGATAGTTTGGCTAAAACAGACATTTTTGAAATATTCAATGTTCAACCACATGGGGCAGTCTAACGCTTAATATGTGAATATAGTAATGGTTTGGGGCTCTGTTAAACGCCGCATACACAATATGAACTGCCTGCCTACGATACCTTGGCTGTAATAGACATTTTTGAAATATTCACTGTTCAACCACATGGGGCAGTCTAACGCCTAATATGTGGATATAGTAATGGTTTGGGGCTCTGTATAACCCCGCATACACAATATGAACTGCCTGCTTACGGTAGTTTGGCTATAACAGACACTTTTGAAATATTCACTGTTTAACCACATACGGAAGTCTAACGACTAATATGTGGATATAGTATTGGTTTGGGTCTCTGTAAACCGCCGCTTACACCATATGAACTGCCTGCCTACGATACCTTGGCTGTAATAGACATTTTTGAAATATTCACTGTTTAACCACATACGGCACTTAATAAGTGACTATATTAATGCATTGGGCCTCTGTAAAACGCTGCATATTCGATATGAACTTTGTGCCTCTAATAGTTTGGCTGTAACGGACACTTTTGGAATATTAGGTGTTCAACCACATGGGGCAGTCCAACGCTTAATAAGTGATTATATTAATGCTTTGGGCCTCTGTAAAACGCTGCATATACGATATGAACTTTGTGCCTCTAATAGTTTGGCTGTAACGGACACTTTTGGAATATTAGGTGTTCAACCACATGGGGCAGTCCAACGCTTAATAAGTGATTATATTAATGCTTTGGGCCTTTGTAAAACGCTGCATATTCGATATGAACTTTGTGCCTCTAATAGTTTGGCTGTAACGGACACTTTTGGAATATTAGGTGTTCAGCCACATGAGGCAGTCCAACTCTTAATAAGTGACTATATTAATGCATTGGGCCTCTGTAAAACGCTGCATATTCGATATGAACTTTGTGCCTCTAATAGTTTGGCTGTAACGGACACTTTTGGAATATTAGCTGTTTAACCACATGGGGCAGTCCAACGCTTAATATGTGGTTAAAGTAATGCTTTGGGACTCTGTATAACGCTGCATATACAATATGAACTCTGTGTCTCTAATAGTTTGGCTGTAACGGACACTTTTGGAATATTATGTGTTCAAACACATGTTGCAGTCCAATGCTTAATATTTGATTATATTAATGCTTTGGGACTCTGTATAACGCTGCATATACAAAATGAGCACTGTGCCTCTAATAGTTTGGCTGTAACGGACACTTTTGGAATATTATGTGTTCAAACACATGTTGCAGTCCAATGCTTAATATTTGATTATATTAATGCTTTGGGACTCTGTATAACGCTGCATATACAGTATGAACTCTGTGCCTTTTATAGTTAGGCTGTAACTGACATTTTTGGAATATTAGGTGTTCAACAACATGGGGTTGTCGATCGCTTTATATGTGGATATAGTAATGGTTTGGGACTCTGTATAGCGCTGCATATTCAAAATGAGCACTGTGCCTCTAATAGTTTGGCTGTAACGGACATTTTTGGAATATTAGGTGTTCAGCCACATGGGGCAGTCCAACGCTTAATAAGTGACTATATTAATGCTTTGGGCCTCTGTAAAACGCTGCATATTCGATATGAACTTTGTGCCTCTAATAGTTTGGCTGTAACGGACACTTTTGGAATATTAGGTGTTCAACCACATGGGGCAGTCCAACGCTTAATAAGTGACTATATTAATGCTTTGGGCCTCTGTATAACGCTGCATATACGATATGAACTTTGTGACTCTAATAGTATGGCTGTAACGGACACTTTTGGAATATTAGGTGTTCAACCACATGGGGCAGTCCAACGCATAATAAGTGATTATATTAATGCTTTGGGCCTCTGTAAAACGCTGCATATTCGATATGAACTTTGTGCCTCTTATAGTTTGGCTGTAACGGACATTTTTGAAATATTCACTGTTCAACCACATAGGGCAGTCTAACGCCTAATATGTGGACATAGTAATGGTTTGGGGCTCTGTTAAATGCCGCATATACAATATGAACTGCCTGCCAACGATACCTTGGCTGTAATAGACATTTTTGAAATATTCACTGTTCAACCACATGGGGCAGTCTAACGCTTAATATGAGAATATAGTAATGGTTTGGGGCTCTGTATAACGCCGCATACACAATATGAACTGCCTGCTAACGATAGTTTGGCTATAACAGACATTTTTGAAATATTCACTATTTAACCACATGGGGCAGTCTAACGCTTAATATGTGATTATATTAATGTTTTGGGACTCTGTATAACGCTGCATATACAGTATGAACTCTGTGCCTTTTATAGTTAGGCTGTAACTGACATTTTTGGAATATTAATTGTTCAACAACATGGGGTTGTCGATCGCTAAATATGTGGTTATAGTAATGCTTTGGGCCTCTGTATAACGCTGCATATACAATATGAACTTTGTGCCTCTAATAGTTTGGCTGTAACGGACATTTTTGGAATATTAGGTGTTCAACCACATGGGTCAGTCTAACGCTTAATATGTGGATATAGTAATAATTTGGGGCTCTGTGTAACCCCGCATACACAATATGAACAGCCTGCCTACGATAGTTTGTTTAAAACAGACATTTTTGAAATATTCACTGTTCAACCACATAGGGCAGTCTAACGCCTAATATGTGGATATTGTAATGGTTTGGGGCTCTGTTAAATGCCGCATATACAATATGAACTGCCTGCCTACGATACCTTGGCTGTAATAGATATTTTTGTAATATTCACTGTTCAAATACATTGGGTAGTCTAACGCCTAATATGTGGATATAGTAATGGTTTGGGGCTCTGTATAACCCCGCATACACAATATGAACAGCCTGCCTACGATAGTTTGGCTAAAACAGACATTTTTGAAATATTCAATGTTCAACCACATGGGGCAGTCTAACGCTTAATATGTGAATATAGTAATGGTTTGGGGCTCTGTTTAACGCCGCATACATTATATGAACTGCCTGCCTACGATAGTTTGGCTATAACAGACATTTTTGAAATATTCACTGTTCAACCACATGGGGCAGTCTAACGCCTAATATGTGGATATAGTAATGGTTTGGGGCTCTGTATAACCCCGCATGCACAATATGAACTGCCTGCCTACGATAGTTTGGCTATAACAGACATTTTTCAATTATTTACTGTTCAACTACATAGGGCAGTCTAACGCCTAATATGTGGATATAGTAATGGTTTGGGGCTCTGTTAAATGCCGCATATACAATATGAACTGCCTGCCTACGATACCTTGGCTGTAATAGACATTTTTGAAATATTCACTGTTCAACCACATAGGGCAGTCTAACGCCTAATATGTGGATATAGTAATGGTTTGGGGCTCTGTTAAATGCCGCATATACAATATGAACTGCCTGCCTACGATACCTTGGCTGTAATTGACATTTTTGAAATATTCACTGTTCAAATACATTGGGTAGTCTAACGCCTAATATGTGGATATAGTAATGGTTTGGGGCTCTGTATAACCCCGCATACACAATATGAACAGCCTGCCTACGATAGTTTGGCTAAAACAGACATTTTTGAAATATTCAATGTTCAACCACATGGGGCAGTCTAACGCTTAATATGTGAATATAGTAATGGTTTGGGGCTCTGTTAAACGCCGCATACACAATATGAACTGCCTGCCTACGATACCTTGGCTGTAATAGACATTTTTGAAATATTCACTGTTCAACCACATGGGGCAGTCTAACGCCTAATATGTGGATATAGTAATGGTTTGGGACTCTGTTTAACGCCGCATACATTATATGAACTGCCTGCCTACGATAGTTTGGCTATAACAGACATTTTTGAAATATTCACTGTTCAACCACATGGGGCAGTCTAACGCCTAATATGTGGATATAGTAATGGTTTGGGGCTCTGTATAACCCCGCATACACAATATGAACTGCCTGCTTACGGTAGTTTGGCTATAACAGACACTTTTGAAATATTCACTGTTTAACCACATACGGAAGTCTAACGACTAATATGTGGATATAGTATTGGTTTGGGTCTCTGTAAACCGCCGCTTACACCATATGAACTGCCTGCCTACGATACCTTGGCTGTAATAGACATTTTTGAAATATTCACTGTTTAACCACATACGGCACTTAATAAGTGACTATATTAATGCATTGGGCCTCTGTAAAACGCTGCATATTCGATATGAACTTTGTGCCTCTAATAGTTTGGCTGTAACGGACACTTTTGGAATATTAGGTGTTCAACCACATGGGGCAGTCCAACGCTTAATAAGTGATTATATTAATGCTTTGGGCCTCTGTAAAACGCTACATATACGATATGAACTTTGTGCCTCTAATAGTTTGGCTGTAATGGACACTTTTGGAATATTAGGTGTTCAACCACATGGGGCAGTCCAACGCTTAATAAGTGATTATATTAATGCTTTGGGCCTTTGTAAAACGCTGCATATTCGATATGAACTTTGTGCCTCTAATAGTTTGGCTGTAACGGACACTTTTGGAATATTAGGTGTTCAGCCACATGAGGCAGTCCAACTCTTAATAAGTGACTATATTAATGCATTGGGCCTCTGTAAAACGCTGCATATTCGATATGAACTTTGTGCCTCTAATAGTTTGGCTGTAACGGACACTTTTGGAATATTAGCTGTTTAACCACATGGGGCAGTCCAACGCTTAATATGTGGTTAAAGTAATGCTTTGGGACTCTGTATAACGCTGCATATACAATATGAACTCTGTGTCTCTAATAGTTTGGCTGTAACGGACACTTTTGGAATATTATGTGTTCAAACACATGTTGCAGTCCAATGCTTAATATTTGATTATATTAATGCTTTGGGACTCTGTATAACGCTGCATATACAAAATGAGCACTGTGCCTCTAATAGTTTGGCTGTAACGGACACTTTTGGAATATTATGTGTTCAAACACATGTTGCAGTCCAATGCTTAATATTTGATTATATTAATGCTTTGGGACTCTGTATAACGCTGCATATACAGTATGAACTCTGTGCCTTTTATAGTTAGGCTGTAACTGACATTTTTGGAATATTAGGTGTTCAACAACATGGGGTTGTCGATCGCTTTATATGTGGATATAGTAATGGTTTGGGACTCTGTATAGCGCTGCATATACAAAATGAGCACTGTGCCTCTAATAGTTTGGCTGTAACGGACATTTTTGGAATATTAGGTGTTCAGCCACATGGGGCAGTCCAACGCTTAATAAGTGACTATATTAATGCTTTGGGCCTCTGTATAACGCTGCATATACGATATGAACTTTGTGACTCTAATAGTATGGCTGTAACGGACACTTTTGGAATATTAGGTGTTCAACCACATGGGGCAGTCCAACGCTTAATAAGTGACTATATTAATGCTTTGGGCCTCTGTATAACGCTGCATATACGATATGAACTTTGTGACTCTAATAGTATGGCTGTAACGGACACTTTTGGAATATTAGGTGTTTAACCACATGGGGCAGTCCAACGCTTAATAAGTGACTATATTATTGCTTTGGGCCTCTGTATAACGCTGCATATTCAATATGAACTTTGTGCCTCTAATAGTTTGGCTGTAACGGACACTTTTGGAATATTAGGTGTTCAACCACATGGGGCAGTCCAACGCTTAATAAGTGATTATATTAAAGCTTTGGGCCTCTGTAAAACGCTGCATATTCGATATGAACTTTGTGCCTCTAATAGTTTGGCTGTAACGGACACATTTGGAATATTAGGTGTTCAACCACATGGGGCAGTCCAACTCTTAATAAGTGACCATATTAATGCATTGGGCCTTTGTAAAACGCTGCATATTCGATATGAACTTTGTGCCTCTAATAGTTTGGCTGTAACGGACACTTTTGGAATATTAGGTGTTCAGCCACATGAGGCAGTCCAACTCTTAATAAGTGACTATATTAATGCATTGGGCCTCTGTAAAACGCTGCATATTCGATATGAACTTTGTGCCTCTAATAGTTTGGCTGTAACGGACACTTTTGGAATATTAGGTGTTTAACCACATGGGGTAGTCCAACGCTTAATATGTGCTTAAAGTAATGCTTTGGGACTCTGTATAACGCTGCATATACAATATGAACTTTGTGTCTCTAATAGTTTGGCTGTAACGGACACTTTTGGAATATTATTTGTTCAAACACATGTTGCAGTCCAATGCTTAATATTTGATTATATTAATGCTTTGGGACTCTGTATAACGCTGCATATACAGTATGAATTCTGTGCCTTTTATAGTTAGGCTGTAACTGACATTTTTGGAATATTAGGTGTTCAACAACATGGGGTTGTCGATCGCTTTATATGTGGTTATAGTAATGGTTTGGGACTCTGTATAGCGCTGCATATACAAAATGAGCACTGTGCCTCTAATAGTTTGGCTGTAACGGACATTTTTGGAATATTAGGTGTTCAGCCACATGGGGCAGTCCAACGCTTAATAAGTGACTATATTGATGCTTTGGGACTCTGTAAAACGCTGCATATTCGATATGAACTTTGTGCCTCTAATAGTTTGGCTGTAACGGACACTTTTGGAATATTAGGTGTTCAACCACATGGGGCAGTCCAACGCTTAATAAGTGACTATATTATTGCTTTGGGCCTCTGTATAACGCTGCATATTCAATATGAACTTTGTGCCTCTAATAGTTTGGCTGTAACGGACACTTTTGGAATATTAGGTGTTCAACCACATGGGGCAGTCCAACGCTTAATAAGTGATTATATTAATGCTTTGGGCCTCTGTAAAACGCTGCATATTCGATATGAACTTTGTGCCTCTAATAGTTTAGCTGTAACGGACATTTTTGGAATATTAGGTGTTTAACCACATGGGGCAGTCCAACGCTTAATAAATGACTATATTAATGCTTTGGGACTCTGTAAAACGCTGCATATTCGATATGAACTTAGTGCCTCTAATAGTTTTGCTGTAACGGACACTTTTGGAATATTAGGTGTTCAACCACATGGGGCAGTTCAACGCTTAATAAGTGACTATATTAATGCTTTGGACCTCTTTAAAACGCTGCATATACGATATGAACTTTGTGCCTCTAATAGTATGGCTGTAACGGACACTTTTGGAATATTATTTGTTCAAACACATGTTGCAGTCCAATGCTTAATATTTGATTATATTAATGCTTTGGGACTCTGTATAACGCTGCATATACAATATGAACTCTGTGTCTCTAATAGTTTGGCTGTAACGGACACTTTTGGAATATTATTTGTTCAAACACATGTTGCAGTCCAATGCTTAATATTTGATTATATTAATGCTTTGGGACTCTGTATAACGCTGCATATACAGTATGAACTCTGTGCCTTTTATAGTTAGGCTGTAACTGACATTTTTGGAATATTAGGTGTTCAACAACATGGGGCAGTCCAACGCTTAATAAGTGACTATATTATTGCTTTGGGCCTCTGTATAACGCTGCATATTCAATATGAACTTTGTGCCTCTAATAGTTTGGCTGTAACGGACACTTTTGGAATATTAGGTGTTCAACCACATGGGGCAGTCCAACGCTTAATAAGTGATTATATTAATGCTTTGGGCCTCTGTAAAACGCTGCATATTCGATATGAACTTTGTGCCTCTAATAGTTTGGCTGTAACGGACACTTTTGGAATATTAGGTGTTCAACCACATGGGGCAGTCCAACGCTTAATAAGTGACTATATTATTGCTTTGGGCCTTTGTAAAACGCTGCATATTCGATATGAACTTTGTGCCTCTAATAGTTTGGCTGTAACGGACACTTTTGGAATATTAGGTGTTCAACCACATGGGGCAGTCCAACGCATAATAAGTGATTATATTAATGCTTTGGGCCTCTGTAAAACGCTGCATATTCGATATGAACTTTGTGCCTCTTATAGTTTGGCTGTAACGGACATTTTTGAAAAATTCACTGTTCAACCACATAGGGCAGTCTAACGCCTAATATGTGGACATAGTAATGGTTTGGGGCTCTGTTAAATGCCGCATATACAATATCAACTGCCTGCCAACGATACCTTGGCTGTAATAGACATTTTTGAAATATTCACTGTTCAACCACATGGGGCAGTCTAACGCTTAATATGAGAATATAGTAATGGTTTGAGGCTCTGTATAACGCCGCATACACAATATCAACTGCCTGCTAACGATAGTTTGGCTATAACAGACATTTTTGAAATATTCACTATTTAACCACATGGGGCAGTCTAACGCTTAATATGTGATTATATTAATGTTTTGGGACTCTGTATAACGCTGCATATACAGTATGAACTCTGTGCCTTTTATAGTTAGGCTGTAACTGACATTTTTGGAATATTAATTGTTCAACAACATGGGGTTGTCGATCGCTAAATATGTGGTTATAGTAATGCTTTGGGCCTCTGTATAACGCTGCATATACAATATGAACCTTGTGCCTCTAATAGTTTGGCTGTAACGGACATTTTTGGAATATTAGGTGTTCAACCACATGGGTCAGTCTAACGCTTAATATGTGGATATAGTAATAATTTGGGGCTCTGTGTAACCCCGCATACACAATATGAACAGCCTGCCTACGATAGTTTGTTTAAAACAGACATTTTTGAAATATTCACTGTTCAACCACATAGGGCAGTCTAACGCCTAATATGTGGATATTGTAATGGTTTGGGGCTCTGTTAAATGCCGCATATACAATATGAACTGCCTGCCTACGATACCTTGGCTGTAATAGATATTTTTGTAATATTCACTGTTCAAATACATTGGGTAGTCTAACGCCTAATATGTGGATATAGTAATGGTTTGGGGCTCTGTATAACCCCGCATACACAATATGAACAGCCAGCCTACGATAGTTTGGCTAAAACAGACATTTTTGAAATATTCAATGTTCAACCACATGGGGCAGTCTAACGCCTAATATGTGAATATAGTAATGGTTTGGGGCTCTGTTTAACGCCGCATACATTATATGAACTGCCTGCCTACGATAGTTTGGCTATAACAGACATTTTTGAAATATTCACTGTTCAACCACATGGGGCAGTCTAACGCCTAATATGTGGATATAGTAATGGTTTGGGGCTCTGTATAACCCCGCATGCACAATATGAACTGCCTGCCTACGATAGTTTGGCTATAACAGACATTTTTCAATTATTTACTGTTCAACTACATAGGGCAGTCTAACGCCTAATATGTGGATATAGTAATGGTTTGGGGCTCTGTTAAATGCCGCATATACAATATGAACTGCCTGCCTACGATACCTTGGCTGTAATAGACATTTTTGAAATATTCACTGTTCAACCACATAGGGCAGACTAACGCCTAATATGTGGATATAGTAATGGTTTGGGGCTCTGTTAAATGCCGCATATACAATATGAACTGCCTGCCTACGATACCTTGGCTGTAATTGACATTTTTGAAATATTCACTGTTCAAATACATTGGGTAGTCTAACGCCTAATATGTGGATATAGTAATGGTTTGGGGCTCTGTATAACCCCGCATACACAATATGAACAGCCTGCCTACGATAGTTTGGCTAAAACAGACATTTTTGAAATATTCAATGTTCAACCACATGGGGCAGTCTAACGCTTAATATGTGAATATAGTAATGGATTGGGGCTCTGTTAAACGCCGCATACACAATATGAACTGCCTGCCTACGATACCTTGGCTGTAATAGACATTTTTGAATTATTCACTGTTCAACCACATGGGGCAGTCTAACGCCTAATATGTGGATATAGTAATGGTTTGGGACTCTGTTTAACGCCGCATACATTATATGAACTGCCTGCCTACGATAGTTTGGCTATAACAGACATTTTTGAAATATTCACTGTTCAACCACATGGGGCAGTCTAACGCCTAATATGTGGATATAGTAATGGTTTGGGGCTCTGTATAACCCCGCATACACAATATGAACTGCCTGCTTACGGTAGTTTGGCTATAACAGACACTTTTGAAATATTCACTGTTTAACCACATACGGAAGTCTAACGACTAATATGTGGATATAGTATTGGTTTGGGTCTCTGTAAACCGCCGCTTACACCATATGAACTGCCTGCCTACGATACCTTGGCTGTAATAGACATTTTTGAAATATTCACTGTTTAACCACATACGGCACTTAATAAGTGACTATATTAATGCATTGGGCCTCTGTAAAACGCTGCATATTCGATATGAACTTTGTGCCTCTAATAGTTTGGCTGTAACGGACACTTTTGGAATATTAGGTGTTCAACCACATGGGGCAGTCCAACGCTTAATAAGTGATTATATTAATGCTTTGGGCCTCTGTAAAACGCTGCATATTCGATATGAACTTTGTGCCTCTAATAGTTTAGCTGTAACGGACATTTTTGGAATATTAGGTGTTTAACCACATGGGGCAGTCCAACGCTTAATAAATGACTATATTAATGCTTTGGGACTCTGTAAAACGCTGCATATTCGATATGAACTTAGTGCCTCTAATAGTTTTGCTGTAACGGACTCTTTTGGAATATTAGGTGTTCAACCACATGGGGCAGTTCAACGCTTAATAAGTGACTATATTAATGCTTTGGACCTCTTTAAAACGCTGCATATACGATATGAACTTTGTGCCTCTAATAGTATGGCTGTAACGGACACTTTTGGAATATTATTTGTTCAAACACATGTTGCAGTCCAATGCTTAATATTTGATTATATTAATGCTTTGGGACTCTGTATAACGCTGCATATACAATATGAACTCTGTGTCTCTAATAGTTTGGCTGTAACGGACACTTTTGGAATATTATTTGTTCAAACACATGTTGCAGTCCAATGCTTAATATTTGATTATATTAATGCTTTGGGACTCTGTATAACGCTGCATATACAGTATGAACTCTGTGCCTTTTATAGTTAGGCTGTAACTGACATTTTTGGAATATTAGGTGTTCAACAACATGGGGCAGTCCAACGCTTAATAAGTGACTATATTATTGCTTTGGGCCTCTGTATAACGCTGCATATTCAATATGAACTTTGTGCCTCTAATAGTTTGGCTGTAACGGACACTTTTGGAATATTAGGTGTTCAACCACATGGAGCAATCCAACGCTTAATAAGTGATTATATTAATGCTTTGGGCCTCTGTAAAACGCTGCATATTCGATATGAACTTTGTGCCTCTAATAGTTTGGCTGTAACGGACACTTTTGGAATATTAGGTGTTCAACCACATGGGGCAGTCCAACTCTTAATAAGTGACTATATTAATGCATTGGGCCTTTGTAAAACGCTGCATATTCGATATGAACTTTGTGCCTCTAATAGTTTGGCTGTAACGGACACTTTTTGAATATTAGGTGTTCAGCCACATGAGGCAGTCCAACTCTTAATAAGTGACTATATTAATGCATTGGGCCTCTGTAAAACGCTGCATATTCGATATGAACTTTGTGCCTCTAATAGTTTGGCTGTAACGGACACTTTTGGAATATTAGGTGTTCAACCACATGGGGCAGTCCAACGCTTAATAAGTGACTATATTAATGCT
The DNA here is from genome assembly GCA_963930825.1 of Silvanus unidentatus. Lineage (NCBI taxonomy): Eukaryota > Metazoa > Arthropoda > Insecta > Coleoptera > Silvanidae > Silvanus > Silvanus unidentatus. The sequence goes on along the minus strand of CAWVOD010000014.1, from coordinate 406,547 downwards.
TTGGGCCTCTGTATAACGCTGCATATACGATATGAACTTTGTGACTCTAATAGTTTGGCTGTAACGGACACTTTTGGAATATTAGGTGTTCAGCCACATGAGGCAGTCCAACTCTTAATAAGTGACTATATTAATGCATTGGGCCTCTGTAAAACGCTGCATATTCGATATGAACTTTGTGCCTCTAATAGTTTGGCTGTAACGGACACTTTTGGAATATTAGGTGTTTAACCACATGGGGCAGTCCAACGCTTAATATGTGGTTAAAGTAATGCTTTGGGACTCTGTATAACGCTGCATATACAATATGAACTCTGTGTCTCTAATAGTTTGGCTGTAACGGACACTTTTGGAATATTATTTGTTCAAACACATGTTGCAGTCCAATGCTTAATATTTGATTATATTAATGCTTTGGGACTCTGTATAACGCTGCATATACGATATGAACTTTGTGCCTCTAATAGTACGGCTGTAACGGACACTTTTGGAATATTAGGTGTTTAACCACATGGGGCAGTCCAACGCTTAATAAGTGACTATATTAAAGCATTGGGCCTCTGTATAACGCTGCATATACGATATGAACTTTGTAACTCTAATAGTACGGCTGTAACGGACACTTTTGGAATATTAGGTGTTTAACAACATAGGGCAGTCCAACGCTTAATAAGTGACTATATTAATGCTTTGGGCCTCTGTATAACGCTGCATATACGATATGAACTTTGTGCCTCTAAAAGTACGGCTGTAACAGACACTTTTGGAATATTAGGTGTTTAACCACATAGGGCAGTCCAACGCTTAATAAGTGACTATATTAATGCTTTGGGCCTCTGTATAACGCTGCATATACGATATGAACTTTGTGCCTCTAAAAGTACGGCTGTAACAGGCACTTTTGGAAAATTAGGTGTTTAACCACATAGGGCAGTCCAACGCTTAATAAGTGACTATATTAATGCTTTGGGCCTCTGTATAACGCTGCATATACGATATGAACTTTGTGCCTCTAATAGTACGGCTGTAACGGACACTTTTGGAATATTAGGTGTTTAACCATATGGGGCAGTCCAACGCTTAATAAGTGACTATATTAATGCTTTGGGCCTCTATACAACGCTGCATATGCAAAATGAGCACTGTGCCTCTAATAGTTTGGCTGTAACTGACATTGTTGGAATATTAGGTGTTCAGCCACATGGGGCAGTCCAACGCATAATAAGTGACTATATTAATGCATTGGGACTCTGTATAGCGCTGCATATACAAAATGAGCACTGTGCCTCTAATAGTTTGGCTGTAAAGGACATTTTTGGAATATTAGGTGTTTAGCCACATGGGGCAGTCCAACGCTTAATAAGTGACTATATTAATGCTTTTGGCCTCTGTAAAACTCTGCGTATTCGATATGAACTTTGTGCCTCTAATAGTTTAGCTGTAACGGATATTTTTGGAATATTAGGTGTTCAACCACATGGGGCAGTTCAACGCTTAATAAGTGACTATATTAATGCTTTGGGCCTCTGTAAAACGCTGCATATTCGATATGAACTTTGTGCCTCTAATAGTTTAGCTGTAACGGACATTTTTCGAATATAAGGTGTTCAACATCATGGGGTTGTCGATCGCTTAATATGTGGTTATAGTAATGCTTTGGGCCTCTGTATAACGCTGCATATACAAAATGAGCACTGTGCCTCTAATAGTATGGCTGTAACGGACATTTTTGGAATATTAGGTGTTCAGCCACATGGGGCAGTCCAACGCTTAATAAGTGACTATATTAATGCTTCGGGCCTCTGTAAAACGCTGCATATTCGATATGAACTTTGTGCCACTAATAGTTTGGCTGTAACGGACACTTTTGGAATATTAGGTGTTTAACCACATGGGGCAGTCCAACGCTTAATAAGTGACTATATTTATGCTTTGGGCCTTTGTATAACGCTGCATATACGATATGAACTTTGTGCCTCTAATAGTACCGCTGTAACGGACACTTTTGGAATATTAGGTGTTCAACCACATGGGGCAGTCCAACGCTTAATAAGTGACTATATTATTGCTTTGGGCCTCTGTATAACGCTGCATATTCAATATGAACTTTGTGCCTCTAATAGTTTGGCTGTAACGGACACTTTTGGAATATTAGGTGTTCAACCACATGGGGCAGTCCAACGCTTAATAAGTGATTATATTAATGCTTTGGGCCTCTGTAAAACGCTGCATATTCGATATGAACTTTGTGCCTCTAATAGTTTAGCTGTAACGGACATTTTTGAAATATTAGGTGTTTAACCACATGGGGCAGTCCAACGCTTAATAAATGACTATATTAATGCTTTGGGACTCTGTAAAACGCTGCATATTCGATATGAACTTAGTGCCTCTAATAGTTTTGCTGTAACGGACTCTTTTGGAATATTAGGTGTTCAACCACATGGGGCAGTTCAACGCTTAATAAGTGACTATATTAATGCTTTGGACCTCTTTAAAACGCTGCATATACGATATGAACTTTGTGCCTCTAATAGTATGGCTGTAACGGACACTTTTGGAATATTATTTGTTCAAACACATGTTGCAGTCCAATGCTTAATATTTGATTATATTAATGCTTTGGGACTTTGTATAACGCTGCATATACAATATGAACTCTGTGTCTCTAATAGTTTGGCTGTAACGGACACTTTTGGAATATTATTTGTTCAAACACATGTTGCAGTCCAATGCTTAATATTTGATTATATTAATGCTTTGGGACTCTGTATAACGCTGCATATACAGTATGAACTCTGTGCCTTTTATAGTTAGGCTGTAACTGACATTTTTGGAATATTAGGTGTTCAACAACATGGGGCAGTCCAACGCTTAATAAGTGACTATATTATTGCTTTGGGCCTCTGTATAACGCTGCATATTCAATATGAACTTTGTGCCTCTAATAGTTTGGCTGTAACGGACACTTTTGGAATATTAGGTGTTCAGCCACATGAGGCAGTCCAACTCTTAATAAGTGACTATATTAATGCTTTGGGCCTCTGTATAACGCTGCATATACGATATGAACTTTGTGCCTCTAAAAGTACGGCTGTAACAGGCACTTTTGGAAAATTAGGTGTTTAACCACATAGGGCAGTCCAACGCTTAATAAGTGACTATATTAATGCTTTGGGCCTCTGTATAACGCTGCATATACGATATGAACTTTGTGCCTCTAATAGTACGGCTGTAACGGACACTTTTGGAATATTAGGTGTTTAACCATATGTGGCAGTCCAACGCTTAATAAGTGACTATATTAATGCTTTGGGCCTCTGTATAACGCTGCATATACGATATGAACTTTGTGCCTCTAATAGTTTGGCTGTAACGGACACATTTGGAATATTAGGTGTATAACCACATGGGGCAGTCCAACGCTTAATAAGTGACTATATTAATGCTTTGATACTCTGTATAACGCTGCTTATTCGATATGAACTTTGTGCCTCTAAAAGTACGGCTGTAACAGACACTTTTGGAATATTAGGTGTTCAACCACATGGGGCAGTCCAACGCTTAATAAGTGATTATATTAATGCTTTGGGCCTCTGTATAACGCTGCATATACGATATGAACTTTGTGCCTCTAATAGTATGGCTGTAACGGACACTTTTGGAATATTAGGTGTTTAACCACATGGGGCAGTCCAACGCTTATGAAGTGACTATATTAATGCTTTGGGCCTCTGTATAACGCTGCATATACGATATGAACTTTGTGCCTCTAATAGTTTGGCTGTAACGGACACTTTTGGAATATTAGGTGTTCAACCACATGGGGCAGTCCAACGCTTAATAAGTAATTATATTAATGCTTTGGGCCTCTGTAAAACGCTGCATATTCGATATGAACTTTGTGCCTCTAATAGTTTGGCTGTAACGGACACTTTTGGAATATTAGGTGTTCAACCACATGGGGCAGTCCAACGCTTAATAAGTGATTATATTAATGCTTTGGTGTTTAACCACATGGGGCAGTCCAACGCTTAATAAGTGACTATATTAATGCTTCGGGCCTCTGTAAAACGCTGCATATTCGATATGAATTTTTTGCCTCTAATAGTTAGGCTGTAACGGACACATTTGGAATATTAGGTGTTGAACCACATGGGGCCGTCCAACGTTTAATAAGTGACTATATTAATGCTTTGGGCCTCTGTAAAACGCTGCATATTCGATATGAACTTTGTGCCTCTAATAGTTTGGCTGTAACGGACACTTTTGGAATATTAGGTGTTCAACCACATGGGGCAGTCCAACGCTTAATAAGTGACTATATTAATGCTTTGGGCCTCTGTATAACGCTGCATATACGATATGAACTTTGTGCCTCTAATAGTTTGGCTGTCACGGACACTTTTGGAATATTAGGTGTTTAACCACATGGGGCAGTCCAACGCTTAATAAGTGACTATATTAATGCTTTGGGCCTCTGTAAAACGTTGCATATTCGATATGAACTTTGTGCCTCTAATAGTTTGGCTGTAACGGACACTTTTGGAATATTAGGTATTCAACCCCATAGGGCAGTCCAACGCTTAATAAGTGACTATATTAATGATTTGGGTCCCTGTATAACGCTGCATATACGATATGAACTTTGTGTCTCTAATAGTACGGCTGTAACGGACACTTTTGGAATATTAGGTGTTTAACCATATGGGGCAGTCCAACGCTTAATAAGTGACTATATTAATGCTTTGGGCCTCTGTATAACGCTGCATATACGATATGAACTTTGTGCCTCTAATAGTTTGGCTGTAACGGACACATTTGGAATATTAGGTGTATAACCACATGGGACAGTCCAACGCTTAATAAGTGACTGTATTAATGCTTTGATACTCTGTATAACGCTGCATATACAAAATGAGCACTGTGCCTCTAATAGTTTGGCTGTAACGGACATTTTTGGAATATTAGGTGTTTAGCCACATGGGGCCGTCCAACGCTTAATAAGTGACTATATTAATGCTTTGGGCCTCTGTAAAACGCTGCATATTCGATATGAACTTTGTGCCTTTAATAAATTAGCTGTAACGGACATTTTTGGAATATTAGGTGTTCAACCACATGGGGCAGTCCAACGCATAATAAGTGATTATATTAATGCTTTGGGCCTCTGTATAACGCTGCATATACGATATGAACTTTGTGCCTCTAATAGTATGGCTGTAACGGACACTTTTGGAATATTAGGTGTTTAACCACATGGGGCAGTCCAACGCTTAATAAGTGACTATATTAATGCTTTGGGCCTCTGTAAAACGTTGCATATTCGATATGAACTTTGTGCCTCTAATAGTTTGGCTGTAACGGACACTTTTGGAATATTAGGTATTCAACCCCATAGGGCAGTCCAACGCTTAATAAGTGACTATATTAATGATTTGGGTCCCTGTATAACGCTGCATATACGATATGAACTTTGTGTCTCTAATAGTACGGCTGTAACGGACACTTTTGGAATATTAGGTGTTTAACCATATGGGGCAGTCCAACGCTTAATAAGTGACTATATTAATGCTTTGGGCCTCTGTATAACGCTGCATATACGATATGAACTTTGTGCCTCTAATAGTTTGGCTGTAACGGACACATTTGGAATATTAGGTGTATAACCACATGGGACAGTCCAACGCTTAATAAGTGACTTTATTAATGCTTTGATACTCTGTATAACGCTGCATATACAAAATGAGCACTGTGCCTCTAATAGTTTGGCTGTAACGGACATTTTTGGAATATTAGGTGTTTAGCCACATGGGGCCGTCCAACGCTTAATAAGTGACTATATTAATGCTTTGGGCCTCTGTAAAACGCTGCATATTCGATATGAACTTTGTGCCTTTAATAAATTAGCTGTAACGGACATTTTTGGAATATTAGGTGTTCAACCACATGGGGCAGTCCAACGCATAATAAGTGATTATATTAATGCTTTGGGCCTCTGTATAACGCTGCATATACGATATGAACTTTGTGCCTCTAATAGTATGGCTGTAACGGACACTTTTGGAATATTAGGTGTTTAACCACATGGGGCAGTCCAACGCTTAATAAGGGACTATATTAATGCTTTGGGCCTCTGTATAACGCTGCATATACGATATGAACTTTGTGCCTCTAATAGTTTGGCTGTAACGGACACTTTTGGAATATTAGGTGTTCAACCACATGGGGCAGTCCAGCGCTTAATATGTGGTTAAAGTAATGCTTTGGGCCTCTGTATAACGCTGCATATACGATATGAACTTTGTGCCTCTAATAGTACGGCTTTAACGGACACTTTTGGAATATTAGATGTTTAACCACATGGAGCAGTCCATCGCTTAATAAGTGACTATATTAATGCTTTGGGCCTCTGTATAACGCTGCATATACGATATGAACTTTGTGCCTCTAATAGGACGGCTGTAACGGACACTTTTGGAATATTAGGTGTTTAACCACATGGGGCAGTCCAACGCTTAATAAGTGACTATATTAATGCTTTGGGCCTCTGTATAACGCTGCATATACGATATGAACTTTGTGCCTCTAATAGTTTGGCTGTAACGGACACATTTGGAATATTAGGTGTATAACCACATAGGGCAGTCCAACGCTTAATAAGTGACTATATTAATGCTATGTGCCTCTGTAAAACGTTGCATATTCGATATGAATTTTGTGCCTCTAATAGTTTGGCTGTAACGGACACTTTTGGAATATTAGGTGTTTAACCACATGGGGCAGTCCAACGCTTAATAAGTGACTATATTAATGCTTTGGGTCTCTGTAAAACGCTGCATATACAATATGAACTTTGTGCCTCTAATAGTACGGCTGTAACGGACACTTTTGGAATATTAGGTGTTTAACCACATGGGGCAGTCCAACGCTTAATAAGTGACTATATTAATGCTTTGGGCCTCTGTAAAACGCTGCATATTCGATATGAACTTTGTGCCTCTAATAATTTGGCTGTAACGGACACTTTTGGAATATTTGGTGTTCATCCACATGGGGCAGTGCAACGCTTAATAAGTGACTATATTAATGCTTTGGGCCTCTGTATAACGCTGCATATACGATATGAACTTTGTGCCTCTAATAGTTTGGCTGTAACGGACACTTTTGGAATATTAGGTGTTCAACCACATGAGGCAGTCCAACGCTTAATATGTGGTTAAAGTAATGCTTTGGGACTCTGTAAAACGTTGCATATTCGATATGAATTTTGTGCCTCTAATAGTTTGGCTGTAACGGACACTTTTGGAATATTAGGTGTTTAACCACATGGGGCAGTCCAACGCTTAATAAGTGACTATATTAATGCTTTGGGTCTCTGTAAAACGCTGCATATTCGATATGAAGTTTGTGCTTCTAATAGTTTGGCTGTAACGGACACTTTTGGAATATTAGGTGTTCAACCACATGGGGCAGTCCAACGCTTAATAAGTGACTATATTAATGCTTTGGGCCTCTGTATAACGCTGCATATTCGATATGAACTTTGTGCCTCTAATAGTTTAGCTGTAACGGACATTTTTCGAATATAAGGTGTTCAACATCATGGGGTTGTCGATCGCTTAATATGTGGTTATAGTAATGCTTTGGGACTCTGTATAACGCTGCATATACAATATGAACTCTGTGTCTCTAATAGTTTGGCTGTAACGGACACTTTTGGAATATTATGTGTTCAAACACATGTTGCAGTCCAATGCTTAATATTTGATTATATTAATGCATTGGGACTCCGTATAACGCTGCATATACAAAATGAGCACTGTGCCTCTAATAGTATCGCTGTAACGGACATTTTTGGAATATTAGGTGTTCAGCCACATGGGGCAGTCCAGCGCTTAATAAGTGACTATATTAATGCTTTGGGCCTCTGTAAAACGCTGCATATTCGATATGAAGTTTGTGCTTCTAATAGTTTGGCTGTAACGGACACTTTTGGAATATTAGGTGTTCAACCACATGGGGCAGTCCAACGCTTAATAAGTGACTATATTAATGCTTTGGGCCTCTGTAAAACGTTGCATATTCGATATGAACTTTGTGCCTCTAATAGTTTGGCTGTAACATACATTTTTGGAATATTAGGTGTTTAGCCACATGGGGCCGTCCAACGCTTAATAAGTGACTATATTAATGCTTTGGGCCTCTGTTAAACGCTGCATATTCGATATGAAGTTTGTGCTTCTAATAGTTTGGCTGTAACGGACACTTTTGGAATATTAGGTGTTTAACCACATGGGGCAGTCCAACGCTTAATAAGTGACTATATTAATGCTTTGGGCCTCTGTAAAACGTTGCATATTCGATATGAACTTTGTGCCTCTAATAGTTTGGCTGTAACATACATTTTTGGAATATTAGGTGTTTAGCCACATGGGGCCGTCCAACGCTTAATAAGTGACTATATTAATGCTTTGGGCCTCTGTAAAACGCTGCATATTCGATATGAACTTTGTGCCTTTAATAGATTAGCTGTAACGGACATTTTTGGAATATTAGGTGTTCAACCACATGGGGCAGTCCAACGCTTAATAAGTGATTATATTAATGCTTTGGGCCTCTGTATAACGCTGCATATACGATATGAACTTTGTGCCTCTAATAGTATGGCTGTAACGGACACTTTTGGAATATTAGGTGTTTAACCACATGGGGCAGTCCAACGCTTAATAAGGGACTATATTAATGCTTTGGGCCTCTGTATAACGCTGCATATACGATATGAACTTTGTGCCTCTAATAGTTTGGCTGTAACGGACACTTTTGGAATATTAGGTGTTCAACCACATGGGGCAGTCCAGCGCTTAATATGTGGTTAAAGTAATGTTTTGTCCCTCTGTATAACGCTGCATATACGATATGAACTTTGTGCCTCTAATAGTTCCGCTTTAACGGACACTTTTGGAATATTAGATGTTTAACCACATGGAGCAGTCCAACGCTTAATAAGTGACTATATTAATGCTTTGGGCCTCTGTATAACGCTGCATATACGATATGAACTTTGTGCCTCTAATAGTACGGCTGTAACGGACACTTTTGGAATATTAGGTGTTTAACCACATGGGGCAGTCCAACGCTTAATATGTGGTTAAAGTAATGCTTTGGGACTCTGTATAACGCTGCATATACAATATGAACTCTGTGTCTCTAATAGTTTGGCTGTAACGGACACTTTTGGAATATTATTTGTTCAAACACATGTTGCAGTCCAATGCTTAATATTTGATTATATTAATGCTTTGGGACTCTGTATAACGCTGCATATACGATATGAACTTTGTGCCTCTAATAGTACGGCTGTAACGGACACTTTTGGAATATTAGGTGTTTAACCACATGGGGCAGTCCAACGCTTAATAAGTGACTATATTAAAGCATTGGGCCTCTGTATAACGCTGCATATACGATATGAACTTTGTAACTCTAATAGTACGGCTGTAACGGACACTTTTGGAATATTAGGTGTTTAACAACATAGGGCAGTCCAACGCTTAATAAGTGACTATATTAATGCTTTGGGCCTCTGTATAACGCTGCATATACGATATGAACTTTGTGCCTCTAAAAGTACGGCTGTAACAGACACTTTTGGAATATTAGGTGTTTAACCACATAGGGCAGTCCAACGCTTAATAAGTGACTATATTAATGCTTTGGGCCTCTGTATAACGCTGCATATACGATATGAACTTTGTGCCTCTAAAAGTACGGCTGTAACAGGCACTTTTGGAAAATTAGGTGTTTAACCACATAGGGCAGTCCAACGCTTAATAAGTGACTATATTAATGCTTTGGGCCTCTGTATAACGCTGCATATACGATATGAACTTTGTGCCTCTAATAGTACGGCTGTAACGGACACTTTTGGAATATTAGGTGTTTAACCATATGGGGCAGTCCAACGCTTAATAAGTGACTATATTAATGCTTTGGGCCTCTATACAACGCTGCATATGCAAAATGAGCACTGTGCCTCTAATAGTTTGGCTGTAACTGACATTGTTGGAATATTAGGTGTTCAGCCACATGGGGCAGTCCAACGCATAATAAGTGACTATATTAATGCATTGGGACTCTGTATAGCGCTGCATATACAAAATGAGCACTGTGCCTCTAATAGTTTGGCTGTAAAGGACATTTTTGGAATATTAGGTGTTTAGCCACATGGGGCAGTCCAACGCTTAATAAGTGACTATATTAATGCTTTTGGCCTCTGTAAAACTCTGCGTATTCGATATGAACTTTGTGCCTCTAATAGTTTAGCTGTAACGGATATTTTTGGAATATTAGGTGTTCAACCACATGGGGCAGTTCAACGCTTAATAAGTGACTATATTAATGCTTTGGGCCTCTGTAAAACGCTGCATATTCGATATGAACTTTGTGCCTCTAATAGTTTAGCTGTAACGGACATTTTTCGAATATAAGGTGTTCAACATCATGGGGTTGTCGATCGCTTAATATGTGGTTATAGTAATGCTTTGGGCCTCTGTATAACGCTGCATATACAAAATGAGCACTGTGCCTCTAATAGTATGGCTGTAACGGACATTTTTGGAATATTAGGTGTTCAGCCACATGGGGCAGTCCAACGCTTAATAAGTGACTATATTAATGCTTCGGGCCTCTGTAAAACGCTGCATATTCGAAATGAACTTTGTGCCACTAATAGTTTGGCTGTAACGGACACTTTTGGAATATTAGGTGTTTAACCACATGGGGCAGTCCAACGCTTAATAAGTGACTATATTTATGCTTTGGGCCTTTGTATAACGCTGCATATACGATATGAACTTTGTGCCTCTAATAGTACCGCTGTAACGGACACTTTTGGAATATTAGGTGTTCAACCACATGGGGCAGTCCAACGCTTAATAAGTGACTATATTATTGCTTTGGGCCTCTGTATAACGCTGCATATTCAATATGAACTTTGTGCCTCTAATAGTTTGGCTGTAACGGACACTTTTGGAATATTAGGTGTTCAACCACATGGGGCAGTCCAACGCTTAATAAGTGATTATATTAATGCTTTGGGCCTCTGTAAAACGCTGCATATTCGATATGAACTTTGTGCCTCTAATAGTTTAGCTGTAACGGACATTTTTGAAATATTAGGTGTTTAACCACATGGGGCAGTCCAACGCTTAATAAATGACTATATTAATGCTTTGGGACTCTGTAAAACGCTGCATATTCGATATGAACTTAGTGCCTCTAATAGTTTTGCTGTAACGGACTCTTTTGGAATATTAGGTGTTCAACCACATGGGGCAGTTCAACGCTTAATAAGTGACTATATTAATGCTTTGGACCTCTTTAAAACGCTGCATATACGATATGAACTTTGTGCCTCTAATAGTATGGCTGTAACGGACACTTTTGGAATATTATTTGTTCAAACACATGTTGCAGTCCAATGCTTAATATTTGATTATATTAATGCTTTGGGACTTTGTATAACGCTGCATATACAATATGAACTCTGTGTCTCTAATAGTTTGGCTGTAACGGACACTTTTGGAATATTATTTGTTCAAACACATGTTGCAGTCCAATGCTTAATATTTGATTATATTAATGCTTTGGGACTCTGTATAACGCTGCATATACAGTATGAACTCTGTGCCTTTTATAGTTAGGCTGTAACTGACATTTTTGGAATATTAGGTGTTCAACAACATGGGGCAGTCCAACGCTTAATAAGTGACTATATTATTGCTTTGGGCCTCTGTATAACGCTGCATATTCAATATGAACTTTGTGCCTCTAATAGTTTGGCTGTAACGGACACTTTTGGAATATTAGGTGTTCAGCCACATGAGGCAGTCCAACTCTTAATAAGTGACTATATTAATGCTTTGGGCCTCTGTATAACGCTGCATATACGATATGAACTTTGTGCCTCTAAAAGTACGGCTGTAACAGGCACTTTTGGAAAATTAGGTGTTTAACCACATAGGGCAGTCCAACGCTTAATAAGTGACTATATTAATGCTTTGGGCCTCTGTATAACGCTGCATATACGATATGAACTTTGTGCCTCTAATAGTACGGCTGTAACGGACACTTTTGGAATATTAGGTGTTTAACCATATGTGGCAGTCCAACGCTTAATAAGTGACTATATTAATGCTTTGGGCCTCTGTATAACGCTGCATATACGATATGAACTTTGTGCCTCTAATAGTTTGGCTGTAACGGACACATTTGGAATATTAGGTGTATAACCACATGGGGCAGTCCAACGCTTAATAAGTGACTATATTAATGCTTTGATACTCTGTATAACGCTGCTTATTCGATATGAACTTTGTGCCTCTAAAAGTACGGCTGTAACAGACACTTTTGGAATATTAGGTGTTCAACCACATGGGGCAGTCCAACGCTTAATAAGTGATTATATTAATGCTTTGGGCCTCTGTATAACGCTGCATATACGATATGAACTTTGTGCCTCTAATAGTATGGCTGTAACGGACACTTTTGGAATATTAGGTGTTTAACCACATGGGGCAGTCCAACGCTTATGAAGTGACTATATTAATGCTTTGGGCCTCTGTATAACGCTGCATATACGATATGAACTTTGTGCCTCTAATAGTTTGGCTGTAACGGACACTTTTGGAATATTAGGTGTTCAACCACATGGGGCAGTCCAACGCTTAATAAGTAATTATATTAATGCTTTGGGCCTCTGTAAAACGCTGCATATTCGATATGAACTTTGTGCCTCTAATAGTTTGGCTGTAACGGACACTTTTGGAATATTAGGTGTTCAACCACATGGGGCAGTCCAACGCTTAATAAGTGATTATATTAATGCTTTGGTGTTTAACCACATGGGGCAGTCCAACGCTTAATAAGTGACTATATTAATGCTTCGGGCCTCTGTAAAACGCTGCATATTCGATATGAATTTTTTGCCTCTAATAGTTAGGCTGTAACGGACACATTTGGAATATTAGGTGTTGAACCACATGGGGCCGTCCAACGTTTAATAAGTGACTATATTAATGCTTTGGGCCTCTGTAAAACGCTGCATATTCGATATGAACTTTGTGCCTCTAATAGTTTGGCTGTAACGGACACTTTTGGAATATTAGGTGTTCAACCACATGGGGCAGTCCAACGCTTAATAAGTGACTATATTAATGCTTTGGGCCTCTGTATAACGCTGCATATACGATATGAACTTTGTGCCTCTAATAGTTTGGCTGTAACGGACACTTTTGGAATATTAGGTGTTTAACCACATGGGGCAGTCCAACGCTTAATAAGTGACTATATTAATGCTTTGGGCCTCTGTAAAACGTTGCATATTCGATATGAACTTTGTGCCTCTAATAGTTTGGCTGTAACGGACACTTTTGGAATATTAGGTATTCAACCCCATAGGGCAGTCCAACGCTTAATAAGTGACTATATTAATGATTTGGGTCCCTGTATAACGCTGCATATACGATATGAACTTTGTGTCTCTAATAGTACGGCTGTAACGGACACTTTTGGAATATTAGGTGTTTAACCATATGGGGCAGTCCAACGCTTAATAAGTGACTATATTAATGCTTTGGGCCTCTGTATAACGCTGCATATACGATATGAACTTTGTGCCTCTAATAGTTTGGCTGTAACGGACACATTTGGAATATTAGGTGTATAACCACATGGGACAGTCCAACGCTTAATAAGTGACTGTATTAATGCTTTGATACTCTGTATAACGCTGCATATACAAAATGAGCACTGTGCCTCTAATAGTTTGGCTGTAACGGACATTTTTGGAATATTAGGTGTTTAGCCACATGGGGCCGTCCAACGCTTAATAAGTGACTATATTAATGCTTTGGGCCTCTGTAAAACGCTGCATATTCGATATGAACTTTGTGCCTTTAATAAATTAGCTGTAACGGACATTTTTGGAATATTAGGTGTTCAACCACATGGGGCAGTCCAACGCATAATAAGTGATTATATTAATGCTTTGGGCCTCTGTATAACGCTGCATATACGATATGAACTTTGTGCCTCTAATAGTATGGCTGTAACGGACACTTTTGGAATATTAGGTGTTTAACCACATGGGGCAGTCCAACGCTTAATAAGTGACTATATTAATGCTTTGGGCCTCTGTAAAACGTTGCATATTCGATATGAACTTTGTGCCTCTAATAGTTTGGCTGTAACGGACACTTTTGGAATATTAGGTATTCAACCCCATAGGGCAGTCCAACGCTTAATAAGTGACTATATTAATGATTTGGGTCCCTGTATAACGCTGCATATACGATATGAACTTTGTGTCTCTAATAGTACGGCTGTAACGGACACTTTTGGAATATTAGGTGTTTAACCATATGGGGCAGTCCAACGCTTAATAAGTGACTATATTAATGCTTTGGGCCTCTGTATAACGCTGCATATACGATATGAACTTTGTGCCTCTAATAGTTTGGCTGTAACGGACACATTTGGAATATTAGGTGTATAACCACATGGGACAGTCCAACGCTTAATAAGTGACTTTATTAATGCTTTGATACTCTGTATAACGCTGCATATACAAAATGAGCACTGTGCCTCTAATAGTTTGGCTGTAACGGACATTTTTGGAATATTAGGTGTTTAGCCACATGGGGCCGTCCAACGCTTAATAAGTGACTATATTAATGCTTTGGGCCTCTGTAAAACGCTGCATATTCGATATGAACTTTGTGCCTTTAATAAATTAGCTGTAACGGACATTTTTGGAATATTAGGTGTTCAACCACATGGGGCAGTCCAACGCATAATAAGTGATTATATTAATGCTTTGGGCCTCTGTATAACGCTGCATATACGATATGAACTTTGTGCCTCTAATAGTATGGCTGTAACGGACACTTTTGGAATATTAGGTGTTTAACCACATGGGGCAGTCCAACGCTTAATAAGGGACTATATTAATGCTTTGGGCCTCTGTATAACGCTGCATATACGATATGAACTTTGTGCCTCTAATAGTTTGGCTGTAACGGACACTTTTGGAATATTAGGTGTTCAACCACATGGGGCAGTCCAGCGCTTAATATGTGGTTAAAGTAATGCTTTGGGCCTCTGTATAACGCTGCATATACGATATGAACTTTGTGCCTCTAATAGTACGGCTTTAACGGACACTTTTGGAATATTAGATGTTTAACCACATGGAGCAGTCCATCGCTTAATAAGTGACTATATTAATGCTTTGGGCCTCTGTATAACGCTGCATATACGATATGAACTTTGTGCCTCTAATAGGACGGCTGTAACGGACACTTTTGGAATATTAGGTGTTTAACCACATGGGGCAGTCCAACGCTTAATAAGTGACTATATTAATGCTTTGGGCCTCTGTATAACGCTGCATATACGATATGAACTTTGTGCCTCTAATAGTTTGGCTGTAACGGACACATTTGGAATATTAGGTGTATAACCACATAGGGCAGTCCAACGCTTAATAAGTGACTATATTAATGCTATGTGCCTCTGTAAAACGTTGCATATTCGATATGAATTTTGTGCCTCTAATAGTTTGGCTGTAACGGACACTTTTGGAATATTAGGTGTTTAACCACATGGGGCAGTCCAACGCTTAATAAGTGACTATATTAATGCTTTGGGTCTCTGTAAAACGCTGCATATACAATATGAACTTTGTGCCTCTAATAGTACGGCTGTAACGGACACTTTTGGAATATTAGGTGTTTAACCACATGGGGCAGTCCAACGCTTAATAAGTGACTATATTAATGCTTTGGGCCTCTGTAAAACGCTGCATATTCGATATGAACTTTGTGCCTCTAATAATTTGGCTGTAACGGACACTTTTGGAATATTTGGTGTTCATCCACATGGGGCAGTGCAACGCTTAATAAGTGACTATATTAATGCTTTGGGCCTCTGTATAACGCTGCATATACGATATGAACTTTGTGCCTCTAATAGTTTGGCTGTAACGGACACTTTTGGAATATTAGGTGTTCAACCACATGAGGCAGTCCAACGCTTAATATGTGGTTAAAGTAATGCTTTGGGACTCTGTAAAACGTTGCATATTCGATATGAATTTTGTGCCTCTAATAGTTTGGCTGTAACGGACACTTTTGGAATATTAGGTGTTTAACCACATGGGGCAGTCCAACGCTTAATAAGTGACTATATTAATGCTTTGGGTCTCTGTAAAACGCTGCATATTCGATATGAAGTTTGTGCTTCTAATAGTTTGGCTGTAACGGACACTTTTGGAATATTAGGTGTTCAACCACATGGGGCAGTCCAACGCTTAATAAGTGACTATATTAATGCTTTGGGCCTCTGTATAACGCTGCATATTCGATATGAACTTTGTGCCTCTAATAGTTTAGCTGTAACGGACATTTTTCGAATATAAGGTGTTCAACATCATGGGGTTGTCGATCGCTTAATATGTGGTTATAGTAATGCTTTGGGACTCTGTATAACGCTGCATATACAATATGAACTCTGTGTCTCTAATAGTTTGGCTGTAACGGACACTTTTGGAATATTATGTGTTCAAACACATGTTGCAGTCCAATGCTTAATATTTGATTATATTAATGCATTGGGACTCCGTATAACGCTGCATATACAAAATGAGCACTGTGCCTCTAATAGTATCGCTGTAACGGACATTTTTGGAATATTAGGTGTTCAGCCACATGGGGCAGTCCAGCGCTTAATAAGTGACTATATTAATGCTTTGGGCCTCTGTAAAACGCTGCATATTCGATATGAAGTTTGTGCTTCTAATAGTTTGGCTGTAACGGACACTTTTGGAATATTAGGTGTTCAACCACATGGGGCAGTCCAACGCTTAATAAGTGACTATATTAATGCTTTGGGCCTCTGTAAAACGTTGCATATTCGATATGAACTTTGTGCCTCTAATAGTTTGGCTGTAACATACATTTTTGGAATATTAGGTGTTTAGCCACATGGGGCCGTCCAACGCTTAATAAGTGACTATATTAATGCTTTGGGCCTCTGTTAAACGCTGCATATTCGATATGAAGTTTGTGCTTCTAATAGTTTGGCTGTAACGGACACTTTTGGAATATTAGGTGTTTAACCACATGGGGCAGTCCAACGCTTAATAAGTGACTATATTAATGCTTTGGGCCTCTGTAAAACGTTGCATATTCGATATGAACTTTGTGCCTCTAATAGTTTGGCTGTAACATACATTTTTGGAATATTAGGTGTTTAGCCACATGGGGCCGTCCAACGCTTAATAAGTGACTATATTAATGCTTTGGGCCTCTGTAAAACGCTGCATATTCGATATGAACTTTGTGCCTTTAATAGATTAGCTGTAACGGACATTTTTGGAATATTAGGTGTTCAACCACATGGGGCAGTCCAACGCTTAATAAGTGATTATATTAATGCTTTGGGCCTCTGTATAACGCTGCATATACGATATGAACTTTGTGCCTCTAATAGTATGGCTGTAACGGACACTTTTGGAATATTAGGTGTTTAACCACATGGGGCAGTCCAACGCTTAATAAGGGACTATATTAATGCTTTGGGCCTCTGTATAACGCTGCATATACGATATGAACTTTGTGCCTCTAATAGTTTGGCTGTAACGGACACTTTTGGAATATTAGGTGTTCAACCACATGGGGCAGTCCAGCGCTTAATATGTGGTTAAAGTAATGTTTTGTCCCTCTGTATAACGCTGCATATACGATATGAACTTTGTGCCTCTAATAGTTCCGCTTTAACGGACACTTTTGGAATATTAGATGTTTAACCACATGGAGCAGTCCAACGCTTAATAAGTGACTATATTAATGCTTTGGGCCTCTGTATAACGCTGCATATACGATATGAACTTTGTGCCTCTAATAGTACGGCTGTAACGGACACTTTTGGAATATTAGGTGTTTAACCACATGGGGCAGTCCAACGCTTAATAAGTGACTATATTAATGCTTTGGGCCTCTGTATAACGCTGCATATACGATATGAACTTTGTGCCTCTAATAGTTTGTCTGTAACGGACACATTTGGAATATTAGGTGTATAACCACATGGGGCAGTCCAACGCTTAATAAGTGACTATATTAATGCTATGTGCCTCTGTAAAACGTTGCATATTCGATATGAATTTTGTGCCTCTAATAGTTTGGCTGTAACGGACACTTTTAAAATATTAGGTGTTTAACCACATGGGGCAGTCCAACGCTTAATAAGTGACTATATTAATGCTTTGGGTCTCTGTAAAACGCTGCATATACAATATGAACTTTGTGCCTCTAATAGTACGGCTGTAACGGACACTTTTGGAATATTAGGTGTTTAACCACATATGGCAGTCCAACGCTTAATAAGTGACTATATTAATGCTTTGGGCCTCTGTAAAACGCTGCATATTCGATATGAACTTTGTGCCTCTAATAATTTGGCTGTAACGGACACTTTTGGAATATTAGGTGTTCAACCACATGGGGCAGTGCAACGCTTAATAAGTGACTATATTAATGCTTTGGGCCACTGTATAACGCTGCATATACGATATGAACTTTGTGCCTCTAATAGTTTGGCTGTAACGGACACTTTTGGAATATTAGGTGTTCAACCACATGAGGCAGTCCAACGCTTAATATGTGGTTAAAGTAATGCTTTGGGACTCTGTAAAACGTTGCATATTCGATATGAATTTTGTGCCTCTAATAGTTTGGCTGTAACGGACACTTTTGGAATATTAGGTGTTTAACCACATGGGGCAGTCCAACGCTTAATAAGTGACTATATTAATGCTTTGGGCCTCTGTATAACGCTGCATATACGATATGAACTTTGTGCCTCTAATAGTATGGCTGTAACGGAAACTTTTGGAATATTAGGTGTTTAACCACATGGGGCAGTCCAACGCTTAATAAGGGACTATATTAATGCTTTGGGCCTCTGTATAACGCTGCATATACGATATGAACTTTGTGCCTCTAATAGTTTGGCTGTAACGGACACTTTTGGAATATTAGGTGTTCAACCACATGGGGCAGTCCAGCGCTTAATATGTGGTTAAAGTAATGCTTTGGGCCTCTGTATAACGCTGCATATACGATATGAACTTTGTGCCTCTAATAGTACGGCTTTAACGGACACTTTTGGAATATTAGATGTTTAACCACATGGAGCAGTCCAACGCTTAATAAGTGACTATATTAATGCTTTGGGCCTCTGTATAACGCTGCATATACGATATGAACTTTGTGCCTCTAATAGTACGGCTGTAACGGACACTTTTGGAATATTAGGTGTTTAACCACATGGGGCAGTCCAACGCTTAATAAGTGACTATATTAATGCTTTGGGCCTCTGTATAACGCTGCATATACGATATGAACTTTGTGCCTCTAATAGTTTGTCTGTAACGGACACATTTGGAATATTAGGTGTATAACCACATGGGGCAGTCCAACGCTTAATAAGTGACTATATTAATGCTATGTGCCTCTGTAAAACGTTGCATATTCGATATGAATTTTGTGCCTCTAATAGTTTGGCTGTAACGGACACTTTTGGAATATTAGGTGTTTAACCACATGGGGCAGTCCAACGCTTAATAAGTGACTATATTAATGCTTTGGGTCTCTGTAAAACGCTGCATATACAATATGAACTTTGTGCCTCTAATAGTACGGCTGTAACGGACACTTTTGGAATATTAGGTGTTTAACCACATATGGCAGTCCAACGCTTAATAAGTGACTATATTAATGCTTTGGGCCTCTGTAAAACGCTGCATATTCGATATGAACTTTGTGCCTCTAATAATTTGGCTGTAACGGACACTTTTGGAATATTAGGTGTTCAACCACATGGGGCAGTGCAACGCTTAATAAGTGACTATATTAATGCTTTGGGCCACTGTATAACGCTGCATATACGATATGAACTTTGTGCCTCTAATAGTTTGGCCGTAACGGACACTTTTGGAATATTAGGTGTTCAACCACATGAGGCAGTCCAACGCTTAATATGTGGTTAAAGTAATGCTTTGGGACTCTGTAAAACGTTGCATATTCGATATGAATTTTGTGCCTCTAATAGTTTGGCTGTAACGGACACTTTTGGAATATTAGGTGTTTAACCACATGGGGCAGTCCAACGCTTAATAAATGACTATATTAATGCTTTGGGTCTCTGTAAAACGCTGCATATTCGATATGAATTTTGTGCCTCTAATAGTTTGGCTGTAACGGACACTTTTGGAATATTAGGTGTTTAACCACATGGGGCAGTCCAACGCTTAATAAGTGACTATATTAATGCTTTGGGTCTCTGTAAAACGCTGCATATACAATATGAACTTTGTGCCTCTAATAGTACGGCTGTAACGGACACTTTTGGAATATTAGGTGTTTAACCACATGGGGCAGTCCAACGCTTAATAAGTGACTATATTAATGCTTTGGGCCTCTGTAAAACGCTGCATATTCGATATGAACTTTGTGCCTCTAATAATTTGGCTGTAACGGACACTTTTGGAATATTAGGTGTTCAACCACATGGGGCAGTGCAACGCTTAATAAGTGACTATATTAATGCTTTGGGCCTCTGTATTACGCTGCATATACGATATGAACTTTGTGCCTCTAATAGTACGGCTTTAACGGACACTTTTGGAATATTAGATGTTTAACCACATGGAGCAGTCCAACGCTTAATAAGTGACTATATTAATGCTTTGGGCCTCTGTATAACACTGCATAAACGATATGAACTTTGTGCCTCTAATAGTTTGGCTGTAACGGACACTTTTGGAATATTAGGTGTTTAACCACATGGGGCAGTCCAACGCTTAATAAGTGACTATATTAATGCTTTGGGCCTCTGTAAAACGTTGCATATTCGATATGAACTTTGTGCCTCTAATAGTTTGGCTGTAACGGACACTTTTGGAATATTAGGTGTTCAACCACATGGGGCAGTCCAACGCTTAATAAGTGACTATATTAATGCTTTGGGCCTCTGTATAACACTGCATAAACGATATGAACTTTGTACCTCTAATAGTTTGGCTGTAACGGACACTTTTGGAATATTAGGTGTTTAACCACATGGGGCAGTCCAACGCTTAATAAGTGACTATATTAATGCTTTGGGTCTCTGTAAAACGCTGCATATACAATATGAACTTTGTGCCTCTAATAGTACGGCTGTAACGGACACTTTTGGAATATTAGGTGTTTAACCACATGGGGCAGTCCAACGCTTAATAAGTGACTATATTAATGCTATGTGCCTCTGTAAAACGTTGCATATTCGATATGAATTTTGTGCCTCTAATAGTTTGGCTGTAACGGACACTTTTGGAATATTAGGTGTTTAACCACATGGGGCAGTCCAACGCTTAATAAGTGACTATATTAATGCTTTGGGTCTCTGTAAAACGCTGCATATACAATATGAACTTTGTGCCTCTAATAGTACGGCTGTAACGGACACTTTTGGAATATTAGGTGTTTAACCACATGGGGCAGTCCAACGCTTAATAAGTGACTATATTAATGCTTTGGGCCTCTGTAAAACGCTGCATATTCGATATGAACTTTGTGCCTCTAATAATTTGGCTGTAACGGACACTTTTGGAATATTAGGTGTTCAACCACATGGGGCAGTGCAACGCTTAATAAGTGACTATATTAATGCTTTGGGCCTCTGTATAACGCTGCATATACGATATGAACTTTGTGCCTCTAATAGTTTGGCTGTAACGGACACTTTTGGAATATTAGGTGTTCAACCACATGAGGCAGTCCAACGCTTAATATGTGGTTAAAGTAATGCTTTGGGACTCTGTAAAACGTTGCATATTCGATATGAATTTTGTGCCTCTAATAGTTTGGCTGTAACGGACACTATTGGAATATTAGGTGTTTAACCACATGGGGCAGTCCAACGCTTAATAAGTGACTATATTAATGCTTTGGGTCTCTGTAAAACGCTGCATATTCGATATGAAGTTTGTGCTTCTAATAGTTTGGCTGTAACGGACACTTTTGGAATATTAGGTGTTCAACCACATGGGGCAGTCCAACGCTTAATAAGTGACTATATTAATGCTTTGGGCCTCTGTATAACGCTGCATATACGATATGAACTTTGTACCTCTAATAGTTTGGCTGTAACGGACACATTTGGAATATTAGGTGTATAACCACATGGGGCAGTCCAACGCTTAATAAGTGACTATATTAATGCTATGTGCCTCTGTAAAACGTTGCATATTCGATATGAATTTTGTGCCTCTAATAGTTTGGCTGTAACGGACACTTTTGGAATATTAGGTGTTTAACCACATGGGGCAGTCCAACGCTTAATAAGTGACTATATTAATGCTTTGGGTCTCTGTAAAACGCTGCATATACAATATGAACTTTGTGCCTCTAATAGTACGTCTGTAACGGACACTTTTGGAATATTAGGTGTTTAACCACATGGGGCAGTCCTACGCTTAATAAGTGACTATATTAATGCTTTGGGCCTCTGTAAAACGCTGCATATTCGATATGAACTTTGTGCCTCTAATAATTTGGCTGTAATGGACACTTTTGGAATATTAGGTGTTCAACCACATGGGGCAGTGCAACGCTTAATAAGTGACTATATTAATGCTTTGGACCTCTGTATAACGCTGCATATACGATATGAACTTTGTGCCTCTAATAGTTTGGCTGTAACGGACACTTTTGGAATATTAGGTGTTCAACCACATGAGGCAGTCCAACGCTTAATATGTGGTTAAAGTAATGCTTTGGGACTCTGTAAAACGTTGCATATTCGATATGAATTTTGTGCCTCTAATAGTTTGGCTGTAACGGACACTTTTGGAATATTAGGTGTTTAACCACATGGGGCAGTCCAACGCTTAATAAGTGACTATATTAATGCTTTGGGTCTCTGTAAAACGCTGCATATTCGATATGAACTTTGTGAATCTAATAGTTGGGCTGTAACGAGCACTTTTGGAATATTAGGTGTTTAACCACATAGGGCAGTCCAACGCTTAATAAGTGACTATATTAAAGCTTTGGGCCTCTGTATAACGCTGCATATACGATATGAACTTTGTGCCTCTAATAGTACGGCTGTAACGGACACTTTTGGAATATTAGGTGTTTAACCACATGGGGCCGTCCAACGCTTAGTAAGTGACTATATTAATGCTTTGGGCCTCTGTAAAACGCTGCATATTCGATATGAACTTTGTGCCTCTAATAATTTGGCTGTAACGGACACTTTTGGAATATTAGGTGTTCAACCACATGGGGCAGTCCAACGCTTAATAAGTGACTATATTAATGCTTTGGGCCTCTGTATAACGCTGCATATACGATATGAACTTTGTGCCTCTAATAGTACGGCTGTAACGGACACTTTTGGAATATTAGGTGTTTAACCACATGGGGCTGTCCAACGCTTAGTAAGTGACTATATTAATGCTTTGGGCCTCTGTATAACGCTGCATATTCGATATGAACTTTGTGCCTCTAATAGTTTAGCTGTAACGGACATTTTTCGAATATAAGGTGTTCAACATCATGGGGTTGTCGATCGCTTAATATGTGGTTATAGTAATGCTTTGGGACTCTGTATAACGCTGCATATACAATATGAACTCTGTGTCTCTAATAGTTTGGCTGTAACGGACACTTTTGGAATATTATGTGTTCAAACACATGTTGCAGTCCAATGCTTAATATTTGATTATATTAATGCTTTGGGACTCTGTATAACGCTGCATATACAGTATGAACTCTGTGCCTTTTATAGTTAGGCTGTAACGGACATTTTTGGAATATTAGGTGTTCAACAACAAGGGGTTGTCGATCGCTTTATATGTGGTTATGGTAATGCATTGGGACTCCGTATAACGCTGCATATACAAAATGAGCACTGTGCCTCTAATAGTATGGCTGTAACGGACATTTTTGGAATATTAGGTGTTCAGCCACATGGGGCAGTCCAGCGCCTAATAAGTGACTATATTAATGCTTTGGGCCTCTGTAAAACGCTGCATATTCGATATGAAGTTTGTGCTTCTAATAGTTTGGCTGTAACGGACACTTTTGGAATATTAGGTGTTCAACCACATGGGGCAGTCCAACGCTTAATAAGTGACTATATTAATGCTTTGGGCCTCTGTAAAACGTTGCATATTCGATATGAACTTTGTGCCTCTAATAGTTTGGCTGTAACATACATTTTTGGAATATTAGGTGTTTAGCCACATGGGGCCGTCCAACGCTTAATAAGTGACTATATTAATGCTTTGGGCCTCTGTAAAACGCTGCATATTCGATATGAAGTTTGTGCTTCTAATAGTTTGGCTGTAACGGACACTTTTGGAATATTAGGTGTTTAACCACATGGGGCAGTCCAACGCTTAATAAGTGACTATATTAATGCTTTGGGCCTCTGTAAAACGTTGCATATTCGATATGAACTTTGTGCCTCTAATAGTTTGGCTGTAACATACATTTTTGGAATATTAGGTGTTTAGCCACATGGGGCCGTCCAACGCTTAATAAGTGACTATATTAATGCTTTGGGCCTCTGTAAAACGCTGCATATTCGATATGAACTTTGTGCCTTTAATAGATTAGCTGTAACGGACATTTTTGGAATATTAGGTGTTCAACCACATGGGGCAGTCCAACGCTTAATAAGTGATTATATTAATGCTTTGGGCCTCTGTATAACGCTGCATATACGATATGAACTTTGTGCCTCTAATAGTATGGCTGTAACGGACACTTTTATAATATTAGGTGTTTAACCACATGGGGCAGTCCAACGCTTAATAAGGGACTATATTAATGCTTTGGGCCTCTGTATAACGCTGCATATACGATATGAACTTTGTGCCTCTAATAGTTTGGCTGTAACGGACACTTTTGGAATATTAGGTGTTCAACCACATGGGGCAGTCCAGCGCTTAATATGTGGTTAAAGTAATGCTTTGGGCCTCTGTATAACGCTGCATATACGATATGAACTTTGTGCCTCTAATAGTACGGCTTTAACGGACACTTTTGGAATATTAGATGTTTAACCACATGGAGCAGTCCAACGCTTAATAAGTGACTATATTAATGCTTTGGGCCTCTGTATAACGCTGCATATACGATATGAACTTTGTGCCTCTAATAGTACGGCTGTAACGGACACTTTTGGAATATTAGGTGTTTAACCACATGGGGCAGTCCAACGCTTAATAAGTGACTATATTAATGCTTTGGGCCTCTGTATAACGCTGCATATACGATATGAACTTTGTGCCTCTAATAGTTTGTCTGTAACGGACACATTTGGAATATTAGGTGTATAACCACATGGGGCAGTCCAACGCTTAATAAGTGACTATATTAATGCTTTGGGCCTCTGTATAACGCTGCATATACGATATGAACTTTGTGCCTCTAATAGTTTGTCTGTAACGGACACATTTGGAATATTAGGTGTTTAACCACATGGGGCAGTCCAACGCTTAATAAGTGACTATATTAATGCTTTGGGCCTCTGTATAACACTGCATAAACGATATGAACTTTGTGCCTCTAATAGTTTGGCTGTAACGGACACTTTTGGAATATTAGGTGTTTAACCACATGGGGCAGTCCAACGCTTAATAAGTGACTATATTAATGCTTTGGGTCTCTGTAAAACGCTGCATATACAATATGAACTTTGTGCCTCTAATAGTACTGCTGTAACGGACACTTTTGGAATATTAGGTGTTTAACCACATGGGGCAGTCCAACGCTTAATAAGTGACTATATTAATGCTATGTGCCTCTGTAAAACGTTGCATATTCGATATGAATTTTGTGCCTCTAATAGTTTGGCTGTAACGGACACTTTTGGAATATTAGGTGTTTAACCACATGGGGCAGTCCAACGCTTAATAAGTGACTATATTAATGCTATGTGCCTCTGTAAAACGTTGCATATTCGATATGAATTTTGTGCCTCTAATAGTTTGGCTGTAACGGACACTTTTGGAATATTAGGTGTTTAACCACATGGGGCAGTCCAACGCTTAATAAGTGACTATATTAATGCTTTGGGTCTCTGTAAAACGCTGCATATACAATATAAACTTTGTGCCTCTAATAGTACGGCTGTAACGGACACTTTTGGAATATTAGGTGTTTAACCACATGGGGCAGTCCAACGCTTAATAAGTGACTATATTAATGCTTTGGGCCTCTGTAAAACGCTGCATATTCGATATGAACTTTGTGCCTCTAATAATTTGGCTGTAACGGACACTTTTGGAATATTAGGTGTTCAACCACATGAGGCAGTCCAACGCTTAATATGTGGTTAAAGTAATGCTTTGGGACTCTGTAAAACGTTGCATATTCGATATGAATTTTGTGCCTCTAATAGTTTGGCTGTAACGGACACTATTGGAATATTAGGTGTTTAACCACATGGGGCAGTCCAACGCTTAATAAGTGACTATATTAATGCTTTGGGTCTCTGTAAAACGCTGCATATTCGATATGAAGTTTGTGCTTCTAATAGTTTGGCTGTAACGGACACTTTTGGAATATTAGGTGTTCAACCACATGGGGCAGTCCAACGCTTAATAAGTGACTATATTAATGCTTTGGGCCTCTGTATAACGCTGCATATACGATATGAACTTTGTGCCTCTAATAGTTTGGCTGTAACGGACACATTTGGAATATTAGGTGTATAACCACATGGGGCAGTCCAACGCTTAATAAGTGACTATATTAATGCTATGTGCCTCTGTAAAACGTTGCATATTCGATATGAATTTTGTGCCTCTAATAGTTTGGCTGTAACGGACACTTTTGGAATATTAGGTGTTTAACCACATGGGGCAGTCCAACGCTTAATAAGTGACTATATTAATGCTTTGGGTCTCTGTAAAACGCTGCATATACAATATGAACTTTGTGCCTCTAATAGTACGTCTGTAACGGACACTTTTGGAATATTAGGTGTTTAACCACATGGGGCAGTCCTACGCTTAATAAGTGACTATATTAATGCTTTGGGCCTCTGTAAAACGCTGCATATTCGATATGAACTTTGTGCCTCTAATAATTTGGCTGTAATGGACACTTTTGGAATATTAGGTGTTCAACCACATGGGGCAGTGCAACGCTTAATAAGTGACTATATTAATGCTTTGGACCTCTGTATAACGCTGCATATACGATATGAACTTTGTGCCTCTAATAGTTTGGCTGTAACGGACACTTTTGGAATATTAGGTGTTCAACCACATGAGGCAGTCCAACGCTTAATATGTGGTTAAAGTAATGCTTTGGGACTCTGTAAAACGTTGCATATTCGATATGAATTTTGTGCCTCTAATAGTTTGGCTGTAACGGACACTTTTGGAATATTAGGTGTTTAACCACATGGGGCAGTCCAACGCTTAATAAGTGACTATATTAATGCTTTGGGTCTCTGTAAAACGCTGCATATTCGATATGAACTTTGTGAATCTAATAGTTGGGCTGTAACGAGCACTTTTGGAATATTAGGTGTTTAACCACATAGGGCAGTCCAACGCTTAATAAGTGACTATATTAAAGCTTTGGGCCTCTGTATAACGCTGCATATACGATATGAACTTTGTGCCTCTAATAGTACGGCTGTAACGGACACTTTTGGAATATTAGGTGTTTAACCACATGGGGCCGTCCAACGCTTAGTAAGTGACTATATTAATGCTTTGGGCCTCTGTAAAACGCTGCATATTCGATATGAACTTTGTGCCTCTAATAATTTGGCTGTAACGGACACTTTTGGAATATTAGGTGTTCAACCACATGGGGCAGTCCAACGCTTAATAAGTGACTATATTAATGCTTTGGGCCTCTGTATAACGCTGCATATACGATATGAACTTTGTGCCTCTAATAGTACGGCTGTAACGGACACTTTTGGAATATTAGGTGTTTAACCACATGGGGCTGTCCAACGCTTAG
This sequence comes from Silvanus unidentatus, assembly GCA_963930825.1. Lineage (NCBI taxonomy): Eukaryota > Metazoa > Arthropoda > Insecta > Coleoptera > Silvanidae > Silvanus > Silvanus unidentatus. Next base: position 378,441 of record CAWVOD010000014.1, on the reverse strand, counting down.
TAAGTGACTATATTAATGCTTTGGGCCTCTGTATAACGCTGCATATTCGATATGAACTTTGTGCCTCTAATAGTTTAGCTGTAACGGACATTTTTCGAATATAAGGTGTTCAACATCATGGGGTTGTCGATCGCTTAATATGTGGTTATAGTAATGCTTTGGGACTCTGTATAACGCTGCATATACAATATGAACTCTGTGTCTCTAATAGTTTGGCTGTAACGGACACTTTTGGAATATTATGTGTTCAAACACATGTTGCAGTCCAATGCTTAATATTTGATTATATTAATGCTTTGGGACTCTGTATAACGCTGCATATACAGTATGAACTCTGTGCCTTTTATAGTTAGGCTGTAACGGACATTTTTGGAATATTAGGTGTTCAACAACAAGGGGTTGTCGATCGCTTTATATGTGGTTATGGTAATGCATTGGGACTCCGTATAACGCTGCATATACAAAATGAGCACTGTGCCTCTAATAGTATGGCTGTAACGGACATTTTTGGAATATTAGGTGTTCAGCCACATGGGGCAGTCCAGCGCCTAATAAGTGACTATATTAATGCTTTGGGCCTCTGTAAAACGCTGCATATTCGATATGAAGTTTGTGCTTCTAATAGTTTGGCTGTAACGGACACTTTTGGAATATTAGGTGTTCAACCACATGGGGCAGTCCAACGCTTAATAAGTGACTATATTAATGCTTTGGGCCTCTGTAAAACGTTGCATATTCGATATGAACTTTGTGCCTCTAATAGTTTGGCTGTAACATACATTTTTGGAATATTAGGTGTTTAGCCACATGGGGCCGTCCAACGCTTAATAAGTGACTATATTAATGCTTTGGGCCTCTGTAAAACGCTGCATATTCGATATGAAGTTTGTGCTTCTAATAGTTTGGCTGTAACGGACACTTTTGGAATATTAGGTGTTTAACCACATGGGGCAGTCCAACGCTTAATAAGTGACTATATTAATGCTTTGGGCCTCTGTAAAACGTTGCATATTCGATATGAACTTTGTGCCTCTAATAGTTTGGCTGTAACATACATTTTTGGAATATTAGGTGTTTAGCCACATGGGGCCGTCCAACGCTTAATAAGTGACTATATTAATGCTTTGGGCCTCTGTAAAACGCTGCATATTCGATATGAACTTTGTGCCTTTAATAGATTAGCTGTAACGGACATTTTTGGAATATTAGGTGTTCAACCACATGGGGCAGTCCAACGCTTAATAAGTGATTATATTAATGCTTTGGGCCTCTGTATAACGCTGCATATACGATATGAACTTTGTGCCTCTAATAGTATGGCTGTAACGGACACTTTTGGAATATTAGGTGTTTAACCACATGGGGCAGTCCAACGCTTAATAAGGGACTATATTAATGCTTTGGGCCTCTGTATAACGCTGCATATACGATATGAACTTTGTGCCTCTAATAGTTTGGCTGTAACGGACACTTTTGGAATATTAGGTGTTCAACCACATGGGGCAGTCCAGCGCTTAATATGTGGTTAAAGTAATGCTTTGGGCCTCTGTATAACGCTGCATATACGATATGAACTTTGTGCCTCTAATAGTACGGCTTTAACGGACACTTTTGGAATATTAGATGTTTAACCACATGGAGCAGTTCAACGCTTAATAAGTGACTATATTAATGCTTTGGGCCTCTGTATAACGCTGCATATACGATATGAACTTTGTGCCTCTAATAGTACGGCTGTAACGGACACTTTTGGAATATTAGGTGTTTAACCACATGGGGCAGTCCAACGCTTAATAAGTGACTATATTAATGCTTTGGGCCTCTGTATAACGCTGCATATACGATATGAACTTTGTGCCTCTAATAGTTTGTCTGTAACGGACACATTTGGAATATTAGGTGTATAACCACATGGGGCAGTCCAACGCTTAATAAGTGACTATATTAATGCTATGTGCCTCTGTAAAACGTTGCATATTCGATATGAATTTTGTGCCTCTAATAGTTTGGCTGTAACGGACACTTTTGGAATATTAGGTGTTTAACCACATGGGGCAGTCCAACGCTTAATAAGTGACTATATTAATGCTTTGGGTCTCTGTAAAACGCTGCATATACAATATGAACTTTGTGCCTCTAATAGTACGGCTGTAACGGACACTTTTGGAATATTAGGTGTTTAACCACATATGGCAGTCCAACGCTTAATAAGTGACTATATTAATGCTTTGGGCCTCTGTAAAACGCTGCATATTCGATATGAACTTTGTGCCTCTAATAATTTGGCTGTAACGGACACTTTTGGAATATTAGGTGTTCAACCACATGGGGCAGTGCAACGCTTATAAGTGACTATATTAATGCTTTGGGCCACTGTATAACGCTGCATATACGATATGAACTTTGTGCCTCTAATAGTTTGGCTGTAACGGACACTTTTGGAATATTAGGTGTTCAACCACATGAGGCAGTCCAACGCTTAATATGTTGTTAAAGTAATGCTTTGGGACTCTGTAAAACGTTGCATATTCGATATGAATTTTGTGCCTCTAATAGTTTGGCTGTAACGGACACTTTTGGAATATTAGGTGTTTAACCACATGGGGCAGTCCAACGCTTAATAAGTGACTATATTAATGCTTTGGGCCTCTGTATAACGCTGCATATACGATATGAACTTTGTGCCTCTAATAGTATGGCTGTAACGGACACTTTTGGAATATTAGGTGTTTAACCACATGGGGCAGTCCAACGCTTAATAAGGGACTATATTAATGCTTTGGGCCTCTGTATAACGCTGCATATACGATATGAACTTTGTGCCTCTAATAGTTTGGCTGTAACGGACACTTTTGGAATATTAGGTGTTCAACCACATGGGGCAGTCCAGCGCTTAATATGTGGTTAAAGTAATGCTTTGGGCCTCTGTATAACGCTGCATATACGATATGAACTTTGTGCCTCTAATAGTACGGCTTTAACGGACACTTTTGGAATATTAGATGTTTAACCACATGGAGCAGTCCAACGCTTAATAAGTGACTATATTAATGCTTTGGGCCTCTGTATAACGCTGCATATACGATATGAACTTTGTGCCTCTAATAGTACGGCTGTAACGGACACTTTTGGAATATTAGGTGTTTAACCACATGGGGCAGTCCAACGCTTAATAAGTGACTATATTAATGCTTTGGGCCTCTGTATAACGCTGCATATACGATATGAACTTTGTGCCTCTAATAGTTTGTCTGTAACGGACACATTTGGAATATTAGGTGTATAACCACATGGGGCAGTCCAACGCTTAATAAGTGACTATATTAATGCTATGTGCCTCTGTAAAACGTTGCATATTCGATATGAATTTTGTGCCTCTAATAGTTTGGCTGTAACGGACACTTTTGGAATATTAGGTGTTTAACCACATGGGGCAGTCCAACGCTTAATAAGTGACTATATTAATGCTTTGGGTCTCTGTAAAACGCTGCATATACAATATGAACTTTGTGCCTCTAATAGTACGGCTGTAACGGACACTTTTGGAATATTAGGTGTTTAACCACATATGGCAGTCCAACGCTTAATAAGTGACTATATTAATGCTTTGGGCCTCTGTAAAACGCTGCATATTCGATATGAACTTTGTGCCTCTAATAATTTGGCTGTAACGGACACTTTTGGAATATTAGGTGTTCAACCACATGGGGCAGTGCAACGCTTAATAAGTGACTATATTAATGCTTTGGGCCACTGTATAACGCTGCATATACGATATGAACTTTGTGCCTCTAATAGTTTGGCCGTAACGGACACTTTTGGAATATTAGGTGTTCAACCACATGAGGCAGTCCAACGCTTAATATGTGGTTAAAGTAATGCTTTGGGACTCTGTAAAACGTTGCATATTCGATATGAATTTTGTGCCTCTAATAGTTTGGCTGTAACGGACACTTTTGGAATATTAGGTGTTTAACCACATGGGGCAGTCCAACGCTTAATAAATGACTATATTAATGCTTTGGGTCTCTGTAAAACGCTGCATATTCGATATGAATTTTGTGCCTCTAATAGTTTGGCTGTAACGGACACTTTTGGAATATTAGGTGTTTAACCACATGGGGCAGTCCAACGCTTAATAAGTGACTATATTAATGCTTTGGGTCTCTGTAAAACGCTGCATATACAATATGAACTTTGTGCCTCTAATAGTACGGCTGTAACGGACACTTTTGGAATATTAGGTGTTTAACCACATGGGGCAGTCCAACGCTGAATAAGTGTCTATATTAATGCTTTGGGCCTCTGTAAAACGCTGCATATTCGATATGAACTTTGTGCCTCTAATAATTTGGCTGTAACGGACACTTTTGGAATATTAGGTGTTCAACCACATGGGGCAGTGCAACGCTTAATAAGTGACTATATTAATGCTTTGGGCCTCTGTATTACGCTGCATATACGATATGAACTTTGTGCCTCTAATAGTACGGCTTTAACGGACACTTTTGGAATATTAGATGTTTAACCACATGGAGCAGTCCAACGCTTAATAAGTGACTATATTAATGCTTTGGGCCTCTGTATAACACTGCATAAACGATATGAACTTTGTGCCTCTAATAGTTTGGCTGTAACGGACACTTTTGGAATATTAGGTGTTTAACCACATGGGGCAGTCCAACGCTTAATAAGTGACTATATTAATGCTTTGGGCCTCTGTAAAACGTTGCATATTCGATATGAACTTTGTGCCTCTAATAGTTTGGCTGTAACGGACACTTTTGGAATATTAGGTGTTCAACCACATGGGGCAGTCCAACGCTTAATAAGTGACTATATTAATGCTTTGGGCCTCTGTATAACACTGCATAAACGATATGAACTTTGTGCCTCTAATAGTTTGGCTGTAACGGACACTTTTGGAATATTAGGTGTTTAACCACATGGGGCAGTCCAACGCTTAATAAGTGACTATATTAATGCTTTGGGTCTCTGTAAAACGCTGCATATACAATATGAACTTTGTGCCTCTAATAGTACGGCTGTAACGGACACTTTTGGAATATTAGGTGTTTAACCACATGGGTCAGTCCAACGCTTAATAAGTGACTATATTAATGCTATGTGCCTCTGTAAAACGTTGCATATTCGATATGAATTTTGTGCCTCTAATAGTTTGGCTGTAACGGACACTTTTGGAATATTAGGTGTTTAACCACATGGGGCAGTCCAACGCTTAATAAGTGACTATATTAATGCTTTGGGTCTCTGTAAAACGCTGCATATACAATATGAACTTTGTGCCTCTAATAGTACGGCTGTAACGGACACTTTTGGAATATTAGGTGTTTAACCACATGGGGCAGTCCAACGCTTAATAAGTGACTATATTAATGCTATGTGCCTCTGTAAAACGTTGCATATTCGATATGAATTTTGTGCCTCTAATAGTTTAGCTGTAACGGACATTTTTCGAATATAAGGTGTTCAACATCATGGGGTTGTCGATCGCTTAATATGTGGTTATAGTAATGCTTTGGGCCTCTGTATAACACTGCATAAACGATATGAACTTTGTGCCTCTAATAGTTTGGCTGTAACGGACACTTTTGGAATATTAGGTGTTTAACCACATGGGGCAGTCCAACGCTTAATAAGTGACTATATTAATGCTTTGGGCCTCTGTAAAACGTTGCATATTCGATATGAACTTTGTGCCTCTAATAGTTTGGCTGTAACGGACATTTTTGGAATATTATTTGTTTAGCCACATGGGGCCGTCCAACGCTTAATAAGTGACTATATTAATGCTTTGGGCCTCTGTAAAACGCTGCATATTCGATATGAACTTTGTGCCTTTAATAGATTAGCTGTAACGGACATTTTTGGAATATTAGGTGTTCAACCACATGGGGCAGTCCAACGCTTAATAAGTGACTATATTAATGCTTTGGGCCTCTGTATAACGCTGCATATACGATATGAACTTTGTGCCTCTAATAGTTTGGCTGTAACGGACACATTTGGAATATTAGGTGTATAACCACATGGGGCAGTCCAACGCTTAATAAGTGACTATATTAATGCTATGTGCCTCTGTAAAACGTTGCATATTCGATATGAATTTTGTGCCTCTAATAGTTTGGCTGTAACGGACACTTTTGGAATATTAGGTGTTTAACCACATGGGGCAGTCCAACGCTTAATAAGTGACTATATTAATGCTTTGGGTCTCTGTAAAACGCTGCATATACAATATGAACTTTGTGCCTCTAATAGTACGTCTGTAACGGACACTTTTGGAATATTAGGTGTTTAACCACATGGGGCAGTCCTACGCTTAATAAGTGACTATATTAATGCTTTGGGCCTCTGTAAAACGCTGCATATTCGATATGAACTTTGTGCCTCTAATAATTTGGCTGTAATGGACACTTTTGGAATATTAGGTGTTCAACCACATGGGGCAGTGCAACGCTTAATAAGTGACTATATTAATGCTTTGGACCTCTGTATAACGCTGCATATACGATATGAACTTTGTGCCTCTAATAGTTTGGCTGTAACGGACACTTTTGGAATATTAGGTGTTCAACCACATGAGGCAGTCCAACGCTTAATATGTGGTTAAAGTAATGCTTTGGGACTCTGTAAAACGTTGCATATTCGATATGAATTTTGTGAATCTAATAGTTTGGCTGTAACGGACACTTTTGGAATATTAGGTGTTTAACCACATGGGGCAGTCCAACGCTTAATAAGTGACTATATTAATGCTTTGGGTCTCTGTAAAACGCTGCATATTCGATATGAACTTTGTGCCTCTAATAATTTGGCTGTAACGGACACTTTTGGAATATTAGGTGTTCAACCACATGGGGCAGTCCAACGCTTAATAAGTGACTATATTAATGCTTTGGGCCTCTGTATAACGCTGCATATACGATATGAACTTTGTGCCTCTAATAGTACGGCTGTAACGGACACTTTTGGAATATTAGGTGTTTAACCACATGGGGCTGTCCAACGCTTAGTAAGTGACTATATTAATGCTTTGGGCCTCTGTATAACGCTGCATATTCGATATGAACTTTGTGCCTCTAATAGTTTAGCTGTAACGGACATTTTTCGAATATAAGGTGTTCAACATCATGGGGTTGTCGATCGCTTAATATGTGGTTATAGTAATGCTTTGGGACTCTGTATAACGCTGCATATACAATATGAACTCTGTGTCTCTAATAGTTTGGCTGTAACGGACACTTTTGGAATATTATGTGTTCAAACACATGTTGCAGTCCAATGCTTAATATTTGATTATATTAATGCTTTGGGACTCTGTATAACGCTGCATATACAGTATGAACTCTGTGCCTTTTATAGTTAGGCTGTAACGGACATTTTTGGAATATTAGGTGTTCAACAACAAGGGGTTGTCGATCGCTTTATATGTGGTTATGGTAATGCATTGGGACTCCGTATAACGCTGCATATACAAAATGAGCACTGTGCCTCTAATAGTATGGCTGTAACGGACATTTTTGGAATATTAGGTGTTCAGCCACATGGGGCAGTCCAGCGCCTAATAAGTGACTATATTAATGCTTTGGGCCTCTGTAAAACGCTGCATATTCGATATGAAGTTTGTGCTTCTAATAGTTTGGCTGTAACGGACACTTTTGGAATATTAGGTGTTCAACCACATGGGGCAGTCCAACGCTTAATAAGTGACTATATTAATGCTTTGGGCCTCTGTATAACACTGCATAAACGATATGAACTTTGTGCCTCTAATAGTTTGGCTGTAACGGACACTTTTGGAATATTAGGTGTTTAACCACATGGGGCAGTCCAACGCTTAATAAGTGACTATATTAATGCTTTGGGCCTCTGTAAAACGTTGCATATTCGATATGAACTTTGTGCCTCTAATAGTTTGGCTGTAACGGACACTTTTGGAATATTAGGTGTTCAACCACATGGGGCAGTCCAACGCTTAATAAGTGACTATATTAATGCTTTGGGCCTCTGTATAACACTGCATAAACGATATGAACTTTGTGCCTCTAATAGTTTGGCTGTAACGGACACTTTTGGAATATTAGGTGTTTAACCACATGGGGCAGTCCAACGCTTAATAAGTGACTATATTAATGCTTTGGGCCTCTGTAAAACGTTGCATATTCGATATGAACTTTGTGCCTCTAATAGTTTGGCTGTAACGGACATTTTTGGAATATTATTTGTTTAGCCACATGGGGCCGTCCAACGCTTAATAAGTGACTATATTAATGCTTTGGGCCTCTGTAAAACGCTGCATATTCGATATGAACTTTGTGCCTTTAATAGATTAGCTGTAACGGACATTTTTGGAATATTAGGTGTTCAACCACATGGGGCAGTCCAACGCTTAATAAGTGATTATATTAATGCTTTGGGCCTCTGTATAACGCTGCATATACGATATGAACTTTTTGCCTCTAATAGTATGGCTGTAACGGACACTTTTGGAATATTAGGTGTTTAACCACATGGGGCAGTCCAACGCTTAATAAGGGACTATATTAATGCTTTGGGCCTCTGTATAACGCTGCATATACGATATGAACTTTGTGCCTCTAATAGTTTGGCTGTAACGGACACTTTTGGAATATTAGGTGTTCAACCACATCGGGCAGTCCAGCGCTTAATATGTGGTTAAAGTAATGCTTTGGGCCTCTGTATAACGCTGCATATACGATATGAACTTTGTGCCTCTAATAGTACGGCTTTAACGGACACTTTTGGAATATTAGATGTTTAACCACATGGAGCAGTCCAACGCTTAATAAGTGACTATATTAATGCTTTGGGCCTCTGTATAACGCTGCATATACGATATGAACTTTGTGCCTCTAATAGTACGGCTGTAACGGACACTTTTGGAATATTAGGTGTTTAACCACATGGGGCAGTCCAACGCTTAATAAGTGACTATATTAATGCTTTGGGCCTCTGTATAACGCTGCATATACGATATGAACTTTGTGCCTCTAATAGTTTGGCTGTAACGGACACATTTGGAATATTAGGTGTATAACCACATGGGGCAGTCCAACGCTTAATAAGTGACTATATTAATGCTATGTGCCTCTGTAAAACGTTGCATATTCGATATGAATTTTGTGCCTCTAATAGTTTGGCTGTAACGGACACTTTTGGAATATTAGGTGTTTAACCACATGGGGCAGTCCAACGCTTAATAAGTGACTATATTAATGCTTTGGGTCTCTGTAAAACGCTGCATATACAATATGAACTTTGTGCCTCTAATAGTACGGCTGTAACGGACACTTTTGGAATATTAGGTGTTTAACCACATGGGGCAGTCCAACGCTTAATAAGTGACTATATTAATGCTTTGGGCTTCTGTAAAACGCTGCATATTCGATATGAACTTTGTGCCTCTAATAATTTGGCTGTAACGGACACTTTTGGAATATTAGGTGTTCAACCACATGGGGCAGTGCAACGCTTAATAAGTGACTATATTAATGCTTTGGGCCACTGTATAACGCTGCATATACGATATGAACTTTGTGCCTCTAATAGTTTGGCTGTAACGGACACTTTTGGAATATTAGGTGTTCAACCACATGAGGCAGTCCAACGCTTAATATGTGGTTAAAGTAATGCTTTGGGACTCTGTAAAACGTTGCATATTCGATATGAATTTTGTGCCTCTAATAGTTTGGCTGTAACGGACACTTTTGGAATATTAGGTGTTTAACCACATGGGGCAGTCCAACGCTTAATAAGTGACTATATTAATGCTTTGGGTCTCTGTAAAACGCTGCATATTCGATATGAACTTTGTGAATCTAATAGTTGGGCTGTAACGAACACTTTTGGAATATTAGGTGTTCAACCACATGGGGCAGTCCAACGCTAAATAAGTGACTATATTAATGCTTTGGGCCTCTGTATAACGCTGCATATACGATATGAACTTTGTGCCTCTAATAGTACGGCTTTAACGGACACTTTTGGAATATTAGGTGTTTAACCACATGGGGCAGTCCATCGCTTAATAAGTGACTATATTAATGCTTTGGGCCTCTGTAAAACGCTGCATATTCGATATGAACTTTGTGCCTCTAATAATTTGGCTGTAACGGACACTTTTGGAATATTAGGTGTTCAACCACATGGGGCAGTCCAACGCTTAATAAGTGACTATATTAATGCTTTGGGCCTCTGTATAACGCTGCATATTCGATATGAACTTTGTGCCTCTAATAGTTTAGCTGTAACGGACATTTTTCGAATATAAGGTGTTCAACATCATGGGGTTGTCGATCGCTTAATATGTGGTTATAGTAATGCTTTGGGACTTTGTATAACGCTGCATATACAATATGAACTCTGTGTCTCTAATAGTTTGGCTGTAACGGACACTTTTGGAATATTATGTGTTCAAACACATGTTGCAGTCAAATGCTTAATATTTGATTATATTAATGCTTTGGGACTCTGTATAACGCTGCATATACAGTATGAACTCTGTGCCTTTTATAGTTAGGCTGTAACGGACATTTTTGGAATATTAGGTGTTCAACAACAAGGGGTTGTCGATCGCTTTATATGTGGTTATAGTAATGCATTGGGACTCCGTATAACGCTGCATATACAAAATGAGCACTGTGCCTCTAATAGTATCGCTGTAACGGACATTTTTGGAATATTAGGTGTTCAGCCACATGGGGCAGTCCAGCGCTTAATAAGTGACTATATTAATGCTTTGGGCCTCTGTAAAACGCTGCATATTCGATATGAAGTTTGTGCTTCTAATAGTTTGGCTGTAACGGACACTTTTGGAATATTAGGTGTTCAACCACATGGGGCAGTCCTACGCTTAATAAGTGACTATATTAATGCTTTGGGCCTCTGTATAACACTGCATAAACGATATGAACTTTGTGCCTCTAATAGTTTGGCTGTAACGGACACTTTTGGAATATTAGGTGTTTAACCACATGGGGCAGTCCAACGCTTAATAAGTGACTATATTAATGCTTTGGGCCTCTGTAAAACGTTGCATATTCGATATGAACTTTGTGCCTCTAATAGTTTGGCTGTAACATACATTTTTGGAATATTAGGTGTTTAGCCACATGGGGCCGTCCAACGCTTAATAAGTGACTATATTATTGCTTTGGGCCTCTGTTAAACGCTGCATATTCGATATGAACTTTGTGCCTTTAATAGATTAGCTGTAACGGACATTTTTGGAATATTAGGTGTTCAACCACATGGGGCAGTCCAACGCTTAATAAGTGATTATATTAATGCTTTGGGCCTCTGTATAACGCTGCATATACGATATGAACTTTGTGCCTCTAATAGTATGGCTGTAACGGACACTTTTGGAATATTAGGTGTTTAACCACATGGGGCAGTCCAACGCTTAATAAGGGACTATATTAATGCTTTGGGCCTCTGTATAACGCTGCATATACGATATGAACTTTGTGCCTCTAATAGTTTGGCTGTAACGGACACTTTTGGAATATTAGGTGTTCAACCACATGGGGCAGTCCAGCGCTTAATATGTGGTTAAAGTAATGCTTTGGGCCTCTGTATAACGCTGCATATACGATATGAACTTTGTGCCTCTAATAGTACGGCTTTAACGGACACTTTTGGAATATTAGATGTTTAACCACATGGAGCAGTCCAACGCATAATAAGTGACTATATTAATGCTTTGGGCCTCTGTATAACGCTGCATTTACGATATGAACTTTGTGCCTCTAATAGTACGGCTGTAACGGACACTTTTGGAATATTAGGTGTTTAACCACATGGGGCAGTCCAACGCTTAATAAGTGACTATATTAATGCTTTGGGCCTCTGTATAACGCTGCATATACGATATGAACTTTGTGCCTCTAATAGTTTGGCTGTAACGGTCACATTTGGAATATTAGGTGTATAACCACATGGGGCAGTCCAACGCTTAATAAGTGACTATATTAATGCTATGTGCCTCTGTAAAACGTTGCATATTCGATATGAATTTTGGACCTCTAATAATTTGGCTGTAACGGACACTTTTGGAATATTAGGTGTTCAACCACATGGGGCAGTGCAACGCTTAATAAGTGACTATATTAATGCTTTGGGCCACTGTATAACGCTGCATATACGATATGAACTTTGTGCCTCTAATAGTTTGGCTGTAACGGACACTTTTGCAATATTAGGTGTTCAACCACATGAGGCAGTCCAACACTTAATATGTGGTTAAAGTAATGCTTTGGGACTCTGTAAAACGTTGCATATTCGATATGAATTTTGTGCCTCTAATAGTTTGGCTGTAACGAACACTTTTGGAATATTAGGTGTTTAACCACATGGGGCAGTCCAACGCTTAATAAGTGACTATATTAATGCTTTGGGTCTCTGTAAAACGCTGCATATTCGATATGAACTTTGTGAATCTAATAGTTGGGCTGTAACGAGCACTTTTGGAATATTAGGTGTTCAACCACATGGGGCAGTCCAACGCTAAATAAGTGACTATATTAATGCTTTGGGCCTCTGTATAACGCTGCATATACGATATGAACTTTGTGCCTCTAATAGTACGGCTTTAACGGACACTTTTGGAATATTAGGTGTTTAACCACATGGGGCAGTCCAACGCTTAATAAGTGACTATATTAATGCTTTGGGCCTCTGTATAACGCTGCATATACGATATGAACTTTGTGCCTCTAATAGTACGGCTGTAACGGACACTTTTGGAATATTAGGTGTTTAACCACATGGGGCAGTCCAACGCTTAGTAAGTGACTATATTAATGCTTTGGGCCTCTGTAAAACGCTGCATATTCGATATGAACTTTGTGCCTCTAATAATTTGGCTGTAACGGACACTTTTGGAATATTAGGTGTTCAACCACATGGGGCAGTCCAACGCTTAATAAGTGACTATATTAATGCTTTGGGCCTCTGTATAACGCTGCATATACGATATGAACTTTGTGCCTCTAATAGTACGGCTGTAACGGACACTTTTGGAATATTAGGTGTTTAACCACATGGGGCAGTCCAACGCTTAATAAGTGACTATATTAATGCTTTGGGCCTCTGTATAACGCTGCATATTCGATATGAACTTTGTGCCTCTAATAGTTTAGCTGTAACGGACATTTTTCGAATATAAGGTGTTCAACATCATGGGGTTGTCGATCGCTTAATATGTGGTTATAGTAATGCTTTGGGACTCTGTATAACGCTGCATATAAAATATGAACTCTGTGTCTCTAATAGTTTGGCTGTAACGGACACTTTTGGAATATTATGTGTTCAAACACATGTTGCAGTCCAATGCTTAATATTTGATTATATTAATGCTTTGGGACTCTGTATAACGCTGCATATACAGTATGAACTCTGTGCCTTTTATAGTTAGGCTGTAACGGACATTTTTGGAATATTAGGTGTTCAACAACAAGGGGTTGTCGATCGCTTTATATGTGGTTATAGTAATGCATTGGGACTCCGTATAACGCTGCATATACAAAATGAGCACTGTGCCTCTAATAGTATCGCTGTAACGGACAGTTTTGGAATATTAGGTGTTCAGCCACATGGGGCAGTCCAGCGCTTAATAAGTGACTATATTAATGCTTTGGGCCTCTGTAAAACGCTGCATATTCGATATGAAGTTTGTGCTTCTAATAGTTTGGCTGTAACGGACACTTTTGGAATATTAGGTGTTCAACCACATGGGGCAGTCCAACGCTTAATAAGTGACTATATTAATGCTTTGGGCCTCTGTATAACACTGCATAAACGATATGAACTTTGTGCCTCTAATAGTTTGGCTGTAACGGACACTTTTGGAATATTAGGTGTTTAACCACATGGGGCAGTCCAACGCTTAATAAGTGACTATATTAATGCTTTGGGCCTCTGTATAACGCTGCATATACGATATGAACTTTGTGCCTCTAATAGTTTGGCTGTAACGGACACTTTTGGAATATTAGGTGTTCAACCACATAAGGCAGTCCACCGCTTAATAAGTGACTATATTAATGCTTTGGGCCTCTGTATAACGCTGCATATACGATATGAACTTTGTGCCTCTAATAGTTTGGCTGTAACTGACATTTTTGGAATATTAGGTGTTCAACAACATGGGGTTGTCGATCGCTTTATATGTGGATATAGTAATGGTTTGGGACTCTGTATAGCGCTGCATATACAAAATGAGCACTGTGCCTCTAATAGTTTGGCTGTAACGGACATTTTTGGAATATTAGGTGTTCAGCCACATGGGGCAGTCCAACGCTTAATAAGTGACTATATTAATGCTTTGGGCCTCTGTAAAACGCTGCATATTCGATATGAACTTTGTGCCTCTAATAGTTTGGCTGTAACGGACACTTTTGGAATATTAGGTGTTCAACCACATGGGGCAGTCCAACGCTTAATAAGTGACTATATTAATGCTTTGGGCCTCTGTATAACGCTGCATATACGATATGAACTTTGTGACTCTAATAGTATGGCTGTAACGGACACTTTTGGAATATTAGGTGTTCAACCACATGGGGCAGTCCAACGCATAATAAGTGATTATATTAATGCTTTGGGCCTCTGTAAAACGCTGCATATTCGATATGAACTTTGTGCCTTTTATAGTTTGGCTGTAACGGACATTTTTGAAATATTCACTGTTCAACCACATAGGGCAGTCTAACGCCTAATATGTGGACATAGTAATGGTTTGGGGCTCTGTTAAATGCCGCATATACAATATGAACTGCCTGCCAACGATACCTTGGCTGTAATAGACATTTTTGAAATATTCACTGTTCAACCACATGGGGCAGTCTAACGCTTAATATGAGAATATAGTAATGGTTTGGGGCTCTGTATAACGCCGCATACACAATATGAACTGCCTGCTAACGATAGTTTGGCTATAACAGACATTTTTGAAATATTCACTATTTAACCACATGGGGCAGTCTAACGCTTAATATGTGATTATATTAATGTTTTGGAACTCTGTATAACGCTGCATATACAGTATGAACTCTGTGCCTTTTATAGTTAGGCTGTAACTGACATTTTTGGAATATTAATTGTTCAACAACATGGGGTTGTCGATCGCTAAATATGTGGTTATAGTAATGCTTTGGGCCTCTGTATAACGCTGCATATACAATATGAACTTTGTGCCTCTAATAGTTTGGCTGTAACGGACATTTTTGGAATATTAGGTGTTCAACCACATGGGTCAGTCTAACGCTTAATATGTGGATATAGTAATAATTTGGGGCTCTGTGTAACCCCGCATACACAATATGAACAGCCTGCCTACGATAGTTTGTTTAAAACAGACATTTTTGAAATATTCACTGTTCAACCACATAGGGCAGTCTAACGCCTAATATGTGGATATTGTAATGGTTTGGGGCTCTGTTAAATGCCGCATATACAATATGAACTGCCTGCCTACGATACCTTGGCTGTAATAGATATTTTTGTAATATTCACTGTTCAAATACATTGGGTAGTCTAACGCCTAATATGTGGATATAGTAATGGTTTGGGGCTCTGTATAACCCCGCATACACAATATGAACAGCCTGCCTACGATAGTTTGGCTAAAACAGACATTTTTGAAATATTCAATGTTCAACCACATGGGGCAGTCTAACGCTTAATATGTGAATATAGTAATGGTTTGGGGCTCTGTTTAACGCCGCATACATTATATGAACTGCCTGCCTACGATAGTTTGGCTATAACAGACATTTTTGAAATATTCACTGTTCAACCACATGGGGCAGTCTAACGCCTAATATGTGGATATAGTAATGGTTTGGGGCTCTGTATAACCCCGCATGCACAATATGAACTGCCTGCCTACGATAGTTTGGCTATAACAGACATTTTTCAATTATTTACTGTTCAACTACATAGGGCAGTCTAACGCCTAATATGTGGATATAGTAATGGTTTGGGGCTCTGTTAAATGCCGCATATACAATATGAACTGCCTGCCTACGATACCTTGGCTGTAATAGACATTTTTGAAATATTCACTGTTCAACCACATAGGGCAGTCTAACGCCTAATATGTGGATATAGTAATGGTTTGGGGCTCTGTTAAATGCCGCATATACAATATGAACTGCCTGCCTACGATACCTTGGCTGTAATTGACATTTTTGAAATATTCACTGTTCAAATACATTGGGTAGTCTAACGCCTAATATGTGGATATAGTAATGGTTTGGGGCTCTGTATAACCCCGCATACACAATATGAACAGCCTGCCTACGATAGTTTGGCTAAAACAGACATTTTTGAAATATTCAATGTTCAACCACATGGGGCAGTCTAACGCTTAATATGTGAATATAGTAATGGATTGGGGCTCTGTTAAACGCCGCATACACAATATGAACTGCCTGCCTACGATACCTTGGCTGTAATAGACATTTTTGAATTATTCACTGTTCAACCACATGGGGCAGTCTAACGCTTAATATGTGAATATAGTAATGGATTGGGGCTCTGTTAAACGCCGCATACACAATATGAACTGCCTGCCTACGATACCTTGGCTGTAATAGACATTTTTGAATTATTCACTGTTCAACCACATGGGGCAGTCTAACGCCTAATATGTGGATATAGTAATGGTTTGGGACTCTGTTTAACGCCGCATACATTATATGAACTGCCTGCCTACGATAGTTTGGCTATAACAGACATTTTTGAAATATTCACTGTTCAACCACATGGGGCAGTCTAACGCCTAATATGTGGATATAGTAATGGTTTGGGGCTCTGTATAACCCCGCATACACAATATGAACTGCCTGCTTACGGTAGTTTGGCTATAACAGACACTTTTGAAATATTCACTGTTTAACCACATACGGAAGTCTAACGACTAATATGTGGATATAGTATTGGTTTGGGTCTCTGTAAACCGCCGCTTACACCATATGAACTGCCTGCCTACGATACCTTGGCTGTAATAGACATTTTTGAAATATTCACTGTTTAACCACATACGGCACTTAATAAGTGACTATATTAATGCATTGGGCCTCTGTAGAACGCTGCATATTCGATATGAACTTTGTGCCTCTAATAGTTTGGCTGTAACGGACACTTTTGGAATATTAGGTGTTTAACCACATGGAGCAGTAAAACGCTTAATAAGTGACTATATTAATGCTTTGGGCCTCTGTAAAACGCTGCATATTCGATATGAAATTTGTACCTCTAATAGTTTGACTGTAACGGACACTTTTGGAATATTAGGTGTTTAACCACATGGGGCAGTCCAACACTTAATAAGTGACTATATTAATGCTTTGGGCCTCTGTAAAACGCTGCATATTCGATATGAACTTTGTGCCTCTAATAGTTTGGCTGTAACGGACACTTTTGGAATATTATTTGTTCAAACACATGTTGCAGTCCAATGCTTAATATTTGATTATATTAATGCTTTGGGACTCTGTATAACGCTGCATATACAGTATGAACTCTGTGCCTTTTATAGTTAGGCTGTAACTGACATTTTTGGAATATTAGGTGTTCAACAACATGGGGTTGTCGATCGCTTTATATGTGGTTATAGTAATGGTTTGGGACTCTGTATAGCGTTGCATATACAAAATGAGCACTGTGCCTCTAATAGTTTGGCTGTAACGGACATTTTTGGAATATTAGGTCTTCAGCCACATGGGGCAGTCCAACGCTTAATAAGTGACTATATTAATGCTTTGGGCCTCTGTAAAACGCTGTATATTCGATATGAACTTTGTGCCTCTAATAGTTTGGCTGTAACGGACACTTTTGGAATATTAGGTGTTCAACCACATGGGGCAGTCCAACGCTTAATAAGTGACTATATTATTGCTTTGGGCCTCTGTATAACGCTGCATATTCAATATGAACTTTGTGCCTCTAATAGTTTGGCTGTAACGGACACTTTTGGAATATTAGGTGTTCAACCACATGGGGCAGTCCAACGCTTAATAAGTGATTATATTAATGCTTTGGGCCTCTGTAAAACGCTGCATATTCGATATGAACTTTGTGCCTCTAATAGTTTAGCTGTAACGGACATTTTTGGAATATTAGGTGTTTAACCACATGGGGCAGTCCAACGCTTAATAAATGACTATATTAATGCTTTGGGACTCTGTAAAACGCTGCATATTCGATATGAACTTAGTGCCTCTAATAGTTTTGCTGTAACGGACTCTTTTGGAATATTAGGTGTTCAACCACATGGGGCAGTTCAACGCTTAATAAGTGACTATATTAATGCTTTGGACCTCTTTAAAACGCTGCATATACGATATGAACTTTGTGCCTCTAATAGTATGGCTGTAACGGACACTTTTGGAATATTATTTGTTCAAACACATGTTGCAGTCCAATGCTTAATATTTGATTATATTAATGCTTTGGGACTCTGTATAACGCTGCATATACAATATGAACTCTGTGTCTCTAATAGTTTGGCTGTAACGGACACTTTTGGAATATTATTTGTTCAAACACATGTTGCAGTCCAATGCTTAATATTTGATTATATTAATGCTTTGGGACTCTGTATAACGCTGCATATACAGTATGAACTCTGTGCCTTTTATAGTTAGGCTGTAACTGACATTTTTGGAATATTAGGTGTTCAACAACATGGGGCAGTCCAACGCTTAATAAGTGACTATATTATTGCTTTGGGCCTCTGTATAACGCTGCATATTCAATATGAACTTTGTGCCTCTAATAGTTTGGCTGTAACGGACACTTTTGGAATATTAGGTGTTCAACCACATGGAGCAATCCAACGCTTAATAAGTGATTATATTAATGCTTTGGGCCTCTGTAAAACGCTGCATATTCGATATGAACTTTGTGCCTCTAATAGTTTGGCTGTAACGGACACTTTTGGAATATTAGGTGTTCAACCACATGGGGCAGTCCAACTCTTAATAAGTGACTATATTAATGCATTGGGCCTTTGTAAAACGCTGCATATTCGATATGAACTTTGTGCCTCTAATAGTTTGGCTGTAACGGACACTTTTTGAATATTAGGTGTTCAGCCACATGAGGCAGTCCAACTCTTAATAAGTGACTATATTAATGCATTGGGCCTCTGTAAAACGCTGCATATTCGATATGAACTTTGTGCCTCTAATAGTTTGGCTGTAACGGACACTTTTGGAATATTAGGTGTTCAACCACATGGGGCAGTCCAACGCTTAATAAGTGACTATATTAATGCTTTGGGCCTCTGTATAACGCTGCATATACGATATGAACTTTGTGACTCTAATAGTATGGCTGTAACGGACACTTTTGGAATATTAGGTGTTTAACCACATGGGGCAGTCCAACGCTTAATAAGTGACTATATTAATGCTTTGGGCCTCTGTAAAACGCTGCATATTCAATATGAACTTTGTGCCTCTAATAGTTTGGCTGTAACGGACACTTTTGGAATATTAGGTGTTCAACCACATGGGGCAGTCCAACGCTTAATAAGTGACTATATTATTGCTTTGGGCCTCTGTATAACGCTGCATATTCAATATGAACTTTGTGCCTCTAATAGTTTGGCTGTAACGGACACTTTTGGAATATTAGGTGTTCAACCACATGGGGCAGTCCAACGCTTAATAAGTGATTATATTAATGCTTTGGGCCTCTGTAAAACGCTGCATATTCGATATGAACTTTGTGCCTCTAATAGTTTAGCTGTAACGGACATTTTTGGAATATTAGGTGTTTAACCACATGGGGCAGTCCAACGCTTAATAAATGACTATATTAATGCTTTGGGACTCTGTAAAACGCTGCATATTCGATATGAACTTAGTGCCTCTAATAGTTTTGCTGTAACGGACTCTTTTGGAATATTAGGTGTTCAACCACATGGGGCAGTCCAACGCTTAATATGTGGTTAAAGTAATGCTTTGGGACTCTGTATAACGCTGCATATACAATATGAACTCTGTGTCTCTAATAGTTTGGCTGTAACGGACACTTTTGGAATATTATTTGTTCAAACACATGTTGCAGTCCAATGCTTAATATTTGATTATATTAATGCTTTGGGACTCTGTATAACGCTGCATATACGATATGAACTTTGTGCCTCTAATAGTACGGCTGTAACGGACACTTTTGGAATATTAGGTGTTTAACCACATGGGGCAGTCCAACGCTTAATAAGTGTCTATATTAATGCATTGGGCCTCTGTATAACGCTGCATATACGATATGAACTTTGTAACTCTAATAGTACGGCTGTAACGGACACTTTTGGAATATTAGGTGTTTAACAACATAGGGCAGTCCAACGCTTAATAAGTGACTATATTAATGCTTTGGGCCTCTGTATAACGCTGCATATACGATATGAACTTTGTGCCTCTAAAAGTACGGCTGTAACAGACACTTTTGGAATATTAGGTGTTTAACCACATAGGGCAGTCCAACGCTTAATAAGTGACTATATTAATGCTTTGGGCCTCTGTATAACGCTGCATATACGATATGAACTTTGTGCCTCTAAAAGTACGGCGGTAACAGGCACTTTTGGAAAATTAGGTGTTTAACCACATAGGGCAGTCCAACGCTTAATAAGTGACTATATTAATGCTTTGGGCCTCTGTATAACGCTGCATATACGATATGAACTTTGTGCCTCTAATAGTACGGCTGTAACGGACACTTTTGGAATATTAGGTGTTTAACCATATGGGGCAGTCCAACGCTTAATAAGTGACTATATTAATGCTTTGGGCCTCTATACAACGCTGCATATGCAAAATGAGCACTGTGCCTCTAATAGTTTGGCTGTAACTGACATTGTTGGAATATTAGGTGTTCAGCCACATGGGGCAGTCCAACGCATAATAAGTGACTATATTAATGCTTTGGGCCTCTGTAAAACGCTGCATATTCAATATGAACTTTGTGCCTCTAATAGTTTGGCTGTAACGGACACTTTTGGAATATTAGGTGTTCAACCACATGGGGCAGTCCAACGCTTAATAAGTGACTATATTATTGCTTTGGGCCTCTGTATAACGCTGCATATTCAATATGAACTTTGTGCCTCTAATAGTTTGGCTGTAACGGACACTTTTGGAATATTAGGTGTTCAACCACATGGGGCAGTCCAACGCTTAATAAGTGATTATATTAATGCTTTGGGCCTCTGTAAAACGCTGCATATTCGATATGAACTTTGTGCCTCTAATAGTTTAGCTGTAACGGACATTTTTGGAATATTAGGTGTTTAACCACATGGGGCAGTCCAACGCTTAATAAATGACTATATTAATGCTTTGGGACTCTGTAAAACGCTGCATATTCGATATGAACTTAGTGCCTCTAATAGTTTTGCTGTAACGGACTCTTTTGGAATATTAGGTGTTCAACCACATGGGGCAGTCCAACGCTTAATATGTGGTTAAAGTAATGCTTTGGGACTCTGTATAACGCTGCATATACAATATGAACTCTGTGTCTCTAATAGTTTGGCTGTAACGGACACTTTTGGAATATTATTTGTTCAAACACATGTTGCAGTCCAATGCTTAATATTTGATTATATTAATGCTTTGGGACTCTGTATAACGCTGCATATACGATATGAACTTTGTGCCTCTAATAGTACGGCTGTAACGGACACTTTTGGAATATTAGGTGTTTAACCACATGGGGCAGTCCAACGCTTAATAAGTGTCTATATTAATGCATTGGGCCTCTGTATAACGCTGCATATACGATATGAACTTTGTAACTCTAATAGTACGGCTGTAACGGACACTTTTGGAATATTAGGTGTTTAACAACATAGGGCAGTCCAACGCTTAATAAGTGACTATATTAATGCTTTGGGCCTCTGTATAACGCTGCATATACGATATGAACTTTGTGCCTCTAAAAGTACGGCTGTAACAGACACTTTTGGAATATTAGGTGTTTAACCACATAGGGCAGTCCAACGCTTAATAAGTGACTATATTAATGCTTTGGGCCTCTGTATAACGCTGCATATACGATATGAACTTTGTGCCTCTAAAAGTACGGCGGTAACAGGCACTTTTGGAAAATTAGGTGTTTAACCACATAGGGCAGTCCAACGCTTAATAAGTGACTATATTAATGCTTTGGGCCTCTGTATAACGCTGCATATACGATATGAACTTTGTGCCTCTAATAGTACGGCTGTAACGGACACTTTTGGAATATTAGGTGTTTAACCATATGGGGCAGTCCAACGCTTAATAAGTGACTATATTAATGCTTTGGGCCTCTATACAACGCTGCATATGCAAAATGAGCACTGTGCCTCTAATAGTTTGGCTGTAACTGACATTGTTGGAATATTAGGTGTTCAGCCACATGGGGCAGTCCAACGCATAATAAGTGACTATATTAATGCATTGGGACTCTGTATAGCGCTGCATATACAAAATGAGCACTGTGCCTCTAATAGTTTGGCTGTAAAGGACATTTTTGGAATATTAGGTGTTTAGCCACATGGGGCAGTCCAACGCTTAATAAGTGACTATATTAATGCTTTTGGCCTCTGTAAAACTCTGCGTATTCGATATGAACTTTGTGCCTCTAATAGTTTAGCTGTAACGGATATTTTTGGAATATTAGGTGTTCAACCACATGGGGCAGTTCAACGCTTAATAAGTGACTATATTAATGCTTTGGGCCTCTGTAAAACGCTGCATATTCGATATGAACTTTGTGCCTCTAATAGTTTAGCTGTAACGGACATTTTTCGAATATAAGGTGTTCAACATCATGGGGTTGTCGATCGCTTAATATGTGGTTATAGTAATGCTTTGGGCCTCTGTATAACGCCGCATATACAATATGAACTTTGTGCCTCTAATAGTTTAGCTGTAACGGACATTTTTCGAATATAAATTGTTCAACATCATGGGGTTGTCGATCGCTTAATATGTGGTTATAGTAATGCTTTGGGACTCTGTATAACGCTGCATATACAATATGAACTCTGTGTCTCTAATAGTTTGGCTGTAACGAACACTATTGGAATATTATGTGTTCAAACACATGTTGCAGTCCAATGCCTAATATTTGATTATATTAATGCTTTGGGACTCTGTATAACGCTGCATATACAGTATGAACTCTGTGCCTTTTATAGTTAGGCTGTAACTGACATTTTTGGAATATTAGGTGTTCAACAACATGGGGTTGTCGATCGCTTTATATGTGGTTATAGTAATGCTTTGGGACTCTGTATAACGCTGCATATACAAAATGAGCACTGTGCCTCTAATAGTATGGCTGTAACGGACATTTTTGGAATATTAGGTGTTCAGCCACATGGGGCAGTCCAACGCTTAATAAGTGACTATATTAATGCTTCGGGCCTCTGTAAAACGCTGCATATTCGATATGAACTTTGTGCCTCTAATAGTTTGGCTGTAACGGACACTTTTGGAATATTAGGTGTTTAACCACATGGGGCAGTCCAACGCTTAATAAGTGACTATATTTATGCTTTGGGCCTTTGTATAACGCTGCATATACGATATGAACTTTGTGCCTCTAATAGTACCGCTGTAACGGACACTTTTGGAATATTAGGTGTTTAACCACATGGGGCAGTCCAACGCTTAATAAGTGTCTATATTAATGCATTGGGCCTCTGTATAAAAGCTGCATATACGATATGAACTTTGTGCCTCTAATAGTACGGCTGTAACGGACACTTTTGGAATATTAGGTGTTTAACAACATAGGGCAGTCCAACGCTTAATAAGTGACTATATTAATGCTTTGGGCCTCTGTATAACGCTGCATATACGATATGAACTTTGTGCCTCTAAAAGTACGGCTGTAACAGACACTTTTGGAATATTAGGTGTTTAACCACATAGGGCAGTCCAACGCTTAATAAGTGACTATATTAATGCTTTGGGCCTCTGTATAACGCTGCATATACGATATGAACTTTGTGCCTCTAAAAGTACGGCTGTAACAGGCACTTTTGGAAAATTAGGTGTTTAACCACATAGGGCAGTCCAACGCCTAATAAGTGACTATATTTATGCTTTGGGCCTTTGTATAACGCTGCATATACGATATCAACTTTGTGCCTCTAATAGTACGGCTGTAACGGACACTTTTGGAATATTAGGTGTTTAACCATATGTGGCAGTCCAACGCTTAATAAGTGACTATATTAATGCTTTGGGCCTCAGTATAACGCTGCATATACGATATGAACTTTGTGCCTCTAAAAGTACGGCTGTAACAGGCACTTTTGGAATATTAGGTGTTTAACCACATGGGGCAGTCCAACGCTTAATAAGTGACTATATTTATGCTTTGGGCCTTTGTATAACGCTGCATATACGATATCAACTTTGTGCCTCTAATAGTACGGCTGTAACGGACACTTTTGGAATATTAGGTGTTTAACAACATAGGGCAGTCCAACGCTTAATAAGTGACTATATTAATGCTTTGGGCCTCTGTATAACGCTGCATATACGATATGAACTTTGTGCCTCTAAAAGTACGGCTGTAACAGACACTTTTGGAATATTAGGTGTTTAACCACATAGGGCAGTCCAACGCTTAATAAGTGACTATATTAATGCTTTGGGCCTCTGTATAACGCTGCATATACGATATGAACTTTGTGCCTCTAAAAGTACGGCTGTAACAGGCACTTTTGGAAAATTAGGTGTTTAACCACATAGGGCAGTCCAACGCTTAATAAGTGACTATATTAATGCTTTGGGCCTCTGTATAACGCTGCATATACGATATGAACTTTGTGCCTCTAATAGTACGGCTGTAACGGACACTTTTGGAATATTAGGTGTTTAACCATATGTGGCAGTCCAACGCCTAATAAGTGACTATATTAATGCTTTGGGCCTCTGTATAACGCTGCATATACGATATGAACTTTGTGCCTCTAATAGTTTGGCTGTAACGGACACATTTGGAATATTAGGTGTATAACCACATGGGGCAGTCCAACGCTTAATAAGTGACTATATTAATGCTTTGATACTCTGTATAACGCTGCTTATTCGATATGAACTTTGTGCCTCTAAAAGTACGGCTGTAACAGACACTTTTGGAATATTAGGTGTTCAACCACATGGGGCAGTCCAACGCTTAATAAGTGATTATATTAATGCTTTGGGCCTCTGTATAACGCTGCATATACGATATGAACTTTGTGCCTCTAATAGTATGGCTGTAACGGACACTTTTGGAATATTAGGTGTTTAACCACATGGGGCAGTCCAACGCTTAATAAGTGACTATATTAATGCTTTGGGCCTCTGTATAACGCTGCATATACGATATGAACTTTGTGCCTCTAATAGTTTGGCTGTAACGGACACTTTTGGAATATTAGGTGTTCAACCACATGGGGCAGTCCAACGCTTAATAAGTAATTATATTAATGCTTTGGGCCTCTGTAAAACGCTGCATATTCGATATGAACTTTGTGCCTCTAATAGTTTGGCTGTAACGGACACTTTTGGAATATTAGGTGTTCAACCACATGGGGCAGTCCAACGCTTAATAAGTGATTATATTAATGCTTTGGTGTTTAACCACATGGGGCAGTCCAACACTTAATAAGTGACTATATTAATGCTTTGGGCCTCTGTAAAACGCTGCATATTCGATATGAACTTTGTGCCTCTAATAGTTTGGCTGTAACGGACACTTTTGGAATATTATTTGTTCAAACACATGTTGCAGTCCAATGCTTAATATTTGATTATATTAATGCTTTGGGACTCTGTATAACGCTGCATATACAGTATGAACTCTGTGCCTTTTATAGTTAGGCTGTAACTGACATTTTTGGAATATTAGGTGTTCAACAACATGGGGTTGTCGATCGCTTTATATGTGGTTATAGTAATGGTTTGGGACTCTGTATAGCGTTGCATATACAAAATGAGCACTGTGCCTCTAATAGTTTGGCTGTAACGGACATTTTTGGAATATTAGGTCTTCAGCCACATGGGGCAGTCCAACGCTTAATAAGTGACTATATTAATGCTTTGGGCCTCTGTAAAACGCTGCATATTCGATATGAACTTTGTGCCTCTAATAGTTTGGCTGTAACGGACACTTTTGGAATATTAGGTGTTCAACCACATGGGGCAGTCCAACGCTTAATAAGTGACTATATTATTGCTTTGGGCCTCTGTATAACGCTGCATATTCAATATGAACTTTGTGCCTCTAATAGTTTGGCTGTAACGGACACTTTTGGAATATTAGGTGTTCAACCACATGGGGCAGTCCAACGCTTAATAAGTGATTATATTAATGCTTTGGGCCTCTGTAAAACGCTGCATATTCGATATGAACTTTGTGCCTCTAATAGTTTAGCTGTAACGGACATTTTTGGAATATTAGGTGTTTAACCACATGGGGCAGTCCAACGCTTAATAAATGACTATATTAATGCTTTGGGACTCTGTAAAACGCTGCATATTCGATATGAACTTAGTGCCTCTAATAGTTTTGCTGTAACGGACTCTTTTGGAATATTAGGTGTTCAACCACATGGGGCAGTTCAACGCTTAATAAGTGACTATATTAATGCTTTGGACCTCTTTAAAACGCTGCATATACGATATGAACTTTGTGCCTCTAATAGTATGGCTGTAACGGACACTTTTGGAATATTATTTGTTCAAACACATGTTGCAGTCCAATGCTTAATATTTGATTATATTAATGCTTTGGGACTCTGTATAACGCTGCATATACAATATGAACTCTGTGTCTCTAATAGTTTGGCTGTAACGGACACTTTTGGAATATTATTTGTTCAAACACATGTTGCAGTCCAATGCTTAATATTTGATTATATTAATGCTTTGGGACTCTGTATAACGCTGCATATACAGTATGAACTCTGTGCCTTTTATAGTTAGGCTGTAACTGACATTTTTGGAATATTAGGTGTTCAACAACATGGGGCAGTCCAACGCTTAATAAGTGACTATATTATTGCTTTGGGCCTCTGTATAACGCTGCATATTCAATATGAACTTTGTGCCTCTAATAGTTTGGCTGTAACGGACACTTTTGGAATATTAGGTGTTCAACCACATGGAGCAATCCAACGCTTAATAAGTGATTATATTAATGCTTTGGGCCTCTGTAAAACGCTGCATATTCGATATGAACTTTGTGCCTCTAATAGTTTGGCTGTAACGGACACTTTTGGAATATTAGGTGTTCAACCACATGGGGCAGTCCAACTCTTAATAAGTGACTATATTAATGCATTGGGCCTTTGTAAAACGCTGCATATTCGATATGAACTTTGTGCCTCTAATAGTTTGGCTGTAACGGACACTTTTTGAATATTAGGTGTTCAGCCACATGAGGCAGTCCAACTCTTAATAAGTGACTATATTAATGCATTGGGCCTCTGTAAAACGCTGCATATTCGATATGAACTTTGTGCCTCTAATAGTTTGGCTGTAACGGACACTTTTGGAATATTAGGTGTTCAACCACATGGGGCAGTCCAACGCTTAATAAGTGACTATATTAATGCTTTGGGCCTCTGTATAACGCTGCATATACGATATGAACTTTGTGACTCTAATAGTATGGCTGTAACGGACACTTTTGGAATATTAGGTGTTTAACCACATGGGGCAGTCCAACGCTTAATAAGTGACTATATTAATGCTTTGGGCCTCTGTAAAACGCTGCATATTCAATATGAACTTTGTGCCTCTAATAGTTTGGCTGTAACGGACACTCTTGGAATATTAGGTGTTCAACCACATGGGGCAGTCCAACGCTTAATAAGTGACTATATTATTGCTTTGGGCCTCTGTATAACGCTGCATATTCAATATGAACTTTGTGCCTCTAATAGTTTGGCTGTAACGGACACTTTTGGAATATTATTTGTTCAAACACATGTTGCAGTCCAATGCTTAATATTTGATTATATTAATGCTTTGGGACTCTGTATAACGCTGCATATACAGTATGAACTCTGTGCCTTTTATAGTTAGGCTGTAACTGACATTTTTGGAATATTAGGTGTTCAACAACATGGGGCAGTCCAACGCTTAATAAGTGACTATATTATTGCTTTGGGCCTCTGTATAACGCTGCATATTCAATATGAACTTTGTGCCTCTAATAGTTTGGCTGTAACGGACACTTTTGGAATATTAGGTGTTCAACCACATGGAGCAATCCAACGCTTAATAAGTGATTATATTAATGCTTTGGGCCTCTGTAAAACGCTGCATATTCGATATGAACTTTGTGCCTCTAATAGTTTGGCTGTAACGGACACTTTTGGAATATTAGGTGTTCAACCACATGGGGCAGTCCAACTCTTAATAAGTGACTATATTAATGCATTGGGCCTTTGTAAAACGCTGCATATTCGATATGAACTTTGTGCCTCTAATAGTTTGGCTGTAACGGACACTTTTTGAATATTAGGTGTTCAGCCACATGAGGCAGTCCAACTCTTAATAAGTGACTATATTAATGCATTGGGCCTCTGTAAAACGCTGCATATTCGATATGAACTTTGTGCCTCTAATAGTTTGGCTGTAACGGACACTTTTGGAATATTAGGTGTTCAACCACATGGGGCAGTCCAACGCTTAATAAGTGACTATATTAATGCTTTGGGCCTCTGTATAACGCTGCATATACGATATGAACTTTGTGACTCTAATAGTATGGCTGTAACGGACACTTTTGGAATATTAGGTGTTTAACCACATGGGGCAGTCCAACGCTTAATAAGTGACTATATTAATGCTTTGGGCCTCTGTAAAACGCTGCATATTCAATATGAACTTTGTGCCTCTAATAGTTTGGCTGTAACGGACACTTTTGGAATATTAGGTGTTCAACCACATGGGGCAGTCCAACGCTTAATAAGTGACTATATTATTGCTTTGGGCCTCTGTATAACGCTGCATATTCAATATGAACTTTGTGCCTCTAATAGTTTGGCTGTAACGGACACTTTTGGAATATTAGGTGTTCAACCACATGGGGCAGTCCAACGCTTAATAAGTGATTATATTAATGCTTTGGGCCTCTGTAAAACGCTGCATATTCGATATGAACTTTGTGCCTCTAATAGTTTAGCTGTAACGGACATTTTTGGAATATTAGGTGTTTAACCACATGGGGCAGTCCAACGCTTAATAAATGACTATATTAATGCTTTGGACCTCTTTAAAACGCTGCATATACGATATGAACTTTGTGCCTCTAATAGTATGGCTGTAACGGACACTTTTGGAATATTATTTGTTCAAACACATGTTGCAGTCCAATGCTTAATATTTGATTATATTAATGCTTTGGGACTTTGTATAACGCTGCATATACAATATGAACTCTGTGTCTCTAATAGTTTGGCTGTAACGGACACTTTTGGAATATTATTTGTTCAAACACATGTTGCAGTCCAATGCTTAATATTTGATTATATTAATGCTTTGGGACTCTGTATAACGCTGCATATACAGTATGAACTCTGTGCCTTTTATAGTTAGGCTGTAACTGACATTTTTGGAATATTAGGTGTTCAACAACATGGGGCAGTCCAACGCTTAATAAGTGACTATATTATTGCTTTGGGCCTCTGTATAACGCTGCATATTCAATATGAACTTTGTGCCTCTAATAGTTTGGCTGTAACGGACACTTTTGGAATATTAGGTGTTCAGCCACATGAGGCAGTCCAACTCTTAATAAGTGACTATATTAATGCATTGGGCCTTTGTAAAACGCTGCATATTCGATATGAACTTTGTGCCTCTAATAGTTTGGCTGTAACGGACACTTTTGGAATATTAGGTGTTCAGCCACATGAGGCAGTCCAACTCTTAATAAGTGACTATATTAATGCATTGGGCCTCTGTAAAACGCTGCATATTCGATATGAACTTTGTGCCTCTAATAGTTTGGCTGTAACGGACACTTTTGGAATATTAGGTGTTTAACCACATGGGGCAGTCCAACGCTTAATATGTGGTTAAAGTAATGCTTTGGGACTCTGTATAACGCTGCATATACAATATGAACTCTGTGTCTCTAATAGTTTGGCTGTAACGGACACTTTTGGAATATTATTTGTTCAAACACATGTTGCAGTCCAATGCTTAATATTTGATTATATTAATGCTTTGGGACTCTGTATAACGCTGCATATACGATATGAACTTTGTGCCTCTAATAGTACGGCTGTAACGGACACTTTTGGAATATTAGGTGTTTAACCACATGGGGCAGTCCAACGCTTAATAAGTGTCTATATTAATGCATTGGGCCTCTGTATAACGCTGCATATACGATATGAACTTTGTAACTCTAATAGTACGGCTGTAACGGACACTTTTGGAATATTAGGTGTTTAACAACATAGGGCAGTCCAACGCTTAATAAGTGACTATATTAATGCTTTGGGCCTCTGTATAACGCTGCATATACGATATGAACTTTGTGCCTCTAAAAGTACGGCTGTAACAGACACTTTTGGAATATTAGGTGTTTAACCACATAGGGCAGTCCAACGCTTAATAAGTGACTATATTAATGCTTTGGGCCTCTGTATAACGCTGCATATACGATATGAACTTTGTGCCTCTAAAAGTACGGCTGTAACAGGCACTTTTGGAAAATTAGGTGTTTAACCACATAGGGCAGTCCAACGCTTAATAAGTGACTATATTAATGCTTTGGGCCTCTGTATAACGCTGCATATACGATATGAACTTTGTGCCTCTAATAGTACGGCTGTAACGGACACTTTTGGAATATTAGGTGTTTAACCATATGGGGCAGTCCAACGCTTAATAAGTGACTATATTAATGCTTTGGGCCTCTATACAACGCTGCATATGCAAAATGAGCACTGTGCCTCTAATAGTTTGGCTGTAACTGACATTGTTGGAATATTAGGTGTTCAGCCACATGGGGCAGTCCAACGCATAATAAGTGACTATATTAATGCATTGGGACTCTGTATAGCGCTGCATATACAAAATGAGCACTGTGCCTCTAATAGTTTGGCTGTAAAGGACATTTTTGGAATATTAGGTGTTTAGCCACATGGGGCAGTCCAACGCTTAATAAGTGACTATATTAATGCTTTTGGCCTCTGTAAAACTCTGCGTATTCGATATGAACTTTGTGCCTCTAGTAGTTTAGCTGTAACGGATATTTTTGGAATATTAGGTGTTCAACCACATGGGGCAGTTCAACGCTTAATAAGTGACTATATTAATGCTTTTGGCCTCTGTAAAACTCTGCATATTCGATATGAACTTTGTGCCTCTAATAGTTTAGCTGTAACGGACATTTTTCGAATATAAGGTGTTCAACATCATGGGGTTGTCGATCGCTTAATATGTGGTTATAGTAATGCTTTGGGCCTCTGTATAACGCCGCATATACAATATGAACTTTGTGCCTCTAATAGTTTAGCTGTAACGGACATTTTTCGAATATAAATTGTTCAACATCATGGGGTTGTCGATCGCTTAATATGTGGTTATAGTAATGCTTTGGGACTCTGTATAACGCTGCATATACAATATGAACTCTGTGTCTCTAATAGTTTGGCTGTAACGAACACTATTGGAATATTATGTGTTCAAACACATGTTGCAGTCCAATGCCT
This sequence comes from Silvanus unidentatus, assembly GCA_963930825.1. Lineage (NCBI taxonomy): Eukaryota > Metazoa > Arthropoda > Insecta > Coleoptera > Silvanidae > Silvanus > Silvanus unidentatus. The sequence continues at coordinate 346,655 of CAWVOD010000014.1, read as the reverse complement.
AATATTTGATTATATTAATGCTTTGGGACTCTGTATAACGCTGCATATACAGTATGAACTCTGTGCCTTTTATAGTTAGGCTGTAACTGACATTTTTGGAATATTAGGTGTTCAACAACATGGGGTTGTCGATCGCTTTATATGTGGTTATAGTAATGCTTTGGGACTCTGTATAACGCTGCATATACAAAATGAGCACTGTGCCTCTAATAGTATGGCTGTAACGGACATTTTTGGAATATTAGGTGTTCAGCCACATGGGGCAGTCCAACGCTTAATAAGTGACTATATTAATGCTTCGGGCCTCTGTAAAACGCTGCATATTCGATATGAACTTTGTGCCTCTAATAGTTTGGCTGTAACGGACACTTTTGGAATATTAGGTGTTTAACCACATGGGGCAGTCCAACGCTTAATAAGTGACTATATTTATGCTTTGGGCCTTTGTATAACGCTGCATATACGATATGAACTTTGTGCCTCTAATAGTACCGCTGTAACGGACACTTTTGGAATATTAGGTGTTTAACCACATGGGGCAGTCCAACGCTTAATAAGTGTCTATATTAATGCATTGGGCCTCTGTATAAAAGCTGCATATACGATATGAACTTTGTGCCTCTAATAGTACGGCTGTAACGGACACTTTTGGAATATTAGGTGTTTAACAACATAGGGCAGTCCAACGCTTAATAAGTGACTATATTAATGCTTTGGGCCTCTGTATAACGCTGCATATACGATATGAACTTTGTGCCTCTAAAAGTACGGCTGTAACAGACACTTTTGGAATATTAGGTGTTTAACCACATAGGGCAGTCCAACGCTTAATAAGTGACTATATTAATGCTTTGGGCCTCTGTATAACGCTGCATATACGATATGAACTTTGTGCCTCTAAAAGTACGGCTGTAACAGGCACTTTTGGAAAATTAGGTGTTTAACCACATAGGGCAGTCCAACGCTTAATAAGTGACTATATTTATGCTTTGGGCCTTTGTATAACGCTGCATATACGATATCAACTTTGTGCCTCTAATAGTACGGCTGTAACGGACACTTTTGGAATATTAGGTGTTTAACCATATGTGGCAGTCCAACGCTTAATAAGTGACTATATTAATGCTTTGGGCCTCAGTATAACGCTGCATATACGATATGAACTTTGTGCCTCTAAAAGTACGGCTGTAACAGGCACTTTTGGAATATTAGGTGTTTAACCACATGGGGCAGTCCAACGCTTAATAAGTGACTATATTTATGCTTTGGGCCTTTGTATAACGCTGCATATACGATATCAACTTTGTGCCTCTAATAGTACGGCTGTAACGGACACTTTTGGAATATTAGGTGTTTAACAACATAGGGCAGTCCAACGCTTAATAAGTGACTATATTAATGCTTTGGGCCTCTGTATAACGCTGCATATACGATATGAACTTTGTGCCTCTAAAAGTACGGCTGTAACAGACACTTTTGGAATATTAGGTGTTTAACCACATAGGGCAGTCCAACGCTTAATAAGTGACTATATTAATGCTTTGGGCCTCTGTATAACGCTGCATATACGATATGAACTTTGTGCCTCTAAAAGTACGGCTGTAACAGGCACTTTTGGAAAATTAGGTGTTTAACCACATAGGGCAGTCCAACGCTTAATAAGTGACTATATTAATGCTTTGGGCCTCTGTATAACGCTGCATATACGATATGAACTTTGTGCCTCTAATAGTACGGCTGTAACGGACACTTTTGGAATATTAGGTGTTTAACCATATGTGGCAGTCCAACGCCTAATAAGTGACTATATTAATGCTTTGGGCCTCTGTATAACGCTGCATATACGATATGAACTTTGTGCCTCTAATAGTTTGGCTGTAACGGACACATTTGGAATATTAGGTGTATAACCACATGGGGCAGTCCAACGCTTAATAAGTGACTATATTAATGCTTTGGGCCTCTGTATAACGCTGCATATACGATATGAACTTTGTGCCTCTAATAGTTTGGCTGTAACGGACACTTTTGGAATATTAGGTGTTCAACCACATGGGGCAGTCCAACGCTTAATAAGTAATTATATTAATGCTTTGGGCCTCTGTAAAACGCTGCATATTCGATATGAACTTTGTGCCTCTAATAGTTTGGCTGTAACGGACACTTTTGGAATATTAGGTGTTCAACCACATGGGGCAGTCCAACGCTTAATAAGTGATTATATTAATGCTTTGGTGTTTAACCACATGGGGCAGTCCAACGCTTAATAAGTGACTATATTAATGCTTCGGGCCTCTGTAAAACGCTGCATATTCGATATGAATTTTTTGCCTCTAATAGTTAGGCTGTAACGGACACATTTGGAATATTAGGTGTTGAACCACATGGGGCCGTCCAACGTTTAATAAGTGACTATATTAATGCTTTGGGCCTCTGTAAAACGCTGCATATTCGATATGAACTTTGTGCCTCTAATAGTTTGGCTGTAACGGACACTTTTGGAATATTAGGTGTTCAACCACATGGGGCAGTCCAACGCTTAATAAGTGACTATATTAATGCTTTGGGCCTCTGTATAACGCTGCATATACGATATGAACTTTGTGCCTCTAATAGTTTGGCTGTAACGGACACTTTTGGAATATTAGGTGTTTAACCACATGGGGCAGTCCAACGCTTAATAAGTGACTATATTAATGCTTTGGGCCTCTGTAAAACGTTGCATATTCGATATGAACTTTGTGCCTCTAATAGTTTGGCTGTAACGGACACTTTTGGAATATTAGGTATTCAACCCCATAGGGCAGTCCAACGCTTAATAAGTGACTATATTAATGATTTGGGTCCCTGTATAACGCTGCATATACGATATGAACTTTGTGTCTCTAATAGTACGGCTGTAACGGACACTTTTGGAATATTAGGTGTTTAACCATATGGGGCAGTCCAACGCTTAATAAGTGACTATATTAATGCTTTGGGCCTCTGTATAACGCTGCATATACGATATGAACTTTGTGCCTCTAATAGTTTGGCTGTAACGGACACATTTGGAATATTAGGTGTATAACCACATGGGACAGTCCAACGCTTAATAAGTGACTGTATTAATGCTTTGATACTCTGTATAACGCTGCATATACAAAATGAGCACTGTGCCTCTAATAGTTTGGCTGTAACGGACATTTTTGGAATATTAGGTGTTTAGCCACATGGGGCCGTCCAACGCTTAATAAGTGACTATATTAATGCTTTGGGCCTCTGTAAAACGCTGCATATTCGATATGAACTTTGTGCCTTTAATAAATTAGCTGTAACGGACATTTTTGGAATATTAGGTGTTCAACCACATGGGGCAGTCCAACGCATAATAAGTGATTATATTAATGCTTTGGGCCTCTGTATAACGCTGCATATACGATATGAACTTTGTGCCTCTAATAGTGTGGCTGTAACGGACACTTTTGGAATATTAGGTGTTTAACCACATGGGGCAGTCCAACGCTTAATAAGGGACTATATTAATGCTTTGGGCCTCTGTATAACGCTGCATATACGATATGAACTTTGTGCCTCTAATAGTTTGGCTGTAACGGACACTTTTGGAATATTAGGTGTTCAACCACATGGGGCAGTCCATAGCTTAATATGTGGTTAAAGTAATGCTTTGGGCCTCTGTATAACGCTGCATATACGATATGAACTTTGTGCCTCTAATAGTACGGCTTTAACGGACACTTTTGGAATATTAGATATTTAACCACATGGAGCAGTCCATCGCTTAATAAATGACTATATTAATGCTTTGGGCCTCTGTATAACGCTGCATATACGATATGAACTTTGTGCCTCTAATAGTACGGCTGTAACGGACACTTTTGGAATATTAGGTGTTTAACCACATGGGGCAGTCCAACGCTTAATAAGTGACTATATTAATGCTTTGGGCCTCTGTATAACGCTGCATATACGATATGAACTTTGTGCCTCTAATAGTTTGGCTGTAACGGACACATTTGGAATATTAGGTGTATAACCACATGGGACAGTCCAACGCTTAATAAGTGACTGTATTAATGCTTTGATACTCTGTATAACGCTGCATATACAAAATGAGCACTGTGCCTCTAATAGTTTGGCTGTAACGGACATTTTTGGAATATTAGGTGTTTAGCCACATGGGGCCGTCCAACGCTTAATAAGTGACTATATTAATGCTTTGGGCCTCTGTAAAACGCTGCATATTCGATATGAACTTTGTGCCTTTAATAAATTAGCTGTAACGGACATTTTTGGAATATTAGGTGTTCAACCACATGGGGTAGTCCAACGCATAATAAGTGATTATATTAATGCTTTGGGCCTCTGTATAACGCTGCATATACGATATGAAATTTGTGCCTCTAATAGTATGGCTGTAACGGACACTTTTGGAATATTAGGTGTTTAACCACATGGGGCAGTCCAACGCTTAATAAGGGACTATATTAATGCTTTGGGCCTCTGTATAACGCTGCATATACGATATGAACTTTGTGCCTCTAATAGTTTGGCTGTAACGGACACTTTTGGAATATTAGGTGTTCAACCACATGGGGCAGTCCAGCGCTTAATATGTGGTTAAAGTAATGCTTTGGGCCTCTGTATAACGCTGCATATACGATATGAACTTTGTGCCTCTAATAGTACGGCTTTAACGGACACTTTTGGAATATTAGATGTTTAACCACATGGAGCAGTCCAACGCTTAATAAGTGACTATATTAATGCTTTGGGCCTCTGTATAACGCTGCATATACGATATGAACTTTGTGCCTCTAATAGTACGGCTGTAACGGACACTTTTGGAATATTAAGTGTTTAACCACATGGGGCAGTCCAACGCTTAATAAGTGACTATATTAATGCTTTGGGCCTCTGTATAACGCTGCATATACGATATGAACTTTGTGCCTCTAATAGTTTGGCTGTAACGGACACATTTGGAATATTAGGTGTATAACCACATGGGGCAGTCCAACGCTTAATAAGTGACTATATTAATGCTATGTGCCTCTGTAAAACGTTGCATATTCGATATGAATTTTGTGCCTCTAATAGTTTGGCTGTAACGGACACTTTTGGAATATTAGGTGTTTAACCACATGGGGCAGTCCAACGCTTAATAAGTGACTATATTAATGCTTTGGGTCTCTGTAAAACGCTGCATATACAATATGAACTTTGTGCCTCTAATAGTACGGCTGTAACGGACACGTTTGGAATATTAGGTGTTTAACCACATGGGGCAGTCCAACGCTTAATAAGTGACTATATTAATGCTTTGGGCCTCTGTAAAACGCTGCATATTCGATATGAACTTTGTGCCTCTAATAATTTGGCTGTAACGGACACTTTTGGAATATTAGGTGTTCAACCACATGGGGCAGTGCAACGCTTAATAAGTGACTATATTAATGCTTTGGGCCTCTGTATAACGCTGCATATACGATATGAACTTTGTGCCTCTAATAGTTTGGCTGTAACGGACACATTTGGAATATTAGGTGTATAACCACATGGGGCAGTCCAACGCTTAATAAGTGACTATATTAATGCTATGTGCCTCTGTAAAACGTTGCATATTCGATATGAATTTTGTGCCTCTAATAGTTTGGCTGTAACGGACACTTTTGGAATATTAGGTGTTTAACCACATGGGGCAGTCCAACGCTTAATAAGTGACTATATTAATGCTTCGGGCCTCTGTAAAACGCAGCATATTCGATATGAATTTTTTGCCTCTAATAGTTTGGCTGTAACGGACACATTTGGAATATTAGGTGTTGAACCACATGGGGCCGTCCAACGATTAATAAGTGACTATATTAATGCTTTGGGCCTCTGTATAACGCTGCATATACGATATGAACTTTGTGCCTCTAATAGTTTGGCTGTAACGGACACTTTTGGAATATTAGGTGTTCAACCACATGGGGCAGTCCAGCGCTTAATATGTGGTTAAAGTAATGCTTTGGGCCTCTGTATAACGCTGCATATACGATATGAACTTTGTGCCTCTAATAGTACGGCTTTAACGGACACTTTTGGAATATTAGATGTTTAACCACATGGAGCAGTCCAACGCTTAATAAGTGACTATATTAATGCTTTGGGCCTCTGTATAACGCTGCATATACGATATGAACTTTGTGCCTCTAATAGTACGGCTGTAACGGACACTTTTGGAATATTAGGTGTTTAACCACATGGGGCAGTCCAACGCTTAATAAGTGACTATATTAATGCTTTGGGCCTCTGTATAACGCTGCATATACGATATGAACTTTGTGCCTCTAATAGTTTGGCTGTAACGGACACATTTGGAATATTAGGTGTATAACCACATGGGGCAGTCCAACGCTTAATAAGTGACTATATTAATGCTATGTGCCTCTGTAAAACGTTGCATATTCGATATGAATTTTGTGCCTCTAATAGTTTGGCTGTAACGGACACTTTTGGAATATTAGGTGTTTAACCACATGGGGCAGTCCAACGCTTAATAAGTGACTATATTAATGCTTTGGGTCTCTGTAAAACGCTGCATATACAATATGAACTTTGTGCCTCTAATAGTACGGCTGTAACGGACACGTTTGGAATATTAGGTGTTTAACCACATGGGGCAGTCCAACGCTTAATAAGTGACTATATTAATGCTTTGGGCCTCTGTAAAACGCTGCATATTCGATATGAACTTTGTGCCTCTAATAATTTGGCTGTAACGGACACTTTTGGAATATTAGGTGTTCAACCACATGGGGCAGTGCAACGCTTAATAAGTGACTATATTAATGCTTTGGGCCTCTGCATAACGCTGCATATACGATATGAACTTTGTGCCTCTAATAGTTTGGCTGTAACGGACACATTTGGAATATTAGGTGTATAACCACATGGGGCAGTCCAACGCTTAATAAGTGACTATATTAATGCTATGTGCCTCTGTAAAACGTTGCATATTCGATATGAATTTTGTGCCTCTAATAGTTTGGCTGTAACGGACACTTTTGGAATATTAGGTGTTTAACCACATGGGGCAGTCCAACGCTTAATAAGTGACTATATTAATGCTTCGGGCCTCTGTAAAACGCTGCATATTCGATATGAATTTTTTGCCTCTAATAGTTTGGCTGTAACGGACACATTTGGAATATTAGGTGTTGAACCACATGGGGCCGTCCAACGATTAATAAGTGACTATATTAATGCTTTGGGCCTCTGTAAAACGCTGCATATTCGATATGAACTTTGTGCCTCTAATAGTTTGGCTGTAACGGACACTTTTGGAATATTAGGTGTTCAACCACATGGGGCAGTCCAACGCTTAATAAGTGACTATATTAATGCTTTGGGCCTCTGTATAACGCTGCATATACGATATGAACTTTGTGCCTCTAATAGTTTGGCTGTAACGGACACTTTTGGAATATTAGGTGTTTAACCACATGGGGCAGTCCAACGCTTAATAAGTGACTATATTAATGCTTTGGGCCTCTGTAAAACGTTGCATATTCGATATGAACTTTGTGCCTCTAATAGTTTGGCTGTAACGGACACTTTTGGAATATTAGGTATTCAACCCCATAGGGCAGTCCAACGCTTAATAAGTGACTATATTAATGATTTGGGTCCCTGTATAACGCTGCATATACGATATGAACTTTGTGTCTCTAATAGTACGGCTGTAACGGACACTTTTGGAATATTAGGTGTTTAACCATATGGGGCAGTCCAACGCTTAATAAGTGACTATATTAATGCTTTGGGCCTCTGTATAACGCTGCATATACGATATGAACTTTGTGCCTCTAATAGTTTGGCTGTAACGGACACATTTGGAATATTAGGTGTATAACCACATGGGACAGTCCAACGCTTAATAAGTGACTGTATTAATGCTTTGATACTCTGTATAACGCTGCATATACAAAATGAGCACTGTGCCTCTAATAGTTTGGCTGTAACGGACATTTTTGGAATATTAGGTGTTTAGCCACATGGGGCCGTCCAACGCTTAATAAGTGACTATATTAATGCTTTGGGCCTCTGTAAAACGCTGCATATTCGATATGAACTTTGTGCCTTTAATAAATTAGCTGTAACGGACATTTTTGGAATATTAGGTGTTCAACCACATGGGGCAGTCCAACGCATAATAAGTGATTATATTAATGCTTTGGGCCTCTGTATAACGCTGCATATACGATATGAACTTTGTGCCTCTAATAGTATGGCTGTAACGGACACTTTTGGAATATTAGGTGTTTAACCACATGGGGCAGTCCAACGCTTAATAAGGGACTATATTAATGCTTTGGGCCTCTGTATAACGCTGCATATACGATATGAACTTTGTGCCTCTAATAGTTTGGCTGTAACGGACACTTTTGGAATATTAGGTGTTCAACCACATGGGGCAGTCCAGCGCTTAATATGTGGTTAAAGTAATGCTTTGGGCCTCTGTATAACGCTGCATATACGATATGAACTTTGTGCCTCTAATAGTACGGCTTTAACGGACACTTTTGGAATATTAGATGTTTAACCACATGGAGCAGTCCAACGCTTAATAAGTGACTATATTAATGCTTTGGGCCTCTGTATAACGCTGCATATACGATATGAACTTTGTGCCTCTAATAGTACGGCTGTAACGGACACTTTTGGAATATTAGGTGTTTAACCACATGGGGCAGTCCAACGCTTAATAAGTGACTATATTAATGCTTTGGGCCTCTGTATAACGCTGCATATACGATATGAACTTTGTGCCTCTAATAGTTTGGCTGTAACGGACACATTTGGAATATTAGGTGTATAACCACATGGGGCAGTCCAACGCTTAATAAGTGACTATATTAATGCTATGTGCCTCTGTAAAACGTTGCATATTCGATATGAATTTTGTGCCTCTAATAGTTTGGCTGTAACGGACACTTTTGGAATATTAGGTGTTTAACCACATGGGGCAGTCCAACGCTTAATAAGTGACTATATTAATGCTTTGGGCCTCTGTAAAACGCTGCATATTCGATATGAACTTTGTGCCTCTAATAATTTGGCTGTAACGGACACTTTTGGAATATTAGGTGTTCAACCACATGGGGCAGTGCAACGCTTAATAAGTGACTATATTAATGCTTTGGGCCTCTGTATAACGCTGCATATACGATATGAACTTTGTGCCTCTAATAGTTTGGCTGTAACGGACACATTTGGAATATTAGGTGTATAACCACATGGGGCAGTCCAACGCTTAATAAGTGACTATATTAATGCTATGTGCCTCTGTAAAACGTTGCATATTCGATATGAATTTTGTGCCTCTAATAGTTTGGCTGTAACGGACACTTTTGGAATATTAGGTGTTTAACCACATGGGGCAGTCCAACGCTTAATAAGTGACTATATTAATGCTTCGGGCCTCTGTAAAACGCAGCATATTCGATATGAATTTTTTGCCTCTAATAGTTTGGCTGTAACGGACACATTTGGAATATTAGGTGTTGAACCACATGGGGCCGTCCAACGATTAATAAGTGACTATATTAATGCTTTGGGCCTCTGTATAACGCTGCATATACGATATGAACTTTGTGCCTCTAATAGTTTGGCTGTAACGGACACTTTTGGAATATTAGGTGTTCAACCACATGGGGCAGTCCAGCGCTTAATATGTGGTTAAAGTAATGCTTTGGGCCTCTGTATAACGCTGCATATACGATATGAACTTTGTGCCTCTAATAGTACGGCTTTAACGGACACTTTTGGAATATTAGATGTTTAACCACATGGAGCAGTCCAACGCTTAATAAGTGACTATATTAATGCTTTGGGCCTCTGTATAACGCTGCATATACGATATGAACTTTGTGCCTCTAATAGTACGGCTGTAACGGACACTTTTGGAATATTAGGTGTTTAACCACATGGGGCAGTCCAACGCTTAATAAGTGACTATATTAATGCTTTGGGCCTCTGTATAACGCTGCATATACGATATGAACTTTGTGCCTCTAATAGTTTGGCTGTAACGGACACATTTGGAATATTAGGTGTATAACCACATGGGGCAGTCCAACGCTTAATAAGTGACTATATTAATGCTATGTGCCTCTGTAAAACGTTGCATATTCGATATGAATTTTGTGCCTCTAATAGTTTGGCTGTAACGGACACTTTTGGAATATTAGGTGTTTAACCACATGGGGCAGTCCAACGCTTAATAAGTGACTATATTAATGCTTTGGGTCTCTGTAAAACGCTGCATATACAATATGAACTTTGTGCCTCTAATAGTACGGCTGTAACGGACACGTTTGGAATATTAGGTGTTTAACCACATGGGGCAGTCCAACGCTTAATAAGTGACTATATTAATGCTTTGGGCCTCTGTAAAACGCTGCATATTCGATATGAACTTTGTGCCTCTAATAATTTGGCTGTAACGGACACTTTTGGAATATTAGGTGTTCAACCACATGGGGCAGTGCAACGCTTAATAAGTGACTATATTAATGCTTTGGGCCTCTGTATAACGCTGCATATACGATATGAACTTTGTGCCTCTAATAGTTTGGCTGTAACGGACACATTTGGAATATTAGGTGTATAACCACATGGGGCAGTCCAACGCTTAATAAGTGACTATATTAATGCTATGTGCCTCTGTAAAACGTTGCATATTCGATATGAATTTTGTGCCTCTAATAGTTTGGCTGTAACGGACACTTTTGGAATATTAGGTGTTTAACCACATGGGGCAGTCCAACGCTTAATAAGTGACTATATTAATGCTTCGGGCCTCTGTAAAACGCTGCATATTCGATATGAATTTTTTGCCTCTAATAGTTTGGCTGTAACGGACACATTTGGAATATTAGGTGTTGAACCACATGGGGCCGTCCAACGATTAATAAGTGACTATATTAATGCTTTGGGCCTCTGTAAAACGCTGCATATTCGATATGAACTTTGTGCCTCTAATAGTTTGGCTGTAACGGACACTTTTGGAATATTAGGTGTTCAACCACATGGGGCAGTCCAACGCTTAATAAGTGACTATATTAATGCTTTGGGCCTCTGTATAACGCTGCATATACGATATGAACTTTGTGCCTCTAATAGTTTGGCTGTAACGGACACTTTTGGAATATTAGGTGTTTAACCTCATGGGGCAGTCCAACGCTTAATAAGTGACTATATTAATGCTTTGGGCCTCTGTATAACGCTGCATATACGATATGAACTTTGTGCCTCTAATAGTTTGGCTGTAACGGACACATTTGGAATATTAGGTGTATAACCACATGGGACAGTCCAACGCTTAATAAGTGACTGTATTAATGCTTTGATACTCTGTATAACGCTGCATATACAAAATGAGCACTGTGCCTCTAATAGTTTGGCTGTAACGGACATTTTTGGAATATTAGGTGTTTAGCCACATGGGGCCGTCCAACGCTTAATAAGTGACTATATTAATGCTTTGGGCCTCTGTAAAACGCTGCATATTCGATATGAACTTTGTGCCTTTAATAAATTAGCTGTAACGGACATTTTTGGAATATTAGGTGTTCAACCACATGGGGCAGTCCAACGCATAATAAGTGATTATATTAATGCTTTGGGCCTCTGTATAACGCTGCATATACGATATGAACTTTGTGCCTCTAATAGTATGGCTGTAACGGACACTTTTGGAATATTAGGTGTTTAACCACATGGGGCAGTCCAACGCTTAATAAGGGACTATATTAATGCTTTGGGCCTCTGTATAACGCTGCATATACGATATGAACTTTGTGCCTCTAATAGTTTGGCTGTAACGGACACTTTTGGAATATTAGGTGTTCAACCACATGGGGCAGTCCAGCGCTTAATATGTGGTTAAAGTAATGCTTTGGGCCTCTGTATAACGCTGCATATACGATATGAACTTTGTGCCTCTAATAGTACGGCTTTAACGGACACTTTTGGAATATTAGATGTTTAACCACATGGAGCAGTCCATCGCTTAATAAGTGACTATATTAATGCTTTGGGCCTCTGTATAACGCTGCATATACGATATGAACTTTGTGCCTCTAATAGTACGGCTGTAACGGACACTTTTGGAATATTAGGTGTTTAACCACATGGGGCAGTCCAACGCTTAATAAGTGACTATATTAATGCTTTGGGCCTCTGTATAACGCTGCATATACGATATGAACTTTGTGCCTCTAATAGTTTGGCTGTAACGGACACATTTGGAATATTAGGTGTATAACCACATGGGGCAGTCCAACGCTTAATAAGTGACTATATTAATGCTATGTGCCTCTGTAAAACGTTGCATATTCGATATGAATTTTGTGCCTCTAATAGTTTGGCTGTAACGGACACTTTTGGAATATTAGGTGTTTAACCACATGGGGCAGTCCAACGCTTAATAAGTGACTATATTAATGCTTTGGGTCTCTGTAAAACGCTGCATATACAATATGAACTTTGTGCCTCTAATAGTACGGCTGTAACGGACACTTTTGGAATATTAGGTGTTTAACCACATGGGGCAGTCCAACGCTTAATAAGTGACTATATTAATGCTTTGGGCCTCTGTAAAACGCTGCATATTCGATATGAACTTTGTGCCTCTAATAATTTGGCTGTAACGGACACTTTTGGAATATTTGGTGTTCAACCACATGGGGCAGTGCAACGCTTAATAAGTGACTATATTAATGCTTTGGGCCTCTGTATAACGCTGCATATACGATATGAACTTTGTGCCTCTAATAGTTTGGCTGTAACGGACACTTTTGGAATATTAGGTGTTTAACCACATGAGGCAGTCCAACGCTTAATATGTGGTTAAAGTAATGCTTTGGGACTCTGTAAAACGTTGCATATTCGATATGAATTTTGTGCCTCTAATAGTTTGGCTGTAACGGACACTTTTGGAATATTAGGTGTTTAACCACATGGGGCAGTCCAACGCTTAATAAGTGACTATATTAATGCTTTGGGTCTCTGTAAAACGCTGCATATTCGATATGAAGTTTGTGCTTCTAATAGTTTGGCTGTAACGGACACTTTTGGAATATTAGGTGTTCAACCACATGGGGCAGTCCAACGCTTAATAAGTGACTATATTAATGCTTTGGGCCTCTGTATAACGCTGCATATTCGATATGAACTTTGTGCCTCTAATAGTTTAGCTGTAACGGACATTTTTCGAATATAAGGTGTTCAACATCATGGGGTTGTCGATCGCTTAATATGTGGTTATAGTAATGCTTTGGGACTCTGTATAACGCTGCATATACAATATGAACTCTGTGTCTCTAATAGTTTGGCTGTAACGGACACTTTTGGAATATTATGTGTTCAAACACATGTTGCAGTCCAATGCTTAATATTTGATTATATTAATGCTTTGGGACTCTGTATAACGCTGCATATACAGTATGAACTCTGTGCCTTTTATAGTTAGGCTGTAACGGACATTTTTGGAATATTAGGTGTTCAACAACAAGGGGTTGTCGATCGCTTTATATGTGGTTATAGTAATGCATTGGGACTCCGTATAACGCTGCATATACAAAATGAGCACTGTGCCTCTAATAGTATCGCTGTAACGGACATTTTTGGAATATTAGGTGTTCAGCCACATGGGGCAGTCCAGCGCTTAATAAGTGACTATATTAATGCTTTGGGCCTCTGTAAAACGCTGCATATTCGATATGAAGTTTGTGCTTCTAATAGTTTGGCTGTAACGGACACTTTTGGAATATTAGGTGTTCAACCACATGGGGCAGTCCAACGCTTAATAAGTGACTATATTAATGCTTTGGGCCTCTGTAAAACGTTGCATATTCGATATGAACTTTGTGCCTCTAATAGTTTGGCTGTAACATACATTTTTGGAATATTAGGTGTTTAGCCACATGGGGCCGTCCAACGCTTAATAAGTGACTATATTAATGCTTTGGGCCTCTGTAAAACGCTGCATATTCGATATGAAGTTTGTGCTTCTAATAGTTTGGCTGTAACGGACACTTTTGGAATATTAGGTGTTTAACCACATGGGGCAGTCCAACGCTTAATAAGTGACTATATTAATGCTTTGGGCCTCTGTAAAACGTTGCATATTCGATATGAACTTTGTGCCTCTAATAGTTTGGCTGTAACATACATTTTTGGAATATTAGGTGTTTAGCCACATGGGGCCGTCCAACGCTTAATAAGTGACTATATTAATGCTTTGGGCCTCTGTAAAACGCTGCATATTCGATATGAACTTTGTGCCTTTAATAGATTAGCTGTAACGGACATTTTTGGAATATTAGGTGTTCAACCACATGGGGCAGTCCAACGCTTAATAAGTGATTATATTAATGCTTTGGGCCTCTGTATAACGCTGCATATACGATATGAACTTTGTGCCTCTAATAGTATGGCTGTAACGGACACTTTTGGAATATTAGGTGTTTAACCACATGGGGCAGTCCAACGCTTAATAAGGGACTATATTAATGCTTTGGGCCTCTGTATAACGCTGCATATACGATATGAACTTTGTGCCTCTAATAGTTTGGCTGTAACGGACACTTTTGGAATATTAGGTGTTCAACCACATGGGGCAGTCCAGCGCTTAATATGTGGTTAAAGTAATGTTTTGTCCCTCTGTATAACGCTGCATATACGATATGAACTTTGTGCCTCTAATAGTACGGCTTTAACGGACACTTTTGGAATATTAGATGTTTAACCACATGGAGCAGTCCAACGCTTAATAAGTGACTATATTAATGCTTTGGGCCTCTGTATAACGCTGCATATACGATATGAACTTTGTGCCTCTAATAGTACGGCTGTAACGGACACTTTTGGAATATTAGGTGTTTAACCACATGGGGCAGTCCAACGCTTAATAAGTGACTATATTAATGCTTTGGGCCTCTGTATAACGCTGCATATACGATATGAACTTTGTGCCTCTAATAGTTTGTCTGTAACGGACACATTTGGAATATTAGGTGTATAACCACATGGGGCAGTCCAACGCTTAATAAGTGACTATATTAATGCTATGTGCTTCTGTAAAACGTTGCATATTCGATATGAATTTTGTGCCTCTAATAGTTTGGCTGTAACGGACACTTTTAAAATATTAGGTGTTTAACCACATGGGGCAGTCCAACGCTTAATAAGTGACTATATTAATGCTTTGGGTCTCTGTAAAACGCTGCATATACAATATGAACTTTGTGCCTCTAATAGTACGGCTGTAACGGACACTTTTGGAATATTAGGTGTTTAACCACATATGGCAGTCCAACGCTTAATAAGTGACTATATTAATGCTTTGGGCCTCTGTAAAACGCTGCATATTCGATATGAACTTTGTGCCTCTAATAATTTGGCTGTAACGGACACTTTTGGAATATTAGGTGTTCAACCACATGGGGCAGTGCAACGCTTAATAAGTGACTATATTAATGCTTTGGGCCACTGTATAACGCTGCATATACGATATGAACTTTGTGCCTCTAATAGTTTGGCTGTAACGGACACTTTTGGAATATTAGGTGTTCAACCACATGAGGCAGTCCAACGCTTAATATGTGGTTAAAGTAATGCTTTGGGACTCTGTAAAACGTTGCATATTCGATATGAATTTTGTGCCTCTAATAGTTTGGCTGTAACGGACACTTTTGGAATATTAGGTGTTTAAACACATGGGGCAGTCCAACGCTTAATAAGTGACTATATTAATGCTTTGGGCCTCTGTATAACGCTGCATATACGATATGAACTTTGTGCCTCTAATAGTATGGCTGTAACGGAAACTTTTGGAATATTAGGTGTTTAACCACATGGGGCAGTCCAACGCTTAATAAGGGACTATATTAATGCTTTGGGCCTCTGTATAACGCTGCATATACGATATGAACTTTGTGCCTCTAATAGTTTGGCTGTAACGGACACTTTTGGAATATTAGGTGTTCAACCACATGGGGCAGTCCAGCGCTTAATATGTGGTTAAAGTAATGCTTTGGGCCTCTGTATAACGCTGCATATACGATATGAACTTTGTGCCTCTAATAGTACGGCTTTAACGGACACTTTTGGAATATTAGATGTTTAACCACATGGAGCAGTCCAACGCTTAATAAGTGACTATATTAATGCTTTGGGCCTCTGTATAACGCTGCATATACGATATGAACTTTGTGCCTCTAATAGTACGGCTGTAACGGACACTTTTGGAATATTAGGTGTTTAACCACATGGGGCAGTCCAACGCTTAATAAGTGACTATATTAATGCTTTGGGCCTCTGTATAACGCTGCATATACGATATGAACTTTGTGCCTCTAATAGTTTGTCTGTAACGGACACATTTGGAATATTAGGTGTATAACCACATGGGGCAGTCCAACGCTTAATAAGTGACTATATTAATGCTATGTGCCTCTGTAAAACGTTGCATATTCGATATGAATTTTGTGCCTCTAATAGTTTGGCTGTAACGGACACTTTTGGAATATTAGGTGTTTAACCACATGGGGCAGTCCAACGCTTAATAAGTGACTATATTAATGCTTTGGGTCTCTGTAAAACGCTGCATATACAATATGAACTTTGTGCCTCTAATAGTACGGCTGTAACGGACACTTTTGGAATATTAGGTGTTTAACCACATATGGCAGTCCAACGCTTAATAAGTGACTATATTAATGCTTTGGGCCTCTGTAAAACGCTGCATATTCGATATGAACTTTGTGCCTCTAATAATTTGGCTGTAACGGACACTTTTGGAATATTAGGTGTTCAACCACATGGGGCAGTGCAACGCTTAATAAGTGACTATATTAATGCTTTGGGCCACTGTATAACGCTGCATATACGATATGAACTTTGTGCCTCTAATAGTTTGGCTGTAACGGACACTTTTGGAATATTAGGTGTTCAACCACATGGGGCAGTCCAACGCTTAATAAGTGACTATATTAATGCTTTGGGCCTCTGTATAACGCTGCATATTCGATATGAACTTTGTGCCTCTAATAGTTTAGCTGTAACGGACATTTTTCGAATATAAGGTGTTCAACATCATGGGGTTGTCGATCGCTTAATATGTGGTTATAGTAATGCTTTGGGACTCTGTATAACGCTGCATATACAATATGAACTCTGTGTCTCTAATAGTTTGGCTGTAACGGACACTTTTGGAATATTATGTGTTCAAACACATGTTGCAGTCCAATGCTTAATATTTGATTATATTAATGCTTTGGGACTCTGTATAACGCTGCATATACAGTATGAACTCTGTGCCTTTTATAGTTAGGCTGTAACGGACATTTTTGGAATATTAGGTGTTCAACAACAAGGGATTGTCGATCGCTTTATATGTGGTTATAGTAATGCATTGGGACTCCGTATAACGCTGCATATACAAAATGAGCACTGTGCCTCTAATAGTATCGCTGTAACGGACATTTTTGGAATATTAGGTGTTCAGCCACATGGGGCAGTCCAGCGCTTAATAAGTGACTATATTAATGCTTTGGGCCTCTGTAAAACGCTGCATATTCGATATGAAGTTTGTGCTTCTAATAGTTTGGCTGTAACGGACACTTTTGGAATATTAGGTGTTCAACCACATGGGGCAGTCCAACGCTTAATAAGTGACTATATTAATGCTTTGGGCCTCTGTAAAACGTTGCATATTCGATATGAACTTTGTGCCTCTAATAGTTTGGCTGTAACATACATTTTTGGAATATTAGGTGTTTAGCCACATGGGGCCGTCCAACGCTTAATAAGTGACTATATTAATGCTTTGGGCCTCTGTAAAACGCTGCATATTCGATATGAAGTTTGTGCTTCTAATAGTTTGGCTGTAACGGACACTTTTGGAATATTAGGTGTTTAACCACATGGGGCAGTCCAACGCTTAATAAGTGACTATATTAATGCTTTGGGCCTCTGTAAAACGTTGCATATTCGATATGAACTTTGTGCCTCTAATAGTTTGGCTGTAACATACATTTTTGGAATATTAGGTGTTTAGCCACATGGGGCAGTCCAACGCTTAATAAGTGACTATATTAATGCTTTGGGCCTCTGTATAACGCTGCATATACGATATGAACTTTGTGCCTCTAATAGTACGGCTGTAACGGACACTTTTGGAATATTAGGTGTTTAACCACATGGGGCAGTCCAACGCTTAATAAGTGACTATATTAATGCTTTGGGCCTCTGTATAACGCTGCATATACGATATGAACTTTGTGCCTCTAATAGTTTGTCTGTAACGGACACATTTGGAATATTAGGTGTATAACCACATGGGGCAGTCCAACGCTTAATAAGTGACTATATTAATGCTATGTGCCTCTGTAAAACGTTGCATATTCGATATGAATTTTGTGCCTCTAATAGTTTGGCTGTAACGGACACTTTTGGAATATTAGGTGTTTAACCACATGGGGCAGTCCAACGCTTAATAAGTGACTATATTAATGCTTTGGGCCTCTGTATAACGCTGCATATACGATATGAACTTTGTGCCTCTAATAGTTTGTCTGTAACGGACACATTTGGAATATTAGGTGTATAACCACATGGGGCAGTCCAACGCTTAATAAGTGACTATATTAATGCTATGTGCCTCTGTAAAACGTTGCATATTCGATATGAATTTTGTGCCTCTAATAGTTTGGCTGTAACGGACACTTTTGGAATATTAGGTGTTTAACCACATGGGGCAGTCCAACGCTTAATAAGTGACTATATTAATGCTTTGGGTCTCTGTAAAACGCTGCATATACAATATGAACTTTGTGCCTCTAATAGTACGGCTGTAACGGACACTTTTGGAATATTAGGTGTTTAACCACATATGGCAGTCCAACGCTTAATAAGTGACTATATTAATGCTTTGGGCCTCTGTAAAACGCTGCATATTCGATATGAACTTTGTGCCTCTAATAATTTGGCTGTAACGGACACTTTTGGAATATTAGGTGTTCAACCACATGGGGCAGTGCAACGCTTAATAAGTGACTATATTAATGCTTTGGGCCACTGTATAACGCTGCATATACGATATGAACTTTGTGCCTCTAATAGTTTGGCTGTAACGGACACTTTTGGAATATTAGGTGTTCAACCACATGGGGCAGTCCAACGCTTAATAAGTGACTATATTAATGCTTTGGGCCTCTGTATAACGCTGCATATTCGATATGAACTTTGTGCCTCTAATAGTTTAGCTGTAACGGACATTTTTCGAATATAAGGTGTTCAACATCATGGGGTTGTCGATCGCTTAATATGTGGTTATAGTAATGCTTTGGGACTCTGTATAACGCTGCATATACAATATGAACTCTGTGTCTCTAATAGTTTGGCTGTAACGGACACTTTTGGAATATTATGTGTTCAAACACATGTTGCAGTCCAATGCTTAATATTTGATTATATTAATGCTTTGGGACTCTGTATAACGCTGCATATACAGTATGAACTCTGTGCCTTTTATAGTTAGGCTGTAACGGACATTTTTGGAATATTAGGTGTTCAACAACAAGGGATTGTCGATCGCTTTATATGTGGTTATAGTAATGCATTGGGACTCCGTATAACGCTGCATATACAAAATGAGCACTGTGCCTCTAATAGTATCGCTGTAACGGACATTTTTGGAATATTAGGTGTTCAGCCACATGGGGCAGTCCAGCGCTTAATAAGTGACTATATTAATGCTTTGGGCCTCTGTAAAACGCTGCATATTCGATATGAAGTTTGTGCTTCTAATAGTTTGGCTGTAACGGACACTTTTGGAATATTAGGTGTTCAACCACATGGGGCAGTCCAACGCTTAATAAGTGACTATATTAATGCTTTGGGCCTCTGTAAAACGTTGCATATTCGATATGAACTTTGTGCCTCTAATAGTTTGGCTGTAACATACATTTTTGGAATATTAGGTGTTTAGCCACATGGGGCCGTCCAACGCTTAATAAGTGACTATATTAATGCTTTGGGCCTCTGTAAAACGCTGCATATTCGATATGAAGTTTGTGCTTCTAATAGTTTGGCTGTAACGGACACTTTTGGAATATTAGGTGTTTAACCACATGGGGCAGTCCAACGCTTAATAAGTGACTATATTAATGCTTTGGGCCTCTGTAAAACGTTGCATATTCGATATGAACTTTGTGCCTCTAATAGTTTGGCTGTAACATACATTTTTGGAATATTAGGTGTTTAGCCACATGGGGCCGTCCAACGCTTAATAAGTGACTATATTAATGCTTTGGGCCTCTGTAAAACGCTGCATATTCGATATGAACTTTGTGCCTTTAATAGATTAGCTGTAACGGACATTTTTGGAATATTAGGTGTTCAACCACATGGGGCAGTCCAACGCTTAATAAGTGATTATATTAATGCTTTGGGCCTCTGTATAACGCTGCATATACGATATGAACTTTGTGCCTCTAATAGTATGGCTGTAACGGACACTTTTGGAATATTAGGTGTTTAACCACATGGGGCAGTCCAACGCTTAATAAGGGACTATATTAATGCTTTGGGCCTCTGTATAACGCTGCATATACGATATGAACTTTGTGCCTCTAATAGTTTGGCTGTAACGGACACTTTTGGAATATTAGGTGTTCAACCACATGGGGCAGTCCAGCGCTTAATATGTGGTTAAAGTAATGCTTTGGGCCTCTGTATAACGCTGCATATACGATATGAACTTTGTGCCTCTAATAGTACGGCTTTAACGGACACTTTTGGAATATTAGATGTTTAACCACATGGAGCAGTCCAACGCTTAATAAGTGACTATATTAATGCTTTGGGCCTCTGTATAACGCTGCATATACGATATGAACTTTGTGCCTCTAATAGTACGGCTGTAACGGACACTTTTGGAATATTAGGTGTTTAACCACATGGGGCAGTCCAACGCTTAATAAGTGACTATATTAATGCTTTGGGCCTCTGTATAACGCTGCATATACGATATGAACTTTGTGCCTCTAATAGTTTGTCTGTAACGGACACATTTGGAATATTAGGTGTATAACCACATGGGGCAGTCTAACGCTTAATAAGTGACTATATTAATGCTATGTGCCTCTGTAAAACGTTGCATATTCGATATGAATTTTGTGCCTCTAATAGTTTGGCTGTAACGGACACTTTTGGAATATTAGGTGTTTAACCACATGGGGCAGTCCAACGCTTAATAAGTGACTATATTAATGCTTTGGGTCTCTGTAAAACGCTGCATATACAATATGAACTTTGTGCCTCTAATAGTACGGCTGTAACGGACACTTTTGGAATATTAGGTGTTTAACCACATATGGCAGTCCAACGCTTAATAAGTGACTATATTAATGCTTTGGGCCTCTGTAAAACGCTGCATATTCGATATGAACTTTGTGCCTCTAATAATTTGGCTGTAACGGACACTTTTGGAATATTAGGTGTTCAACCACATGGGGCAGTGCAACGCTTAATAAGTGACTATATTAATGCTTTGGGCCACTGTATAACGCTGCATATACGATATGAACTTTGTGCCTCTAATAGTTTGGCTGTAACGGACACTTTTGGAATATTAGGTGTTCAACCACATGAGGCAGTCCAACGCTTAATATGTGGTTAAAGTAATGCTTTGGGACTCTGTAAAACGTTGCATATTCGATATGAATTTTGTGCCTCTAATAGTTTGGCTGTAACGGACACTTTTGGAATATTAGGTGTTTAACCACATGGGGCAGTCCAACGCTTAATAAGTGACTATATTAATGCTTTGGGCCTCTGTATAACGCTGCATATACGATATGAACTTTGTGCCTCTAATAGTATGGCTGTAACGGACACTTTTGGAATATTAGGTGTTTAACCACATGGGGCAGTCCAACGCTTAATAAGGGACTATATTAATGCTTTGGGCCTCTGTATAACGCTGCATATACGATATGAACTTTGTGCCTCTAATAGTTTGGCTGTAACGGACACTTTTGGAATATTAGGTGTTCAACCACATGGGGCAGTCCAGCGCTTAATAAGTGACTATATTAATGCTTTGGGCCTCTGTAAAACGCTGCATATTCGATATGAAGTTTGTGCCTCTAATAGTACGGCTGTAACGGACACTTTTGGAATATTAGGTGTTCAACCACATGGGGCAGTCCAGCGCTTAATATGTGGTTAAAGTAATGCTTTGGGCCTCTGTATAACGCTGCATATACGATATGAACTTTGTGCCTCTAATAGTACGGCTTTAACGGACACTTTTGGAATATTAGATGTTTAACCACATGGAGCAGTCCAACGCATAATAAGTGACTATATTAATGCTTTGGGCCTCTGTATAACGCTGCATTTACGATATGAACTTTGTGCCTCTAATAGTACGGCTGTAACGGACACTTTTGGAATATTAGGTGTTTAACCACATGGGGCAGTCCAACGCTTAATAAGTGACTATATTAATGCTTTGGGCCTCTGTATAACGCTGCATATACGATATGAACTTTGTGCCTCTAATAGTTTGGCTGTAACGGTCACATTTGGAATATTAGGTGTATAACCACATGGGGCAGTCCAACGCTTAATAAGTGACTATATTAATGCTATGTGCCTCTGTAAAACGTTGCATATTCGATATGAATTTTGGACCTCTAATAATTTGGCTGTAACGGACACTTTTGGAATATTAGGTGTTCAACCACATGGGGCAGTGCAACGCTTAATAAGTGACTATATTAATGCTTTGGGCCACTGTATAACGCTGCATATACGATATGAACTTTGTGCCTCTAATAGTTTGGCTGTAACGGACACTTTTGGAATATTAGGTGTTCAACCACATGAGGCAGTCCAACACTTAATATGTGGTTAAAGTAATGCTTTGGGACTCTGTAAAACGTTGCATATTCGATATGAATTTTGTGCCTCTAATAGTTTGGCTGTAACGAACACTTTTGGAATATTAGGTGTTTAACCACATGGGGCAGTCCAACGCTTAATAAGTGACTATATTAATGCTTTGGGTCTCTGTAAAACGCTGCATATTCGATATGAACTTTGTGAATCTAATAGTTGGGCTGTAACGAGCACTTTTGGAATATTAGGTGTTCAACCACATGGGGCAGTCCAACGCTAAATAAGTGACTATATTAATGCTTTGGGCCTCTGTATAACGCTGCATATACGATATGAACTTTGTGCCTCTAATAGTACGGCTTTAACGGACACTTTTGGAATATTAGGTGTTTAACCACATGGGGCAGTCCAACGCTTAATAAGTGACTATATTAATGCTTTGGGCCTCTGTATAACGCTGCATATACGATATGAACTTTGTGCCTCTAATAGTACGGCTGTAACGGACACTTTTGGAATATTAGGTGTTTAACCACATGGGGCAGTCCAACGCTTAGTAAGTGACTATATTAATGCTTTGGGCCTCTGTAAAACGCTGCATATTCGATATGAACTTTGTGCCTCTAATAATTTGGCTGTAACGGACACTTTTGGAATATTAGGTGTTCAACCACATGGGGCAGTCCAACGCTTAATAAGTGACTATATTAATGCTTTGGGCCTCTGTATAACGCTGCATATACGATATGAACTTTGTGCCTCTAATAGTACGGCTGTAACGGACACTTTTGGAATATTAGGTGTTTAACCACATGGGGCAGTCCAACGCTTAATAAGTGACTATATTAATGCTTTGGGCCTCTGTATAACGCTGCATATTCGATATGAACTTTGTGCCTCTAATAGTTTAGCTGTAACGGACATTTTTCGAATATAAGGTGTTCAACATCATGGGGTTGTCGATCGCTTAATATGTGGTTATAGTAATGCTTTGGGACTCTGTATAACGCTGCATATAAAATATGAACTCTGTGTCTCTAATAGTTTGGCTGTAACGGACACTTTTGGAATATTATGTGTTCAAACACATGTTGCAGTCCAATGCTTAATATTTGATTATATTAATGCTTTGGGACTCTGTATAACGCTGCATATACAGTATGAACTCTGTGCCTTTTATAGTTAGGCTGTAACGGACATTTTTGGAATATTAGGTGTTCAACAACAAGGGGTTGTCGATCGCTTTATATGTGGTTATAGTAATGCATTGGGACTCCGTATAACGCTGCATATACAAAATGAGCACTGTGCCTCTAATAGTATCGCTGTAACGGACAGTTTTGGAATATTAGGTGTTCAGCCACATGGGGCAGTCCAGCGCTTAATAAGTGACTATATTAATGCTTTGGGCCTCTGTAAAACGCTGCATATTCGATATGAAGTTTGTGCTTCTAATAGTTTGGCTGTAACGGACACTTTTGGAATATTAGGTGTTCAACCACATGGGGCAGTCCAACGCTTAATAAGTGACTATATTAATGCTTTGGGCCTCTGTATAACACTGCATAAACGATATGAACTTTGTGCCTCTAATAGTTTGGCTGTAACGGACACTTTTGGAATATTAGGTGTTTAACCACATGGGGCAGTCCAACGCTTAATAAGTGACTATATTAATGCTTTGGGCCTCTGTAAAACGTTGCATATTCGATATGAACTTTGTGCCTCTAATAGTTTGGCTGTAACGGACACTTTTGGAATATTAGGTGTTCAACCACATGGGGCAGTCCAACGCTTAATAAGTGACTATATTAATGCTTTGGGCCTCTGTATAACGCTGCATATACGATATGAACTTTGTGCCTCTAATAGTTTGGCTGTAACGGACACTTTTGGAATATTAGGTGTTCAACCACATAAGGCAGTCCAACGCTTAATAAGTGACTATATTAATGCTTTGGGCCTCTGTATACCGCTGCATATACGATATGAACTTTGTGCCTCTAATAGTTTGGCTGTAACTGACATTTTTGGAATATTAGGTGTTCAACAACATGGGGTTGTCGATCGCTTTATATGTGGTTATAGTAATGCTTTGGGACTCTGTATACCGCTGCATATACAAAATGAGCACTGTGCCTCTAATAGTATGGCTGTAACGGACATTTTTGGAATATTAGGTGTTCAGTTACATGGGGCAGTCCAACGCTTAATAAGTGACTATATTAAGGCTTTGGGCCTCTGTAAAACGCTGCATATTCGATATGAACTTTGTGAATCTAATAGTTTGGCTGTAACGGACACTTTTGGAATATTAGGTGTTCAACCACATGGCGCAGTCCAACGCTTAATAAGTGACTACATTAATGCTTTGGGTCTCTGTAAAACGCTGCATATTCGATATGAACTTTGTGAATCTAATAGTTTGGCTGTAACGGACACTTTTGGAATATTAGGTGTCCAACCACATGGGGCAGTCCAACGCTTAATAAGTGAATATATTAATGCTTTGGGCCTCTGTATAACGCTGCATATACGATATGAACTTTGTGCCTCTAATATTACGGCTTTAACGGACACTTTTGGAATATTAGGTGTTTAACCACATGGGGCAGTCCAACGCTTAATAAGTGACTATATTAATGCTTTGGGCCTCTGTATAACGCTGCATATACGATATGAACTTTGTGCCTTTTATAGTTAGGCTGTAACTGACATTTTCGGGATATTAGGTGTTCAGCCACATGGGGCAGTCCAACGCTTAATAAGTGACTATATTAATGCTTTGGGCCTCTGTAAAACGCTGCATATTCGATATGAATTTTGTGCCTCTAATAGTTTGGCTGTAACGGACACTTTTGGAATATTAGGTGTTTAACCACATGGGGCAGTCCAACGCTTAATAAGTGACTATATTAATGCTTTGGGCCTCTGTATAACGCTGCATATACGATATGAACTTTGTGCCTCTAATAGTTTGGCTGTAACGGACACTTTTGGAATATTAGGTGTTCAACCACATGGGGCAGTCCAACGCTTAATAAGTGACTATATTAATGCTTTGGGCCTCTGTATAACGCTGCATATACGATATGAACTTTGTGCCTCTAATAGTATGGCTGTAACGGACACTTTTGGAATATTAGTTGTTTAACCACATGGGGCAGTCCAACGCTTAATAAGTGACTATATTAATGCTTTGGGCCTCTGTATAACGCTGCATATACAGTATGAACTCTGTGCCTTTTATAGTTAGGCTGTAACTGACATTTTTGGGATATTAGGTGTTCAGCCACATGGGGCAGTCCAACGCTTAATAAGTGACTATATTAATGCTTTGGGCCTCTGTATAACGCTGCATATACGATATGAACTTTGTGCCTCTAATAGTTTGGCTTTAACGGACACTTTTGGAATATTAGATGTTTAACCACATGGAGCAGTCCAACGCATAATAAGTGACTATATTAATGCTTTGGGCCTCTGTATAACGCTGCATTTACGATATGAACTTTGTGCCTCTAATAGTACGGCTGTAACGGACACTTTTGGAATATTAGGTGTTTAACCACATGGGGCAGTCCAACGCTTAATAAGTGACTATATTAATGCTTTGGGCCTCTGTATAACGCTGCATATACGATATGAACTTTGTGCCTCTAATAGTTTGGCTGTAACGGTCACATTTGGAATATTAGGTGTATAACCACATGGGGCAGTCCAACGCTTAATAAGTGACTATATTAATGATATGTGCCTCTGTAAAACGTTGCATATTCGATATGAATTTTGGACCTCTAATAATTTGGCTGTAACGGACACTTTTGGAATATTAGGTGTTCAACCACATGGGGCAGTGCAACGCTTAATAAGTGACTATATTAATGCTTTGGGCCACTGTATAACGCTGCATATACGATATGAACTTTGTGCCTCTAATAGTTTGGCTGTAACGGACACTTTTGGAATATTAGGTGTTCAACCACATGAGGCAGTCCAACACTTAATATGTGGTTAAAGTAATGCTTTGGGACTCTGTAAAACGTTGCATATTCGATATGAATTTTGTGCCTCTAATAGTTTGGCTGTAACGAACACTTTTGGAATATTAGGTGATTAACCACATGGGGCAGTCCAACGCTTAATAAGTGACTATATTAATGCTTTGGGTCTCTGTAAAACGCTGCATATTCGATATGAACTTTGTGAATCTAATAGTTGGGCTGTAACGAGCACTTTTGGAATATTAGGTGTTCAACCACATGGGGCAGTCCAACGCTAAATAAGTGACTATATTAATGCTTTGGGCCTCTGTATAACGCTGCATATACGATATGAACTTTGTGCCTCTAATAGTACGGCTTTAACGGACACTTTTGGAATATTAGGTGTTTAACCACATGGGGCAGTCCAACGCTTAATAAGTGACTATATTAATGCTTTGGGCCTCTGTATAACGCTGCATATACGATATGAACTTTGTGCCTCTAATAGTACGGCTTTAACGGACACTTTTGGAATATTAGGTGTTCAGCCACATGGGGCAGTCCAGCGCTTAATAAGTGACTATATTAATGCTTTGGGCCTCTGTAAAACGCTGCATATTCGATATGAAGTTTGTGCTTCTAATAGTTTGGCTGTAACGGACACTTTTGGAATATTAGGTGTTCAACCACATGGGGCAGTCCAACGCTTAATAAGTGACTATATTAATGCTTTGGGCCTCTGTATAACACTGCATAAACGATATGAACTTTGTGCCTCTAATAGTTTGGCTGTAACGGACACTTTTGGAATATTAGATGTTTAACCACATGGGGCAGTCCAACGCTTAATAAGTGACTATATTAATGCTTTGGGCCTCTGTAAAACGTTGCATATTCGATATGAACTTTGTGCCTCTAATAGTTTGGCTGTAACGGACACTTTTGGAATATTAGGTGTTCAACCACATGGGGCAGTCCAACGCTTAATAAGTGACTATATTAATGCTTTGGGCCTCTGTATAACGCTGCATATACGATATGAACTTTGTGCCTTTTATAGTTAGGCTGTAACTGACATTTTCGGGATATTAGGTGTTCAGCCACATGGGGCAGTCCAACGCTTAATAAGTGACTATATTAATGCTTTGGGCCTCTGTAAAACGCTGCATATTCGATATGAATTTTGTGCCTCTAATAGTTTGGCTGTAACGGACACTTTTGGAATATTAGGTGTTTAACCACATGGGGCAGTCCAACGCTTAATAAGTGACTATATTAATGCTTTGGGCCTCTGTATAACGCTGCATATACGATATGAACTTTGTGCCTCTAATAGTTTGGCTGTAACGGACACTTTTGGAATATTAGGTGTTCAACCACATGGGGCAGTCCAACGCTTAATAAGTGACTATATTAATGCTTTGGGCCTCTGTATAACGCTGCATATACGATATGAACTTTGTGCCTCTAATAGTATGGCTGTAACGGACACTTTTGGAATATTAGTTGTTCAACCACATGGGGCAGTCCAACGCTTAATAAGTGACTATATTAATGCTTTGGGCCTCTGTATAACGCTGCATATACAGTATGAACTCTGTGCCTTTTATAGTTAGGCTGTAACTGACATTTTTGGGATATTAGGTGTTCAGCCACATGGGGCAGTCCAACGCTTAATAAGTGACTATATTAATGCTTTGGGCCTCTGTAAAACGCTGCATATTCGATATGAACTTTGTGCCTCTAATAGTTTGGCTGTAACGGACACTTTTGGAATATTAGGTGTTCAACCACATGGGGCAGTCCAACGCTTAATAAGTGACTATATTAATGCTTTGGGCCTCTGTATAACACTGCATAAACGATATGAACTTTGTGCCTCTAATAGTTTGGCTGTAACGGACACTTTTGGAACATTAGGTGTTTAACCATATGGGGCAGTCCAACGCTTAATAAGTGACTATATTAATGCTTTGGGCCTCTGTAAAACGTTGCATATACGATATGAACTTTGTGCCTCTAATAATATGGCTGTAACGGACACTTTTGGAATATTAGGTGTTTAACCACATGAGGCAGTCCAACGCTTAATAAGTGACTATATTAATGCTTTGGGCCTCTGTATAACGCTGCATATTCGATATGAACTTTGTGCCTCTAATAGTTTAGCTGTAACGGACATTTTTCGAATATAAGGTGTTCAACATCATGAAGTTGTCGATCGCTTAGTATGTGGTTATAGTAATGCTTTGGGACTCTGTATAACGCTGCATATACAAAATGAGCACTGTGCCTCTAATAGTATGGCTGTAACGGACATTTTTGGAATATTAGGTGTTCAGCCACATGGGGCAGTCCAGCGCTTAATAAGTGACTATATTAATGCTTTGGGCCTCTGTAAAACGCTGCATATTCGATATGAACTTTGTGCCTCTAATAGTTTAGCTGTAACGGACATTTTTCGAATATAAGGAGTTCAACATCATGGGGTTGTCGGTCGCTTAATATGTGGTTATAGTAATGCTTTGGGCCTATGTATAACGCTGCATATACAATATGAACTTTGTGCCTCTAATAGTTTAGCTGTAACTTACATTTTTCGAATATAAGGTGTTCAACATCATGGGGTTATCGATCGCTTAATATGTGGTTATAGTAATGCTTTGGGACTCTGTATAACTCTGCATATACAATATGAACTCTGTGTCTCTAATAGTTTGGCTGTAACGGACACTTTTGGAATATTATGTGTTCAAACACATGTTGCAGTCTAATGCTTAATATTTGATTATATTAATGCTTTGGGACTCTGAATAACGCTGCATATTCAGTATGAACTTTGTGCCTTTTATAGTTAGGCTGTAACTGACATTTTTGGAATATTAGGTGTTCAACAGCATGGGGTTGTCGATCGCTTTATATGTGGTTATAGTAATGCTTTGGGACTCTGTATAACGCTGCATATACAAAATGAGCACTGTGCCTCTAATAGTATGGCTGTAACGGACATTTTTGGAATATTAGGTGTTCAGCCACATGGGGCAGTCCAACGCTTAATAAGTGACTATATTAATGCTTCGGGCCTCTGTAAAACGCTGCATATTCGATATGAATTTTGTGCCTCTAATAGTTTGGCTGTAACGGACACTTTTGGAATATTAGGTGTTTAACCACATGGGGCAGTCCAACGTTTAATAAGTGACTATATTAATGCTTTGGGCCTCTGTAAAACGCTGCATATTCGATATGAACTTTGTGCCTCTAATAGTTTGGCTGTAACGGACACTTTTGGAATATTAGGTGTTCAACCACATGGGGCAGTCCAACGCTTAATAAGTGACTATATTAATGCTTTGGTCCTCTGTATAACGCTGCATATACGATATGAACTTTGTGCCTCTAATAGTTTGGCTGTAACGGACACTTTTGGAATATTAGGTGTTTAACCACATGGGGCAGTCCAACGCTTAATAAGTGACTATATTAATGCTTTGGGCCTCTGTATAACGCTGCATATACGATATGAACTTTGTGCCTCTAATAGTACGGCTGTAACGGACACTTTTGGAATATTAGGTGTTTAACCACATGGGGCAGTCCAACGCTTAGTAAGTGACTATATTAATGCTTTGGTCCTCTGTATAACGCTGCATATACGATATGAACTTTGTGCCTCTAATAATTTGGCTGTAACGGACACTTTTGGAATATTAGGTGTTCAACCACATGGGGCAGTCCAACGCTTAATAAGTGACTATATTAATGCTTTGGGCCTCTGTATAACGCTGCATATTCGATATGAACTTTGTGCCTCTAATAGTTTAGCTGTAACGGACATTTTTCGAATATAAGGTGTTCAACATCATGGGGTTGTCGATCGCTTAATATGTGGTTATAGTAATGCTTTGGGACTCTGTATAACGCTGCATATAAAATATGAACTCTGTGTCTCTAATAGTTTGGCTGTAACGGACACTTTTGGAATATTATGTGTTCAAACACATGTTGCAGTCCAATGCTTAATATTTGATTATATTAATGCTTTGGGACTCTGTATAACGCTGTATATACAGTATGAACTCTGTGCCTTTTATAGTTAGGCTGTAACGGACATTTTTGGAATATTAGGTGTTCAACAACAAGGGGTTGTCGATCGCTTTATATGTGGTTATAGTAATGCATTGGGACTCCGTATAACGCTGCATATACAAAATGAGCACTGTGCCTCTAATAGTATCGCTGTAACGGACATTTTTGGAATATTAGGTGTTCAGCCACATGGGGCAGTCCAGCGCTTAATAAGTGACTATATTAATGCTTTAAGCCTCTGTAAAACGCTGCATATTCGATATGAAGTTTGTGCTTCTAATAGTTTGGCTGTAACGGACACTTTTGGAATATTAGGTGTTCAACCACATGGGGCAGTCCAACGCTTAATAAGTGACTATATTAATGCTTTGGGCCTCTGTATAACACTGCATAAACGATATGAACTTTGTGCCTCTAATAGTTTGGCTGTAACGGACACTTTTGGAATATTAGGTGTTTAACCACATGGGGCAGTCCAACGCTTAATAAGTGACTATATTAATGCTTTGGGCCTCTGTAAAACGTTGCATATTCGATATGAACTTTGTGCCTCTAATAGTTTGGCTGTAACGGACACTTTTGGAATATTAGGTGTTCAACCACATAAGGCAGTCCAACGCTTAATAAGTGACTATATTAATGCTTTGGGCCTCTGTATAACGCTGCATATACGATATGAACTTTGTGCCTCTAATAGTTTGGCTGTAACTGACATTTTTGGAATATTAGGTGTTCAACAACATGGGGTTGTCGATCGCTTTATATGTGGTTATAGTAATGCTTTGGGACTCTGTATACCGCTGCATATACAAAATGAGCACTGTGCCTCTAATAGTATGGCTGTAACGGACATTTTTGGAATATTAGGTGTTCAGTTACATGGGGCAGTCCAACGCTTAATAAGTGACTGTATTAAGGCTTTGGGCCTCTGTAAAACGCTGCATATTCGATATGAACTTTGTGAATCTAATAGTTTGGCTGTAACGGACACTTTTGGAATATTAGGTGTTCAACCACATGGCGCAGTCCAACGCTTAATAAGTGACTACATTAATGCTTTGGGTCTCTGTAAAACGCTGCATATTCGATATGAACTTTGTGAATCTAATAGTTTGGCTGTAACGGACACTTTTGGAATATTAGGTGTCCAACCACATGGGGCAGTCCAACGCTTAATAAGTGAATATATTAATGCTTTGGGCCTCTGTATAACGCTGCATATACGATATGAACTTTGTGCCTCTAATATTACGGCTTTAACGGACACTTTTGGAATATTAGGTGTTTAACCACATGGGGCAGTCCAACGCTTAATAAGTGACTATATTAATGCTTTGGGCCTCTGTATAACGCTGCATATACGATATGAACTTTGTGCCTTTTATAGTTAGGCTGTAACTGACATTTTCGGGATATTAGGTGTTCAGCCACATGGGGCAGTCCAACGCTTAATAAGTGACTATATTAATGCTTTGGGCCTCTGTAAAACGCTGCATATTCGATATGAATTTTGTGCCTCTAATAGTTTGGCTGTAACGGACACTTTTGGAATATTAGGTGTTTAACCACATGGGGCAGTCCAACGCTTAATAAGTGACTATATTAATGCTTTGGGCCTCTGTATAACGCTGCATATACGATATGAACTTTGTGCCTCTAATAGTTTGGCTGTAACGGACACTTTTGGAATATTAGGTGTTCAACCACATGGGGCAGTCCAACGCTTAATAAGTGACTATATTAATGCTTTGGGCCTCTGTATAACGCTGCATATACGATATGAACTTTGTGCCTCTAATAGTATGGCTGTAACGGACACTTTTGGAATATTAGTTGTTCAACCACATGGGGCAGTCCAACGCTTAATAAGTGACTATATTAATGCTTTGGGCCTCTGTATAACGCTGCATATACAGTATGAACTCTGTGCCTTTTATAGTTAGGCTGTAACTGACATTTTTGGGATATTAGGTGTTCAGCCACATGGGGCAGTCCAACGCTTAATAAGTGACTATATTAATGCTTTGGGCCTCTGTAAAACGCTGCATATTCGATATGAACTTTGTGCCTCTAATAGTTTGGCTGTAACGGACACTTTTGGAATATTAGGTGTTCAACCACATGGGGCAGTCCAACGCTTAATAAGTGACTATATTAATGCTTTGGGCCTCTGTATAACACTGCATAAACGATATGAACTTTGTGCCTCTAATAGTTTGGCTGTAACGGACACTTTTGGAATATTAGGTGTTTAACCACATGGGGCAGTCCAACGCTTAATAAGTGACTATATTAATGCTTTGGGCCTCTGTATAACGCTGCATATACGATATGAACTTTGTGCCTCTAATAGTTTGGCTGTAACGGACACTTTTGGAATATTAGGTGTTCAACCACATGGGGCAGTCCAACGCTTAATAAGTGACTATATTAATGCTTTGGGCCTCTGTATAACGCTGCATATACGATATGAACTTTGTGCCTCTAATAGTATGGCTGTAACGGACACTTTTGGAATATTAGTTGTTCAACCACATGGGGCAGTCCAACGCTTAATAAGTGACTATATTAATGCTTTGGGCCTCTGTATAACGCTGCATATACAGTATGAACTCTGTGCCTTTTATAGTTAGGCTGTAACTGACATTTTTGGGATATTAGGTGTTCAGCCACATGGGGCAGTCCAACGCTTAATAAGTGACTATATTAATGCTTTGGGCCTCTGTAAAACGCTGCATATTCGATATGAACTTTGTGCCTCTAATAGTTTGGCTGTAACGGACACTTTTGGAATATTAGGTGTTCAACCACATGGGGCAGTCCAACGCTTAATAAGTGACTATATTAATGCTTTGGGCCTCTGTATAACACTGCATAAACGATATGAACTTTGTGCCTCTAATAGTTTGGCTGTAACGGACACTTTTGGAACATTAGGTGTTTAACCATATGGGGCAGTCCAACGCTTAATAAGTGACTATATTAATGCTTTGGGCCTCTGTAAAACGTTGCATATACGATATGAACTTTGTGCCTCTAATAATATGGCTGTAACGGACACTTTTGGAATATTAGGTGTTTAACCACATGAGGCAGTCCAACGCTTAATAAGTGACTATATTAATGCTTTGGGCCTCTGTATAACGCTGCATATTCGATATGAACTTTGTGCCTCTAATAGTTTAGCTGTAACGGACATTTTTCGAATATAAGGTGTTCAACATCATGAAGTTGTCGATCGCTTAGTATGTGGTTATAGTAATGCTTTGGGACTCTGTATAACGCTGCATATACAAAATGAGCACTGTGCCTCTAATAGTATGGCTGTAACGGACATTTTTGGAATATTAGGTGTTCAGCCACATGGGGCAGTCCAGCGCTTAATAAGTGACTATATTAATGCTTTGGGCCTCTGTAAAACGCTGCATATTCGATATGAACTTTGTGCCTCTAATAGTTTAGCTGTAACGGACATTTTTCGAATATAAGGAGTTCAACATCATGGGGTTGTCGGTCGCTTAATATGTGGTTATAGTAATGCTTTGGGCCTATGTATAACGCTGCATATACAATATGAACTTTGTGCCTCTAATAGTTTAGCTGTAACTTACATTTTTCGAATATAAGGTGTTCAACATCATGGGGTTATCGATCGCTTAATATGTGGTTATAGTAATGCTTTGGGACTCTGTATAACTCTGCATATACAATATGAACTCTGTGTCTCTAATAGTTTGGCTGTAACGGACACTTTTGGAATATTATGTGTTCAAACACATGTTGCAGTCTAATGCTTAATATTTGATTATATTAATGCTTTGGGACTCTGAATAACGCTGCATATTCAGTATGAACTTTGTGCCTTTTATAGTTAGGCTGTAACTGACATTTTTGGAATATTAGGTGTTCAACAGCATGGGGTTGTCGATCGCTTTATATGTGGTTATAGTAATGCTTTGGGACTCTGTATAACGCTGCATATACAAAATGAGCACTGTGCCTCTAATAGTATGGCTGTAACGGACATTTTTGGAATATTAGGTGTTCAGCCACATGGGGCAGTCCAACGCTTAATAAGTGACTATATTAATGCTTCGGGCCTCTGTAAAACGCTGCATATTCGATATGAATTTTGTGCCTCTAATAGTTTGGCTGTAACGGACACTTTTGGAATATTAGGTGTTTAACCACATGGGGCAGTCCAACGTTTAATAAGTGACTATATTAATGCTTTGGGCCTCTGTAAAACGCTGCATATTCGATATGAACTTTGTGCCTCTAATAGTTTGGCTGTAACGGACACTTTTGGAATATTAGGTGTTCAACCACATGGGGCAGTCCAACGCTTAATAAGTGACTATATTAATGCTTTGGTCCTCTGTATAACGCTGCATATACGATATGAACTTTGTGCCTCTAATAGTTTGGCTGTAACGGACACTTTTGGAATATTAGGTGTTTAACCACATGGGGCAGTCCAACGCTTAATAAGTGACTATATTAATGCTTTGGGCCTCTGTATAACGCTGCATATACGATATGAACTTTGTGCCTCTAATAGTACGGCTGTAACGGACACTTTTGGAATATTAGGTGTTTAACCACATGGGGCAGTCCAACGCTTAGTAAGTGACTATATTAATGCTTTGGTCCTCTGTATAACGCTGCATATTCGATATGAACTTTGTGCCTCTAATAGTTTGGCTGTAACGGACACTTTTGGAATATTAGGTGTTCAACCACATGGGGCAGTCCAACGCTTAATAAGTGACTATATTAATGCTTTGGGCCTCTGTATAACACTGCATAAACGATATGAACTTTGTGCCTCTAATAGTTTGGCTGTAACGGACACTTTTGGAACATTAGGTGTTTAACCATATGGGGCAGTCCAACGCTTAATAAGTGACTATATTAATGCTTTGGGCCTCTGTAAAACGTTGCATATACGATATGAACTTTGTGCCTCTAATAATATGGCTGTAACGGACACTTTTGGAATATTAGGTGTTTAACCACATGAGGCAGTCCAACGCTTAATAAGTGACTATATTAATGCTTTTGGCCTCTGTATAACGCTGCATATTCGATATGAACTTTGTGCCTCTAATAGTTTAGCTGTAACGGACATTTTTCGAATATAAGGTGTTCAACATCATGAAGTTGTCGATCGCTTAGTATGTGGTTATAGTAATGCTTTGGGACTCTGTATAACGCTGCATATACAAAATGAGCACTGTGCCTCTAATAGTATGGCTGTAACGGACATTTTTGGAATATTAGGTGTTCAGCCACATGGGGCAGTCCAGCGCTTAATAAGTGACTATATTAATGCTTTGGGCCTCTGTAAAACGCTGCATATTCGATATGAACTTTGTGCCTCTAATAGTTTAGCTGTAACGGACATTTTTCGAATATAAGGAGTTCAACATCATGGGGTTGTCGGTCGCTTAATATGTGGTTATAGTAATGCTTTGGGCCTATGTATAACGCTGCATATACAATATGAACTTTGTGCCTCTAATAGTTTAGCTGTAACTTACATTTTTCGAATATAAGGTGTTCAACATCATGGGGTTATCGATCGCTTAATATGTGGTTATAGTAATGCTTTGGGACTCTGTATAACTCTGCATATACAATATGAACTCTGTGTCTCTAATAGTTTGGCTGTAACGGACACTTTTGGAATATTATGTGTTCAAACACATGTTGCAGTCTAATGCTTAATATTTGATTATATTAATGCTTTGGGACTCTGAATAACGCTGCATATTCAGTATGAACTTTGTGCCTTTTATAGTTAGGCTGTAACTGACATTTTTGGAATATTAGGTGTTCAACAGCATGGGGTTGTCGATCGCTTTATATGTGGTTATAGTAATGCTTTGGGACTCTGTATAACGCTGCATATACAAAATGAGCACTGTGCCTCTAATAGTATGGCTGTAACGGACATTTTTGGAATATTAGGTGTTCAGCCACATGGGGCAGTCCAACGCTTAATAAGTGACTATATTAATGCTTCGGGCCTCTGTAAAACGCTGCATATTCGATATGAATTTTGTGCCTCTAATAGTTTGGCTGTAACGGACACTTTTGGAATATTAGGTGTTTAACCACATGGGGCAGTCCAACGTTTAATAAGTGACTATATTAATGCTTTGGGCCTCTGTAAAACGCTGCATATTCGATATGAACTTTGTGCCTCTAATAGTTTGGCTGTAACGGACACTTTTGGAATATTAGGTGTTCAACCACATGGGGCAGTCCAACGCTTAATAAGTGACTATATTAATGCTTTGGTCCTCTGTATAACGCTGCATATACGATATGAACTTTGTGCCTCTAATAGTTTGGCTGTAACGGACACTTTTGGAATATTAGGTGTTTAACCACATGGGGCAGTCCAACGCTTAATAAGTGACTATATTAATGCTTTGGGCCTCTGTATAACGCTGCATATACGATATGAACTTTGTGCCTCTAATAGTACGGCTGTAACGGACACTTTTGGAATATTAGGTGTTTAACCACATGGGGCAGTCCAACGCTTAGTAAGTGACTATATTAATGCTTTGGGCCTCTGTATAACGCTGCATATACGATATGAACTTTGTGCCTCTAATAGTTTGGCTGTAACGGACACTTTTGGAATATTAGGTGTTCAACCACATAAGGCAGTCCAACGCTTAATAAGTGACTATATTAATGCTTTGGGCCTCTGTATAACGCTGCATATACGATATGAACTTTGTGCCTCTAATAGTTTGGCTGTAACTGACATTTTTGGAATATTAGGTGTTCAACAACATGGGGTTGTCGATCGCTTTATATGTGGTTATAGTAATGCTTTGGGACTCTGTATACCGCTGCATATACAAAATAAGCACTGTGCCTCTAATAGTATGGCTGTAACGGACATTTTTGGAATATTAGGTGTTCAGTTACATGGGGCAGTCCAACGCTTAATAAGTGACTATATTAAGGCTTTGGGCCTCTGTAAAACGCTGCATATTCGATATGAACTTTGTGAATCTAATAGTTTGGCTGTAACGGACACTTTTGGAATATTAGGTGTTCAACCACATGGCGCAGTCCAACGCTTAATAAGTGACTACATTAATGCTTTGGGTCTCTGTAAAACGCTGCATATTCGATATGAACTTTGTGAATCTAATAGTTTGGCTGTAACGGACACTTTTGGAATATTAGGTGTCCAACCACATGGGGCAGTCCAACGCTTAATAAGTGAATATATTAATGCTTTGGGCCTCTGTATAACGCTGCATATACGATATGAACTTTGTGCCTCTAATAGTTTGGCTGTAACGGACACTTTTGGAATATTAGGTGTTCAACCACATAAGGCAGTCCAACGCTTAATAAGTGACTATATTAATGCTTTGGGCCTCTGTATAACGCTGCATATACGATATGAACTTTGTGCCTCTAATAGTTTGGCTGTAACTGACATTTTTGGAATATTAGGTGTTCAACAACATGGGGTTGTCGATCGCTTTATATGTGGTTATAGTAATGCTTTGGGACTCTGTATACCGCTGCATATACAAAATGAGCACTGTGCCTCTAATAGTATGGCTGTAACGGACATTTTTGGAATATTAGGTGTTCAGTTACATGGGGCAGTCCAACGCTTAATAAGTGACTATATTAAGGCTTTGGGCCTCTGTAAAACGCTGCATATTCGATATGAACTTTGTGAATCTAATAGTTTGGCTGTAACGGACACTTTTGGAATATTAGGTGTTCAACCACATGGCGCAGTCCAACGCTTAATAAGTGACTACATTAATGCTTTGGGTCTCTGTAAAACGCTGCATATTCGATATGAACTTTGTGAATCTAATAGTTTGGCTGTAACGGACACTTTTGGAATATTAGGTGTCCAACCACATGGGGCAGTCCAACGCTTAATAAGTGAATATATTAATGCTTTGGGCCTCTGTATAACGCTGCATATACGATATGAACTTTGTGCCTCTAATATTACGGCTTTAACGGACACTTTTGGAATATTAGGTGTTTAACCACATGGGGCAGTCCAACGCTTAATAAGTGACTATATTAATGCTTTGGGCCTCTGTATAACGCTGCATATACGATATGAACTTTGTGCCTTTTATAGTTAGGCTGTAACTGACATTTTCGGGATATTAGGTGTTCAGCCACATGGGGCAGTCCAACGCTTAATAAGTGACTATATTAATGCTTTGGGCCTCTGTAAAACGCTGCATATTCGATATGAATTTTGTGCCTCTAATAGTTTGGCTGTAACGGACACTTTTAGAATATTAGGTGTTTAACCACATGGGGCAGTCCAACGCTTAATAAGTGACTATATTAATGCTTTGGGCCTCTGTATAACGCTGCATATACGATATGAACTTTGTGCCTCTAATAGTTTGGCTGTAACGGACACTTTTGGAATATTAGGTGTTCAACCACATGGGGCAGTCCAACGCTTAATAAGTGACTATATTAATGCTTTGGGCCTCTGTATAACGCTGCATATACGATATGAACTTTGTGCCTCTAATAGTATGGCTGTAACGGACACTTTTGGAATATTAGTTGTTCAACCACATGGCGCAGTCCAACGCTTAATAAGTGACTACATTAATGCTTTGGGTCTCTGTAAAACGCTGCATATTCGATATGAACTTTGTGAATCTAATAGTTTGGCTGTAACGGACACTTTTGGAATATTAGGTGTCCAACCACATGGGGCAGTCCAACGCTTAATAAGTGAATATATTAATGCTTTGGGCCTCTGTATAACGCTGCATATACGATATGAACTTTGTGCCTCTAATATTACGGCTTTAACGGACACTTTTGGAATATTAGGTGTTTAACCACATGGGGCAGTCCAACGCTTAATAAGTGACTATATTAATGCTTTGGGCCTCTGTATAACGCTGCATATACGATATGAACTTTGTGCCTTTTATAGTTAGGCTGTAACTGACATTTTCGGGATATTAGGTGTTCAGCCACATGGGGCAGTCCAACGCTTAATAAGTGACTATATTAATGCTTTGGGCCTCTGTAAAACGCTGCATATTCGATATGAATTTTGTGCCTCTAATAGTTTGGCTGTAACGGACACTTTTGGAATATTAGGTGTTTAACCACATGGGGCAGTCCAACGCTTAATAAGTGACTATATTAATGCTTTGGGCCTCTGTATAACGCTGCATATACGATATGAACTTTGTGCCTCTAATAGTTTGGCTGTAACGGACACTTTTGGAATATTAGGTGTTCAACCACATGGGGCAGTCCAACGCTTAATAAGTGACTATATTAATGCTTTGGGCCTCTGTATAACGCTGCATATACGATATGAACTTTGTGCCTCTAATAGTATGGCTGTAACGGACACTTTTGGAATATTAGTTGTTCAACCACATGGGGCAGTCCAACGCTTAATAAGTGACTATATTAATGCTTTGGGCCTCTGTATAACGCTGCATATACAGTATGAACTCTGTGCCTTTTATAGTTAGGCTGTAACTGACATTTTTGGGATATTAGGTGTTCAGCCACATGGGGCAGTCCAACGCTTAATAAGTGACTATATTAATGCTTTGGGCCTCTGTAAAACGCTGCATATTCGATATGAACTTTGTGCCTCTAATAGTTTGGCTGTAACGGACACTTTTGGAATATTAGGTGTTCAACCACATGGGGCAGTCCAACGCTTAATAAGTGACTATATTAATGCTTTGGGCCTCTGTATAACACTGCATAAACGATATGAACTTTGTGCCTCTAATAGTTTGGCTGTAACGGACACTTTTGGAACATTAGGTGTTTAACCATATGGGGCAGTCCAACGCTTAATAAGTGACTATATTAATGCTTTGGGCCTCTGTAAAACGTTGCATATACGATATGAACTTTGTGCCTCTAATAATATGGCTGTAACGGACACTTTTGGAATATTAGGTGTTTAACCACATGAGGCAGTCCAACGCTTAATAAGTGACTATATTAATGCTTTGGGCCTCTGTATAACGCTGCATATTCGATATGAACTTTGTGCCTCTAATAGTTTAGCTGTAACGGACATTTTTCGAATATAAGGTGTTCAACATCATGAAGTTGTCGATCGCTTAGTATGTGGTTATAGTAATGCTTTGGGACTCTGTATAACGCTGCATATACAAAATGAGCACTGTGCCTCTAATAGTATGGCTGTAACGGACATTTTTGGAATATTAGGTGTTCAGCCACATGGGGCAGTCCAGCGCTTAATAAGTGACTATATTAATGCTTTGGGCCTCTGTAAAACGCTGCATATTCGATATGAACTTTGTGCCTCTAATAGTTTAGCTGTAACGGACATTTTTCGAATATAAGGAGTTCAACATCATGGGGTTGTCGGTCGCTTAATATGTGGTTATAGTAATGCTTTGGGCCTATGTATAACGCTGCATATACAATATGAACTTTGTGCCTCTAATAGTTTAGCTGTAACTTACATTTTTCGAATATAAGGTGTTCAACATCATGGGGTTATCGATCGCTTAATATGTGGTTATAGTAATGCTTTGGGACTCTGTATAACTCTGCATATACAATATGAACTCTGTGTCTCTAATAGTTTGGCTGTAACGGACACTTTTGGAATATTATGTGTTCAAACACATGTTGCAGTCTAATGCTTAATATTTGATTATATTAATGCTTTGGGACTCTGAATAACGCTGCATATTCAGTATGAACTTTGTGCCTTTTATAGTTAGGCTGTAACTGACATTTTTGGAATATTAGGTGTTCAACAGCATGGGGTTGTCGATCGCTTTATATGTGGTTATAGTAATGCTTTGGGACTCTGTATAACGCTGCATATACAAAATGAGCACTGTGCCTCTAATAGTATGGCTGTAACGGACATTTTTGGAATATTAGGTGTTCAGCCACATGGGGCAGTCCAACGCTTAATAAGTGACTATATTAATGCTTCGGGCCTCTGTAAAACGCTGCATATTCGATATGAATTTTGTGCCTCTAATAGTTTGGCTGTAACGGACACTTTTGGAATATTAGGTGTTTAACCACATGGGGCAGTCCAACGTTTAATAAGTGACTATATTAATGCTTTGGGCCTCTGTAAAACGCTGCATATTCGATATGAACTTTGTGCCTCTAATAGTTTGGCTGTAACGGACACTTTTGGAATATTAGGTGTTCAACCACATGGGGCAGTCCAACGCTTAATAAGTGACTATATTAATGCTTTGGTCCTCTGTATAACGCTGCATATACGATATGAACTTTGTGCCTCTAATAGTTTGGCTGTAACGGACACTTTTGGAATATTAGGTGTTTAACCACATGGGGCAGTCCAACGCTTAATAAGTGACTATATTAATGCTTTGGGCCTCTGTATAACGCTGCATATACGATATGAACTTTGTGCCTCTAATAGTACGGCTGTAACGGACACTTTTGGAATATTAGGTGTTTAACCACATGGGGCAGTCCAACGCTTAGTAAGTGACTATATTAATGCTTTGGGCCTCTGTAAAACGCTGCATATTCGATATGAACTTTGTGCCTCTAATAATTTGGCTGTAACGGACACTTTTGGAATATTAGGTGTTCAACCACATGGGGCAGTCCAACGCTTAATAAGTGACTATATTAATGCTTTGGGCCTCTGTATAACGCTGCATATTCGATATGAACTTTGTGCCTCTAATAGTTTAGCTGTAACGGACATTTTTCGAATATAAGGTGTTCAACATCATGGGGTTGTCGATCGCTTAATATGTGGTTATAGTAATGCTTTGGGACTCTGTATAACGCTGCATATAAAATATGAACTCTGTGTCTCTAATAGTTTGGCTGTAACGGACACTTTTGGAATATTATGTGTTCAAACACATGTTGCAGTCCAATGCTTAATATTTGATTATATTAATGCTTTGGGACTCTGTATAACGCTGTATATACAGTATGAACTCTGTGCCTTTTATAGTTAGGCTGTAACGGACATTTTTGGAATATTAGGTGTTCAACAACAAGGGGTTGTCGATCGCTTTATATGTGGTTATAGTAATGCATTGGGACTCCGTATAACGCTGCATATACAAAATGAGCACTGTGCCTCTAATAGTATCGCTGTAACGGACATTTTTGGAATATTAGGTGTTCAGCCACATGGGGCAGTCCAGCGCTTAATAAGTGACTATATTAATGCTTTAAGCCTCTGTAAAACGCTGCATATTCGATATGAAGTTTGTGCTTCTAATAGTTTGGCTGTAACGGACACTTTTGGAATATTAGGTGTTCAGTTACATGGGGCAGTCCAACGCTTAATAAGTGACTATATTAAGGCTTTGGGCCTCTGTAAAACGCTGCATATTCGATATGAACTTTGTGAATCTAATAGTTTGGCTGTAACAGACACTTTTGGAATATTAGGTGTTCAACCACATGGCGCAGTCCAACGCTTAATAAGTGACTACATTAATGCTTTGGGTCTCTGTAAAACGCTGCATATTCGATATGAACTTTGTGAATCTAATAGTTTGGCTGTAACGGACACTTTTGGAATATTAGGTGTCCAACCACATGGGGCAGTCCAACGCTTAATAAGTGAATATATTAATGCTTTGGGCCTCTGTATAACGCTGCATATACGATATG
Source organism: Silvanus unidentatus (assembly GCA_963930825.1). NCBI lineage: Eukaryota > Metazoa > Arthropoda > Insecta > Coleoptera > Silvanidae > Silvanus > Silvanus unidentatus. The sequence continues at coordinate 302,934 of CAWVOD010000014.1, read as the reverse complement.
AACTTTGTGCCTCTAATATTACGGCTTTAACGGACACTTTTGGAATATTAGGTGTTTAACCACATGGGGCAGTTTAACGCTTAATAAGTGACTATATTAATGCTTTGGGCCTCTGTATAACGCTGCATATACGATATGAACTTTGTGCCTTTTATAGTTAGGCTGTAACTGACATTTTCGGGATATTAGGTGTTCAGCCACATGGGGCAGTCCAACGCTTAATAAGTGACTATATTAATGCTTTGGGCCTCTGTAAAACGCTGCATATTCGATATGAATTTTGTGCCTCTAATAGTTTGGCTGTAACGGACACTTTTGGAATATTAGGTGTTTAACCACATGGGGCAGTCCAACGCTTAATAAGTGACTATATTAATGCTTTGGGCCTCTGTATAACGCTGCATATACGATATGAACTTTGTGCCTCTAATAGTATGGCTGTAACGGACACTTTTGGAATATTAGTTGTTCAACCACATGGGGCAGTCCAACGCTTAATAAGTGACTATATTAATGCTTTGGGCCTCTGTATAACGCTGCATATACAGTATGAACTCTGTGCCTTTTATAGTTAGGCTGTAACTGACATTTTTGGGATATTAGGTGTTCAGCCACATGGGGCAGTCCAACGCTTAATAAGTGACTATATTAATGCTTTGGGCCTCTGTAAAACGCTGCATATTCGATATGAACTTTGTGCCTCTAATAGTTTGGCTGTAACGGACACTTTTGGAATATTAGGTGTTCAACCACATGGGGCAGTCCAACGCTTAATAAGTGACTATATTAATGCTTTGGGCCTCTGTATAACACTGCATAAACGATATGAACTTTGTGCCTCTAATAGTTTGGCTGTAACGGACACTTTTGGAACATTAGGTGTTTAACCATATGGGGCAGTCCAACGCTTAATAAGTGACTATATTAATGCTTTGGGCCTCTGTAAAACGTTGCATATACGATATGAACTTTGTGCCTCTAATAATATGGCTGTAACGGACACTTTTGGAATATTAGGTGTTTAACCACATGAGGCAGTCCAACGCTTAATAAGTGACTATATTAATGCTTTGGGCCTCTGTATAACGCTGCATATTCGATATGAACTTTGTGCCTCTAATAGTTTAGCTGTAACGGACATTTTTCGAATATAAGGTGTTCAACATCATGAAGTTGTCGATCGCTTAGTATGTGGTTATAGTAATGCTTTGGGACTCTGTATAACGCTGCATATACAAAATGAGCACTGTGCCTCTAATAGTATGGCTGTAACGGACATTTTTGGAATATTAGGTGTTCAGCCACATGGGGCAGTCCAGCGCTTAATAAGTGACTATATTAATGCTTTGGGCCTCTGTAAAACGCTGCATATTCGATATGAACTTTGTGCCTCTAATAGTTTAGCTGTAACGGACATTTTTCGAATATAAGGAGTTCAACATCATGGGGTTGTCGGTCGCTTAATATGTGGTTATAGTAATGCTTTGGGCCTATGTATAACGCTGCATATACAATATGAACTTTGTGCCTCTAATAGTTTAGCTGTAACTTACATTTTTCGAATATAAGGTGTTCAACATCATGGGGTTATCGATCGCTTAATATGTGGTTATAGTAATGCTTTGGGACTCTGTATAACTCTGCATATACAATATGAACTCTGTGTCTCTAATAGTTTGGCTGTAACGGACACTTTTGGAATATTATGTGTTCAAACACATGTTGCAGTCTAATGCTTAATATTTGATTATATTAATGCTTTGGGACTCTGAATAACGCTGCATATTCAGTATGAACTTTGTGCCTTTTATAGTTAGGCTGTAACTGACATTTTTGGAATATTAGGTGTTCAACAGCATGGGGTTGTCGATCGCTTTATATGTGGTTATAGTAATGCTTTGGGACTCTGTATAACGCTGCATATACAAAATGAGCACTGTGCCTCTAATAGTATGGCTGTAACGGACATTTTTGGAATATTAGGTGTTCAGCCACATGGGGCAGTCCAACGCTTAATAAGTGACTATATTAATGCTTCGGGCCTCTGTAAAACGCTGCATATTCGATATGAATTTTGTGCCTCTAATAGTTTGGCTGTAACGGACACTTTTGGAATATTAGGTGTTTAACCACATGGGGCAGTCCAACGTTTAATAAGTGACTATATTAATGCTTTGGGCCTCTGTAAAACGCTGCATATTCGATATGAACTTTGTGCCTCTAATAGTTTGGCTGTAACGGACACTTTTGGAATATTAGGTGTTCAACCACATGGGGCAGTCCAACGCTTAATAAGTGACTATATTAATGCTTTGGTCCTCTGTATAACGCTGCATATACGATATGAACTTTGTGCCTCTAATAGTTTGGCTGTAACGGACACTTTTGGAATATTAGGTGTTCAACCACATGGGGCAGTCCAACGCTTAATAAGTGAATATATTAATGCTTTGGGCCTCTGTATAACGCTGCATATACGATATGAACTTTGTGCCTCTAATAGTACGGCTTTAACGGACACTTTTGGAATATTAGGTGTTTAACCACATGGGGCAGTCCAACGCTTAATAAGTGACTATATTTACTAACATTACTAATTTACTAAAATTTACTAATAAGTGACTATATTACTAATGCTTTGGGCCTCTGTATAACGCTGCATATACGATATGAACTTTGTGCCTCTAATAGTTTGGCTGTAACGGACACATTTGGAATATTAGGTGTATAACCACATGGGGCAGTCCAACGCTTAATAAGTGACTATATTAATGCTTTGGGCCTCTGTAAAACGCTGCATATTCGATATGAACTTTGTGCCTCTAATAGTTTGGCTGTAACGGACACTTTTGGAATATTAGGTGTTCAACCACATGGGGCAGTCCAACGCTTAATAAGTGACTATATTAATGCTTTGGGCCTCTGTATAACACTGCATAAACGATATGAACTTTGTGCCTCTAATAGTTTGGCTGTAACGGACACTTTTGGAACATTAGGTGTTTAACCATATGGGGCAGTCCAACGCTTAATAAGTGACTATATTAATGCTTTGGGCCTCTGTAAAACGTTGCATATACGATATGAACTTTGTGCCTCTAATAATATGGCTGTAACGGACACTTTTGGAATATTAGGTGTTTAACCACATGAGGCAGTCCAACGCTTAATAAGTGACTATATTAATGCTTTGGGCCTCTGTATAACGCTGCATATTCGATATGAACTTTGTGCCTCTAATAGTTTAGCTGTAACGGACATTTTTCGAATATAAGGTGTTCAACATCATGAAGTTGTCGATCGCTTAGTATGTGGTTATAGTAATGCTTTGGGACTCTGTATAACGCTGCATATACAAAATGAGCACTGTGCCTCTAATAGTATGGCTGTAACGGACATTTTTGGAATATTAGGTGTTCAGCCACATGGGGCAGTCCAGCGCTTAATAAGTGACTATATTAATGCTTTGGGCCTCTGTAAAACGCTGCATATTCGATATGAACTTTGTGCCTCTAATAGTTTAGCTGTAACGGACATTTTTCGAATATAAGGAGTTCAACATCATGGGGTTGTCGGTCGCTTAATATGTGGTTATAGTAATGCTTTGGGCCTATGTATAACGCTGCATATACAATATGAACTTTGTGCCTCTAATAGTTTAGCTGTAACTTACATTTTTCGAATATAAGGTGTTCAACATCATGGGGTTATCGATCGCTTAATATGTGGTTATAGTAATGCTTTGGGACTCTGTATAACTCTGCATATACAATATGAACTCTGTGTCTCTAATAGTTTGGCTGTAACGGACACTTTTGGAATATTATGTGTTCAAACACATGTTGCAGTCTAATGCTTAATATTTGATTATATTAATGCTTTGGGACTCTGAATAACGCTGCATATTCAGTATGAACTTTGTGCCTTTTATAGTTAGGCTGTAACTGACATTTTTGGAATATTAGGTGTTCAACAGCATGGGGTTGTCGATCGCTTTATATGTGGTTATAGTAATGCTTTGGGACTCTGTATAACGCTGCATATACAAAATGAGCACTGTGCCTCTAATAGTATGGCTGTAACGGACATTTTTGGAATATTAGGTGTTCAGCCACATGGGGCAGTCCAACGCTTAATAAGTGACTATATTAATGCTTCGGGCCTCTGTAAAACGCTGCATATTCGATATGAATTTTGTGCCTCTAATAGTTTGGCTGTAACGGACACTTTTGGAATATTAGGTGTTTAACCACATGGGGCAGTCCAACGTTTAATAAGTGACTATATTAATGCTTTGGGCCTCTGTAAAACGCTGCATATTCGATATGAACTTTGTGCCTCTAATAGTTTGGCTGTAACGGACACTTTTGGAATATTAGGTGTTCAACCACATGGGGCAGTCCAACGCTTAATAAGTGACTATATTAATGCTTTGGTCCTCTGTATAACGCTGCATATACGATATGAACTTTGTGCCTCTAATAGTTTGGCTGTAACGGACACTTTTGGAATATTAGGTGTTCAACCACATGGGGCAGTCCAACGCTTAATAAGTGAATATATTAATGCTTTGGGCCTCTGTATAACGCTGCATATACGATATGAACTTTGTGCCTCTAATAGTACGGCTTTAACGGACACTTTTGGAATATTAGGTGTTTAACCACATGGGGCAGTCCAACGCTTAATAAGTGACTATATTTACTAATATTACTAATTTACTAAAATTTACTAATAAGTGACTATATTACTAATGCTTTGGGCCTCTGTATAACGCTGCATATACGATATGAACTTTGTGCCTCTAATAGTTTGGCTGTAACGGACACATCTGGAATATTAGGTGTATAACCACATGGGGCAGTCCAACGTTTAATAAGTGACTATATTAATGCTTTGGGCCTCTGTAAAACGCTGCATATTCGATATGAACTTTGTGCCTCTAATAGTTTGGCTGTAACGGACACTTTTGGAATATTAGGTGTTCAACCACATGGGGCAGTCCAACGCTTAATAAGTGACTATATTAATGCTTTGGGCCTCTGTATAACACTGCATAAACGATATGAACTTTGTGCCTCTAATAGTTTGGCTGTAACGGACACTTTTGGAATATTAGGTGTTTAACCACATGGGGCAGTCCAACGCTTAATAAGTGACTATATTAATGCTTTGGGCCTCTGTAAAACGTTGCATATACGATATGAACTTCGTGCCTCTAATAGTATGGCTGTAACGGACACTTTTGGGATATTAGGTGTTTAACCACATGGGGCAGTCCAACGCTTAATAAGTGACTATATTAATGCTTTGGGCCTCTGTATAACGCTGCATATACGATATGAACTTTGTGCCTCTAATAGTACGGCTGTAACGGACACTTTTGGAATATTAGATGTTTAACCACATGGGGCAGTCCAACGCTTAATAAGTGACTATATTAAGGCTTTAGGCCTCTGTATAACACTGCATATACGATATGAACTTTGTGCCTCTAATAGTACGGCTGTAACGGACACTTTTGAAATATTAGGTGTTTAACCACATGGGGCAGTCCAACGCTTAATAAGTGACTATTTTAATGCTTTGGGCCTCTGTATAACGCTGCATATATGATATGAACTTTATGCCTCTAATAATATGGCTGTAACGGACACTTTTGGAATATTAGGTGTTTAACCACATGGGGCAGTCCAACGCTTAATAAGTGACTATATTAATGCTTTGGGCCTCTGTATAACGCTGCATATTCGATATGAACTTTGTGCCTCTAATAGTTTAGCTGTAACGGACATTTTTCGAATATAAGGTGTTCAACATCATGAAGTTGTCGATCGCTTAGTATGTGGTTATAGTAATGCTTTGGGACTCTGTATAACGCTGCATATACAATATGAACTCTGTGTCTCTAATAGTTTGGCTGTAACGGACACTTTTGGAATATTATGTGTTCAAACACATGTTGCAGTCCAATGCTTAATATTTGATTATATTAATGCTTTGGGACTCTGTATAACGCTGCATATACAGTATGAACTCTGTGCCTTTTATAGTTAGGCTGTAACTGACATTTTTGGAATATTAGGTGTTCAACAACAAGGGGTTGTCGATCGCTTTATATGTGGTTATAGTAATGCATTGGGACTCCGTATAACGCTGCATATACAAAATGAGCACTGTGCCTCTAATAGTATGGCTGTAACGGACATTTTTGGAATATTAGGTGTTCAGCCACATGGGGCAGTCCAGCGCTTAATAAGTGACTATATTAATGCTTTGGGCCTCTGTAAAACGCTGCATATTCGATATGAACTTTGTGCCTCTAATAGTTTAGCTGTAACGGACATTTTTCGAATATAAGGAGATCAACATCATGGGGTTGTCGGTCGCTTAATATGTGGTTATAGTAATGCTTTGGGCCTCTGTATAACGCTGCATATACAATATGAACTTTGTGCCTCTAATAGTTTAGCTGTAACTTACATTTTTCGAATATAAGGTGTTCAACATCATGGGGTTATCGATCGCTTAATATGTAGTTATAGTAATGCTTTGGGACTCTGTATAACTCTGCATATACAATATGAACTCTGTGTCTCTAATAGTTTGGCTGTAACGGACACTTTTGGAATATTATGTGTTCAAACACATGTTGCAGTCTAATGCTTAATATTTGATTATATTAATGCTTTGGGACTCTGAATAAGCCTGCATATTCAGTATGAACTTTGTGCCTTTTATAGTTAGGCTGTAACTGACATTTTTGGAATATTAGGTGTTCAACAGCATGGGGTTGTCGATCGCTTTATATGTGGTTATAGTAATGCTTTGGGACTCTGTATAACGCTGCATATACAAAATGAGCACTGTGCCTCTAATAGTATGGCTGTAACGGACATTTTTGGAATATTAGGTGTTCAGCCACATGGGGCAGTCCAACGCTTAATAAGTGACTATATTAATGCTTCGGGCCTCTGTAAAACGCTGCATATTCGATATGAATTTTGTGCCTCTAATAGTTTGGCTGTAACGGACACTTTTGGAATATTAGGTGTTTAACCACATGGGGCAGTCCAACGTTTAATAAGTGACTATATTAATGCTTTGGGCCTCTGTAAAACGCTGCATATTCGATATGAATTTTGTGCCTCTAATAGTTTGGCTGTAACGGACACTTTTGGAATATTAGGTGTTTAACCACATGGGGCAGTCCAACGTTTAATAAGTGACTATATTAATGCTTTGGGCTTCTGTAAAACGCTGCATATTCGATATGAACTTTGTGCCTCTAATAGTTTGGCTGTAACGGACACGTTTGGAATATTAGGTTTTCAACCACATGGGGCAGTCCAACGCTTAATAAGTGACTATATTAATGCTTTGGGCCTCTGTATAACGCTGCATATACGATATGAACTTTGTGCCTCTAATAGTTTGGCTGTAACGGACACTTTTGGAATATTAGGTATTCAACCACATAGGGCAGTCCAACGCTTAATAAGTGACTATATTAATGATTTGGGTCCCTGTATAACGCTGCATATACGATATGAACTTTGTGTCTCTAATAGTACGGCTGTAACGGACACTTTTGGAATATTAGGTGTTTAACCACATGGGGCAGTCCAACGCTTAATAAGTGACTATATTAATGCTTTGTGCCTCTGTATAACGCTGCGTATACGATATGAATTTTGTGCCTCTAAAAGTACGGCTGTAACGGACACTTTTGGAATATTAGGTGTTTATCCACATGGGGCCGTCCAACGCTTAATAAGTGACTATATTAATGCTTTGGGCCTCTGTAAAACGCTGCATATTCGATATGAACTTTGTGCCATTAATAGATTAGCTGTAACGGACATTTTTTGAATATTAGGTGTTCAACCACATGGGGCAGTCCAACGCTTAATAAGTGATTATATTAATGCTTTGGGCCTCTGTATAACGCTGCATATACGATATGAACTTTGTGCCTCTAATAGTTTGGCTGTAACGGACACTTTTGGAATATTATGTGTTCAAACACATGTTGCAGTCCAATGCTTAATATTTGATTATATTAATGCTTTGGGACTCTGTATAACGCTGCATATACAGTATGAACTCTGTGCCTTATATAGTTAGGCTGTAACTGACATTTTTGGAATATTAGGTGTTCAACAACAAGGGGTTGTCGATCGCTTTATATGTGGTTATAGTAATGCATTGGGACTCCGTATAACGCTGCATTTACAAAATGAGCACTGTGCCTCTAATAGTATGGCTGTAACGGACATTTTTGGAATATTAGGTGTTCAGCCACATGGGGCAGTCCAGCGCTTAATAAGTGACTATATTAATGCATCGGGCCTCTGTAAAACGCTGCATATTCGATATGAACTTTGTGCCTCTAATAGTTTAGCTGTAACGGACATTTTTCGAATATAAGGAGTTCAACATCATGGGGTTGTCGGTCGCTTAATATGTGGTTATAGTAATGCTTTGGGCCTCTGTATAACGCTGCATATACAATATGAACTTTGTGCCTCTAATAGTTTAGCTGTAACTTACATTTTTCGAATATAAGGTGTTCAACATCATGGGGTTATCGATCGCTTAATATGTAGTTATAGTAATGCTTTGGGACTCTGTATAACTCTGCACATACAATATGAACTCTGTGTCTCTAATAGTTTGGCTGTAACGGACACTTTTGGAATATTATGTGTTCAAACACATGTTGCAGTCTAATGCTTAATATTTGATTATATTAATGCTTTGGGACTCTGAATAACGCTGCATATTCAGTATGAACTTTGTGCCTTTTATAGTTAGGCTGTAACTGACATTTTTGGAATATTAGGTGTTCAACAGCATGGGGTTGTCGATCGCTTTATATGTGGTTATAGTAATGCTTTGGGCCTCTGTAAAACGTTGCATATTCGATATGAATTTTGTGCCTCTAATAGTTTGGCTGTAACGGACACTTTTGGAATATTAGGTGTTCAACCACATGGGGCAGTCCAACGCTTAATAAGTGACTATATTAATGCTTTGGGCCTCTGTATAACGCTGCACATACGATATGAACTTTGTGCCTCTAATAGTACGGCTGTAAGGGACACTTTTAAAATATTAGGTGTTTAACCACATGGGGCAGTCCAACGCTTAATAAGTGACTATATTAATGCTTTGGGCCTCTGTATAACGCTCCATATACGATATGAACTTTGTGCCTCTAATAGTTTGGCTGTAACGAACACTTTTGGAATATTAGGTGTTCAACCACATGGGGCAGTCCAGCGCTTAATATGTGGATAAAGTAATGCTTTGGGACTCTGTATAACGCTGCATATACAATATGAACTCTGTGTCTCTAATAGTTTGGCTGTAACGGACAATTTTGGAATATTATGTGTTCAAACACATGTTGCAGTCCAATCCTTAATATTTGATTATATTAATGCTTTGGGACTCTGTATAACGCTGCATATACAGTATGAACTCTGTGCCTTTTATAGTTAGGCTGTAACTGACATTTTTGGAATATTAGGTGTTCAACAACATGGGGTTGTCGATCGCTTTATATGTGGTTATAGTAATGCTTTGGGACTCTGTATACCGCTGCATATACAAAATGAGCACTGTGCCTCTAATAGTATGGCTGTAACGGACATTTTTGGAATATTAGGTGTTCAGCCACATGGGGCAGTCCAACGCTTAATAAGTGACTATATTAATGCTTTGGGCCTCTGTAAAACGTTGCATATTCGATATGAACTTTGTGCCTCTAATAGTTTGGCTGTAACGGACACTTTTGGAATATTATGTATTCAACCACATAGGGCAGTCCAACGCTTAATAAGTGACTATATTAATGATTTGGGTCCCTGTATAACGCTGCATATACGATATGAACTTTGTGTCTCTAATAGTACGGCTGTAACGGACACTTTTGGAATATTAGGTGTTTAACCACATGGGGCAGTCCAACGCTTAATAAGTGACTATATTAATGCTTTGGGCCTCTGTATAACGCTGCATATACAGTATGAACTCTGTGCCTTTTATAGTTAGGCTGTAACTGACATTTTTGGGATATTAGGTGTTCAGCCACATGGGGCAGTCCAACGCTTAATAAGTGACTATATTAATGCTTTGGGCCTCTGTAAAACGCAGCATATTCGATATGAACTTTGTGCCTCTAATAGTTTGGCTGTAACGGACACTTTTGGAATATTAGGTGTTCAACCACATGGGGCAGTCCAACGCTTAATAAGTGACTATATTAATGCTTTGGGCCTCTGTATAACACTGCATAAACGATATGAACTTTGTGCCTCTAATAGTTTGGCTGTAACGGACACTTTTGGAACATTAGGTGTTTAACCACATGGGGCAGCCAACGCTTAATAAGTGACTATATTAATGCTTTGGGCCTCTGTAAAACGTTGCATATACGATATGAACTTTGTGCCTCTAATAATATGGCTGTAACGGACACTTTTGGAATATTAGATGTTTAACCACATGGGGCAGTCCAACGCTTAATAAGTGACTATATTAAGGCTTTAGGCCTCTGTATAACGCTGCATATACGATATGAACTTTGTGCCTCTAATAGTACGGCTGTAACGGACACTTTTGGAATATTAGGTGTTTAACCACATGGGGCAGTCCAACGCTTAATAAGTGACTATTTTAATGCTTTGGGCCTCTGTATAACGCTGCATATACGATATGAACTTTGTGCCTCTAATAATATGGCTGTAACGGACACTTTTGGAATATTAGGTGTTTAACCACATGGGGCAGTCCAACGCTTAATAAGTGACTATATTAATGCTTTGGGCCTCTGTATAACGCTGCATATACAAAATGAGCACTGTGCCTCTAATAGTTTGGCTGTAACGGACACTTTTGGAATATTATGTGTTCAAACACATGTTGCAGTCCAATGCTTAATATTTGATTATATTAATGCTTTGGGACTCTGTATAACGCTGCATATACAAAATGAGCACTGTGCCTCTAATAGTTTGGCTGTAACGGACACTTTTGGAATATTATGTGTTCAAACACATGTTGCAGTCCAATGCTTAATATTTGATTATATTAATGCTTTGGGACTCTGTATAACGCTGCATATACAGTATGAACTCTGTGCCTTTTATAGTTAGGCTGTAACTGACATTTTTGGAATATTAGGTGTTCAACAACATGGGGTTGTCGATCGCTTTATATGTGGATATAGTAATGGTTTGGGACTCTGTATAGCGCTGCATATACAAAATGAGCACTGTGCCTCTAATAGTTTGGCTGTAACGGACATTTTTGGAATATTAGGTGTTCAGCCACATGGGGCAGTCCAACGCTTAATAAGTGACTATATTAATGCTTTGGGCCTCTGTAAAACGCTGCATATTCGATATGAACTTTGTGCCTCTAATAGTTTGGCTGTAACGGACACTTTTGGAATATTAGGTGTTCAACCACATGGGGCAGTCCAACGCTTAATAAGTGACTATATTAATGCTTTGGGCCTCTGTATAACGCTGCATATACGATATGAACTTTGTGACTCTAATAGTATGGCTGTAACGGACACTTTTGGAATATTAGGTGTTTAACCACATGGGGCAGTCCAACGCTTAATAAGTGACTATATTATTGCTTTGGGCCTCTGTATAACGCTGCATATTCAATATGAACTTTGTGCCTCTAATAGTTTGGCTGTAACGGACACTTTTGGAATATTAGGTGTTCAACCACATGGGGCAGTCCAACGCTTAATAAGTGATTATATTAAAGCTTTGGGCCTCTGTAAAACGCTGCATATTCGATATGAACTTTGTGCCTCTAATAGTTTGGCTGTAACGGACACATTTGGAATATTAGGTGTTCAACCACATGGGGCAGTCCAACTCTTAATAAGTGACCATATTAATGCATTGGGCCTTTGTAAAACGCTGCATATTCGATATGAACTTTGTGCCTCTAATAGTTTGGCTGTAACGGACACTTTTGGAATATTAGGTGTTCAGCCACATGAGGCAGTCCAACTCTTAATAAGTGACTATATTAATGCATTGGGCCTCTGTAAAACGCTGCATATTCGATATGAACTTTGTGCCTCTAATAGTTTGGCTGTAACGGACACTTTTGGAATATTAGGTGTTTAACCACATGGGGCAGTCCAACGCTTAATATGTGGTTAAAGTAATGCTTTGGGACTCTGTATAACGCTGCATATACAATATGAACTTTGTGTCTCTAATAGTTTGGCTGTAACGGACACTTTTGGAGTATTATTTGTTCAAACACATGTTGCAGTCCAATGCTTAATATTTGATTATATTAATGCTTTGGGACTCTGTATAACGCTGCATATACAGTATGAACTCTGTGCCTTTTATAGTTAGGCTGTAACTGACATTTTTGGAGTATTAGGTGTTCAACAACATGGGGTTGTCGATCGCTTTATATGTGGTTATAGTAATGGTTTGGGACTCTGTATAGCGCTGCATATACAAAATGAGCACTGTGCCTCTAATAGTTTGGCTGTAACGGACATTTTTGGAATATTAGGTGTTCAGCCACATGGGGCAGTCCAACGCTTAATAAGTGACTATATTAATGCTTTGGGACTCTGTAAAACGCTGCATATTCGATATGAACTTTGTGCCTCTAATAGTTTGGCTGTAACGGACACTTTTGGAATATTAGGTGTTCAACCACATGGGGCAGTCCAACGCTTAATAAGTGACTATATTAATGCTTTGGGCCTCTGTATAACGCTGCATATACGATATGAACTTTGTGACTCTAATAGTATGGCTGTAACGGACACTTTTGGAATATTAGGTGTTTAACCACATGGGGCAGTCCAACGCTTAATAAGTGACTATATTATTGCTTTGGGCCTCTGTATAACGCTGCATATTCAATATGAACTTTGTGCCTCTAATAGTTTGGCTGTAACGGACACTTTTGGAATATTAGGTGTTCAACCACATGGGGCAGTCCAACGCTTAATAAGTGATTATATTAATGCTTTGGGCCTCTGTAAAACGCTGCATATTCGATATGAACTTTGTGCCTCTAATAGTTTGGCTGTAACGGACACTTTTGGAATATTAGGTGTTCAACCACATGGGGCAGTCCAACTCTTAATAAGTGACTATATTAATGCATTGGGCCTTTGTAAAACGCTGCATATTCGATATGAACTTTGTGCCTCTAATAGTTTGGCTGTAACGGACACTTTTGGAATATTAGGTGTTCAACCACATGGGGCAGTCCAACGCTTAATAAGTGATTATATTAATGCTTTGGGCCTCTGTAAAACGCTGCATATTCGATATGAACTTTGTGCCTCTTATAGTTTGGCTGTAACGGACATTTTTGAAATATTCACTGTTCAACCACATAGGGCAGTCTAACGCTTAATATGAGAATATAGTAATGGTTTGGGGCTCTGTATAACGCCGCATACACAATATGAACTGCCTGCTAACGATAGTTTGGCTATAACAGACACTTTTGAAATGTTCACTGTTCAACCACATAGGGCAGTCTAACGCCTAATATGAGGATATAGTAATGGTTTGGGGCTCTGTATAACGCCGCATACACAATATGAACTGCCTCCCTACGATAATTTGGCTATAACAGACATTTTTGAAATATTCACTATTTAACCACATGGGGCAGTCTAACGCTTAATATGTGATTATATTAATGTTTTGGGACTCTGTATAACGCTGCATATACAGTATGAACTCTGTGCCTTTTATAGTTAGGCTGTAACTGACATTTTTGGAATATTAATTGTTCAACAACATGGGGTTGTCGATCGCTAAATATGTGGTTATAGTAATGCTTTGGGCCTCTGTATAACGCTGCATATACAATATGAACTTTGTGCCTCTAATAGTTTGGCTGTAACGGACATTTTTGGAATATTAGGTGTTCAACCACATGGGTCAGTCTAACGCTTAATATGTGGATATAGTAATAATTTGGGGCTCTGTGTAACCCCGCATACACAATATGAACAGCCTGCCTACGATAGTTTGTTTAAAACAGACATTTTTGAAATATTCACTGTTCAACCACATAGGGCAGTCTAACGCCTAATATGTGGATATTGTAATGGTTTGGGGCTCTGTTAAATGCCGCATATACAATATGAACTGCCTGCCTACGATACCTTGGCTGTAATAGACATTTTTGTAATATTCACTGTTCAAATACATTGGGTAGTCTAACGCCTAATATGTGGATATAGTAATGGTTTGGGGCTCTGTGTAACCCCGCATAAACAATATGAACAGCCTGCCTACGATAGTTTTTCTAAAACAGACATTTTTGAAATATTCAATGTTCAACAACATAGGGCAGTCTAACGCCTAATATGTGGATATAGTAATGGTTTGGGGCTCTGTATAACCCCGCATACACAATATAAACAGCCTGTCTACGATAGTTTGGCTAAAACAGACATTTTTGAAATATTCAATGTTCAACAACATAGGGCAGTCTAACGCCTAATATGTGGATATAGTAATGGTTTGGGGCTCTGTATAACCCCGCATACACAATATAAACAGCCTGTCTACGATAGTTTGGCTAAAACAGACATTTTTGAAATATTCAATGTTCAACAACATAGGGCAGTCTAACGCCTAATATGTGGATATAGTAATGGTTTGGGGCTCTGTGTAACCCCGCATATACAATATGAACAGCCTGCCTACGATAGTTTTTCTAAAACAGACATTTTTGAAATATTCAATGTTCAACAACATAGGGCAGTCTAACGCCTAATATGTGGATATAGTAATGGTTTGGGGCTGTGTATAACCCCGCATACACAATATAAACAGCCTGTCTACGATAGTTTGGCTAAAACAGACATTTTTGAAATATTCAATGTTCAACAACATAGGGCAGTCTAACGCCTAATATGTGGATATAGTAATGGTTTGGGGATCTGTATAACCCCGCATAAACAATATGAACAGCCTGCCTACGATAGTTTGCCTAAAACAGACATTTTTGAAATATTCACTGTTCAACCACATGGGGCAGTCTAACGCTTAATAAGTGACTATATTAATGCTTTGGGCCTCTGTAAAACGCTGCATATTCGATATGAACTTTGTGCCTCTAATAGTTTGGCTGTAACGGACACTTTTGGAATATTAGGTGTTCAACCACATGGGGCAGTCCAACGCTTAATAAGTGACTATATTAATGCTTTGGGCCTCTGTAAAACGCTGCATATACGATATGAACTTTGTGCCTCTAATAGTACGGCTTTAACGGACACTTTTGGAATATTAGGTGTTTAACCACATGGGGCAGTCCAACGCTTAATAAGTGACTATATTAATGCTTTGGGCCTCTGTATAACGCTGCATATTCAATATGAACTTTGTGCCTCTAATAGTTTGGCTGTAACGGACACTTTTGGAATATTAGGTGTTTAACCACATGGGGCAGTCCAACGCTTAATAAGTGACTATATTAATGCTTTGGGCCTCTGTATAACGCTGCATATACGATATGAACTTTGTGCCTCTAATAGTATGGCTGTAACGGACACTTTTGGAATATTAGGTGTTCAACCACATGGGGCAGTCCAACGCTTAATAAGTGACTATATTAATGCTTTGGGCCTCTGTATAACGCTGCATATACAGTATGAACTCTGTGCCTTTTATAGTTAGGCTGTAACTGACATTTTTGGGATATTAGGTGTTCAGCCACATGGGGCAGTCCAACGCTTAATAAGTGACTATATTAATGCTTTGGGCCTCTGTATAACACTGCATAAACGATATGAACTTTGTGCCTCTAATAGTTTGGCTGTAACGGACACTTTTGGAATATTAGGTGTTTAACCACATGGGGCAGTCCAACGCTTAATAAGTGACTATATTAATGCTTTGGGCCTCTGTATAACGCTGCATATACGATATGAACTTTGTGCCTCTAATAGTACGGCTGTAACGGACACTTTTGGAATATTAGGTGTTTAACCACATGGGGCAGTCCAACGCTTAATAAGTGACTATATTAATGCTTTGGGCCTCTGTATAACGCTGCATATACGATATGAACTTTGTGCCTCTAATAGTATGGCTGTAACGGACACTTTTGGAATATTAGGTGTTCAACCACATGGGGCAGTCCAACGCTTAATAAGTGACTATATTAATGCTTTGGGCCTCTGTATAACGCTGCATATACAGTATGAACTCTGTGCCTTTTATAGTTAGGCTGTAACTGACATTTTTGGGATATTAGGTGTTCAGCCACATGGGGCAGTCCAACGCTTAATAAGTGACTATATTAATGCTTTGGGCCTCTGTAAAACGCTGCATATTCGATATGAACTTTGTGCCTCTAATAGTTTGGCTGTAACGGACACTTTTGGAATATTAGTTGTTCAACCACATGGGGCAGTCCAACGCTTAATAAGTGACTATATTAATGCTTTGGGCCTCTGTATAACACTGCATAAACGATATGAACTTTGTGCCTCTAATAGTTTGGCTGTAACGGACACTTTTGGAACATTAGGTGTTTAACCACATGGGGCAGTCCAACGCTTAATAAGTGACTATATTAATGCTTTGGGCCTCTGTAAAACGTTGCATATACGATATGAACTTGGTGCCTCATATAGTACGGCTGTAACGGACACTTTTGGAATATTAGGTGTTTAACCACATGGGGCAGTCCAACGCTTAATAAGTGACTATTTTAATGCTTTGGGCCTCTGTATAGCGCTGCATATACGATATGAACTTTGTGCCTCTAATAATATGGCTGTAACGGACACTTTTGGAATATTAGGTGTTCAACCACATGGGGCAGTCCAGCGCTTAATATGTGGTTAAAGTAATGCTTTGGGCCTCTGTATAACGCTGCATATACGATATGAACTTTGTGCCTCAAATAGTACGGCTTTAACGGACACTTTTGGAATATTAGATGTTTAACCACATGGAGCAGTCCAACGCTTAATAAGTGACTATATTAATGCTTTGGGCCTCTGTATAACGCTGCATATACGATATGAACTTTGTGCCTCTAATAGTACGGCTGTAACGGACACTTTTGGAATATTAGGTGTTTAACCGCATGGGGCAGTCCAACGCTTAATAAGTGACTATATTAATGCTTTGGGCCTCTGTATAACGCTGCATATACGATATGAACTTTGTGCCTCTAATAGTATGGCTGTAACGGACACTTTTGGAATATTAGGTGTTCAACCACATGGGGCAGTCCAACGCTTAATAAGTGACTATATTAATGCTTTGGGCCTCTGTATAACGCTGCATATACAGTATGAACTCTGTGCCTTTTATAGTTAGGCTGTAACTGACATTTTTGGGATATTAGGTGTTCAGCCACATGGGGCAGTCCAACGCTTAATAAGTGACTATATTAATGCTTTGGGCCTCTGTAAAACGCTGCATATTCGATATGAACTTTGTGCCTCTAATAGTTTGGCTGTAACGGACACATTTGGAATATTAGGTGTATAACCACATGGGGCAGTCCAACGCTTAATAAGTGACTATATTAATGCTATGTGCCTCTGTAAAACGTTGCATATTCGATCTGAATTTTGTGCCTCTAATAGTTTGGCTGTAACGGACACTTTTGGAATATTAGGTGTTTAACCACATGGGGCAGTCCAACGCTTAATAAGTGACTATATTAATGCTTTGGGTCTCTGTAAAACGCTGCATATACAATATGAACTTTGTGCCGCTAATAGTACGGCTGTAACGGACACTTTTGGAATATTAGGTGTTTAACCACATGGGGCAGTCCAACGCTTAATAAGTGACTATATTAATGCTTTGGGCCTCTGTAAAACGCTGCATATTCGATATGAACTTTGTGCCTCTAATAATTTGGCTGTAACGGACACTTTTGGAATATTAGGTGTTCAACCACATGGGGCAGTGCAACGCTTAATAAGTGACTATATTAATGCTTTGGGCCACTGTATAACGCTGCATATACGATATGAACTTTGTGCCTCTAATAGTTTGGCTGTAACGGACACTTTTGGAATATTAGGTGTTCAACCACATGAGGCAGTCCAACGCTTAATATGTGGTTAAAGTAATGCTTTGGGACTCTGTAAAACGTTGCATATTCGATATGAATTTTGTGCCTCTAATAGTTTGGCTGTAACGGACACTTTTGGAATATTAGGTGTTTAACCACATGGGGCAGTCCAACGCTTAATAAGTGACTATATTAATGCTTTGGGTCTCTGTAAAACGCTGCATATTCGATATGAACTTTGTGAATCTAATAGTTGGGCTGTAACGAACACTTTTGGAATATTAGGTGTTCAACCACATGGGGCAGTCCAACGCTTAATAAGTGACTATATTAATGCTTTGGGCCTCTGTATAACGCTGCACATACGATATGAACTTTGTGCCTCTAATAGTACGGCTGTAACGGACACTTTTAAAATATTAGGTGTTTAACCACATGGGGCAGTCCAACGCTTAATAAGTGACTATATTAATGCTTTGGGCCTCTGTATAACGCTGCATATACGATATGAACTTTGTGCCTCTAATAGTTTGGCTGTAACGAACACTTTTGGAATATTAGGTGTTCAACCACATGGGGCAGTCCAGCGCTTAATATGTGGATAAAGTAATGCTTTGGGACTCTGTATAACGCTGCATATACAATATGAACTCTGTGTCTCTAATAGTTTGGCTGTAACGGACAATTTTGGAATATTATGTGTTCAAACACATGTTGCAGTCCAATCCTTAATATTTGATTATATTAATGCTTTGGGACTCTGTATAACGCTGCATATACAGTATGAACTCTGTGCCTTTTATAGTTAGGCTGTAACTGACATTTTTGGAATATTAGGTGTTCAACAACATGGGGTTGTCGATCGCTTTATATGTGGTTATAGTAATGCTTTGGGACTCTGTATACCGCTGCATATACAAAATGAGCACTGTGCCTCTAATAGTATGGCTGTAACGGACATTTTTGGAATATTAGGTGTTCAGCCACATGGGGCAGTCCAACGCTTAATAAGTGACTATATTAATGCTTTGGGCCTCTGTAAAACGTTGCATATTCGATATGAACTTTGTGCCTCTAATAGTTTGGCTGTAACGGACACTTTTGGAATATTAGGTATTCAACCACATAGGGCAGTCCAACGCTTAATAAGTGACTATATTAATGATTTGGGTCCCTGTATAACGCTGCATATACGATATGAACTTTGTGTCTCTAATAGTACGGCTGTAACGGACACTTTTGGAATATTAGGTGTTTAACCACATGGGGCAGTCCAACGCTTAATAAGTGACTATATTAATGCTTTGTGCCTCTGTATAACGCTGCGTATACGATATGAATTTTGTGCCTCTAAAAGTACGGCTGTAACGGACACTTTTGGAATATTAGGTGTTTAACCACATGGGGCAGTCCAACGCTTAATAAGTGACTACATTAATGCTTTGGGTTTCTGTAAAACGTTGCATATTCGATATGAATTTTGTGCCTCTAAAAGTACGGCTGTAACGGACACTTTTGGAATATTAGGTGTTTAACCACATGGGGCAGTCCAACGCTTAATAAGTCACTATATTAATGCTTTGGGCCTCTGTATAACGCTGCATATACGATATGAACTTTGTGCCTCTAATAGTACGGCTTTAACGGACACTTTTGGAATATTAGGTGTTTAACCACATGGGGCAGTCCAACGCTTAATAAGTGACTACATTAATGCTTTGGGTTTCTGTAAAACGTTGCATATTCGATATGAATTTTGTGCCTCTAAAAGTACGGCTGTAACGGACACTTTTGGAATATTAGGTGTTTAACCACATGGGGCAGTCCAACGCTTAATAAGTCACTATATTAATGCTTTGGGCCTCTGTATAACGCTGCATATACGATATGAACTTTGTGCCTCTAATAGTACGGCTTTAACGGACACTTTTGGAATATTAGGTGTTTAACCACATGGGGCAGTCCAACGCTTAATAAGTGACTATATTAATGCTTTGGGCCTCTGTATAACGCTGCATATACGATATGAACTTTGTGCCTCTAATAGTACGGCTGTAACGGACACTTTTGGAATATTAGGTGTTTAACCACATGGGGCAGTCCAACGCTTAGTAAGTGACTATATTAATGCTTTGGGCCTCTGTAAAACGCTGCATATTCGATATGAACTTTGTGCCTCTAATAATTTGGCTGTAACGGACATTTTTGGAATATTAGGTGTTCAGCCACATGGGGCAGTCCAACGCTTAATAAGTGACTATATTAATGCTTTGGGCCTCTGTAAAACGCTGCATATTCAATATGAACTTTGTGCCTCTAATGGTTTGGCTGTAACGGACACATTTGGAATATTAGGTGTTTAACCACATGGAGCAGTCCAACGCTTAATAAGTGACTATATTAATGCTATGTGCCTCTGTAAAACGTTGCATATTCGATATGAATTTTGTGCCTCTAATAGTTTGGCTGTAACGGACACTTTTGGAATATTAGGTGTTTAACCACATGGCGCAGTCCAACGCTTAATAAGTGACTATATTAATGCTTTGGGTCTCTGTAAAACGCTGCATATTCGATATGAACTTTGTGAATCTAATAGTTTGGCTGTAACGGACACTTTTGGAATATTAGGTGTTCAACCACATGGGGCAGTCCAACGCTTAATAAGTGAATATATTAATGTTTTGGGCCTCTGTATAACGCTGCATATACGATATGAACTTTGTGCCTCTAATAGTACGGCTTTAACGGACACTTTTGGAATATTAGGTGTTTAACCACATGGGGCAGTCCAACGCTTAATAAGTGACTATATTAATGCTTTGGGCCTCTGCATAACGCTGCATATACGATATGAACTTTGTGCCTCTAATAGTACGGCTGTAACGGACACTTTTGGAATATTAGGTGTTTAACCACATGGGGCAGTCCAACGCTTAATAAGTGACTATATTAATGCTTTGGGCCTCTGTATAACGCTGCATATACGATATGAACTTTGTGCCTCTAATAGTATGGCTGTAACGGACACTTTTGGAATATTAGGTGTTCAACCACATGGGGCAGTCCAACGCTTAATAAGTGACTATATTAATGCTTTGGGCCTCTGTATAACGCTGCATATACAGTATGAACTCTGTGCCTTTTATAGTTAGGCTGTAACTGACATTTTTGGGATATTAGGTGTTCAGCCACATGGGGCAGTCCAACGCTTAATAAGTGACTATATTAATGCTTTGGGCCTCTGTAAAACGCTGCATATTCGATATGAACTTTGTGCCTCTAATAGTTTGGCTGTAACGGACACTTTTGGAATATTAGGTGTTCAACCACATGGGGCAGTCCAACGCTTAATAAGTGACTATATTAATGCTTTGGGCCTCTGTATAACACTGCATAAACGATATGAACTTTGTGCCTCTAATAGTTTGGCTGTAACGGACACTTTTGGAATATTAGGTGTTTAACCACATGGGGCAGTCCAACGCTTAATAAGTGACTATATTAATGCTTTGGGCCTCTGTATAACGCTGCATATACGATATGAACTTTGTGCCTCTAATAGTACGGCTGTAACGGACACTTTTGGAATATTAGGTGTTTAACCACATGGGGCAGTCCAACGCTTAATAAGTGACTATATTAATGCTTTGGGCCTCTGTATAACGCTGCATATACGATATGAACTTTGTGCCTCTAATAGTATGGCTGTAACGGACACTTTTGGAATATTAGGTGTTCAACCACATAGGGCAGTCCAACGCTTAATAAGTGACTATATTAATGCTTTGGGCCTCTGTATAACGCTGCATATACAGTATGAACTCTGTGCCTTTTATAGTTAGGCTGTAACTGACATTTTTGGGATATTAGGTGTTCAGCCACATGGGGCAGTCCAACGCTTAATAAGTGACTATATTAATGCTTTGGGCCTCTGTATAACACTGCATAAACGATATGAACTTTGTGCCTCTAATAGTTTGGCTGTAACGGACACTTTTGGAACATTAGGTGTTTAACCACATGGGGCAGTCCAACGCTTAATAAGTGACTATATTAATGCTTTGGGCCTCTGTAAAACGTTGCATATACGATATGAACTTTGTGCCTCTAATAATATGGCTGTAACGGACACTTTTGGAATATTAGATGTTTAACCACATGGGGCAGTCCAACGCTTAATAAGTGACTATATTAAGGCTTTAGGCCTCTGTATAACGCTGCATATACGATATGAACTTGGTGCCTCATATAGTACGGCTGTAACGGACACTTTTGGAATATTAGGTGTTTAACCACATGGGGCAGTCCAACGCTTAATAAGTGACTATTTTAATGCTTTGGGCCTCTGTATAGCGCTGCATATACGATATGAACTTTGTGCCTCTAATAATATGGCTGTAACGGACACTTTTGGAATATTAGGTGTTTAACCACATGGGGCAGTCCAACGCTTAATAAGTGACTATATTAATGCTTTGGGCCTCTGTATAACGCTGCATATTCGATATGAACTTTGTGCCTCTAATAGTTTAGCTGTAACGGACATTTTTCGAATATAAGGTGTTCAACATCATGGGGTTGTCGATCGCTTAGTATGTGGTTATAGTAATGCTTTGGGACTCTGTATAACGCTGCATATACAATATGAACTCTGTGTCTCTAATAGTTTGGCTGTAACGGACACTTTTGGAATATTATGTGTTCAAACACATGTTGCAGTCCAATGCTTAATATTTGATTATATTAATGCTTTGGGACTCTGTATAACGCTGCATATACAGTATGAACTCTGTGCCTTTTATAGTTAGGCTGTAACTGACATTTTTGGAATATTAGGTGTTCAACAACAAGGGGTTGTCGATCGCTTTATATGTGGTTATAGTAATGCATTGGGACTCCGTATAACGCTGCATATACAAAATGAGCACTGTGCCTCTAATAGTATGGCTGTAACGGACATTTTTGGAATATTAGGTGTTCAGCCACATGGGGCAGTCCAGCGCTTAATAAGTGACTATATTAATGCTTTGGGCCTCTGTAAAACGCTGCATATTCGATATGAACTTTGTGCCTCTAATAATTTGGCTGTAACGGACACTTTTGGAATATTAGGTGTTCAACCACATGGGGCAGTCCAACGCTAAATAAGTGACTATATTAATGCTTTGGGCCTCTGTATAACGCTGCATATACGATATGAACTTTGTGCCTCTAATAGTACGGCTTTAACGGACACTTTTGGAATATTAGGTGTTTAACCACATGGGGCAGTCCAACGCTTAATAAGTGACTATATTAATGCTTTGGGCCTCTGTAAAACGCTGCATATTCGATATGAACTTTGTGCCTCTAATAATTTGGCTGTAACGGACACTTTTGGAATATTAGGTGTTCAACCACATGGGGCAGTGCAACGCTTAATAAGTGACTATATTAATGCTTTGGGCCTCTGTATAACGCTGCATATACGATATGAACTTTGTGCCTCTAATAGTACGGCTTTAACGGACACTTTTGGAATATTAGGTGTTTAACCACATGGAGCAGTCCAACGCTTAATAAGTGACTATATTAATGCTTTGGGCCTCTGTATAACGCTGCATATACGATATGAACTTTGTGCCTCTAATAGTACGGCTGTAACGGACACTTTTGGAATATTAGGTGTTTAACCACATGGGGCAGTCCAACGCTTAATAAGTGACTATATTAATGCTTTGGGCCTCTGTATAACGCTGCATATACGATATGAACTTTGTGCCTCTAATAGTATGGCTGTAACGGACACTTTTGGAATATTAGGTGTTCAACCACATGGGGCAGTCCAACGCTTAATAAGTGACTATATTAATGCTTTGGGCCTCTGTATAACGCTGCATATACAGTATGAACTCTGTGCCTTTTATAGTTAGGCTGTAACTGACATTTTTGGGATATTAGGTGTTCAGCCACATGGGGCAGTCCAACGCTTAATAAGTGACTATATTAATGCTTTGGGCCTCTGTAAAACGCTGCATATTCGATATGAACTTTGTGCCTCTAATAGTTTGGCTGTAACGGACACTTTTGGAATATTAGGTGTTCAACCACATGGGGCAGTCCAACGCTTAATAAGTGACTATATTAATGCTTTGGGCCTCTGTATAACACTGCATAAACGATATGAACTTTGTGCCTCTAATAGTTTGGCTGTAACGGACACTTTTGGAATATTAGGTGTTTAACCACATGGGGCAGTCCAACGCTTAATAAGTGACTATATTAATGCTTTGGGCCTCTGTATAACACTGCATAAACGATATGAACTTTGTGCCTCTAATAGTTTGGCTGTAACGGACACTTTTGGAATATTAGGTGTTTAACCACATGGGGCAGTCCAACGCTTAATAAGTGACTATATTAATGCTTTGGGCCTCTGTATAACGCTGCATATACGATATGAACTTTGTGCCTCTAATAGTACGGCTGTAACGGACACTTTTGGAATATTAGGTGTTTAACCACATGGGGCAGTCCAACGCTTAATAAGTGACTATATTAATGCTTTGGGCCTCTGTATAACGCTGCATATACGATATGAACTTTGTGCCTCTAATAGTACGGCTGTAACGGACACTTTTGGAATATTAGGTGTTTAACCACATGGGGCAGTCCAACGCTTAATAAGTGACTATATTAATGCTTTGGGCCTCTGTATAACGCTGCATATACGATATGAACTTTGTGCCTCTATTAGTATGGCTGTAACGGACACTTTTGGAATATTAGGTGTTCAACCACATAGGGCAGTCCAACGCTTAATAAGTGACTATATTAATGCTTTGGGCCTCTGTATAACACTGCATAAACGATATGAACTTTGTGCCTCTAATAGTTTGGCTGTAACGGACACTTTTGGAACATTAGGTGTTTAACCACATGGGGCAGTCCAACGCTTAATAAGTGACTATATTAATGCTTTGGGCCTCTGTAAAACGTTGCATATACGATATGAACTTTGTGCCTCTAATAATATGGCTGTAACGGACACTTTTGGAATATTAGATGTTTAACCACATGAGGCAGTCCAACGCTTAATAAGTGACTATATTAAGGCTTTAGGCCTCTGTATAACGCTGCATATACGATATGAACTTTGTGCCTCTAATAGTACGGCTGTAACGGACACTTTTGGAATATTAGGTGTTTAACCACATGGGGCAGTCCAACGCTTAATAAGTAACTATTTTAATGCTTTGGGCCTCTGTATAACGCTGCATATACGATATGAACTTTGTGCCTCTAATAATATGGCTGTAACGGACACTTTTGGAATATTAGGTGTTTAACCACATGGGGCAGTCCAACGCTTAATAAGTGACTATATTAATGCTTTGGGCCTCTGTATAACGCTGCATATTCGATATGAACTTTGTGCCTCTAATAGTTTAGCTGTAACGGACATTTTTCGAATATAAGGTGTTCAACATCATGAAGTTGTCGATCGCTTAGTATGTGGTTATAGTAATGCTTTGGGACTCTGTATAACGCTGCATATACAATATGAACTCTGTGTCTCTAATAGTTTGGCTGTAACGGACACTTTTGGAATATTATGTGTTCAAACACATGTTGCAGTCCAATGCTTAATATTTGATTATATTAATGCTTTGGGACTCTGTATAACGCTGCATTTTCAGTATGAACTCTGTGCCTTTTATAGTTAGGCTGTAACTGACATTTTTGGAATATTAGGTGTTCAACAACAAGGGGTTGTCGATCGCTTTATATGTGGTTATAGTAATGCATTGGGACTCCGTATAACGCTGCATATACAAAATGAGCACTGTGCCTCTAATAGTATGGCTGTAACGGACATTTTTGGAATATTAGGTGTTCAGCCACATGGGGCAGTCCAGCGCTTAATAAGTGACTATATTAATGCTTTGGGTCTCTGTAAAACGCTGCATATTCGATATGAACTTTGTGAATCTAATAGTTTGGCTGTAACGGACACTTTTGGAATATTAGGTGTTTAACCACATGGGGCAGTCCAACGCTTAATAAGTGACTATATTAATGCTTTGGGCCTCTGTATAACGCTGCATATACGATATGAACTTTGTGCCTCTAATAGTACTGCTTTAACGGACACTTTTGGAATATTAGGTGTTTAACCACATGGGGCAGTCCAACGCTTAATAAGTGACTATATTAATGCTTTGGGCCTCTGTATAACGCTGCATATACGATATGAACTTTGTGCCTCTAATAGTATGGCTGTAACGGACACTTTTGGAATATTAGGTGTTTAACCACATGGGGCAGTCCAACGCTTAATAAGTGACTATATTAATGCTTTGGGCCTCTGTATAACGCTGCATATACGATATGAACTTTGTGCCTCTAATAGTTTGGCTGTAACGGACACTTTTGGAATATTAGGTGTTCAACCACATGGGGCAGTCCAGCGCTTAGTATGTGGTTAAAGTAATGCTTTGGGACTCTGTATAACGCTGCATATACAATATGAACTCTGTGTCTCTAATAGTTTGGCTGTAACGGACACTTTTGGAATATTAGGTGTTCAACAACATGGGGTTGTCGATCGCTTTATATGTGGTTATAGTAATGCTTTGGGACTCTGTATACCGCTGCATATACAAAATATGCACTGTGCCTCTAATAGTATGGCTGTAACGGACATTTTTGGAATATTAGGTGTTCAGCCACATGGGGCAGTCCAACGCTTAATAAGTGACTATATTAATGCTATGTGCCTCTGTAAAACGTTGCATATTCGATATGAATTTTGTGCCTCTAATAGTTTGGCTGTAACGGACATTTTTGGAATGTTAGGTGTTTAACTACATGGAGCAGTCCAACGCTTAATAAGTGACTATATTAATGCTATGTGCCTCTGTAAAACGTTGCATATTCGATATGAATTTTGTGCCTCTAATAGTTTGGCTGTAACGGACACTTTTGGAATATTAGGTGTTCAACCACATGGGGCAGTCCAGCGCTTAATATGTGGTTAAAGTAATGCTTTGGGACTGTGTATAACGCTGCATATACAATATGAACTCTGTGTCTCTAATAGTTTGGCTGTAACGGACACTTTTGGAATATTATGTGTTCAAACACATGTTGCAGTCCAATGCTTAATATTTGATTATATTAATGCTTTGGGACTCTGTATAACGCTGCATATACAGTATGAACTCTGCGCCTTTTATAGTTAGGCTGTAACTGACATTTTTGGAATATTAGGTGTTCAACAACATGGGGTTGTCGATCGCTTTATATGTGGTTATAGTAATGCTTTGGGACTCTGTATAACGCTGCATATACAAAATGAGCACTGTGCCTCTGATAGTACGGCTGTAACGGACACTTTTGGAATATTAGGTGTTTAACCACATGGGGCAGTCCAACGCTTAATAAGTGACTATATTAATGCTTTGGGCCTCTGTATAACACTGCATAAACGATATGAACTTTGTGCCTCTAATAGTTTGGCTGTAACGGACTCCTTTGGAATATAAGGTGTTTAACCACATGGGGCAGTCCAACGCTTAATAAGTGACTATATTAATGCTTTGGGCCTCTGTAAAACGTTGCATATACGATATGAACTTTGTGCCTCTAATAGTATGGCTGTAACGGACACTTTTGGAATATTAGGTGTTTAACCACATGGGGCAGTCCAACGCTTAATAAGTGACTATATTAATGCTTTGGGCCTCTGTATAACGCTGCATATACGATATGAACTTTGTGCCTCTAATAGTACGGCTGTAACGGACACTTTTGGAATATTAGGTGTTTAACCACATGGGGCAGTCCAACGCTTAATAAGTGACTATATTAATGCTTTGGGCCTCTGTATAACGCTGCATATTCGATATGAACTTTGTGCCTCTAATAGTTTAGCTGTAACGGACATTTTTCGAATATAAGGTGTTCAACATCATGGGGTTGTCGATCGCTTAGTATGTGGTTATAGTAATGCTTTGGGACTCTGTATAACGCTGCATATACAATATGAACTCTGTGTCTCTAATAGTTTGGCTGTAACGGACACTTTTGGAATATTATGTGTTCAAACACATGTTGCAGTCCAATGCTTAATATTTGATTATATTAATGCTTTGGGACTCTGTATAACGCTGCATATACTGTATGAACTCTGTGCCTTTTATAGTTAGACTGTAACTGACATTTTTGGAATATTAGGTGTTCAACAACATGGGGTTGTCGATCGCTTTATATGTGGTTATAGTAATGCTTTGGGACTCTGTATAACGCTGCATATACAAAATGAGCACTGTGCCTCTAATAGTACGGCTGTAACGGACACTTTTCGAATATTAGGTGTTCAACCACATGGGGCAGTCCAACGCTAAATAAGTGACTATATTAATGCTTTGGGCCTCTGTATAACGCTGCATATACGATATGAACTTTGTGCCTCTAATAGTACGGCTTAAACGGACACTTTTGGAATATTAGGTGTTTAACCACATGGGGCAGTCCAACGCTTAATAAGTGACTATATTAATGCTTTGGGCCTCTGTATAACGCTGCATATACGATATGAACTTTGTGCCTCTAATAGTACTGCTGTAACGGACACTTTTGGAATATTAGGTGTTCAACCACATGGGGCAGTCCAACGCTAAATAAGTGACTATATTAATGCTTTGGGCCTCTGTATAACGCTGCATATACGATATGAACTTTGTGCCTCTAATAGTACGGCTTTAACGGACACTTTTGGAATATTAGGTGTTTAACCACATGGGGCAGTCCAACGCTTAATAAGTGACTATATTAATGCTTTGGGCCTCTGTATAACGCTGCATATACGATATGAACATTGTGCCTCTAATAGTACGGCTGTAACGGACACTTTTGGAATATTAGGTGTTTAACCACATGGGGCAGTCCAACGCTTAGTAAGTGACTATATTAATGCTTTGGGCCTCTGTAAAACGCTGCATATTCGATATGAACTTTGTGCCTCTAATAATTTGGCTGTAACGGACACTTTTGGAATATTAGGTGTTCAACCACATGGGGCAGTGCAACGCTTAATAAGTGACTATAATAATGCTTTGGGCCTCTGTATAACGCTGCATATACGATATGAACTTTGTGCCTCTAATAGTTTGGCTGTAACGGACACTTTTGGAATATTAGGTGTTCAACCACATGAGGCAGTCCAACGCTTAATATGTGGTTAAAGTAATGCTTTGGGACTCTGTAAAACGTTGCATATTCGATATGAATTTTGTGCCTCTAATAGTTTGGCTGTAACGGACACTTTTGGAATATTAGGTGTTTAACCACATGGGGCAGTCCAACGCTTAATAAGTGACTATATTAATGCTTTGGGTCTCTGTAAAACGCTGCATATTCGATATGAACTTTGTGAATCTAATAGTTTGGCTGTAACGAGCACTTTTGGAATATTAGGTGTTTAACCACATGGGGCAGTCCAACGCTAAATAAGTGACTATATTAATGCTTTGGGCCTCTGTATAACGCTGCATATACGATATGAACTTTGTGCCTCTAATAGTACGGCTTTAACGGACACTTTTGGAATATTAGGTGTTTAACCACATGGGGCAGTCCAACGCTTAATAAGTGACTATATTAATGCTTTGGGCCTCTGTATAACGCTGCATATACGATATGAACTTTGTGCCTCTAATAGTACGGCTGTAACGGACACTTTTTGAATATTAGGTGTTTAACCACATGGGGCAGTCCAACGCTTAGTAAGTGACTATATTAATGCTTTGGGCCTCTGTAAAACGCTGCATATTCGATATGAACTTTGTGCCTCTAATAATTTGGCTGTAACGGACACTTTTGGAATATTAGGTGTTCAACCACATGGGGCAGTCCAACGCTTAATTAGTGAATATATTAATGCTTTGGGCCTCTGTATAACGCTGCATATACGATATGAACTTTGTGCCTCTAATAGTACGGCTTTAACGGACACTTTTGGAATATTAGGTGTTTAACCACATGGGGCAGTCCAACGCTTAATAAGTGACTATATTAATGCTTTGGGCCTCTGTATAACACTGCATAAACGATATGAACTTTGTGTCTCTAATAGTTTGGCTATAACGGACACTTTTGGAATATTATGTGTTCAAACACATGTTGCAGTCCAATGCTTAATATTTGATTATATTAATGCTTTGGGACTCTGTATAACGCTGCATATACAGTATGAACTCTGTGCCTTTTATAGTTAAGCTGTAACGGACACTTTTGGAATATTAGGTGTTCAACCACATGAGGCAGTCCAACGCTTAATATGTGGTTAAAGTAATGCTTTGGGACTCTGTAAAACGTTGCATATTCGATATGAATTTTGTGCCTCTAATAGTTTGGCTGTAACGGACACTTTTGGAATATTAGGTGTTTAACCACATGGGGCAGTCCAACGCTTAATAAGTGACTATATTAATGCTTTGGGCCTCTGTAAAACGCTGCATATTCGATATGAACTTTGTGCCTCTAATAATTTGGCTGTAACGGACACTTTTGGAATATTAGGTGTTCAACCACATGGGGCAGTCCAACGCTTAATAAGTGACTATATTAATGCTTTGGGCCTCTGTATAACGCTGCATATTCGATATGAACTTTGTGCCTCTAATAGTTTAGCTGTAACGGACATTTTTCGAATTTAAGGTGTTCAACATCATGGGGTTGTCGATCGCTTAATATGTGGTTATAGTAATGCTTTGGGACTCTGTATAACGCTGCATATACAATATGAACTCTGTGTCTCTAATAGTTTGGCTGTAACGGACACTTTTTTAATATTATGTGTTCAAACACATGTTGCAGTCCAATGCTTAATATTTGATTATATTAATGCTTTGGGACTCTGTATAACGCTGCATATACAGTATGAACTCTGTGCCTTTTATAGTTAAGCTGTAACGGACATTTTTGGAATATTAGGTGTTCAACAACAAGGGGTTGTCGATCGCTTTATATGTGGTTATAGTAATGCATTGGGACTCCGTATAACGCTGCATATACAAAATGAGCACTGTGCCTCTAATAGTATGGCTGTAACGGACATTTTTGGAATATTAGGTGTTCAGCCACATGGGGCAGTCCAGCGCTTAATAAGTGACTATATTAATGCTTTGGGCCTCTGTAAAACGCTGCATATTCGATATGAACTTTGTGCCTCTAATAGTTTGGCTGTAACGGACACTTTTGGAATATTAGGTGTTCAACCACATGGGGCAGTCCAACGCTTAATAAGTGACTATATTAATGCTTTGGGCCTCTGTATAACACTGCATAAACGATATGAACTTTGTGCCTCTAATAGTTTGGCTGTAACGGACACTTTTGGAATATTAGGTGTTTAACCACATGGGGCAGTCCAACGTTTAATAAGTGACTATATTAATGCTTTGGGCCTCTGTAAAACGTGGCATATTCGATATGAACTTTGTGCCTCTAATAGTTTGGCTGTAACGGACACTTTTGGAATATTAGGTGTTCAACCACATGGGGCAGTCCAACGCTTAATAAGTGACTATATTAATGCTTTGGGCCTCTGTATAACACTGCATATTCGATATGAACTTTGTGCCTCTAATAATTTGGCTGTAACGGACACTTTTGGAATATTAGGTGTTCAACCACATGGGGCAGTGCAACGCTTAATAAGTGACTATATTAATGCTTTGGGCCTCTGTATAACGCTGCATATACGATATGAACTTTGTGCCTCTAATAGTTTGGCTGTAACGGACACTTTTGGAATATTAGGTGTTCAACCACATGAGGCAGTCCAACGCTTAATATGTGGTTAAAGCAATGCTTTGGGACTCTGTAAAACGTTGCATATTCGATATGAATTTTGTGCCTCTAATAGTTTGGCTGTAACGGACACTTTTGGAATATTAGGTGTTTAACCACATGGGGCAGTCCAACGCTTAATAAGTGACTATATTAATGCTTAGGGCCTCTGTAAAACGCTGCATATTCGATATGAAATTTGTGCCTCTAATAGTTTGGCTGTAACGGACACATTTGGAATATTAGGTGTTCAACCACATGGGGCAGTCCAACGCTTAATAAGTGACTATATTAATGCTTTGGGCCTCTGTATAACACTGCATAAACGATATGAACTTTGTGCCTCTAATAGTTTGGCTGTATCGGACACTTTTGGAACATTAGGTGTTTAACCACATGGGGCAGTCCAACGCTTAATAAGTGACTATATTAATGCTTTGGGCCTCTGTAAAACGTTGCATATACGATATGAAATTTGTGCCTCTAATAATATGGCTGTAACGGACACTTTTGGAATATTAGATGTTTAACCACATGGGGCAGTCCAACGCTTAATAAGTGACTATATTAATGCTTTAGGCCTCTGTATAACGCTGCATATACGATATGAACTTTGTGCCTCTAATAGTACGGCTGTAACGGACACTTTTGGAATATTAGGTGTTTAACCACATGGGGCAGTCCAACGCTTAATAAGTGACTATTTTAATGCTTTGGGCCTCTGTATAACGCTGCATATACGATATGAACTTTGTGCCTCTAATAATATGGCTGTAACGGACACTTTTGGAATATTAGGTGTTTAACCACATGGGGCAGTCCAACGCTTAATAAGTGACTATATTAATGCTTTGGGCCTCTGTATAACGCTGCATATTCGATATGAACTTTGTGCCTCTAATAGTTTAGCTGTAACGGACATTTTTCGAATATAAGGTGTTCAACATCATGAAGTTGTCGATCGCTTAGTATGTGGTTATAGTAATGCTTTGGGACTCTGTATAACGCTGCATATACAATATGAACTCTGTGTCTCTAATAGTTTGGCTGTAACGGACACTTTTGGAATATTATGTGTTCAAACACATGTTGCAGTCTAATGCTTAATATTTGATTATATTAATGCTTTGGGACTCTGTATAACGCTGCATATACAGTATGAACTCTGTGCCTTTTATAGTTAGGCTGTAACTGACATTTTTGGAATATTAGGTGTTCAACAACAAGGGGTTGTCGATCGCTTTATATGTGGTTATTGTAATGCATTGGGACTCCGTATAACGCTGCATATTCAAAATGAGCACTGTGCCTCTAATAGTATGGCTGTAACGGACATTTTTGGAATATTAGGTGTTCAGCCACATGGGGCAGTCCAGCGCTTAATAAGTGACTATATTAATGCTTTGGGCCTCTGTAAAACGCTGCATATTCGATATGAACTTTGTGCCTCTAATAGTTTAGCTGTAACGGACATTTTTCGAATATAAGGAGTTCAACATCATGGGGTTGTCGGTCGCTTAATATGTGGTTATAGTAATGCTTTGGGCTTCTGTATAACGCTGCATATACAATATGAACTTTGTGCCTCTAATAGTTTAGCTGTAACTTACATTTTTCGAATATAAGGTGTTCAACATCATGGGGTTATCGATCGCTTAATATGTGGTTATAGTAATGCTTTGGGACTCTGTATAACTCTGCATATACAATATGAACTCTGTGTCTCTAATAGTTTGGCTGTAACGGACACTTTTGGAATATTATGTGTTCAAACACATGTTGCAGTCTAATGCTTAATATTTGATTATATTAATGCTTTGGGACTCTGAATAACGCTGCATATTCAGTATGAACTTTGTGCCTTTTATAGTTAGGCTGTAACTGACATTTTTGGAATATTAGGTGTTCAACAGCATGGGGTTGTCGATCGCTTTATATGTGGTTATAGTAATGCTTTGGGCCTCTGTATAACGCTGCATATACAAAATGAGCACTGTGCCTCTAATAGTTTGGCTGTAACGGACATTTTTGGAATATTAGGTGTTTATCCACATGGGGCCGTCCAACGCTTAATAAGTGACTATATTAATGCTTTGGGCCTCTGTATAACGCTGCATATACAAAATGAGCACTGTGCCTCTAATAGTTTGGCTGTAACGGACATTTTTGGAATATTAGGTGTTTATCCACATGGGGCAGTCCAACGCTTAATAAGTGAATATATTAATGCTTTGGGCCTCTGTATAACGCTGCATATACGATATGAACTTTGTGCCTCTAATAGTACGGCTTTAACGGACACTTTTGGAATATTAGGTGTTTAACCACATGGGGCAGTCCAACGCTTAATATGTGACTATATTAATGCTTTGGGCCTCTGTATAACGCTGCATATACGATATGAACTTTGTGCCTCTAATAGTACGGCTGTAACGGACACTTCTGGAATATTAGGTGTTTAACCACATGGGGCAGTCCAACGCTTAATAAGTGACTATATTTACTAAAATTACTAATTTACTAATATTTACTAATAAGTGACTATATTACTAATGCTTTGGGCCTCTGTATAACGCTGCATATACGATATGAACTTTGTGCCTCTAATAGTTTGGCTGTAACGGACACATTTGGAATATTAGGTGTATAACCACATGGGGCAGTGCCTTTAATAGATTAGCTGTAACGAACATTTTTGGAATATTAGGTGTTCAACAACATGGGGCAGTCCATCGCTTAATAAGTGATTATATTAATGCTTTGGGCCTCTGTATAACGCTGCATATACGATATGAACTTTGTGCCTCTAATAGTATGGCTGTAACGCACACTTTTGGAATATTAGGTGTTTAACCACATGGGGCAGTCCAACGCTTAATAAGGGACTATATTAATGCTTTGGGCCTCTGTATAACGCTGCATATACGATATGAACTTTGTGCCTCTAATAGTTTGGCTGTAACGGACACTTTTGGAATATTAGGTGTTCAACCACATGGGGCAGTCCAGCGCTTAGTATGTGGTTAAAGTAATGCTTTGGGACTCTGTATAACGCTGCATATACAATATGAACTCTGTGTCTCTAATAGTTTGGCTGTAACGGACACTTTTGGAATATTATGTGTTCAAACACATGTTGCAGTCCAATGCTTAATATTTGATTATATTAATGCTTTGGGACTCTGTATAACGCTGCATATACAGTATGAACTCTGTGCCTTTTATAGTTAGGCTGTAACTGACATTTTTGGAATATTAGGTGTTCAACAACATGGGGTTGTCGATCGCTTTATATGTGGTTATAGTAATGCTTTGGGACTCTGTATAACGCTGCATATACAAAATGAGCACTGTGCCTCTAATAGTACGGCTGTAACGGACACTTTTGGAATATTAGGTGTTTAACCACATGGGGCAGTCCAACGCTTAATAAGTGACTATATTAATGCATTGGGCCTCTGTATAACGCTGCATATACGATATGAACTTTGTGCCTCTAATAGGACGGCTGTAACGGACACTTTTGGAATATTAGGTGTTTAACCACATGGGGCAGTCCAACGCTTAATAAGTGACTATATTAATGCTTTGGGCCTCTGTATAACGCTGCATATACGATATGAACTTTGTGCCTCTAATAGTTTGGCTGTAACGGACACATTTGGAATATTAGGTGTATAACCACATGGGGCACTCCAACGCTTAATAAGTGACTGTATTAATGCTTTGATACTCTGTATAACGCTGCATATACAAAATGAGCACTGTGCCTCTAATAGTTTGGCTGTAACGGACATTTTTGGAATATTAGGTGTTTAACCACATGGGGCAGTCCAACGCTTAATAAGTGACTATATTTATGCTTTGGGCCTCTGTAAAACGTTGCATATACGATATGAACTTTGTGCCCCTAATAGTATGGCTGTAACGGACACTTTTGGAATATTAGGTGTTTAACCACATGGGGCAGTCCAACGCTTAATAAGTGACTATATTAATGCTTTGGGCCTCTGTATAACGCTGCATATACGATATGAACTTTGTGCCTCTAATAGTACGGCTTTAACGGACACTTTTGGAATATTAGGTGTTCAACCACATGGGGCAGTCCAACGCTTAATAAGTGAATATATTAATGCTTTGGGCCTCTGTATAACGCTGCATATACGATATGAACTTTGTGCCTCTAATAGTACGGCTTTAACGGACACTTTTGGAATATTAGGTGTTTAACCACATGGGGCTGTCCAACGCTTAATAAGTGACTATATTAATGCTTTGGGCCTCTGTATAACACTGCATAAACGATATGAACTTTGTGCCTTTAATAGTTTGGCTGTAACGGACACTTTTGGAATATTAGGTGTTTAACCACATGGGGCAGTCCAACGCTTAATAAGTGACTATATTAATGCTTTGGGCCTCTGTAAAACGTTGCATATACGATATGAACTTTGTGCCCCTAATAGTGTGGCTGTAACGGACACTTTTGGAATATTAGGTGTTTAACCACATGGGGCAGTCCAACGCTTAATAAGTGACTATATTAATACTTTGGGCCTCTGTATAACGCTGCATATACGATATGAACTTTGTGCCTCTAATAGTACGGGTGTAACGGACACTTTTGGAATATTAGGTGTTTAACCACATGGGGCAGTCCAACGCTTAATAAGTGACTATATTAAGGCTTTGGGCCTCTGTATAACGCTGCATATACGATATGAACTTGGTGCCTCTAATAGTACGGCTGTAACGGACACTTTTGGAATATTAGGTGTTTAACCACATGGGGCAGTCCAACGCTTAATAAGTGACTATATTAATGCTTTGGGCCTCTGTATAACGCTGCATATACGATATGAACTTTGTGCCTCTGATAGTACGGCTGTAACGGACACTTTTGGAATATTATGTGTTCAAACACATGTTGCAGTCCAATGCTTAATATTTGATTATATTAATGCTTTGGGACTCTGTATAACGCTGCATATACAGTATGAACTCTGTGCCATTTATAGTTATGCTGTAACTGACATTTTTGGAATATTAGGTGTTCAACAACATGGGGTTGTCGATCGCTTTATATGTGGTTATAGTAATGCTTTGGGACTCTGTATAACGCTGCATATACAAAATGAGCACTGTGCCTGTAATAGTATGGCTGTAACGGACATTTTTGGAATATTAGGTGTTCAGCCACATGGGGCAGTCCAACGCTTAATAAGTGTCTATATTAATGTTTCGGGCCTCTGTAAAACGCTGCATATTCGATATGAATTTTGTGCCTCTAATAGTTTGGCTGTAACGGACACATTTGGAATATTAAGTGTTTAACCACATGGGGCCGTCCAACGTTTAATAAGTGACTATATTAATGCTTTGGGCCTCTGTAAAACGCTGCATATTCGATATGAACTTTGTGCCTCTAATAGTTTGGCTGTAACGGACACTTTTGGAATATTAGGTGTTTATCCACATGGGGCCGTCCAACGCTTAATAAGTGACTATATTAATGCTTTGGGCCTCTGTATAACGCTGCATATACGATATGAACTTTGTGCCTCTGATAGTACGGCTGTAACGGACACTTTTGGAATATTATGTGTTCAAACACATGTTGCAGTCCAATGCTTAATATTTGATTATATTAATGCTTTGGGACTCTGTATAACGCTGCATATACAGTATGAACTCTGTGCCATTTATAGTTATGCTGTAACTGACATTTTTGGAATATTAGGTGTTCAACAACATGGGGTTGTCGATCGCTTTATATGTGGTTATAGTAATGCTTTGGGACTCTGTATAACTCTGCATATACAATATGAACTCTGTGTCTCTAATAGTTTGGCTGTAACGGACACTTTTGGAATATTATGTGTTCAAACTCATGTTGCAGTCTAATGCTTAATATTTGATTATATTAATGCTTTGGGACTCTGAATAACGCTGCATATTCAGTATGAACTTTGTGCCTTTTATAGTTAGGCTGTAACTGACATTTTTGGAATATTAGGTGTTCAACAACATGGGGTTGTCGATCGCTTTATATGTGGTTATAGTAATGCTTTGGGACTCTGTATAACGCTGCATATACAAAATGAGCACTGTGCCTGTAATAGTATGGCTGTAACGGACATTTTTGGAATATTAGGTGTTCAGCCACATGGGGCAGTCCAACGCTTAATAAGTGTCTATATTAATGTTTCGGGCCTCTGTAAAACGCTGCATATTCGATATGAATTTTGTGCCTCTAATAGTTTGGCTGTAACGGACACATTTGGAATATTAAGTGTTTAACCACATGGGGCCGTCCAACGTTTAATAAGTGACTATATTAATGCTTTGGGCCTCTGTAAAACGCTGCATATTCGATATGAACTTTGTGCCTCTAATAGTTTGGCTGTAACGGACACTTTTGGAATATTAGGTGTTTATCCACATGGGGCCGTCCAACGCTTAATAAGTGACTATATTAATGCTTTGGGCCTCTGTATAACGCTGCATATACAAAATGAGCACTGTGCCTCTAATAGTTTGGCTGTAACGGACATTTTTGGAATATTAGGTGTTTATCCACATGGGGCAGTCCAACGCTTAATAAGTGAATATATTAATGCTTTGGGCCTCTGTATAACGCTGCATATACGATATGAACTTTGTGCCTCTAATAGTACGGCTTTAACGGACACTTTTGGAATATTAGGTGTTTAACCACATGGGGCAGTCCAACGCTTAATATGTGACTATATTAATGCTTTGGGCCTCTGTATAACGCTGCATATACGATATGAACTTTGTGCCTCTAATAGTACGGCTGTAACGGACACTTTTGGAATATTAGGTGTTTAACCACATGGGGCAGTCCAACGCTTAATAAGTGACTATATTTACTAATATTACTAATTTACTAATATTTACTAATAAGTGACTATATTACTAATGCTTTGGGCCTCTGTATAACGCTGCATATACGATATGAACTTTGTGCCTCTAATAGTTTGGCTGTAACGGACACATTTGGAATATTAGGTGTATAACCACATGGGGCAGTGCCTTTAATAGATTAGCTGTAACGAACATTTTTGGAATATTAGGTGTTCAACAACATGGGGCAGTCCAACGCTTAATAAGTGATTATATTAATGCTTTGGGCCTCTGTATAACGCTGCATATACGATATGAACTTTGTGCCTCTAATAGTATGTCTGTAACGCACACTTTTGGAATATTAGGTGTTTAACCACATGGGGCAGTCCAACGCTTAATAAGGGACTATATTAATGCTTTGGGCCTCTGTATAACGCTGCATATACGATATGAACTTTGTGCCTCTAATAGTTTGGCTGTAACGGACACTTTTGGAATATTAGGTGTT
The DNA here is from genome assembly GCA_963930825.1 of Silvanus unidentatus. Classification (NCBI taxonomy): domain Eukaryota; kingdom Metazoa; phylum Arthropoda; class Insecta; order Coleoptera; family Silvanidae; genus Silvanus; species Silvanus unidentatus. The sequence continues at coordinate 263,633 of CAWVOD010000014.1, read as the reverse complement.
CAACCACATGGGGCAGTCCAGCGCTTAGTATGTGGTTAAAGTAATGCTTTGGGACTCTGTATAACGCTGCATATACAATATGAACTCTGTGTCTCTAATAGTTTGGCTGTAACGGACACTTTTGGAATATTATGTGTTCAAACACATGTTGCAGTCCAATGCTTAATATTTGATTATATTAATGCTTTGGGACTCTGTATAACGCTGCATATACAAAATGAGCACTGTGCCTCTAATAGTATGGCTGTAACGGACATTTTTGGAATATTAGGTGTTCAGCCACATGGGGCAGTCCAACGCTTAATAAGTGTCTATATTAATGTTTCGGGCCTCTGTAAAACGCTGCATATTCGATATGAATTTTGTGCCTCTAATAGTTTGGCTGTAACGGACACATTTGGAATATTAAGTGTTTAACCACATGGGGCCGTCCAACGTTTAATAAGTGACTATATTAATGCTTTGGGCCTCTGTAAAACGCTGCATATTCGATATGAACTTTGTGCCTCTAATAGTTTGGCTGTAACGGACACTTTTGGAATATTAGGTGTTCAACCACATGGGGCAGTCCAACGCTTAATAAGTGACTATATTAATGCTTTGGGCCTCTGTATAACGCTGCATATACGATATGAACTTTGTGCCTTTAATAGTTTGGCTGTAACGGACACTTTTGGAATATTAGGTGTTTAACCACATGGGGCAGTCCAACGCTTAATAAGTGACTATATTAATGCTTTGGGCCTCTGTAAAACGTTGCATATTCGATATGAACTTTGTGCCTCTAATAGTTTGGCTGTAACGGACACTTTTGGAATATTAGGTATTCAACCCCATAGGGCAGTCCAACGCTTAATAAGTGACTATATTAATGATTTGGTTCCCTGTATAACGCTGCATATACGATATGAACTTTGTGTCTCTAATAGTACGGCTGTAACGGACACTTTTGGAATATTAGGTGTTTAACCACATGGGGCAGTCCAACGCTTAATAAGTGACTATATTAATGCTTTGGGCCTCTGTATAACGCTGCATATACGATATGAACTTTGTGCCTCTGATAGTACGGCTGTAACGGACACTTTTGGAATATTGGGTGTTTAACCACATGGGGCAGTCCAACGCTTAATAAGTGACTATATTAATGCTTTGGGCCTCTGTATAACGCTGCATATACGATATGAACTTTGTGCCTCTGATAGTACGGCTGTAACGGACACTTTTGGAATATTATGTGTTCAAACACATGTTGCAGTCCAATGCTTAATATTTGATTATATTAATGCTTTGGGACTCTGTATAACGCTGCATATACAGTATGAACTCTGTGCCTTTTATAGTTATGCTGTAACTGACATTTTTGGAATATTAGGTGTTCAACAACATGGGGTTGTCGATCGCTTTATATGTGGTTATAGTAATGCTTTGGGACTCTGTATAACGCTGCATATACAAAATGAGCACTGTGCCTCTAATAGTACGGCTGTAACGGACACTTTTGGAATATTAGGTGTTTAACCACATGGGGCAGTCCAACGCTTAATAAGTGACTATATTAATGCATTGGGCCTCTGTATAACGCTGCATATACGATATGAACTTTGTGCATCTAATAGTACGGCTGTAACGGACACTTTTGGAATATTAGGTGTTTAACCACATGGGGCAGTCCAACGCTTAATAAGTGACTATATTAATGCTTTGGGCCTCTGTATAACGCTGCATATACGATATGAACTTTGTGCCTCTAATAGTTTGGCTGTAACGGACACATTTGGAATATTAGGTGTATAACCACATGGGGCAGTCCAACGCTTAATAAGTGACTGTATTAATGCTTTGATACTCTGTATAACGCTGCATATACAAAATGAGCACTGTGCCTCTAATAGTTTGGCTGTAACGGACATTTTTGGAATATTAGGTGTTTAGCCACATGGGGCCGTCCAACGCTTAATAGGTCACTATATTAATGCTTTGGGCCTCTGTAAAACGCTGCATATTCGATATGAACTTTGTGCCTTTAATAGATTAGCTGTAACGGACATTTTTGGAATATTAGGTGTTCAACAACATGGGGCAGTCCAACGCTTAATAAGTGATTATATTAATGCTTTGGGCCTCTGTATAACGCTGCATATACGATATGAACTTTGTGCCTCTAATAGTATGGCTGTAACGGGCACTTTTGGAATATTAGGTGTTTAACCACATGGGGCAGTCCAACGCTTAATAAGGGACTATATTAATGCTTTGGGCCTCTGTATAACGCTGCATATAGGATATGAACTTTGTGCCTCTAATAGTTTGGCTGTAACGGACACTTTTGGAATATTAGGTGTTCAACCACAAGGGGCAGTCCAGCGCTTAGTATGTGGTTAAAGTAATGCTTTGGGACTCTGTATAACGCTGCATATACAATATGAACTCTGTGTCTCTAATAGTTTGGCTGTAACGGACACTTTTGGAATATTATGTGTTCAAACACATGTTGCAGTCCAATGCTTAATATTTGATTATATTAATGCTTTGGGACTCTGTATAACGCTGCATATACAGTATGAACTCTGTGCCTTTTATAGTTAGGCTGTAACTGACATTTTTGGAATATTAGGTGTTCAACAACATGGGGTTGTCGATCGCTTTATATGTGGTTATAGTAATGCTTTGGGACTCTGTATAACGCTGCATATACAAAATGAGCACTGTGCCTCTAATAGTACGGCTGTAACGGACACTTTTGGAATATTAGGTGTTTAACCACATGGGGCAGTCCAACGCTTAATAAGTGACTATATTAATGCATTGGGCCTCTGTATAACGCTGCATATACGATATGAACTTTGTGCCTCTAATAGGACGGCTGTAACGGACACTTTTGGAATATTAGGTGTTTAACCACATGGGGCAGTCCAACGCTTAATAAGTGACTATATTAATGCTTTGGGCCTCTGTATAACGCTGCATATACGATATGAACTTTGTGCCTCTAATAGTTTGGCTGTAACGGACACATTTGGAATATTAGGTGTATAACCACATGGGGCAGTCCAACGCTTAATAAGTGACTGTATTAATGCTTTGATACTCTGTATAACGCTGCATATACAAAATGAGCACTGTGCCTCTAATAGATTGGCTGTAACGGACATTTTTGGAATATTAGGTGTTTAGCCACATGGGGCCGTCCAACGCTTAATAAGTGACTATATTAATGCTTTGGGCCTCTGTAAAACGCTGCATATTCGATATGAACTTTGTGCCTTTAATAGATTAGCTGTAACGGACATTTTTGGAATATTAGGTGTTCAACCACATGGGGCAGTCCAACGCTTAATAAGTGATTATATTAATGCTTTGGGCCTCTGTATAACGCTGCATATACGATATGAACTTTGTGCCTCTAATAGTATGGCTGTAACGGACACTTTTGGAATATTAGGTGTTTAACCACATGGGGCAGTCCAACGCTTAATAAGGGACTATATTAATGCTTTGGGCCTCTGTATAACGCTGCATATACGATATGAACTTTGTGCCTCTAATAGTACGGCTGTAACGGACACTTTTGGAATATTAGGTGTTTAACCACATGGGGCAGTCCAACGCTTAATAAGTGACTATATTAAGGCTTTGGGCCTCTGTATAACGCTGCATATACGATATGAACTTTGTGCCTCTAATAGTACGGCTGTAACGGACACTTTTGGAATATTAGGTGTTTAACCACATGGGGCAGTCCAACGCTTAATAAGTGACTATATTAATGCTTTGGTCCTCTGTATAACGCTGCATATACGATATGAACTTTGTGCCTCTAATAGTATGGCTGTAACGGACACTTTTGGAATATTAGGTGTTTAACCACATGGGGCAGTCCAACGCTTAATAAGTGACTATATTAATGCTTTGGGCCTCTGTATAACGCTGCATATTCGATATGAACTTTGTGCCTCTAATAGTTTGGCTGTAACGGACACTTTTGGAATATTAGGTGTTTAACCACATGGGGCAGTCCAACGCTTAATAAGTGACTATATTAATGCTTTGGGTCTCTGTAAAACGCTGCATATACAATATGAACTTTGTGCCTCTAATAGTACGGCTGTAACGGACACTTTTGGAATATTAGGTGTTTAACCACATGGGGCAGTCCAACGCTTAATAAGTGACTATATTAATGCTTTGGGCCTCTGTAAAACGCTGCATATTCGATATGAACTTTGTGCCTCTAATAATTTGGCTGTAACGGACACTTTTGGAATATTAGGTGTTCAACCACATGGGGCAGTGCAACGCTTAATAAGTGACTATATTAATGCTTTGGGCCTCTGTATAACGCTGCATATACGATATGAACTTTGTGCCTCTAATAGTTTGGCTGTAACGGACACTTTTGGAATATTAGGTGTTCAACCACATGAGGCAGTCCAACGCTTAATATGTGGTTAAAGCAATGCTTTGGGACTCTGTAAAACGTTGCATATTCGATATGAATTTTGTGCCTCTAATAGTTTGGCTGTAACGGACACTTTTGGAATATTAGGTGTTTAACCACATGGGGCAGTCCAACGCTTAATAAGTGACTATATTAATGCTTTGGGCCTCTGTATAACGCTGCATATACGATATGAACTTTGTGACTCTAATAGTACGGCTGTAACGGACACTTTTGGAATATTAGGTGTTTAACCACATGGGGCAGTCCAACGCTTAATAAGTGACTATATTAAGGCTTTGGGCCTCTGTATAACGCTGCATATACGATATGAACTTTGTGCCTCTAATAGTACGGCTGTAACGGACACTTTTGGAATATTAGGTGTTTAACCACATGGGGCAGTCCAACGCTTAATAAGTGACTATATTAATGCTTTGGGCCTCTGTATAACGCTGCATATACGATATGAACATTGTGCCTCTAATAGTACGGCTGTAACGGACACATTTGGAATATTAGGTGTATAACCACATGGGGCAGTCCAACGCTTAATAAGTGACTGTATTAATGCTTTGATACTCTGTATATCGCTGCATATACAAAATGAGCACTGTGCCTCTAATAGTTTGGCTGTAACGGACATTTTTGGAATATTAGGTGTTTAGCCACATGGGGCCGTCCAACGCTTAATAAGTGACTATATTAATGCTTTGGGCCTCTGTAAAACGCTGCATATTCGATATGAACTTTGTGCCTTTAATAGATTAGCTGTAACGGACATTTTTGGAATATTAGGTGTTCAACCACATGGGGCAGTCCAACGCTTAATAAGTGATTATATTAATGCTTTGGGCCACTGTATAACGCTGCATATACGATATGAACTTTGTGCCTCTAATAGTATGGCTGTAACGGACACTTTTGGAATATTAGGTGTTTAAACACATGGGGCAGTCCAACGCTTAATAAGGGACTATATTAATGCTTTGGGCCTCTGTATAACGCTGCCTATACGATATGAACTTTGTGCCTCTAATAGTTTGGCTGTAACGGACACTTTTGGAATATTAGGTGTTCAACCACATGGGGCAGTCCAGCGCTTAATATGTGGTTAAAGTAATGCTTTGGGACTCTGTATAACGCTGCATATACAATATGAACTCTGTGTCTCTAATAGTTTGGCTGTAACGGACACTTTTGGAATATTATGTGTTCAAACACATGTTGCAGTCCAATGCTTAATATTTGATTATATTAATGCTTTGGGACTCTGTATAACGCTGCATATACAGTATGAACTCTGTGCCTTTTATAGTTAGGCTGTAACTGACATTTTTGGAATATTAGGTGTTCAACAACATGGGGTTGTCGATCGCTTTATATGTGGTTATAGTAATGCTTTGGGACTCTGTATAACGCTGCATATACAAAATGAGCACTGTGCCTCTAATAGTACGGCTGTAACGGACACTTTTGGAATATTAGGTGTTTAACCACATGGGGCAGTCCAACGCTTAATAAGTGACTATATTAATGCTTTGTGCCTCTGTATAACGCTGCGTATACGATATGAATTTTGTGCCTCTAAAAGTACGGCTGTAACGGACACTTTTGGAATATTAGGTGTTCAACTACATGGGGCAGTCCAACGCTTAATAAGTGAATATATTAATGCTTTGGGCCTCTGTATAACGCTGCATATACGATATGAATTTTGTGCCTCTAAATGTACGGCTGTAACGGACACTTTTGGAATATTAGGTGTTCAACTACATGGGGCAGTCCAACGCTTAATAAGTGAATATATTAATGCTTTGGGCCTCTGTATAACACTGCATAAACGATATGAACTTTGTGCCTCTAATATTTTGGCTGTAACGGACACTTTTGGAATATTAGTTGTTTAACCACATGGGGCAGTCCAACGCTTAATAAGTGACTATATTAATGCTTTGGGCCTCTGTAAAACGTTGCATATACGATATGAACTTTGTGCCTCTAATAGTATGGCTGTAACGGACACTTTTGGAATATTAGGTGTTTAACCACATGGGGCAGTCCAACGCTTAATAAGTGACTATATTAATGCTTTGGGCCTCTGTATAACGCTGCATATACGATATGAACTTTGTGCCTCTAATAGTACGGCTGTAACGGACACTCTTGGAATATTAGGTGTTTAACCACATGGGGCAGTCCAACGCTTAATAAGTGACTATATTAAGGCTTTGGGCCTCTGTATAACGCTGCATATACGATATGAACTTTGTGCCTCTAATAGTACGGCGGTAACGGACACTTTTGGAATATTAGGTGTTTAACCACATGGGGCAGTCCAACGCTTAATAAGTGACTATATTAATGCTTTGGGCCTCTGTATAACGCTGCATATACGATATGAACTTTCTGCCTCTAATAGTATGGCTGTAACGGACACTTTTGGAATATTAGGTGTTTAACCACATGGGGCAGTCCAACGCTTAATAAGTGACTATATTAATGCTTTGGGCCTCTGTATAACGCTGCATATTCGATATGAACTTTGTGCCTCTAATAGTTTGGCTGTAACGGACACTTTTGGAATATTAGGTGTTTAACCACATGGGGCAGTCCAACGCTTAATAAGTGACTATATTAATGCTTTGGGTCTCTGTAAAACGCTGCATATACAATATGAACTTTGTGCCTCTAATAGTACGGCTGTAACGGACACTTTTGGAATATTAGGTGTTTAACCACATGGGGCAGTCCAACGCTTAATAAGTGACTATATTAATGCTTTGGGCCTCTGTAAAACGCTGCATATTCGATATGAACTTTGTGCCTCTAATAATTTGGCTGTAACGGACACTTTTGGAATATTAGGTGTTCAACCACATGGGGCAGTGCAACGCTTAATAAGTGACTATATTAATGCTTTGGGCCTCTGTATAACGCTGCATATACGATATGAACTTTGTGCCTCTAATAGTTTGGCTGTAACGGACACTTTTGGAATATTAGGTGTTCAACCACATGAGGCAGTCCAACGCTTAATATGTGGTTAAAGCAATGCTTTGGGACTCTGTAAAACGTTGCATATTCGATATGAATTTTGTGCCTCTAATAGTTTGGCTGTAACGGACACTTTTGGAATATTAGGTGTTTAACCACATGGGGCAGTCCAACGCTTAATAAGTGACTATATTAATGCTTTGGGCCTCTGTATAACGCTGCATATACGATATGAACTTTGTGACTCTAATAGTACGGCTGTAACGGACACTTTTGGAATATTAGGTGTTTAACCACATGGGGCAGTCCAACGCTTAATAAGTGACTATATTAATGCTTTAGGCCTCTGTATAACGCTGCATATTCGATATGAACTTTGTGCCTCTAATAGTACGGCTGTAACGGACACTTTTGGAATATTAGGTGTTCAACCACATGAGGCAGTCCAACGCTTAATATGTGGTTAAAGCAATGCTTTGGGACTCTGTAAAACGTTGCATATTCGATATGAATTTTGTGCCTCTAATAGTTTGGCTGTAACGGACACTTTTGGAATATTAGGTGTTTAACCACATGGGGCAGTCCAACGCTTAATAAGTGACTATATTAATGCTTTGGGCCTCTGTATAACGCTGCATATACGATATGAACTTTGTGACTCTAATAGTACGGCTGTAACGGACACTTTTGGAATATTAGGTGTTTAACCACATGGGGCAGTCCAACGCTTAATAAGTGACTATATTAATGCTTTAGGCCTCTGTATAACGCTGCATATTCGATATGAACTTTGTGCCTCTAATAGTTTAGCTGTAACGGACATTTTTCGAATATAAGGTGTTCAACATCATGGGGTTGTCGATCGCTTAGTATGTGGTTATAGTAATGCTTTGGGACTCTGTATAACGCTGCATATACAATATGAACCCTGTGTCTCTAATAGTTTGGCTGTAACGGACACTTTTGGAATATTATGTGTTCAAACACATGTTGCAGTCCAATGCTTAATATTTGATTATATTAATGCTTTGGGACTCTGTATAACGCTGCATATACAGTATGAACTCTGTGCCTTTTATAGTTAGGCTGCAACTGACATTTTTGGAATATTAGGTGTTCAACAACATGGGGTTCTCGATCGCTTTATATGTGGTTATAGTAATGCTTTGGGACTCTGTATAACGCTGCATATACAAAATGAGCACTGTGCCTCTAATAGTACGGCTGTAACGGACACTTTTGGAATATTAGGTGTTTAACCACATGGGGCAGTCCAACGCTTAATAAGTGACTATATAAATGCATTGGGCCTCTGTATAACGCTGCATATACGATATGAACTTTGTGCCTCTAATAGGACGGCTGTAACGGACACATTTGGAATATTAGGTGTTTAACCACATGTTGCAGTCCAACGCTTAATAAGTGACTATATTAATGCTTTGGGCCTCTGTATAACGCTGCATATTCGATATGAACTTTGTGCCTCTAATAGTTTGGCTGTAACGGACACATTTGGAATATTAGGTGTATAACCACATGGGGCAGTCCAACGCTTAATAAGTGACTGTATTAATGCTTTGATACTCTGTATATCGCTGCATATACAAAATGAGCACTGTGCCTCTAATATTTTGGCTGTAACGGACACTTTTGGAATATTAGGTGTTTAACCACATGGGGCAGTCCAACGCTTAATAAGTGACTATATTAATGCTTTGGGCCTCTGTAAAACGTTGCATATACGATATGAACTTTGTGCCTCTAATAGTATGGCTGTAACGGACACTTTTGGAATATTAGGTGTTTAACCACATGGGGCAGTCCAACGCTTAATAAGTGACTATATTAATGCTTTGGGCCTCTGTATAACGCTGCATATACGATATGAACTTTGTGCCTCTAATAGTACGGCTGTAACGGACACTCTTGGAATATTAGGTGTTTAACCACATGGGGCAGTCCAACGCTTAATAAGTGACTATATTAAGGCTTTGGGCCTCTGTATAACGCTGCATATACGATATGAACTTTGTGCCTCTAATAGTACGGCTGTAACGGACACTTTTGGAATATTAGGTGTTTAACCACATGGGGCAGTCCAACGCTTAATAAGTGACTATATTAATGCTTTGGGCCTCTGTATAACGCTGCATATACGATATGAAATTTGTGCCTCTAATAGTATGGCTGTAACGGACACTTTTGGAATATTAGGTGTTTAACCACATGGGGCAGTCCAACGCTTAATAAGTGACTATATTAATGCTTTGGGCCTCTGTATAACGCTGCATATTCGATATGAACTTTGTGCCTCTAATAGTTTGGCTGTAACGGACACTTTTGGAATATTAAGTGTTTAACCACATGGGGCAGTCCAACGCTTAATAAGTGACTATATTAATGCTTTGGGTCTCTGTAAAACGCTGCATATACAATATGAACTTTGTGCCTCTAATAGTACGGCTGTAACGGACACTTTTGGAATATTAGGTGTTTAACCACATGGGGCAGTCCAACGCTTAATAAGTGACTATATTAATGCTTTGGGCCTCTGTAAAACGCTGCATATTCGATATGAACTTTGTGCCTCTAATAATTTGGCTGTAACGGACACTTTTGGAATATTAGGTGTTCAACCACATGGGGCAGTGCAACGCTTAATAAGTGACTATATTATTGCTTTGGGCCTCTGTATAACGCTGCATATACGATATGAACTTTGTGCCTCTAATAGTTTGGCTGTAACGGACACTTTTGGAATATTAGGTGTTCAACCACATGAGGCAGTCCAACGCTTAATATGTGGTTAAAGCAATGCTTTGGGACTCTGTAAAACGTTGCATATTCGATATGAATTTTGTGCCTCTAATAGTTTGGCTGTAACGGACACTTTTGGAATATTAGGTGTTTAACCACATGGGGCAGTCCAACGCTTAATAAGTGACTATATTAATGCTTTGGGCCTCTGTATAACGCTGCATATACGATATGAACTTTGTGCCTCTAATAGTACGGCTGTAACGGACACTTTTGGAATATTAGGTGTTTAACCACATGGGGCAGTCCAACGCTTAATAAGTGACTATATTAAGGCTTTGGGCCTCTGTATAACGCTGCATATACGATATGAACTTTGTGCCTCTAATAGTACGGCTGTAACGGACACTTTTGGAATATTAGGTGTTTAACCACATGGGGCAGTCCAACGCTTAATAAGTGACTATATTAATGCTTTGGGCCTCTGTATAACGCTGCATATACGATATGAACTTTGTGCCTCTAATAGTATGGCTGTAACGGACACTTTTGGAATATTAGGTGTTTAACCACATGGGGCAGTCCAACGCTTAATAAGTGACTATATTAATGCTTTGGGCCTCTGTATAACGCTGCATATTCGATATGAACTTTGTGCCTCTAATAGTTTAGCTGTAACGAACAATTTTCGAATATAAGGTGTTCAACATCATGGGGTTGTCGATCGCTTAGTATGTGGTTATAGTAATGCTTTGTTAATCTGTATAACGCTGCATATACAATATGAACTCTGTGTCTCTAATAGTTTGGCTGTAACGGACACTTTTGGAATATTATGTGTTCAAACACATGTTGCAGTCCAATGCTTAATATTTGATTATATTAATGCTTTGGGACTCTGTATACCGCTGCATATACTGTATGAACTCTGTGCCTTTTATAGTTAGGCTGTAACTGACATTTTTGGAATATTAGGTGTTCAACAACATGGGGTTGTCGATCGCTTTATATGTGGTTATAGTAATGCTTTGGGACTCTGTATAACGCTGCATATACAAAATGAGCACTGTGCCTCTAATAGTACGGCTGTAACGGACACTTTTGGAATATTAGGTGTTTAACCACATGGGGCAGTCCAACGCTTAATAAGTGACTGTATTAATGCTTTGTGCCTCTGTATAACGCTGCGTATACGATATGAATTTTGTGCCTCTAAAAGTACGGCTGTAACGGACACTTTTGGAATATTAGGTGTTCAACCACATGGGGCAGTCCAACGCTTAATAAGTGAATATATTAATGCTTTGGGCCTCTGTATAACGCTGCATATACGATATGAACTTTGTGCCTCTAATAGTACGGCTTTAACGGACACTTTTGGAATATTAGGTGTTTAACCACATGGGGCAGTCCAACGCTTAATAAGTGACTATATTAATGCTTTGGGCCTCTGTATAACGCTGCATATACGATATGAACTTTGTGCCTCTAATAGTACTGCTGTAACGGACACTTTTGGAATATTAGGTGTTCAACCACATGGGGCAGTCCAACGCTAAATAAGTGACTATATTAATGCTTTGGGCCTCTGTATAACGCTGCATATACGATATGAACTTTGTGCCTCTAATAGTACGGCTTTAACGGACACTTTTGGAATATTAGTTGTTTAACCACATGGGGCAGTCCAACGCTTAATAAGTGACTATATTAATGCTTTGGGCCTCTGTATAACGCTGCATATACGATATGAACTTTGTGCCTCTAATAGTACGGCTGTAACGGACACTTTTGGAATATTAGGTGTTTAACCACATGGGGCACTCCAACGCTTAGTAAGTGACTATATTAATGCTTTGGGCCTCTGTAAAACGCTGCATATTCGATATGAACGTTGTGCCTCTAATAATTTGGCTGTAACGGACACTTTTGGAATATTAGGTGTTCAACCACATGGGGCAGTCCAACGCTTAATAAGTGACTATATTAATGCTTTGGGCCTCTGTATAACGCTGCATATTCGATATGAACTTTGTGCCTCTAATAGTTTAGCTGTAACGGACATTTTTCGAATATAAGGTGTTCAACATCATGGGGTTGTCGATCGCTTAATAAGTGACTATATTAATGCTTTGGGTCTCTGTAAAACGCTGCATATACAATATGAACTTTGTGCCTCTAATAGTACGGCTGTAACGAACACTTTTGGAATATTAGGTGTTTAACCACATGGGGCAGTCCAACGCTTAAAAAGTGACTATATTAATGCTTTGGGCCTCTGTAAAACGCTGCATATTCGATATGAACTTTGTGCCTCTAATAATTTGGCTGTAACGGACACTTTTGGAATATTAGGTGTTCAACCACATGGGGCAGTGCAACGCTTAATAAGTGACTATATTAATGCTTTGGGCCTCTGTATAACGCTGCATATACGATATGAACTTTGTGCCTCTAATAGTTTGGCTGTAACGGACACTTTTGGAATATTAGGTGTTCAACCACATGAGGCAGTCCAACGCTTAATATGTGGTTAAAGTAATGCTTTGGGACTCTGTACAACGTTGCATATTCGATATGAATTTTGTGCCTCTAATAGTTTGGCTGTAACGGACACTTTTGGAATATTAGGTGTTTAACCACATGGGGCAGTCCAACGCTTAATAAGTGACTATATTAATGCTTTGGGTCTCTGTAAAACGCTGCATATTCGATATGAACTTTGTGAATCTAATAGTTTGGCTGTAACGAGCACTTTTGGAATATTAGGTGTTCAACCACATGGGGCAGTCCAACGCTTAATAAGTGACTATATTAATGCTTTGGGTCTCTGTAAAACGCTGCATATACAATATGAACTTTGTGCCTCTAATAGTACGGCTGTAACGGACACTTTTGGAATATTAGGTGTTTAACCACATGGGGCAGTCCAACGCTTAATAAGTGACTATATTAATGCTTTGGGCCTCTGTATAACGCTGCATATACGATATGAACTTTGTGCCTCTAATAGTATGGCTGTAACGGACACTTTTGGAATATTAGGTGTTTAACCACATGGGGCAGTCCAACGCTTAATAAGTGACTATATTAATGCTTTGGGCCTCTGTATAACGCTGCATATTCGATATGAACTTTGTGCCTCTAATAGTTTAGCTGTAACGGACAATTTTCGAATATAAGGTGTTCAACATCATGGGGTTGTCGATCGCTTAGTATGTGGTTATAGTAATGCTTTGGGACTCTGTATAACGCTGCATATACAATATGAACTCTGTGTCTCTAATAGTTTGGCTGTAACGGACACTTTTGGAATATTATGTGTTCAAACACATGTTGCAGTCCAATGCTTAATATTTGATTATATTAATGCTTTGGGACTCTGTATAACGCTGCATATGCTGTATGAACTCTGTGCCTTTTATAGTTAGGCTGTAACTGACATTTTTGGAATATTAGGTGTTCAACAACATGGGGTTGTCGATCGCTTTATATGTGGTTATAGTAATGCTTTGGGACTCTGTATAACGCTGCATATACAAAATGAGCACTGTGCCTCTAATAGTACGGCTGTAACGGACACTTTTGGAATATTAGGTGTTTAACCACATGGGGCAGTCCAACGCTTAATAAGGGACTGTATTAATGCTTTGTGCCTCTGTATAACGCTGCGTATACGATATGAATTTTGTGCCTCTAAAAGTACGGCTGTAACGGACACTTTTGGAATATTAGGTGTTCAACCACATGGGGCAGTCCAACGCTTAATAAGTGAATATATTATTGCTTTGGGCCTCTGTATAACGCTGCATATACGATATGAACTTTGTGCCTCTAATAGTACGGCTTTAACGGACACTTTTGGAATATTAGGTGTTTAACCACATGGGGCAGTCCAACGCTTAATAAGTGACTATATTAATGCTTTGGGCCTCTGTATAACGCTGCATATACGATATGAACTTTGTGCCTCTAATAGTTTGGCTGTAACGGACACTTTTGGAATATTAGGTGTTCAACCACATGAGGCAGTCCAACGCTTAATATGTGGTTAAAGCAATGCTTTGGGACTCTGTAAAACGTTGCATATTCGATATGAATTTTGTGCCTCTAATAGTTTGGCTGTAACGGACACTTTTGGAATATTAGGTGTTTAACCACATGGGGCAGTCCAACGCTTAATAAGTGACTATATTAATGCTTTGGGCCTCTGTATAACGCTGCATATACGATATGAACTTTGTGCCTCTAATAGTACGGCTGTAACGGACACTTTTGGAATATTAGGTGTTTAACCACATGGGGCAGTCCAACGCTTAATAAGTGACTATATTAAGGCTTTGGGCCTCTGTATAACGCTGCATATACGATATGAACTTTGTGCCTCTAATAGTACGGCTGTAACGGACACTTTTGGAATATTAGGTGTTTAACCACATGGGGCAGTCCAACGCTTAATAAGTGACTATATTAATGCTTTGGGCCTCTGTATAACGCTGCATATACGATATGAACTTTGTGCCTCTAATAGTATGGCTGTAACGGACACTTTTGGAATATTAGGTGTTTAACCACATGGGGCAGTCCAACGCTTAATAAGTGACTATATTAATGCTTTGGGCCTCTGTATAACGCTGCATATTCGATATGAACTTTGTGCCTCTAATAGTTTAGCTGTAACGAACATTTTTCGAATATAAGGTGTTCAACATCATGGGGTTGTCGATCGCTTAGTATGTGGTTATAGTAATGCTTTGGGACTCTGTATAACGCTGCATATACAATATGAACTCTGTGTCTCTAATAGTTTGGCTGTAACGGACACTTTTGGAATATTATGTGTTCAAACACATGTTGCAGTCCAATGCTTAATATTTGATTATATTAATGCTTTGGGACTCTGTATAACGCTGCATATACTGTATGAACTCTGTGCCTTTTATAGTTAGGCTGTAACTGACATTTTTGGAATATTAGGTGTTCAACAACATGGGGTTGTCGATCGCTTTATATGTGGTTATAGTAATGCTTTGGGACTCTGTATAACGCTGCATATACAAAATGAGCACTGTGCCTCTAATAGTACGGCTGTAACGGACACTTTTGGAATATTAGGTGTTTAACCACATGGGGCAGTCCAACGCTTAATAAGTGACTGTAATAATGCTTTGTGCCTCTGTATAACGCTGCGTATACGATATGAATTTTGTGCCTCTAAAAGTACGGCTGTAACGGACACTTTTGGAATATTAGGTGTTCAACCACATGGGGCAGTGCAACGCTTAATAAGTGAATATATTAATGCTTTGGGCCTCTGTATAACGCTGCATATACGATATGAACTTTGTGCCTCTAATAGTACGGCTTTAACGGACACTTTTGGAATATTAGCTGTTTAACCACATGGGGCAGTCCAACGCTTAATAAGTGACTATATTAATGCTTTGGGCCTCTGTATAACGCTGCATATACGATATGAACTTTGTGCCTCTAATAGTACTGCTGTAACGGACACTTTTGGAATATTAGGTGTTCAACCACATGGGGCAGTCCAACGCTAAATAAGTGACTATATTAATGCTTTGGGCCTCTGTATAACGCTGCATATACGATATGAACTTTGTGCCTCTAATAGTACGGCTTTAACGGACACTTTTGGAATATTAGGTGTTTAACCACATGGGGCAGTCCAACGCTTAATAAGTGACTATATTAATGCTTTGGGCCTCTGTATAACGCTGCATATACGATATGAACTTTGTACCTCTAATAGTACGGCTGTAACGGACACTTTTTGAATATTAGGTGTTTAACCACATGGGTCAGTCCAACGCTTAGTAAGTGACTATATTAATGCTTTGGGCCTCTGTAAAACGCTGCATATTCGATATGAACTTTGTGCCTCTAATAATTTGGCTGTAACGGACACTTTTGGAATATTAGGTGTTCATCCACATGGGGCAGTCCAACGCTTAATAAGTAACTATATTAATGCTTTGGGCCTCTGTATAACGCTGCATATTCGATATGAACTTTGTGCCTCTAATAGTTTAGCTGTAACGGACATTTTTCGAATATAAGGTGTTCAACATCATGGGGTTGTCGATCGCTTAATATGTGGTTATAGTAA
The DNA here is from genome assembly GCA_963930825.1 of Silvanus unidentatus. Lineage (NCBI taxonomy): Eukaryota > Metazoa > Arthropoda > Insecta > Coleoptera > Silvanidae > Silvanus > Silvanus unidentatus. Next base: position 247,305 of record CAWVOD010000014.1, on the reverse strand, counting down.
TGCTTTGGGACTCTGTATAACGCTGCATATACAATATGAACTCTGTGTCTCTAATAGTTTGGCTGTAACGGACACTTTTGGAATATTATGTGTTCAAACACATGTTGCAGTCCAATGCTTAATATTTGATTATATTAATGCTTTGGGACTCTGTATAACGCTGCATATACAGTATGAACTCTGTGCCTTTTATAGTTAGGCTGTAACGGACATTTTTGGAATATTAGGTGTTCAACAACAAGGGGTTGTCGATCGCTTTATATGTGGTTATAGTAATGCATTGGGACTCCGTATAACGCTGCATATACAAAATGAGCACTGTGCCTCTAATAGTATGGCTGTAACGGACATTTTTGGAATATTAGGTGTTCAGCCACATGGGGCAGTCCAGCGCTTAATAAGTGACTATATTAATGCTTTGGGCCTCTGTAAAACGCTGCATATTCGATATGAACTTTGTGCCTCTAATAGTTTGGCTGTAACGGACACTTTTGGAATATTAGGTGTTCAACCACATGGGGCAGTCCAACGCTTAATAAGTGACTATATTAATGCTTTGGGCCTCTGTATAACACTGCATAAACGATATGAATTTTGTGCCTCTAATAGTTTGGCTGTAACGGACACTTTTGGAATATTAGGTGTTTAACCACATGGGGCAGTCCAACGCTTAATAAGTGACTATATTAATGCTTTGGGTCTCTGTAAAACGCTGCATATACAATATGAACTTTGTGCCTCTAATAGTACGGCTGTAACGGACACTTTTGGAATATTAGGTGTTTAACCACATGGGGCAGTCCAACGCTTAATAAGTGACTATATTAATGCTTTGGGCCTCTGTAAAACGCTGCATATTCGATATGAACTTTGTGCCTCTAATAATTTGGCTGTAACGGACACTTTTGGAATATTAGGTGTTCAACCACATGCGGCAGTGCAACGCTTAATAAGTGACTATATTAATGCTTTGGGCCTCTGTATAACGCTGCATATACGATATGAACTTTGTGCCTCTAATAGTTTGGCTGTAACGGACACTTTTGGAATATTAGGTGTTCAACCACATGAGGCAGTCCAACGCTTAATATGTGGTTAAAGCAATGCTTTGGGACTCTGTAAAACGTTGCATATTCGATATGAATTTTGTGCCTCTAATAGTTTGGCTGTAACGGACACTTTTGGAATATTAGGTGTTTAACCACATGGGGCAGTCCAACGCTTAATAAGTGACTATATTAATGCTTTGGGCCTCTGTATAACGCTGCATATACGATATGAACTTTGTGACTCTAATAGTACGGCTGTAACGGACACTTTTGGAATATTAGGTGTTTAACCACATGGGGCAGTCCAACGCTTAATAAGTGACTATATTAATGCTTTAGGCCTCTGTATAACGCTGCATATTCGATATGAACTTTGTGCCTCTAATAGTACGGCTGTAACGGACACTTTTGGAATATTAGGTGTTCAACCACATGAGGCAGTCCAACGCTTAATATGTGGTTAAAGCAATGCTTTGGGACTCTGTAAAACGTTGCATATTCGATATGAATTTTGTGCCTCTAATAGTTTGGCTGTAACGGACACTTTTGGAATATTAGGTGTTTAACCACATGGGGCAGTCCAACGCTTAATAAGTGACTATATTAATGCTTTGGGCCTCTGTATAACGCTGCATATACGATATGAACTTTGTGACTCTAATAGTACGGCTGTAACGGACACTTTTGGAATATTAGGTGTTTAACCACATGGGGCAGTCCAACGCTTAATAAGTGACTATATTAATGCTTTAGGCCTCTGTATAACGCTGCATATTCGATATGAACTTTGTGCCTCTAATAGTTTAGCTGTAACGGACATTTTTCGAATATAAGGTGTTCAACATCATGGGGTTGTCGATCGCTTAGTATGTGGTTATAGTAATGCTTTGGGACTCTGTATAACGCTGCATATACAATATGAACCCTGTGTCTCTAATAGTTTGGCTGTAACGGACACTTTTGGAATATTATGTGTTCAAACACATGTTGCAGTCCAATGCTTAATATTTGATTATATTAATGCTTTGGGACTCTGTATAACGCTGCATATACAGTATGAACTCTGTGCCTTTTATAGTTAGGCTGCAACTGACATTTTTGGAATATTAGGTGTTCAACAACATGGGGTTCTCGATCGCTTTATATGTGGTTATAGTAATGCTTTGGGACTCTGTATAACGCTGCATATACAAAATGAGCACTGTGCCTCTAATAGTACGGCTGTAACGGACACTTTTGGAATATTAGGTGTTTAACCACATGGGGCAGTCCAACGCTTAATAAGTGACTATATAAATGCATTGGGCCTCTGTATAACGCTGCATATACGATATGAACTTTGTGCCTCTAATAGGACGGCTGTAACGGACACTTTTGGAATATTAGGTGTTTAACCACATGTTGCAGTCCAACGCTTAATAAGTGACTATATTAATGCTTTGGGCCTCTGTATAACGCTGCATATTCGATATGAACTTTGTGCCTCTAATAGTTTGGCTGTAACGGACACATTTGGAATATTAGGTGTATAACCACATGGGGCAGTCCAACGCTTAATAAGTGACTGTATTAATGCTTTGATACTCTGTATATCGCTGCATATACAAAATGAGCACTGTGCCTCTAATATTTTGGCTGTAACGGACACTTTTGGAATATTAGGTGTTTAACCACATGGGGCAGTCCAACGCTTAATAAGTGACTATATTAATGCTTTGGGCCTCTGTAAAACGTTGCATATACGATATGAACTTTGTGCCTCTAATAGTATGGCTGTAACGGACACTTTTGGAATATTAGGTGTTTAACCACATGGGGCAGTCCAACGCTTAATAAGTGACTATATTAATGCTTTGGGCCTCTGTATAACGCTGCATATACGATATGAACTTTGTGCCTCTAATAGTACGGCTGTAACGGACACTCTTGGAATATTAGGTGTTTAACCACATGGGGCAGTCCAACGCTTAATAAGTGACTATATTAAGGCTTTGGGCCTCTGTATAACGCTGCATATACGATATGAACTTTGTGCCTCTAATAGTACGGCTGTAACGGACACTTTTGGAATATTAGGTGTTTAACCACATGGGGCAGTCCAACGCTTAATAAGTGACTATATTAATGCTTTGGGCCTCTGTATAACGCTGCATATACGATATGAACTTTGTGCCTCTAATAGTATGGCTGTAACGGACACTTTTGGAATATTAGGTGTTTAACCACATGGGGCAGTCCAACGCTTAATAAGTGACTATATTAATGCTTTGGGCCTCTGTATAACGCTGCATATTCGATATGAACTTTGTGCCTCTAATAGTTTGGCTGTAACGGACACTTTTGGAATATTAAGTGTTTAACCACATGGGGCAGTCCAACGCTTAATAAGTGACTATATTAATGCTTTGGGTCTCTGTAAAACGCTGCATATACAATATGAACTTTGTGCCTCTAATAGTACGGCTGTAACGGACACTTTTGGAATATTAGGTGTTTAACCACATGGGGCAGTCCAACGCTTAATAAGTGACTATATTAATGCTTTGGGCCTCTGTAAAACGCTGCATATTCGATATGAACTTTGTGCCTCTAATAATTTGGCTGTAACGGACACTTTTGGAATATTAGGTGTTCAACCACATGGGGCAGTGCAACGCTTAATAAGTGACTATATTATTGCTTTGGGCCTCTGTATAACGCTGCATATACGATATGAACTTTGTGCCTCTAATAGTTTGGCTGTAACGGACACTTTTGGAATATTAGGTGTTCAACCACATGAGGCAGTCCAACGCTTAATATGTGGTTAAAGCAATGCTTTGGGACTCTGTAAAACGTTGCATATTCGATATGAATTTTGTGCCTCTAATAGTTTGGCTGTAACGGACACTTTTGGAATATTAGGTGTTTAACCACATGGGGCAGTCCAACGCTTAATAAGTGACTATATTAATGCTTTGGGCCTCTGTATAACGCTGCATATACGATATGAACTTTGTGCCTCTAATAGTACGGCTGTAACGGACACTTTTGGAATATTAGGTGTTTAACCACATGGGGCAGTCCAACGCTTAATAAGTGACTATATTAAGGCTTTGGGCCTCTGTATAACGCTGCATATACGATATGAACTTTGTGCCTCTAATAGTACGGCTGTAACGGACACTTTTGGAATATTAGGTGTTTAACCACATGGGGCAGTCCAACGCTTAATAAGTGACTATATTAATGCTTTGGGCCTCTGTATAACGCTGCATATACGATATGAACTTTGTGCCTCTAATAGTATGGCTGTAACGGACACTTTTGGAATATTAGGTGTTTAACCACATGGGGCAGTCCAACGCTTAATAAGTGACTATATTAATGCTTTGGGCCTCTGTATAACGCTGCATATTCGATATGAACTTTGTGCCTCTAATAGTTTAGCTGTAACGAACAATTTTCGAATATAAGGTGTTCAACATCATGGGGTTGTCGATCGCTTAGTATGTGGTTATAGTAATGCTTTGTTAATCTGTATAACGCTGCATATACAATATGAACTCTGTGTCTCTAATAGTTTGGCTGTAACGGACACTTTTGGAATATTATGTGTTCAAACACATGTTGCAGTCCAATGCTTAATATTTGATTATATTAATGCTTTGGGACTCTGTATACCGCTGCATATACTGTATGAACTCTGTGCCTTTTATAGTTAGGCTGTAACTGACATTTTTGGAATATTAGGTGTTCAACAACATGGGGTTGTCGATCGCTTTATATGTGGTTATAGTAATGCTTTGGGACTCTGTATAACGCTGCATATACAAAATGAGCACTGTGCCTCTAATAGTACGGCTGTAACGGACACTTTTGGAATATTAGGTGTTTAACCACATGGGGCAGTCCAACGCTTAATAAGTGACTGTATTAATGCTTTGTGCCTCTGTATAACGCTGCGTATACGATATGAATTTTGTGCCTCTAAAAGTACGGCTGTAACGGACACTTTTGGAATATTAGGTGTTCAACCACATGGGGCAGTCCAACGCTTAATAAGTGAATATATTAATGCTTTGGGCCTCTGTATAACGCTGCATATACGATATGAACTTTGTGCCTCTAATAGTACGGCTTTAACGGACACTTTTGGAATATTAGGTGTTTAACCACATGGGGCAGTCCAACGCTTAATAAGTGACTATATTAATGCTTTGGGCCTCTGTATAACGCTGCATATACGATATGAACTTTGTGCCTCTAATAGTACTGCTGTAACGGACACTTTTGGAATATTAGGTGTTCAACCACATGGGGCAGTCCAACGCTAAATAAGTGACTATATTAATGCTTTGGGCCTCTGTATAACGCTGCATATACGATATGAACTTTGTGCCTCTAATAGTACGGCTTTAACGGACACTTTTGGAATATTAGTTGTTTAACCACATGGGGCAGTCCAACGCTTAATAAGTGACTATATTAATGCTTTGGGCCTCTGTATAACGCTGCATATACGATATGAACTTTGTGCCTCTAATAGTACGGCTGTAACGGACACTTTTGGAATATTAGGTGTTTAACCACATGGGGCAGTCCAACGCTTAGTAAGTGACTATATTAATGCTTTGGGCCTCTGTAAAACGCTGCATATTCGATATGAACGTTGTGCCTCTAATAATTTGGCTGTAACGGACACTTTTGGAATATTAGGTGTTCAACCACATGGGGCAGTCCAACGCTTAATAAGTGACTATATTAATGCTTTGGGCCTCTGTATAACGCTGCATATTCGATATGAACTTTGTGCCTCTAATAGTTTAGCTGTAACGGACATTTTTCGAATATAAGGTGTTCAACATCATGGGGTTGTCGATCGCTTAATAAGTGACTATATTAATGCTTTGGGTCTCTGTAAAACGCTGCATATACAATATGAACTTTGTGCCTCTAATAGTACGGCTGTAACGAACACATTTGGAATATTAGGTGTTTAACCACATGGGGCAGTCCAACGCTTAAAAAGTGACTATATTAATGCTTTGGGCCTCTGTAAAACGCTGCATATTCGATATGAACTTTGTGCCTCTAATAATTTGGCTGTAACGGACACTTTTGGAATATTAGGTGTTCAACCACATGGGGCAGTGCAACGCTTAATAAGTGACTATATTAATGCTTTGGGCCTCTGTATAACGCTGCATATACGATATGAACTTTGTGCCTCTAATAGTTTGGCTGTAACGGACACTTTTGGAATATTAGGTGTTCAACCACATGAGGCAGTCCAACGCTTAATATGTGGTTAAAGTAATGCTTTGGGACTCTGTACAACGTTGCATATTCGATATGAATTTTGTGCCTCTAATAGTTTGGCTGTAACGGACACTTTTGGAATATTAGGTGTTTAACCACATGGGGCAGTCCAACGCTTAATAAGTGACTATATTAATGCTTTGGGTCTCTGTAAAACGCTGCATATTCGATATGAACTTTGTGAATCTAATAGTTTGGCTGTAACGAGCACTTTTGGAATATTAGGTGTTCAACCACATGGGGCAGTCCAACGCTTAATAAGTGACTATATTAATGCTTTGGGTCTCTGTAAAACGCTGCATATACAATATGAACTTTGTGCCTCTAATAGTACGGCTGTAACGGACACTTTTGGAATATTAGGTGTTTAACCACATGGGGCAGTCCAACGCTTAATAAGTGACTATATTAATGCTTTGGGCCTCTGTATAACGCTGCATATACGATATGAACTTTGTGCCTCTAATAGTATGGCTGTAACGGACACTTTTGGAATATTAGGTGTTTAACCACATGGGGCAGTCCAACGCTTAATAAGTGACTATATTAATGCTTTGGGCCTCTGTATAACGCTGCATATTCGATATGAACTTTGTGCCTCTAATAGTTTAGCTGTAACGGACAATTTTCGAATATAAGGTGTTCAACATCATGGGGTTGTCGATCGCTTAGTATGTGGTTATAGTAATGCTTTGGGACTCTGTATAACGCTGCATATACAATATGAACTCTGTGTCTCTAATAGTTTGGCTGTAACGGACACTTTTGGAATATTATGTGTTCAAACACATGTTGCAGTCCAATGCTTAATATTTGATTATATTAATGCTTTGGGACTCTGTATAACGCTGCATATGCTGTATGAACTCTGTGCCTTTTATAGTTAGGCTGTAACTGACATTTTTGGAATATTAGGTGTTCAACAACATGGGGTTGTCGATCGCTTTATATGTGGTTATAGTAATGCTTTGGGACTCTGTATAACGCTGCATATACAAAATGAGCACTGTGCCTCTAATAGTACGGCTGTAACGGACACTTTTGGAATATTAGGTGTTTAACCACATGGGGCAGTCCAACGCTTAATAAGTGACTGTATTAATGCTTTGTGCCTCTGTATAACGCTGCGTATACGATATGAATTTTGTGCCTCTAAAAGTACGGCTGTAACGGACACTTTTGGAATATTAGGTGTTCAACCACATGGGGCAGTCCAACGCTTAATAAGTGAATATATTATTGCTTTGGGCCTCTGTATAACGCTGCATATACGATATGAACTTTGTGCCTCTAATAGTTTGGCTGTAACGGACACTTTTGGAATATTAGGTGTTCAACCACATGAGGCAGTCCAACGCTTAATATGTGGTTAAAGCAATGCTTTGGGACTCTGTAAAACGTTGCATATTCGATATGAATTTTGTGCCTCTAATAGTTTGGCTGTAACGGACACTTTTGGAATATTAGGTGTTTAACCACATGGGGCAGTCCAACGCTTAATAAGTGACTATATTAATGCTTTGGGCCTCTGTATAACGCTGCATATACGATATGAACTTTGTGCCTCTAATAGTACGGCTGTAACGGACACTTTTGGAATATTAGGTGTTTAACCACATGGGGCAGTCCAACGCTTAATAAGTGACTATATTAAGGCTTTGGGCCTCTGTATAACGCTGCATATACGATATGAACTTTGTGCCTCTAATAGTACGGCTGTAACGGACACTTTTGGAATATTAGGTGTTTAACCACATGGGGCAGTCCAACGCTTAATAAGTGACTATATTAATGCTTTGGGCCTCTGTATAACGCTGCATATACGATATGAACTTTGTGCCTCTAATAGTATGGCTGTAACGGACACTTTTGGAATATTAGGTGTTTAACCACATGGGGCAGTCCAACGCTTAATAAGTGACTATATTAATGCTCTGGGCCTCTGTATAACGCTGCATATTCGATATGAACTTTGTGCCTCTAATAGTTTAGCTGTAACGAACATTTTTCGAATATAAGGTGTTCAACATCATGGGGTTGTCGATCGCTTAGTATGTGGTTATAGTAATGCTTTGGGACTCTGTATAACGCTGCATATACAATATGAACTCTGTGTCTCTAATAGTTTGGCTGTAACGGACACTTTTGGAATATTATGTGTTCAAACACATGTTGCAGTCCAATGCTTAATATTTGATTATATTAATGCTTTGGGACTCTGTATAACGCTGCATATACTGTATGAACTCTGTGCCTTTTATAGTTAGGCTGTAACTGACATTTTTGGAATATTAGGTGTTCAACAACATGGGGTTGTCGATCGCTTTATATGTGGTTATAGTAATGCTTTGGGACTCTGTATAACGCTGAATATACAAAATGAGCACTGTGCCTCTAATAGTACGGCTGTAACGGACACTTTTGGAATATTAGGTGTTTAACCACATGGGGCAGTCCAACGCTTAATAAGTGACTGTAATAATGCTTTGTGCCTCTGTATAACGCTGCGTATACGATATGAATTTTGTGCCTCTAAAAGTACGGCTGTAACGGACACTTTTGGAATATTAGGTGTTCAACCACATGGGGCAGTGCAACGCTTAATAAGTGAATATATTAATGCTTTGGGCCTCTGTATAACGCTGCATATACGATATGAACTTTGTGCCTCTAATAGTACGGCTTTAACGGACACTTTTTGAATATTAGCTGTTTAACCACATGGGGCAGTCCAACGCTTAATAAGTGACTATATTAATGCTTTGGGCCTCTGTATAACGCTGCATATACGATATGAACTTTGTGCCTCTAATAGTACTGCTGTAACGGACACTTTTGGAATATTAGGTGTTCAACCACATGGGGCAGTCCAACGCTAAATAAGTGACTATATTAATGCTTTGGGCCTCTGTATAACGCTGCATATACGATATGAACTTTGTGCCTCTAATAGTACGGCTTTAACGGACACTTTTGGAATATTAGGTGTTTAACCACATGGGGCAGTCCAACGCTTAATAAGTGACTATATTAATGCTTTGGGCCTCTGTATAACGCTGCATATACGATATGAACTTTGTGCCTCTAATAGTACGGCTGTAACGGACACTTTTGGAATATTAGGTGTTTAACCACATGGGGCAGTCCAACGCTTAGTAAGTGACTATATTAATGCTTTGGGCCTCTGTAAAACGCTGCATATTCGATATGAACGTTGTGCCTCTAATAATTTGGCTGTAACGGACACTTTTGGAATATTAGGTGTTCAACCACATGGGGCAGTCCAACGCTTAATAAGTGACTATATTAATGCTTTGGGCCTCGGTATAACGCTGCATATTCGATATGAACTTTGTGCCTCTAATAGTTTAGCTGTAACGGACATTTTTCGAATATAAGGTGTTCAACATCATGGGGTTGTCGATCGCTTAATAAGTGACTATATTAATGCTTTGGGTCTCTGTAAAACGCTGCATATACAATATGAACTTTGTGCCTCTAATAGTACGGCTGTAACGGACACTTTTGGAATATTAGGTGTTTAACCACATGGGGCAGTCCAACGCTTAATAAGTGACTATATTAATGCTTTGGGCCTCTGTAAATCGCTGCATATACGATATGAACTTTGTGCCTCTAATAGTTTGGCTGTAACGGACACTTTTGGAATATTAGGTGTTCAACCACATGAGGCAGTCCAACGCTTAATATGTGGTTAAAGTAATGCTTTGGGACTCTGTAAAACGTTGCATATTCGATATGAATTTTGTGCCTCTAATAGTTTGGCTGTAACGGACACTTTTGGAATATTAGGTGTTTAACCACATGGGGCAGTCCAACGCTTAATAAGTGACTATATTAATGCTTTGGGTCTCTGTAAAACGCTGCATATTCGATATGAACTTTGTGAATCTAATAGTTTGGCTGTAACGAGCACTTTTGGAATATTAGGTGTTCAACCACATGGGGCAGTCCAACGCTAAATAAGTGACTATATTAATGCTTTGGGCCTCTGTATAACGCTGCATATACGATATGAACTTTGTGCCTCTAATAGTACGGCTTTAACGGACACTTTTGGAATATTAGGTGTTTAACCACATGGGGCAGTCCAACGCTTAATAAGTGACTATATTAATGCTTTGGGCCTCTGTATAACGCTGCATATACGATATGAACTTTGTACCTCTAATAGTACGGCTGTAACGGACACTTTTTGAATATTAGGTGTTTAACCACATGGGGCAGTCCAACGCTTAGTAAGTGACTATATTAATGCTTTGGGCCTCTGTAAAACGCTGCATATTCGATATGAACTTTGTGCCTCTAATAATTTGGCTGTAACGGACACTTTTGGAATATTAGGTGTTCATCCACATGGGGCAGTCCAACGCTTAATAAGTAACTATATTAATGCTTTGGGCCTCTGTATAACGCTGCATATTCGATATGAACTTTGTGCCTCTAATAGTTTAGCTGTAACGGACATTTTTCGAATATAAGGTGTTCAACATCATGGGGTTGTCGATCGCTTAATATGTGGTTATAGTAATGCTTTGGGACTCTGTATAACGCTGCATATACAATATGAACTCTGTGTCTCTAATAGTTTGGCTGTAACGGACACTTTTGGAATATTATGTGTTCAAACACATGTTGCAGTCCAATGCTTAATATTTGATTATATTAATGCTTTGGGACTCTGTATAACGCTGCATATACAGTATGAACTCTGTGCCTTTTATAGTTAGGCTGTAACGGACATTTTTGGAATATTAGGTGTTCAACAACAAGGGGTTGTCGATCGCTTTATATGTGGTTATAGTAATGCATTGGGACTCTGTATAACGCTGCATATACAAAATGAGCACTGTGCCTCTAATAGTATGGCTGTAACGGACATTTTTGGAATATTAGGTGTTCAGCCACATGGGGCAGTCCAGCGCTTAATAAGTGACTATATTAATGCTTTGGGCCTCTGTAAAACGCTGCATATTCGATATGAACTTTGTGCCTCTAATAGTTTGGCTGTAACGGACACTTTTGGAATATTAGGTGTTCAACCACATGGGGCAGTCCAACGCTTAATAAGTGACTATATTAATGCTTTGGGCCTCTGTATAACACTGCATAAACGATATGAATTTTGTGCCTCTAATAGTTTGGCTGTAACGGACACTTTTGGAATATTAGGTGTTTAACCACATGGGGCAGTCCAACGCTTAATAAGTGACTATATTAATGCCTTGGGCCTCTGTAAAACGTGGCATATTCGATATGAACTTTGTGCCTCTAATAGTTTGGCTGTAACGGACACTTTTGGAATATTAGGTGTTCAACCACATGGGGCAGTCCAACGCTTAATAAGTGACTATATTAATGCTTTGGGCCTCTGTATAACGCTGCATATACGATATGAACTTTGTGCCTCTAAAAGTACGGCTGTAACGGACACTTTTGGAATATTAGGTGTTTAACCACATGGGGCAGTCCAACGCTTAATAAGTCACTATATTAATGCTTTGGGCCTCTGTATAACGCTGCATATACGATATGAACTTTGTGCCTCTAATAGTACGGCTGTAACGGACACTTTTAAAATATTAGGTGTTTAACCACATGGGGCAGTCCAACGCTTAATAAGTGACTATATTAATGCTTTGGGCCTCTGTATAACGCTGCATATACGATATGAACTTTGTGCCTCTAATAGTTTGGCTGTAACGGACACTTTTGGAATATTAGGTGTTTAACCACATGGGGCAGTCCAACGCTTAATAAGTGACAATATTAATGCTTTGGGCCTCTGTATAACGCTGCATATACGATATGAACTTTGTGCCTCTAATAGTATGGCTGTAACGGACACTTTTGGAATATTAGGTGTTTAACCACATGGGGCAGTCCAACGCTTAATAAGTGACTATATTAATGCTTTGGGCCTCTGTATAACGCTGCATATTCGATATGAACTTTGTGCCTCTAATAGTTTAGCTGTAACGGACATTTTTCGAATATAAGGTGTTCAACATCATGGGGTTGTCGATCGCTTAGTATGTGGTTATATTAATGCTTTGGGACTCTGTATAACGCTGCATATACAATATGAACTCTGTGTCTCTAATAGTTTGGCTGTAACGGACACTTTTGGAATATTATGTGTTCAAACACATGTTGCAGTCCAATGCTTAATATTTAATTATATTAATGCTTTGGGACTCTGTATAACGCTGCATATACAGTATGAACTCTGTGCCTTTTATAGTTAGGCTGTAACTGACATTTTTGGAATATTAGGTGTTCAACAACATGGGGTTGTCGATCGCTTTATATGTGGTTATAGTAATGCTTTGGGACTCTGTATAACGCTGCATATACAAAATGAGCACTGTGCCTCTAATAGTACGGCTGTAACGGACACTTTTGGAATATTAGGTGTTTAACCACATGGGGCAGTCCAACGCTTAATAAGTGACTATATTAATGCTTTGTGCCTCTGTATAACGCTGCGTATACGATATGAATTTTGTGCCTCTAAAAGTACGGCTGTAACGGACACTTTTGGAATATTAGGTGTTCAACTACATGGGGCAGTCCAACGCTTAATAAGTGAATATATTAATGCTTTGGGCCTCTGTATAACGCTGCATATACGATATGAACTTTGTGCCTCTAATAGTACGGCTTTAACGGACACTTTTGGAATATTAGGTGTTTAACCACATGGGGCAGTCCAACGCTTAATAAGTGACTATATTAATGCTTTGGGCCTCTGTATAACACTGCATAAACGATATGAACTTTGTGCCTCTAATATTTTGGCTGTAACGGACACTTTTGGAATATTAGGTGTTTAACCACATGGGGCAGTCCAACGCTTAATAAGTGACTATATTAATGCTTTGGGCCTCTGTAAAACGTTGCATATACGATATGAACTTTGTGCCTCTAATAGTATGGCTGTAACGGACACTTTTGGAATATTAGGTGTTTAACCACATGGGGCAGTCCAACGCTTAATAAGTGACTATATTAATGCTTTGGGCCTCTGTATAACGCTGCATATACGATATGAACTTTGTGCCTCTAATAGTACGGCTGTAACGGACACTCTTGGAATATTAGGTGTTTAACCACATGGGGCAGTCCAACGCTTAATAAGTGACTATATTAAGGCTTTGGGCCTCTGTATAACGCTGCATATACGATATGAACTTTGTGCCTCTAATAGTACGGCTGTAACGGACACTTTTGGAATATTAGGTGTTTAACCACATGGGGCAGTCCAACGCTTAATAAGTGACTATATTAATGCTTTGGGCCTCTGTATAACGCTGCATATACGATATGAACTTTGTGCCTCTAATAGTATGGCTGTAACGGACACTTTTGGAATATTAGGTGTTTAACCACATGGGGCAGTCCAACGCTTAATAAGTGACTATATTAATGCTTTGGGCCTCTGTATAACGCTGCATATTCGATATGAACTTTGTGCCTCTAATAGTTTGGCTGTAACGGACACTTTTGGAATATTAAGTGTTTAACCACATGGGGCAGTCCAACGCTTAATAAGTGACTATATTAATGCTTTGGGTCTCTGTAAAACGCTGCATATACAATATGAACTTTGTGCCTCTAATAGTACGGCTGTAACGGACACTTTTGGAATATTAGGTGTTTAACCACATGGGGCAGTCCAACGCTTAATAAGTGACTATATTAATGCTTTGGGCCTCTGTAAAACGCTGCATATTCGATATGAACTTTGTGCCACTAATAATTTGGCTGTAACGGACACTTTTGGAATATTAGGTGTTCAACCACATGGGGCAGTGCAACGCTTAATAAGTGACTATATTAATGCTTTGGGCCTCTGTATAACGCTGCATATACGATATGAACTTTGTGCCTCTAATAGTTTGGCTGTAACGGACACTTTTGGAATATTAGGTGTTCAACCACATGAGGCAGTCCAACGCTTAATATGTGGTTAAAGCAATGCTTTGGGACTCTGTAAAACGTTGCATATTCGATATGAATTTTGTGCCTCTAATAGTTTGGCTGTAACGGACACTTTTGGAATATTAGGTGTTTAACCACATGGGGCAGTCCAACGCTTAATAAGTGACTATATTATTGCTTTGGGCCTCTGTATAACGCTGCATATACGATATGAACTTTGTGCCTCTAATAGTACGGCTGTAACGGACACTTTTGGAATATTAGGTGTTTAACCACATGGGGCAGTCCAACGCTTAATAAGTGACTATATTAAGGCTTTGGGCCTCTGTATAACGCTGCATATACGATATGAACTTTGTGCCTCTAATAGTACGGCTGTAACGGACACTTTTGGAATATTAGGTGTTTAACCACATGGGGCAGTCCAACGCTTAATAAGTGACTATATTAATGCTTTGGGCCTCTGTATAACGCTGCATATACGATATGAACTTTGTGCCTCTAATAGTATGGCTGTAACGGACACTTTTGGAATATTAGGTGTTTAACCACATGGGGCAGTCCAACGCTTAATAAGTGACTATATTAATGCTTTGGGCCTCTGTATAACGCTGCATATTCGATATGAACTTTGTGCCTCTAATAGTTTAGCTGTAACGAACATTTTTCGAATATAAGGTGTTCAACATCATGGGGTTGTCGATCGCTTAGTATGTGGTTATAGTAATGCTTTGTTACTCTGTATAACGCTGCATATACAATATGAACTCTGTGTCTCTAATAGTTTGGCTGTAACGGACACTTTTGGAATATTATGTGTTCAAACACATGTTGCAGTCCAATGCTTAATATTTGATTATATTAATGCTTTGGGACTCTGTATAACGCTGCATATACTGTATGAACTCTGTGCCTTTTATAGTTAGGCTGTAACTGACATTTTTGGAATATTAGGTGTTCAACAACATGGGGTTGTCGATCGCTTTATATGTGGTTATAGTAATGCTTTGGGACTCTGTATAACGCTGCATATACAAAATGAGCACTGTGCCTCTAATAGTACGGCTGTAACGGACACTTTTGGAATATTAGGTGTTTAACCACATGGGGCAGTCCAACGCTTAATAAGTGACTGTAATAATGCTTTGTGCCTCTGTATAACGCTGCGTATACGATATGAATTTTGTGCCTCTAAAAGTACGGCTGTAACGGACACTTTTGGAATATTAGGTGTTCAACCACATGGGGCAGTGCAACGCTTAATAAGTGAATATATTAATGCTTTGGGCCTCTGTATAACGCTGCATATACGATATGAACTTTGTGCCTCTAATAGTACGGCTTTAACGGACACTTTTGGAATATTAGCTGTTTAACCACATGGGGCAGTCCAACGCTTAATAAGTGACTATATTAATGCTTTGGGCCTCTGTATAACGCTGCATATACGATATGAACTTTGTGCCTCTAATAGTACTGCTGTAACGGACACTTTTGGAATATTAGGTGTTCAACCACATGGGGCAGTCCAACGCTAAATAAGTGACTATATTAATGCTTTGGGCCTCTGTATAACGCTGCATATACGATATGAACTTTGTGCCTCTAATAGTACGGCTGTAACGGACACTTTTGGAATATTAGGTGTTTAACCACATGGGGCAGTCCAACGCTTAATAAGTGACTATATTAATGCTTTGGGCCTCTGTAAATCGCTGCATATACGATATGAACGTTGTGCCTCTAATAATTTTACTGTAACGGACACTTTTGGAATATTAGGTGTTCAACCACATGAGGCAGTCCAACGCTTAATATGTGGTTAAAGTAATGCTTTGGGACTCTGTAAAACGTTGCATATTCGATATGAATTTTGTGCCTCTAATAGTTTGGCTGTAACGGACACTTTTGGAATATTAGGTGTTTAACCACATGGGGCAGTCCAACGCTTAATAAGTGACTATATTAATGCTTTGGGTCTCTGTAAAACGCTGCATATTCGATATGAACTTTGTGAATCTAATAGTTTGGCTGTAACGAGCACTTTTGGAATATTAGGTGTTCAACCACATGGGGCAGTCCAACGCTAAATAAGTGACTATATTAATGCTTTGGGCCTCTGTATAACGCTGCATATACGATATGAACTTTGTGCCTCTAATAGTACGGCTTTAACGGACACTTTTGGAATATTAGGTGTTTAACCACATGGGGCAGTCCAACGCTTAATAAGTGACTATATTAATGCTTTGGGCCTCTGTATAACGCTGCATATACGATATGAACTTTGTGCCTCTAATAGTACGGCTGTAACGGACACTTTTTGAATATTAGGTGTTTAACCACATGGGGCAGTCCAACGCTTAGTAAGTGACTATATTAATGCTTTGGGCCTCTGTAAAACGCTGCATATTCGATATGAACTTTGTGCCTCTAATAATTTGGCTGTAACGGACACTTTTGGAATATTAGGTGTTCAACCACATGGGGCAGTCCAACGCTTAATAAGTAACTATATTAATGCTTTGGGCCTCTGTATAACGCTGCATATTCGATATGAACTTTGTGCCTCTAATAGTTTAGCTGTAACGGACATTTTTCGAATATAAGGTGTTCAACATCATGGGGTTGTCGATCGCTTAATATGTGGTTATAGTAATGCTTTGGGACTCTGTATAACGCTGCATATACAATATGAACTCTGTGTCTCTAATAGTTTGGCTGTAACGGACACTTTTGGAATATTATGTGTTCAAACACATGTTGCAGTCCAATGCTTAATATTTGATTATATTAATGCTTTGGGACTCTGTATAACGCTGCATATACAGTATGAACTCTGTGCCTTTTATAGTTAGGCTGTAACGGACATTTTTGGAATATTAGGTGTTCAACAACAAGGGGTTGTCGATCGCTTTATATGTGGTTATAGTAATGCATTGGGACTCCGTATAACGCTGCATATACAAAATGAGCACTGTGCCTCTAATAGTATGGCTGTAACGGACATTTTTGGAATATTAGGAGTTCAGCCACATGGGGCAGTCCAGCGCTTAATAAGTGACTATATTAATGCTTTGGGCCTCTGTAAAACGCTGCATATTCGATATGAACTTTGTGCCTCTAATAGTTTGGCTGTAACGGACACTTTTGGAATATTAGGTGTTCAACCACATGGGGCAGTCCAACGCTTAATAAGTGACTATATTAATGCTTTGGGCCTCTGTATAACACTGCATAAACGATATGAATTTTGTGCCTCTAATAGTTTGGCTGTAACGGACACTTTTGGAATATTAGGTGTTTAACCACATGGGGCAGTCCAACGCTTAATAAGTGACTATATTAATGCTTTGGGTCTCTGTAAAACGCTGCATAT
This sequence comes from Silvanus unidentatus, assembly GCA_963930825.1. Lineage (NCBI taxonomy): Eukaryota > Metazoa > Arthropoda > Insecta > Coleoptera > Silvanidae > Silvanus > Silvanus unidentatus. The sequence goes on along the minus strand of CAWVOD010000014.1, from coordinate 229,611 downwards.
TCGATATGAACTTTGTGAATCTAATAGTTTGGCTGTAACGAGCACTTTTGGAATATTAGGTGTTCAACCACATGGGGCAGTCCAACGCTAAATAAGTGACTATATTAATGCTTTGGGCCTCTGTATAACGCTGCATATACGATATGAACTTTGTGCCTCTAATAGTACGGCTTTAACGGACACTTTTGGAATATTAGGTGTTTAACCACATGGGGCAGTCCAACGCTTAATAAGTGACTATATTAATGCTTTGGGCCTCTGTATAACGCTGCATATACGATATGAACTTTGTGCCTCTAATAGTACGGCTGTAACGGACACTTTTTGAATATTAGGTGTTTAACCACATAGGGCAGTCCAACGCTTAGTAAGTGACTATATTAATGCTTTGGGCCTCTGTAAAACGCTGCATATTCGATATGAACTTTGTGCCTCTAATAATTTGGCTGTAACGGACACTTTTGGAATATTAGGTGTTCAACCACATGGGGCAGTCCAACGCTTAATAAGTAACTATATTAATGCTTTGGGCCTCTGTATAACGCTGCATATTCGATATGAACTTTGTGCCTCTAATAGTTTAGCTGTAACGGACATTTTTCGAATATAAGGTGTTCAACATCATGGGGTTGTCGATCGCTTAATATGTGGTTATAGTAATGCTTTGGGACTCTGTATAACGCTGCATATACAATATGAACTCTGTGTCTCTAATAGTTTGGCTGTAACGGACACTTTTGGAATATTATGTGTTCAAACACATGTTGCAGTCCAATGCTTAATATTTGATTATATTAATGCTTTGGGACTCTGTATAACGCTGCATATACAGTATGAACTCTGTGCCTTTTATAGTTAGGCTGTAACGGACATTTTTGGAATATTAGGTGTTCAACAACAAGGGGTTGTCGATCGCTTTATATGTGGTTATAGTAATGCATTGGGACTCCGTATAACGCTGCATATACAAAATGAGCACTGTGCCTCTAATAGTATGGCTGTAACGGACATTTTTGGAATATTAGGAGTTCAGCCACATGGGGCAGTCCAGCGCTTAATAAGTGACTATATTAATGCTTTGGGCCTCTGTAAAACGCTGCATATTCGATATGAACTTTGTGCCTCTAATAGTACGGCTGTAACGGACACTTTTGGAATATTAGGTGTTTAACCACATGGGGCAGTCCAACGCTTAATAAGTGACTATATTAAGGCTTTGGGCCTCTGTATAACGCTGCATATACGATATGAACTTTGTGCCTCTAATAGTACGGCTGTAACGGACACTTTTGGAATATTAGGTGTTTAACCACATGGGGCAGTCCAACGCTTAATAAGTGACTATATTAATGCTTTGGGCCTCTGTATAACGCTGCATATACGATATGAACTTTGTGCCTCTAATAGTATGGCTGTAACGGACACTTTTGGAATATTAGGTGTTTAACCACATGGGGCAGTCCAACGCTTAATAAGTGACTATATTAATGCTTTGGGCCTCTGTATAACGCTGCATATTCGATATGAACTTTGTGCCTCTAATAGTTTAGCTGTAACGAACATTTTTCGAATATAAGGTGTTCAACATCATGGGGTTGTCGATCGCTTAGTATGTGGTTATAGTAATGCTTTGTTACTCTGTATAACGCTGCATATACAATATGAACTCTGTGTCTCTAATAGTTTGGCTGTAACGGACACTTTTGGAATATTATGTGTTCAAACACATGTTGCAGTCCAATGCTTAATATTTGATTATATTAATGCTTTGGGACTCTGTATAACGCTGCATATACTGTATGAACTCTGTGCCTTTTATAGTTAGGCTGTAACTGACATTTTTGGAATATTAGGTGTTCAACAACATGGGGTTGTCGATCGCTTTATATGTGGTTATAGTAATGCTTTGGGACTCTGTATAACGCTGCATATACAAAATGAGCACTGTGCCTCTAATAGTACGGCTGTAACGGACACTTTTGGAATATTAGGTGTTTAACCACATGGGGCAGTCCAACGCTTAATAAGTGACTGTAATAATGCTTTGTGCCTCTGTATAACGCTGCGTATACGATATGAATTTTGTGCCTCTAAAAGTACGGCTGTAACGGACACTTTTGGAATATTAGGTGTTCAACCACATGGGGCAGTGCAACGCTTAATAAGTGAATATATTAATGCTTTGGGCCTCTGTATAACGCTGCATATACGATATGAACTTTGTGCCTCTAATAGTACGGCTTTAACGGACACTTTTGGAATATTAGCTGTTTAACCACATGGGGCAGTCCAACGCTTAATAAGTGACTATATTAATGCTTTGGGCCTCTGTATAACGCTGCATATACGATATGAACTTTGTGCCTCTAATAGTACTGCTGTAACGGACACTTTTGGAATATTAGGTGTTCAACCACATGGGGCAGTCCAACGCTAAATAAGTGACTATATTAATGCTTTGGGCCTCTGTATAACGCTGCATATACGATATGAACTTTGTGCCTCTAATAGTACGGCTGTAACGGACACTTTTGGAATATTAGGTGTTTAACCACATGGGGCAGTCCAACGCTTAATAAGTGACTATATTAATGCTTTGGGCCTCTGTAAATCGCTGCATATACGATATGAACGTTGTGCCTCTAATAATTTTACTGTAACGGACACTTTTGGAATATTAGGTGTTCAACCACATGAGGCAGTCCAACGCTTAATATGTGGTTAAAGTAATGCTTTGGGACTCTGTAAAACGTTGCATATTCGATATGAATTTTGTGCCTCTAATAGTTTGGCTGTAACGGACACTTTTGGAATATTAGGTGTTTAACCACATGGGGCAGTCCAACGCTTAATAAGTGACTATATTAATGCTTTGGGTCTCTGTAAAACGCTGCATATTCGATATGAACTTTGTGAATCTAATAGTTTGGCTGTAACGAGCACTTTTGGAATATTAGGTGTTCAACCACATGGGGCAGTCCAACGCTAAATAAGTGACTATATTAATGCTTTGGGCCTCTGTATAACGCTGCATATACGATATGAACTTTGTGCCTCTAATAGTACGGCTTTAACGGACACTTTTGGAATATTAGGTGTTTAACCACATGGGGCAGTCCAACGCTTAATAAGTGACTATATTAATGCTTTGGGCCTCTGTATAACGCTGCATATACGATATGAACTTTGTGCCTCTAATAGTACGGCTGTAACGGACACTTTTTGAATATTAGGTGTTTAACCACATGGGGCAGTCCAACGCTTAGTAAGTGACTATATTAATGCTTTGGGCCTCTGTAAAACGCTGCATATTCGATATGAACTTTGTGCCTCTAATAATTTGGCTGTAACGGACACTTTTGGAATATTAGGTGTTCAACCACATGGGGCAGTCCAACGCTTAATAAGTAACTATATTAATGCTTTGGGCCTCTGTATAACGCTGCATATTCGATATGAACTTTGTGCCTCTAATAGTTTAGCTGTAACGGACATTTTTCGAATATAAGGTGTTCAACATCATGGGGTTGTCGATCGCTTAATATGTGGTTATAGTAATGCTTTGGGACTCTGTATAACGCTGCATATACAATATGAACTCTGTGTCTCTAATAGTTTGGCTGTAACGGACACTTTTGGAATATTATGTGTTCAAACACATGTTGCAGTCCAATGCTTAATATTTGATTATATTAATGCTTTGGGACTCTGTATAACGCTGCATATACAGTATGAACTCTGTGCCTTTTATAGTTAGGCTGTAACGGACATTTTTGGAATATTAGGTGTTCAACAACAAGGGGTTGTCGATCGCTTTATATGTGGTTATAGTAATGCATTGGGACTCCGTATAACGCTGCATATACAAAATGAGCACTGTGCCTCTAATAGTATGGCTGTAACGGACATTTTTGGAATATTAGGAGTTCAGCCACATGGGGCAGTCCAGCGCTTAATAAGTGACTATATTAATGCTTTGGGCCTCTGTAAAACGCTGCATATTCGATATGAACTTTGTGCCTCTAATAGTTTGGCTGTAACGGACACTTTTGGAATATTAGGTGTTCAACCACATGGGGCAGTCCAACGCTTAATAAGTGACTATATTAATGCTTTGGGCCTCTGTATAACACTGCATAAACGATATGAATTTTGTGCCTCTAATAGTTTGGCTGTAACGGACACTTTTGGAATATTAGGTGTTTAACCACATGGGGCAGTCCAACGCTTAATAAGTGACTATATTAATGCTTTGGGTCTCTGTAAAACGCTGCATATTCGATATGAACTTTGTGAATCTAATAGTTTGGCTGTAACGAGCACTTTTGGAATATTAGGTGTTCAACCACATGGGGCAGTCCAACGCTAAATAAGTGACTATATTAATGCTTTGGGCCTCTGTATAACGCTGCATATACGATATGAACTTTGTGCCTCTAATAGTACGGCTTTAACGGACACTTTTGGAATATTAGGTGTTTAACCACATGGGGCAGTCCAACGCTTAATAAGTGACTATATTAATGCTTTGGGCCTCTGTATAACGCTGCATATACGATATGAACTTTGTGCCTCTAATAGTACGGCTGTAACGGACACTTTTTGAATATTAGGTGTTTAACCACATAGGGCAGTCCAACGCTTAGTAAGTGACTATATTAATGCTTTGGGCCTCTGTAAAACGCTGCATATTCGATATGAACTTTGTGCCTCTAATAATTTGGCTGTAACGGACACTTTTGGAATATTAGGTGTTCAACCACATGGGGCAGTCCAACGCTTAATAAGTAACTATATTAATGCTTTGGGCCTCTGTATAACGCTGCATATTCGATATGAACTTTGTGCCTCTAATAGTTTAGCTGTAACGGACATTTTTCGAATATAAGGTGTTCAACATCATGGGGTTGTCGATCGCTTAATATGTGGTTATAGTAATGCTTTGGGACTCTGTATAACGCTGCATATACAATATGAACTCTGTGTCTCTAATAGTTTGGCTGTAACGGACACTTTTGGAATATTATGTGTTCAAACACATGTTGCAGTCCAATGCTTAATATTTGATTATATTAATGCTTTGGGACTCTGTATAACGCTGCATATACAGTATGAACTCTGTGCCTTTTATAGTTAGGCTGTAACGGACATTTTTGGAATATTAGGTGTTCAACAACAAGGGGTTGTCGATCGCTTTATATGTGGTTATAGTAATGCATTGGGACTCCGTATAACGCTGCATATACAAAATGAGCACTGTGCCTCTAATAGTATGGCTGTAACGGACATTTTTGGAATATTAGGTGTTCAGCCACATGGGGCAGTCCAGCGCTTAATAAGTGACTATATTAATGCTTTGGGCCTCTGTAAAACGCTGCATATTCGATATGAACTTTGTGCCTCTAATAGTTTGGCTGTAACGGACACTTTTGGAATATTAGGTGTTCAACCACATGGGGCAGTCCAACGCTTAATAAGTGACTATATTAATGCTTTGGGCCTCTGTATAACACTGCATAAACGATATGAATTTTGTGCCTCTAATAGTTTGGCTGTAACGGACACTTTTGGAATATTAGGTGTTTAACCACATGGGGCAGTCCAACGCTTAATAAGTGACTATATTAATGCTTTGGGTCTCTGTAAAACGCTGCATATTCGATATGAACTTTGTGAATCTAATAGTTTGGCCGTAACGAGCACTTTTGGAATATTAGGTGTTCAACCACATGGGGCAGTCCAACGCTAAATAAGTGACTATATTAATGCTTTGGGCCTCTGTATAACGCTGCATATACGATATGAACTTTGTGCCTCTAATAGTACGGCTTTAACGGACACTTTTGGAATATTAGGTGTTTAACCACATGGGGCAGTCCAACGCTAAATAAGTGACTATATTAATGCTTTGGGCCTCTGTATAACGCTGCATATACGATATGAACTTTGTGCCTCTAATAGTACGGCTTTAACGGACACTTTTGGAATATTAGGTGTTTAACCACATGGGGCAGTCCAACGCTTAATAAGTGACTATATTAATGCTTTGGGCCTCTGTATAACGCTGCATATACGATATGAACTTTGTGCCTCTAATAGTACGGCTGTAACGGACACTTTTTGAATATTAGGTGTTTAACCACATGGGGCAGTCCAACGCTTAGTAAGTGACTATATTAATGCTTTGGGCCTCTGTAAAACGCTGCATATTCGATATGAACTTTGTGCCTCTAATAATTTGGCTGTAACGGACACTTTTGGAATATTAGGTGTTCAACCACATGGGGCAGTCCAACGCTTAATAAGTAACTATATTAATGCTTTGGGCCTCTGTATAACGCTGCATATTCGATATGAACTTTGTGCCTCTAATAGTTTAGCTGTAACGGACATTTTTCGAATATAAGGTGTTCAACATCATGGGGTTGTCGATCGCTTAATATGTGGTTATAGTAATGCTTTGGGACTCTGTATAACGCTGCATATACAATATGAACTCTGTGTCTCTAATAGTTTGGCTGTAACGGACACTTTTGGAATATTATGTGTTCAAACACATGTTGCAGTCCAATGCTTAATATTTGATTATATTAATGCTTTGGGACTCTGTATAACGCTGCATATACAGTATGAACTCTGTGCCTTTTATAGTTAGGCTGTAACGGACATTTTTGGAATATTAGGTGTTCAACAACAAGGGGTTGTCGATCGCTTTATATGTGGTTATAGTAATGCATTGGGACTCCGTATAACGCTGCATATACAAAATGAGCACTGTGCCTCTAATAGTATGGCTGTAACGGACATTTTTGGAATATTAGGTGTTCAGCCACATGGGGCAGTCCAGCGCTTAATAAGTGACTATATTAATGCTTTGGGCCTCTGTAAAACGCTGCATATTCGATATGAACTTTGTGCCTCTAATAGTTTGGCTGTAACGGACACTTTTGGAATATTAGGTGTTCAACCACATGGGGCAGTCCAACGCTTAATAAGTGACTATATTAATGCTTTGGGCCTCTGTATAACACTGCATAAACGATATGAATTTTGTGCCTCTAATAGTTTGGCTGTAACGGACACTTTTGGAATATTAGGTGTTTAACCACATGGGGCAGTCCAACGCTTAATAAGTGACTATATTAATGCTTTGGGTCTCTGTAAAACGCTGCATATTCGATATGAACTTTGTGAATCTAATAGTTTGGCTGTAACGAGCACTTTTGGAATATTAGGTGTTCAACCACATGGGGCAGTCCAACGCTAAATAAGTGACTATATTAATGCTTTGGGCCTCTGTATAACGCTGCATATACGATATGAACTTTGTGCCTCTAATAGTACGGCTTTAACGGACACTTTTGGAATATTAGGTGTTTAACCACATGGGGCAGTCCAACGCTTAATAAGTGACTATATTAATGCTTTGGGCCTCTGTATAACGCTGCATATACGATATGAACTTTGTGCCTCTAATAGTACGGCTGTAACGGACACTTTTTGAATATTAGGTGTTTAACCACATAGGGCAGTCCAACGCTTAGTAAGTGACTATATTAATGCTTTGGGCCTCTGTAAAACGCTGCATATTCGATATGAACTTTGTGCCTCTAATAATTTGGCTGTAACGGACACTTTTGGAATATTAGGTGTTCAACCACATGGGGCAGTCCAACGCTTAATAAGTAACTATATTAATGCTTTGGGCCTCTGTATAACGCTGCATATTCGATATGAACTTTGTGCCTCTAATAGTTTAGCTGTAACGGACATTTTTCGAATATAAGGTGTTCAACATCATGGGGTTGTCGATCGCTTAATATGTGGTTATAGTAATGCTTTGGGACTCTGTATAACGCTGCATATACAATATGAACTCTGTGTCTCTAATAGTTTGGCTGTAACGGACACTTTTGGAATATTATGTGTTCAAACACATGTTGCAGTCCAATGCTTAATATTTGATTATATTAATGCTTTGGGACTCTGTATAACGCTGCATATACAGTATGAACTCTGTGCCTTTTATAGTTAGGCTGTAACGGACATTTTTGGAATATTAGGTGTTCAACAACAAGGGGTTGTCGATCGCTTTATATGTGGTTATAGTAATGCATTGGGACTCCGTATAACGCTGCATATACAAAATGAGCACTGTGCCTCTAATAGTATGGCTGTAACGGACATTTTTGGAATATTAGGTGTTCAGCCACATGGGGCAGTCCAGCGCTTAATAAGTGACTATATTAATGCTTTGGGCCTCTGTAAAACGCTGCATATTCGATATGAACTTTGTGCCTCTAATAGTTTGGCTGTAACGGACACTTTTGGAATATTAGGTGTTCAACCACATGGGGCAGTCCAACGCTTAATAAGTGACTATATTAATGCTTTGGGCCTCTGTATAACACTGCATAAACGATATGAATTTTGTGCCTCTAATAGTTTGGCTGTAACGGACACTTTTGGAATATTAGGTGTTTAACCACATGGGGCAGTCCAACGCTTAATAAGTGACTATATTAATGCTTTGGGTCTCTGTAAAACGCTGCATATTCGATATGAACTTTGTGAATCTAATAGTTTGGCCGTAACGAGCACTTTTGGAATATTAGGTGTTCAACCACATGGGGCAGTCCAACGCTAAATAAGTGACTATATTAATGCTTTGGGCCTCTGTATAACGCTGCATATACGATATGAACTTTGTGCCTCTAATAGTACGGCTTTAACGGACACTTTTGGAATATTAGGTGTTTAACCACATGGGGCAGTCCAACGCTTAATAAGTGACTATATTAATGCTTTGGGCCTCTGTATAACGCTGCATATACGATATGAACTTTGTGCCTCTAATAGTACGGCTGTAACGGACACTTTTTGAATATTAGGTGTTTAACCACATGGGGCAGTCCAACGCTTAGTAAGTGACTATATTAATGCTTTGGGCCTCTGTAAAACGCTGCATATTCGATATGAACTTTGTGCCTCTAATAATTTGGCTGTAACGGACACTTTTGGAATATTAGGTGTTCAACCACATGGGGCAGTCCAACGCTTAATAAGTAACTATATTAATGCTTTGGGCCTCTGTATAACGCTGCATATTCGATATGAACTTTGTGCCTCTAATAGTTTAGCTGTAACGGACATTTTTCAAATATAAGGTGTTCAACATCATGGGGTTGTCGATCGCTTAATATGTGGTTATAGTAATGCTTTGGGACTCTGTATAACGCTGCATATACAATATGAACTCTGTGTCTCTAATAGTTTGGCTGTAACGGACACTTTTGGAATATTATGTGTTCAAACACATGTTGCAGTCCAATGCTTAATATTTGATTATATTAATGCTTTGGGACTCTGTATAACGCTGCATATACAGTATGAACTCTGTGCCTTTTATAGTTAGGCTGTAACTGACATTTTTGGAATATTAGGTGTTCAACAACAAGGGGTTGTCGATCGCTCTATATGTGGTTATAGTAATGCATTGGGACTCCGTATAACGCTGCATATACAAAATGAGCACTGTGCCTCTAATAGTATGGCTGTAACGGACATTTTTGGAATATTAGGTGTTCAGCCACATGGGGCAGTCCAGCGCTTAATAAGTGACTATATTAATGCTTTGGGCCTCTGTAAAACGCTGCATATTCGATATGAACTTTGTGCCTCTAATAGTTTGGCTGTAACGGACACTTTTGGAATATTAGGTGTTCAACCACATGGGGCAGTCCAACGCTTAATAAGTGACTATATTAATGCTTTGGGCCTCTGTATAACACTGCATAAACGATATGAATTTTGTGCCTCTAATAGTTTGGCTGTAACGGACACTTTTGGAATATTAGGTGTTTAACCACATGGGGCAGTCCAACGCTTAATAAGTGACTATATTAATGCCTTGGGCCTCTGTAAAACGTGGCATATTCGATATGAACTTTGTGCCTCTAATAGTTTGGCTGTAACGGACACTTTTGGAATATTAGGTGTTCAACCACATGGGGCAGTCCAACGCTTAATAAGTGACTATATTAATGCTTTGGGCCTCTGTATAACGCTGCATATACGATATGAACTTTGTGCCTCTAAAAGTACGGCTGTAACGGACACTTTTGGAATATTAGGTGTTTAACCACATGGGGCAGTCCAACGCTTAATAAGTGACTATATTAATGCTTTGGGCCTCTGTATAACGCTGCATATACGATATGAACTTTGTGCCTCTAATAGTACGGCTGTAACGGACACTTTTTGAATATTAGGTGTTTAACCACATGGGGCAGTCCAACGCTTAATAAGTGACTATATTAATGCTTTGGGCCTCTGTATAACGCTGCATATACGATATGAACTTTGTGCCTCTAATAGTTTGGCTGTAACGGACACTTTTGGAATATTAGGTGTTTAACCACATGGGGCAGTCCAACGCTTAATAAGTGACAATATTAATGCTTTGGGCCTCTGTATAACGCTGCATATACGATATGAACTTTGTGCCTCTAATAGTATGGCTGTAACGGACACTTTTGGAATATTAGGTGTTTAACCACATGGGGCAGTCCAACGCTTAATAAGTGACAATATTAATGCTTTGGGCCTCTGTATAACGCTGCATATTCGATATGAACTTTGTGCCTCTAATAGTTTAGCTGTAACGGACATTTTTCGAATATAAGGTGTTCAACATCATGGGGTTGTCGATCGCTTAGTATGTGGTTATATTAATGCTTTGGGACTCTGTATAACGCTGCATATACAATATGAACTCTGTGTCTCTAATAGTTTGGCTGTAACGGACACTTTTGGAATATTATGTGTTCAAACACATGTTGCAGTCCAATGCTTAATATTTGATTATATTAATGCTTTGGGACTCTGTATAACGCTGCATATACAGTATGAACTCTGTGCCTTTTATAGTTAGGCTGTAACTGACATTTTTGGAATATTAGGTGTTCAACAACATGGGGTTGTCGATCGCTTTATATGTGGTTATAGTAATGCTTTGGGACTCTGTATAACGCTGCATATACAAAATGAGCACTGTGCCTCTAATAGTACGGCTGTAACGGACACTTTTGGAATATTAGGTGTTTAACCACATGGGGCAGTCCAACGCTTAATAAGTGACTATATTAATGCTTTGTGCCTCTGTATAACGCTGCGTATACGATATGAATTTTGTGCCTCTAAAAGTACGGCTGTAACGGACACTTTTGGAATATTAGGTGTTCAACTACATGGGGCAGTCCAACGCTTAATAAGTGAATATATTAATGCTTTGGGCCTCTGTATAACGCTGCGTATACGATATGAATTTTGTGCCTCTAAAAGTACGGCTTTAACGGACACTTTTGGAATATTAGGTGTTTAACCACATGGGGCAGTCCAACGCTTAATAAGTGACTATATTAATGCTTTGGGCCTCTGTAAAACGCTGCATATTCGATATGAACGTTGTGCCTCTAATAATTTGGCTGTAACGGACACTTTTGGAATATTAGGTGTTCAACCACATGGGGCAGTCCAACGCTTAATAAGTGACTATATTAATGCTTTGGGCCTCTGTATAACGCTGCATATTCGATATGAACTTTGTGCCTCTAATAGTTTAGCTGTACCGGACATTTTTCGAATATAAGGTGTTCAACATCATGGGGTTGTCGATCGCTTAATAAGTGACTATATTAATGCTTTGGGTCTCTGTAAAACGCTGCATATACAATATGAACTTTGTGCCTCTAATAGTACGGCTGTAACGGACACTTTTGGAATATTAGGTGTTTAACCACATGGGGCAGTCCAACGCTTAAAAAGTGACTATATTAATGCTTTGGGCCTCTGTAAAACGCTGCATATTCGATATGAACTTTGTGCCTCTAATAATTTGGCTGTAACGGACACTTTTGGAATATTAGGTGTTCAACCACATGGGGCAGTGCAACGCTTAATAAGTGACTATATTAATGCTTTGGGCCTCTGTATAACGCTGCATATACGATATGAACTTTGTGCCTCTAATAGTTTGGCTGTAACGGACACTTTTGGAATATTAGGTGTTCAACCACATGAGGCAGTCCAACGCTTAATATGTGGTTAAAGTAATGCTTTGGGACTCTGTACAACGTTGCATATTCGATATGAATTTTGTGCCTCTAATAGTTTGGCTGTAACGGACACTTTTGTAATATTAGGTGTTTAACCACAGGGGGCAGTCCAACGCTTAATAAGTGACTATATTAATGCTTTGGGTCTCTGTAAAACGCTGCATATTCGATATGAACTTTGTGAATCTAATAGTTTGGCTGTAACGAGCACTTTTGGAATATTAGGTGTTCAACCACATGGGGCAGTCCAACGCTTAATAAGTGACTATATTAATGCTTTGGGTCTCTGTAAAACGCTGCATATACAATATGAACTTTGTGCCTCTAATAGTACGGCTGTAACGGACACTTTTGGAATATTAGGTGTTTAACCACATGGGGCAGTCCAACGCTTAATAAGTGACTATATTAATGCTTTGGGACTCTGTATAACGCTGCATATACGATATGAACTTTGTGCCTCTAATAGTATGGCTGTAACGGACACTTTTGGAATATTAGGTGTTTAACCACATGGGGCAGTCCAACGCTTAATAAGTGACTATATTAATGCTTTGGGCCTCTGTATAACGCTGCATATTCGATATGAACTTTGTGCCTCTAATAGTTTAGCTGTAACGGACATTTTTCGAATATAAGGTGTTCAACATCATGGGGTTGTCGATCGCTTAGTATGTGGTTATAGTAATGCTTTGGGACTCTGTATAACGCTGCATATACAATATGAACTCTGTGTCTCTAATAGTTTGGCTGTAACGGACACTTTTGGAATATTATGTGTTCAAACACATGTTGCAGTCCAATGCTTAATATTTGATTATATTAATGCTTTGGGACTCTGTATAACGCTGCATATACTGTATGAACTCTGTGCCTTTTATAGTTAGGCTGTAACTGACATTTTTGGAATATTAGGTGTTCAACAACATGGGGTTGTCGATCGCTTTATATGTGGTTATAGTAATGCTTTGGGACTCTGTATAACGCTGCATATACAAAATGAGCACTGTGCCTCTAATAGTACGGCTGTAACGGACACTTTTGGAATATTAGGTGTTCAACCACATGGGGCAGTCCAACGCTTAATAAGTGAATATATTATTGCTTTGGGCCTCTGTATAACGCTGCATATACGATATGAACTTTGTGCCTCTAATAGTACGGCTTTAACGGACACTTTTGGAATATTAGGTGTTTAACCTCATGGGGCAGTCCAACGCTTAATAAGTGACTATATTAATGCTTTGGGCCTCTGTATAACGCTGCATATACGATATGAACTTTGTGCCTCTAATAGTTTGGCTGTAACGGACACTTTTGGAATATTAGGTGTTCAACCACATGAGGCAGTCCAACGCTTAATATGTGGTTAAAGCAATGCTTTGGGACTCTGTAAAACGTTGCATATTCGATATGAATTTTGTGCCTCTAATAGTTTGGCTGTAACGGACACTTTTGGAATATTAGGTGTTTAACCACATGGGGCAGTCCAACGCTTAATAAGTGACTATATTAATGCTTTGGGCCTCTGTATAACGCTGCATATACGATATGAACTTTGTGCCTCTAATAGTTTGGCTGTAACGGACACTTTTGGAATATTAGGTGTTTAACCACATGGGGCAGTCCAACGCTTAATAAGTGACTATATTAATGCTTTGGGCCTCTGTATAACGCTGCATATACGATATGAACTTTGTGCCTCTAATAGTTTGGCTGTAACGGACACTTTTGGAATATTAGGTGTTTAACCACATGAGGCAGTCCAACGCTTAATAAGTGACTATATTAATGCTTTGGGCCTCTGTATAACGCTGCATATACGATATGAACTTTGTGCCTCTAATAGTATGGCTGTAACGGACACTTTTGGAATATTAGGTGTTCAACCACATGAGGCAGTCCAACGCTTAAAATGTGGTTAAAGTAATGCTTTGGGACTCTGTAAAACGTTGCATATTCGATATGAATTTTGTGCCTCTAATAGTTTGGCTGTAACGGACACTTTTGGAATATTAGGTGTTTAACCACATGGGGCAGTCCAACGCTTAATAAGTGACTATATTAATGCTTTGGGTCTCTGTAAAACGCTGCATATTCGATATGAACTTTGTGAATCTAATAGTTTGGCTGTAACGAGCACTTTTGGAATATTAGGTGTTTAACCACATGGGGCAGTCCAACGCTTAATAAGTGACTATATTAATGCTTTGGGCCTCTGTATAACGCTGCATATACGATATGAACTTTGTGCCTCTAATAGTACGGCTGTAACGGACACTTTTTGAATATTAGGTGTTTAACCACATGAAGCAGTCCAACGCTTAGTAAGTGACTATATTAATGCTTTGGGCCTCTGTATAACGCTGCATATACGATATGAACTTTGTGCCTCTAATAGTTTGGCTGTAACGGACACTTTTGGAATATTAGGTGTTCAACCACATGAGGCAGTCCAACGCTTAATATGTGGTTAAAGTAATGCTTTGGGACTCTGTAAAACGTTGCATATTCGATATGAATTTTGTGCCTCTAATAGTTTGGCTGTAACGGACACTTTTGGAATATTAGGTGTTTAACCACATGGGGCAGTCCAACGCTTAATAAGTGACTATATTAATGCTTTGGGTCTCTGTAAAACGCTGCATATTCGATATGAACTTTGTGAATCTAATAGTTTGGCTGTAACGAGCACTTTTGGAATATTAGGTGTTCAACCACATGGGGCAGTCCAACGCTAAATAAGTGACTATATTAATGCTTTGGGCCTCTGTATAACGCTGCATATACGATATGAACTTTGTGCCTCTAATAGTACGGCTTTAACGGACACTTTTGGAATATTAGGTGTTTAACCACATGGGGCAGTCCAACGCTTAATAAGTGACTATATTAATGCTTTGGGCCTCTGTATAACGCTGCATATACGATATGAACTTTGTGCCTCTAATAGTACGGCTGTAACGGACACTTTTTGAATATTAGGTGTTTAACCACATGGGGCAGTCCAACGCTTAGTAAGTGACTATATTAATGCTTTGGGCCTCTGTAAAACGCTGCATATTCGATATGAACTTTGTGCCTCTAATAATTTGGCTGTAACGGACACTTTTGGAATATTAGGTGTTCAACCACATGGGGCAGTCCAACGCTTAATAAGTAACTATATTAATGCTTTGGGCCTCTGTATAACGCTGCATATTCGATATGAACTTTGTGCCTCTAATAATTTGGCTGTAACGGACACTTTTGGAATATTAGGTGTTCAACCACATGGGGCAGTCCAACGCTTAATAAGTAACTATATTAATGCTTTGGGCCTCTGTATAACGCTGCATATACGATATGAACTTTGTGCCTCTAATAGTACGGCTGTAACGGACACTTTTTGAATATTAGGTGTTTAACCACATGGGGCAGTCCAACGCTTAGTAAGTGACTATATTAATGCTTTGGGCCTCTGTAAAACGCTGCATATTCGATATGAACTTTGTGCCTCTAATAATTTGGCTGTAACGGACACTTTTTGAATATTAGGTGTTTAACCACATGGGGCAGTCCAACGCTTAGTAAGTGACTATATTAATGCTTTGGGCCTCTGTATAACGCTGCATATACGATATGAACTTTGTGCCTCTAATAGTACGGCTGTAACGGACACTTTTTGAATATTAGGTGTTTAACCACATGGGGCAGTCCAACGCTTAGTAAGTGACTATATTAATGCTTTGGGCCTCTGTAAAACGCTGCATATTCGATATGAACTTTGTGCCTCTAAAAGTACGGCTGTAACGGACACTTTTGGAATATTAGGTGTTTAACCACATGGGGCAGTCCAACGCTTAATAAGTCACTATATTAATGCTTTGGGCCTCTGTATAACGCTGCATATACGATATGAACTTTGTGCCTCTAATAGTACGGCTGTAACGGACACTTTTAAAATATTAGGTGTTTAACCATATGGGGCAGTCCAACGCTTAATAAGTGACTATATTAATGCTTTGGGCCTCTGTATAACGCTGCATATACGATATGAACTTTGTGCCTCTAATAGTTTGGCTGTAACGGACACTTTTGGAATATTAGGTGTTTAACCACATGGGGCAGTCCAACGCTTAATAAGTGACAATATTAATGCTTTGGGCCTCTGTATAACGCTGCATATACGATATGAACTTTGTGCCTCTAATAGTATGGCTGTAACGGACACTTTTGGAATATTAGGTGTTTAACCACATGGGGCAGTCCAACGCTTAATAAGTGACTATATTAATGCTTTGGGCCTCTGTATAACGCTGCATATTCGATATGAACTTTGTGCCTCTAATAGTTTAGCTGTAACGGACATTTTTCGAATATAAGGTGTTCAACATCATGGGGTTGTCGATCGCTTAGTATGTGGTTATATTAATGCTTTGGGACTCTGTATAACGCTGCATATACAATATGAACTCTGTGTCTCTAATAGTTTGGCTGTAACGGACACTTTTGGAATATTATGTGTTCAAACACATGTTGCAGTCCAATGCTTAATATTTGATTATATTAATGCTTTGGGACTCTGTATAACGCTGCATATACTGTATGAACTCTGTGCCTTTTATAGTTAGGCTGTAACTGACATTTTTGGAATATTAGGTGTTCAACAACATGGGGTTGTCGATCGCTTTATATGTGGTTATAGTAATGCTTTGGGCCTCTGTATAACGCTGCATATACGATATGAACTTTGTGCCTCTAAAAGTACGGCTGTAACGGACACTTTTAACATAATAGGTGTTTAACCACATGGGGCAGTCCAACGCTTAATAAGTGACTATATTAATGCTTTGGGCCTCTGTATAACGCTGCATATACGATATGAACTTTGTGCCTCTAATAGTTTGGCTGTAACGGACACTTTTGGAATATTAGGTGTTTAACCACATGGGGCAGTCCAACGCTTAATAAGTGACTATATTAATGCTTTGGGTCTTTCTAAAACGCTGCATATTCGATATGAACTTTGTGAATCTAATAGTTTGGCTGTAACGGACATTTTTGGAATATTAGGTGTTTAACCACATGGGGCAGTCCAACGCTTAATAAGTGACTATATTAATGCTTTGGGCCTCTGTATAACGCTGCATATTCGATATGAACTTTGTGCCTCTAATAGTTTGGCTGTAACGGATAATTTTGGAATATTAGGTGTTTAACCACATGGGGCAGTCCAACGCTTAATAAGTGACTATATTAATGCTTTGGGTCTCTGTAAAACGCTGCATATACAATATGAACTTTGTGCCTCTAATAGTACGGCTGTAACGGACACTTTTGGAATATTAGGTGTTTAACCACATGGGGCAGTCCAACGCTTAATAAGTGACTATATTAATGCTTTGGGCCTCTGTATAACGCTGCATATACGATATGAACTTTGTGCCTCTAATAGTATGGCTGTAACGGACACTTTTGGAATATTAGGTGTTTAACCACATGGGGCAGTCCAACGCTTAATAAGTGACTATATTAATGCTTTGGGCCTCTGTATAACGCTGCATATTCGATATGAACTTTGTGCCTCTAATAGTTTAGCTGTAACGGACATTTTTCGAATATAAGGTGTTCAACATCATGGGGTTGTCGATCGCTTAGTATGTGGTTATAGTAATGCTTTGGGACTCTGTATAACGCTGCATATACAATATGAACTCTGTGTCTCTAATAGTTTGGCTGTAACGGACACTTGTGGAATATTATGTGTTCAAACACATGTTGCAGTCCAATGCTTAATAAGTGACTGTATTAATGCTTTGTGCCTCTGTATAACGCTGCGTATACGATATGAATTTTGTGCCTCTAAAAGTACGGCTGTAACGGACACTTTTGGAATATTAGGTGTTCAACCACATGGGGCAGTCCAACGCTTAATAAGTGAATATATTATTGCTTTGGGCCTCTGTATAACGCTGCATATACGATATGAACTTTGTGCCTCTAATAGTACGGCTTTAACGGACACTTTTGGAATATTAGGTGTTTAACCACATGGGGCAGTCCAACGCTTAATAAGTGACTATATTAATGCTTTGGGCCTCTGTATAACGCTGCATATACGATATGAACTTTGTGCCTCTAATAGTACTGCTGTAACGGACACTTTTGGAATATTAGGTGTTTAACCACATGGGGCAGTCCAACGCTTAATAAGTGACTATATTAATGCTTTGGGCCTCTGTATAACGCTGCATATACGATATAAACTTTGTGCCTCTAATAGTTTGGCTGTAACGGACACATTTGGATTATTAGGTGTATAACCACATGGGGCAGTCCAACGCTTAATAAGTGACTATATTAATGCTATGTGCCTCTGTAAAACGTTGCATATTCGATATGAATTTTATGCCTCTAATAGTTTGGCTGTAACGGACACTTTTGGTATATTAGGTGTTTAACCACATGGGGCAGTCCAACGCTTAATAAGTGACTATATTAATGCTTTGGATCTCTGTAAAACGCTGCATATACAATATGAACTTTGTGCCTCTAATAGTACGGCTGTAACGGACACTTTTGGAATATTAGGTGTTTAACCACATGGGGCAGTCCAACGCTTAATAAGTGACTATATTAATGCTTTGGGCCTCTGTAAAACGCTGCATATTCGATATGAACTTTGTGCCTCTAATAATTTGGCTGTAACGGACACTTTTGGAATATTAGGTGTTCAACCACATGGGGCAGTGCAACGCTTAATAAGTGACTATATTAATGCTTTGGGCCTCTGTATAACGCTGCATATACGATATGAACTTTGTGCCTCTAATAGTTTGGCTGTAACGGACACTTTTGGAATATTAGGTGTTCAACCACATGAGGCAGTCCAACGCTTAATATGTGGTTAAAGTAATGCTTTGGGACTCTGTAAAACGTTGCATATTCGATATGAATTTTGTGCCTCTAATAGTTTGGCTGTAACGGACACTTTTGGAATATTAGGTGTTTAACCACATGGAGCAGTCCAACGCTTAATAAGTGACTATATTAATGCTTTGGGTCTCTGTAAAACGCTGCATATTCGATATGAACTTTGTGAATCTAATAGTTTGGCTGTAACGGACACTTTTGGAATATTAGGTGTTTAACCACATGGGGCAGTCCAACGCTTAGTAAGTGACTATATTAATGCTTTGGGCCTCTGTAAAACGCTGCATATTCGATATGAACTTTGTGCCTCTAATAATTTGGCTGTAACGGACACTTTTGGAATATTAGGTGTTCAACCACATGGGGCAGTCCAACGCTTAATATGTGGTTAAAGTAATGCTTTGGGACTCTGTATAACGCTGCATATACAATATGAACTCTGTGTCTCTAATAGTTTGGCTGTAACGGATAATTTTGGAATATTATGTGTTCAAACACATGTTGCAGTCCAATCCTTAATATTTGATTATATGAATGCTTTGGGACTCTGTCTAACGCTGCATATACGATATGAACTTTGTGCCTCTAATAGTACGGCTTTAACGGACACTTTTGGAATATTAGGTGTTTAACCACATGGGGCAGTCCAACGCTTAATAAGTGACTGTATTAATGCTTTGTGCCTCTGTATAACGCTGCATATACGATATGAACTTTGTGCCTCTAATAGTACGGCTTTAACGGACACTTTTGGAATATTAGGTGTTTAACCACATGGGGCAGTCCAACGCTTAATAAGTGACTGTATTAATGCCTTGTGCCTCTGTATAACGCTGCATATACGATATGAACTTTGTGCCTCTAATAGTACTGCTGTAACGGACACTTTTGGAATATCAGGTGTTTAACCACATGGGGCAGTCCAACGCTTAATAAGTGACTATATTAATGCTTTGGGCCTCTGTATAACGCTGCATATACGATATGAACTTTGTGCCTCTAATAGTACTGCTGTAACGGACACTTTTGGAATATTAGGTGTTTAACCACATGGGGCAGTCCAACGCTTAATAAGTGACTATATTAATGCTTTGGGCCTCTGTATAACGCTGCATATACGATATGAACTTTGTGCCTCTAATAGTACGGCTTTAACGGACACTTTTGGAATATTAGGTGTTTAACCACATGGGGCAGTCCAACGCTTAATAAGTGACTATATTAATGCTTTGGGCCTCTGTATAACGCTGCATATACGATATGTACTTTGTGCCTCTAATAGTACTGCTGTAACGGACACTTTTGGAATATTAGGTGTTCAACCACATGAGGCAGTCCAACGCTTAATATGTGGTTAAAGTAATGCTTTGGGACTCTGTAAAACGTTGCATATTCGATATGAATTTTGTGCCTCTAATAGTTTGGCTGTAACGGACACTTTTGGAATATTAGGTGTTTAACCACATGGGGCAGTCCAACGCTTAATAAGTGACTATATTAATGCTTTGGGTCTCTGTAAAACGCTGCATATTCGATATGAACTTTGTGAATCTAATAGTTTGGCTGTAACGAGCACTTTTGGAATATTAGGTGTTCAACCACATGGGGCAGTCCAACGCTAAATAAGTGACTATATTAATGCTTTGGGCCTCTGTATAACGCTGCATATACGATATGAACTTTGTGCCTCTAATAGTACGGCTTTAACGGACACTTTTGGAATATTAGGTGTTTAACCACATAATGCAGTCCAACGCTTAATAAGTGACTATATTAATGCTTTGGGCCTCTGTATAACGCTGCATATACGATATGAACTTTGTGCCTCTAATAGTACGGCTGTAACGGACACTTTTGGAATATTAGGTGTTTAACCACATGGGGCAGTCCAACGCTTAGTAAGTGACTATATTAATGCTTTGGGCCTCTGTAAAACGCTGCATATTCGATATGAACTTTGTGCCTCTAATAGTTTGGCTGTAACGGACACTTTTGGAATATTAGGTGTTCAACCACATGGGGCAGTCCAACGCTTAATAAGTGACTATATTAATGCTTTGGGCCTCTGTATAACGCTGCATATACGATATGAACTTTGTGCCTCTAAAAGTACGGCTGTAACGGACACTTTTGGAATATTAGGTGTTTAACCACATGGGGCAGTCCAACGCTTAATAAGTCACTATATTAATGCTTTGGGCCTCTGTATAACGCTGCATTTACGATATGAACTTTGTGCCTCTAATAGTACGGCTGTAACGGACACTTTTAAAATATTAGGTGTTTAACCACATGGGGCAGTCCAACGCATAATAAGTGACTATATTAATGCTTAGGGTCTTTGTAAAACGCTGCATATTCGATATGAACTTTTTGAATCTAATAGTTTGGCTGTAACGGACACTTTTGGAATATTAGGTGTTTAACCACATGGGGCAGTCCAACGCTTAATAAGTGTCTATATTAATGCTTTGGGCCTCTGTATAACGCTGCATATTCGATATGAACTTTGTGCCTCTAATAGTTTGGCTGTAACGGACAATTTTGGAATATTAGGTGTTTAACCACATGGGGCAGTCCAACGCTTAATAAGTGACTACATTAATGCTTTGGGTCTCTGTAAGACGCTGCATATACAATATGAACTTTGTGCCTCTAATAGTACGGCTGTAACGGACACTTTTGGAATATTAGGTGTTTAACCACATGGGGCAGTCCAACGCTTAATAAGTGACTATATTAATGCTTTGGGCCTCTGTATAACGCTGCATATACGATATGAACTTTGTGCCTCTAATTGTATGGCTGTAACGGACACTTTTGGAATATTAGGTGTTTAACCACATGGGGCAGTCCAACGCTTAATAAGTGACTATATTAATGTTTTGGGCCTCTGTATAACGCTGCATATTCGATATGAACTTTGTGCCTCTAATAGTTTAGCTGTAACGGACATTTTTCGAATATAAGGTGTTCAACATCATGGGGTTGTCGATCGCTTAGTATGTGGTTATAGTAATGCTTTGGGACTCTGTATAACGCTGCATATACAATATGAACTCTGTGTCTCTAATAGTTTGGCTGTAACGGACACTTTTGGAATATTATGTGTTCAAACACATGTTGCAGTCCAATGCTTAATATTTGATTATATTAATGCTTTGGGACTCTGTATAACGCTGCATATACTGTATGAACTCTGTGCCTTTTATAGTTAGGCTGTAACTGACATTTTTGGAATATTAGGTGTTCAACAACATGGGGTTGTCGATCGCTTTATATGTGGTTATAGTAATGCTTTGGGACTCTGTATAACGCTGCATATACAAAATGAGCACTGTGCCTCTAATAGTACGGCTGTAACGGACACTTTTGGAATATTAGGTGTTTAACCACATGGGGCAGTCCAACGCTTAATAAGTGACTGTATTAATGCTTTGTGCCTCTGTATAACGCTGCGTATACGATATGAATTTTGTGCCTCTAATAGTACTGCTGTAACGGACACTTTTGGAATATTAGGTGTTCAACCACATGAGGCAGTCCAACGCTTAATATGTGGTTAAAGTAATGCTTTGGGACTCTGTAAAACGTTGCATATTCGATATGAATTTTGTGCCTCTAATAGTTTGGCTGTAACGGACACTTTTGGAATATTAGGTGTTTAACCACATGGGGCAGTCCAACGCTTAATAAGTGACTATATTAATGCTTTGGGTCTCTGTAAAACGCTGCATATTCGATATGAACTTTGTGAATCTAATAGTTTGGCTGTAACGAGCACTTTTGGAATATTAGGTGTTTAACCACATGGGGCAGTCCAACGCTAAATAAGTGACTATATTAATGCTTTCGGCCTCTGTATAACGCTGCATATACGATATGAACTTTGTGCCTCTAATAGTACGGCTTTAACGGACACTTTTGGAATATTAGGTGTTTAACCACATAAGGCAGTCCAACGCTTAATAAGTGACTATATTAATGCTTTGGGCCTCTGTATAACGCTGCATATACGATATGAACTTTGTGCCTCAAATAGTACGGCTGTAACGGACACTTTTGGAATATTAGGTGTTTAACCACATGGGGCAGTCCAACGCTTAGTAAGGGACTATATTAATGCTTTGGGCCTCTGTAAAACGCTGCATATTCGATATGAACTTTGTGCCTCTAATAATTTGGCTGTAACGGACACTTTTGGAATATTAGGTGTTCAACCACATGGGGCAGTCCAACGCTTAATATGTGGTTAAAGTAATGCTTTGGGACTCTGTATAACGCTGCATATACAATATGAAATCTGTGTCTCTAATAGTTTGGCTGTAACGGATAATTTTGGAATATTATGTGTTCAAACACATGTTGCAGTCCAATCCTTAATATTTGATTATATTAATGCTTTGGGACTCTGTCTAACGCTGCATATACAGTATGAACTCTGTGCCTTTTATAGTTAGGCTGTAACTGACATTTTTGGAATATTAGGTGTTCAACAACATGGGGTTGTCGATCGCTTTATATGTGGGTATAGTAATGCTTTGGGACTCTGTATAACGCTTCATATTCGATATGAACTTTGTGCCTCTAATAGTTTGGCTGTAACGGACACTTTTGGAATATTAGGTGTTCAACCACATGGGGCAGTCCAACGCTTAATAAGTGACTATATTAATGCTTTGGGCCTCTGTATAACGCTGCATATACGATATGAACTTTGTGCCTCTAATAGTTTGGCTGTAACGGACACTTTTGGAATATTAGGTGTTTAACCACATGGGGCAGTCCAACGCTTAATAAGTGACTATATTAATGCTTTGGGTCTTTGTAAAACGCTGCATATTCGATATGAACTTTGTGAATCTAATAGTTTGGCTGTAACGGACACTTTTGGAATATTAGGTGTTTAACCACATGGGGCAGTCCAACGCTTAATAAGTGACTATATTAATGCTTTGGGCCTCTGTATAACGCTGCATATTCGATATGAACTTTGTGCCTCTAATAGTTTGGCTGTAACGGACAATTTTGGAATATTAGGTGTTTAACCACATGGGGCAGTCCAACGCTTAATAAGTGACTATATTAATGCTTTGGATCTCTGTAAGACGCTGCACATACAATATGAACTTTGTGCCTCTAATAGTACGGCTGTAACGGACACTTTTGGAATATTAGGTGTTTAACCACATGGGGCAGTCCAACGCTTAATAAGTGACTATATTAATGTTTTGGGCCTCTGTATAACGCTGCATATTCGATATGAACTTTGTGCCTCTAATAGTTTAGCTGTAACGGACATTTTTCGAATATAAGGTGTTCAACATCATGGGGTTGTCGATCGCTTAGTATGTGGTTATAGTAATGCTTTGGGACTCTGTATAACGCTGCATATACAATATGAACTCTGTGTCTCTAATAGTTTGGCTGTAACGGACACTTTTGGAATATTATGTGTTCAAACACATGTTGCAGTCCAACGCTTAATAAGTGACTGTATTAATGCTTTGTGCCTCTGTATAACGCTGCGTATACGATATGAATTTTGTGCCTCTAATAGTACTGCTGTAACGGACACTTTTGGAATATTAGGTGTTCAACCACATGAGGCAGTCCAACGCTTAATATGTGGTTAAAGTAATGCTTTGGGACTCTGTAAAACGTTGCATATTCGATATGAATTTTGTGCCTCTAATAGTTTGGCTGTAACGGACACTTTTGGAATATTAGGTGTTTAACCACATGGGGCAGTCCAACGCTTAATAAGTGACTATATTAATGCTTTGGGTCTCTGTAAAACGCTGCATATTCGATATGAACTTTGTGAATCTAATAGTTTGGCTGTAACGAGCACTTTTGGAATATTAGGTGTTTAACCACTTGGGGCAGTCCAACGCTAAATAAGTGACTATATTAATGCTTTGGGCCTCTGTATAACGCTGCATATACGATATGAACTTTGTGCCTCTAATAGTACGGCTTTAACGGACACTTTTGGAATATTAGGTGTTTAACCACATAAGGCAGTCCAACGCTTAATAAGTGACTATATTAATGCTTTGGGCCTCTGTATAACGCTGCATATACGATATGAACTTTGTGCCTCTAATAGTACGGCTGTAACGGACACTTTTGGAATATTAGGTGTTTAACCACATGGGGCAGTCCAACGCTTAGTAAGTGACTATATTAATGCTTTGGGCCTCTGTAAAACGCTGCATATTCGATATGAACTTTGTGCCTCTAATAATTTGGCTGTAACGGACACTTTTGGAATATTAGGTGTTCAACCACATGGGGCAGTCCAACGCTTAATATGTGGTTAAAGTAATGCTTTGGGACTCTGTATAACGCTGCATATACAATATGAAATCTGTGTCTCTAATAGTTTGGCTGTAACGGATAATTTTGGAATATTATGTGTTCAAACACATGTTGCAGTCCAATCCTTAATATTTGATTATATTAATGCTTTGGGACTCTGTCTAACGCTGCATATACAGTATGAACTCTGTGCCTTTTATAGTTAGGCTGTAACTGACATTTTTGGAATATTAGGTGTTCAACAACATGGGGTTGTCGATCGCTTTATATGTGGGTATAGTAATGCTTTGGGACTCTGTATAACGCTGCATATTCGATATGAACTTTGTGCCTCTAATAGTTTGGCTGTAACGGACACTTTTGGAATATTAGGTGTTCAACCACATGGGGCAGTCCAACGCTTAATAAGTGACTATATTAATGCTTTGGGCCTCTGTATAACACTGCATAAACGATATGAACTTTGTGCCTCTAATAGTTTGGCTGTAACGGACACTTTTGGAATATTAGGTGTTCAACCACATGGGGCAGTCCAACGCTTAATAAGTGACTATATTAATGCTTTGGGCCTCTGTAAAACGTGGCATATTCGATATGAACTTTGTGCCTCTAATAGTTTGGCTGTAACGGACACTTTTGGAATATTAGGTGTTCAACCACATGGGGCAGTCCAACGCTTAATAAGTGACTATATTAATGCTTTGGGCCTCTGTATAACGCTGCATATACGATATGAACTTTGTGCCTCTAAAAGTACGGCTGTAACGGACACTTTTGGAATATTAGGTGTTTAACCACATGGGGCAGTCCAACGCTTAATAAGTCACTATATTAATGCTTTGGGCCTCTGTATAACGCTGCATTTACGATATGAACTTTGTGCCTCTAATAGTACGGCTGTAACGGACACTTTTAAAATATTAGGTGTTTAACCACATGGGGCAGTCCAACGCTTAATAAGTGACTATATTAATGCTTTGGGCCTCTGTATAACGCTGCATATACGATATGAACTTTGTGCCTCTAATAGTTTGGCTGTAACGGACACTTTTGGAATATTAGGTGTTTAACCACATGGGGCAGTCCAACGCTTAATAAGTGACTATATTAATGCTTTGGGTCTTTGTAAAACGCTGCATATTCGATATGAACTTTGTGAATCTAATAGTTTGGCTGTAACGGACACTTTTGGAATATTAGGTGTTTAACCACATGGGGCAGTCCAACGCTTAATAAGTCACTATATTAATGCTTTGGGCCTCTGTATAACGCTGCATTTACGATATGAACTTTGTGCCTCTAATAGTACGGCTGTAACGGACACTTTTAAAATATTAGGTGTTTAACCACATGGGGCAGTCCAACGCTTAATAAGTGACTATATTAATGCTTTGGGCCTCTGTATAACGCTGCATATACGATATGAACTTTGTGCCTCTAATAGTTTGGCTGTAACGGACACTTTTGGAATATTAGGTGTTTAACCACATGGGGCAGTCCAACGCTTAATAAGTGACTATATTAATGCTTTGGGTCTTTGTAAAACGCTGCATATTCGATATGAACTTTGTGAATCTAATAGTTTGGCTGTAACGGACACTTTTGGAATATTAGGTGTTTAACCACATGGGGCAGTCCAACGCTTAATAAGTGACTATATTAATGCTTTGGGCCTCTGTATAACGCTGCATATTCGATATGAACTTTGTGCCTCTAATAGTTTGGCTGTAACGGACAATTTTGGAATATTAGGTGTTTAACCACATGGGGCAGTCCAACGCTTAATAAGTGACTATATTAATGCTTTGGGTCTCTGTAAGACGCTGCACATACAATATGAACTTTGTGCCTCTAATAGTACGGCTGTAACGGACACTTTTGGAATATTAGGTGTTTAACCACATGGGGCAGTCCAACGCTTAATAAGTGACTATATTAATGCTTTGGGCCTCTGTATAACGCTGCATATACGATATGAACTTTGTGCCTCTAATAGTATGGCTGTAACGGACACTTTTGGAATATTAGGTGTTTAACCACATGGGGCAGTCCAACGCTTAATAAGTGACTATATTAATGCTTTGGGCCTCTGTATAACGCTGCATATTCGATATGAACTTTGTGCCTCTAATAGTTTAGCTGTAACGGACATTTTTCGAATATAAGGTGTTCAACATCATGGGGTTGTCGATCGCTTAGTATGTGGTTATAGTAATGCTTTGGGACTCTGTATAACGCTGCATATACAATATGAACTCTGTGTCTCTAATAGTTTGGCTGTAACGGACACTTTTGGAATATTATGTGTTCAAACACATGTTGCAGTCCAATGCTTAATATTTGATTATATTAATGCTTTGGGACTCTGTATAACGCTGCATATACTGTATGAACTCTGTGCCTTTTATAGTTAGGCTGTAACTGACATTTTTGGAATATTAGGTGTTCAACAACATGGGGTTGTCGATCGCTTTATATGTGGTTATAGTAATGCTTTGGGACTCTGTATAACGTTGCATATACAAAATGAGCACTGTGCCTCTAATAGTACGGCTGTAACGGACACTTTTGGAATATTAGGTGTTTAACCACATGGGGCAGTCCAACGCTTAATAAGTGACTGTATTAATGCTTTGTGCCTCTGTATAACGCTGCGTATACGATATGAATTTTGTGACTCTAAAAGTACGGCTGTAACGGACACTTTTGGAATATTAGGAGTTCAACCACATGGGGCAGTCCAACGCTTAATAAGTGAATATATTATTGCTTTGGGCCTCTGTATAACACTGCATATACGATATGAACTTTGTGAATCTAATAGTACGGCTTTAACGGACACTTTTGGAATATTAGGTGTTTAACCACATGGGGCAGTCCAACGCTTAATAAGTGACTATATTAATGCTTTGGGCCTCTGTATAACGCTGCATATACGATATGAACTTTGTGCCGCTAATAGTACTGCTGTAACGGACACTTTTGGAATATTAGGTGTTTAACCACATGGGGCAGTCCAACGCTTAATAAGTGACTATATTAAAGCTTTGGGCCTCTGTATAACGCTGCATATACGATATGAACTTTGTGCCTCTAATAGTACTGCTGTAACGGACACTTTTGGAATATTAGGTGTTCAACCACATGAGGCAGTCCAACGCTTAATATGTGGTTAAAGTAATGCTTTGGGACTCTGTAAAACGTTGCATATTCGATATGAATTTTGTGCCTCTAATAGTTTGGCTGTAACGGACACTTTTGGAATATTAGGTGTTTAACCACATGGGGCAGTCCAACGCTTAATAAGTGACTGTATTAATGCTTTGTGCCTCTGTATAACGCTGCGAATACGATATGAATTTTGTGACTCTAAAAGTACGGCTGTAACGGACACTTTTGGAATATTAGGAGTTCAACCACATGGGGCAGTCCAACGCTTAATAAGTGAATATATTATTGCTTTGGGCCTCTGTATAACGCTGCATATACGATATGACCTTGTGCCTCTAATAGTACGGCTTTAACGGACACTTTTGGAATATTAGGTGTTCAACCACATGAGGCAGTCCAACGCTTAATATGTGGTTAAAGTAATGCTTTGGGACTCTGTAAAACGTTGCATATTCGATATGAATTTTGTGCCTCTAATAGTTTGGCTGTAACGGACACTTTTGGAATATTAGGTGTTTAACCACATGGGGCAGTCCAACGCTTAATAAGTGACTGTATTAATGCTTTGTGCCTCTGTATAACGCTGCGTATACGATATGAATTTTGTGACTCTAAAAGTACGGCTGTAACGGACACTTTTGGAATATTAGGAGTTCAACCACATGGGGCAGTCCAACGCTTAATAAGTGAATATATTATTGCTTTGGGCCTCTGTATAATGCTGCATATACGATATGAACTTTGTGCCTCTAATAGTACGGCTTTAACGGACACTTTTGGAATATTAGGTGTTTAACCACATGGGGCAGTCCAACGCTTAATAAGTGACTATATTAATGCTTTGGGCCTCTGTATAACGCTGCATATACGATATGAACTTTGTGCCTCTAATAGTACTGCTGTAACGGACACTTTTGGAATATTAGGTGTTTAACCACATGGGGCAGTCCAACGCTTAATAAGTGACTATATTAATGCTTTGGGCCTCTGTATAACGCTGCATATACGATATGAACTTTGTGCCTCTAATAGTACTGCTGTAACGGACACTTTTGGAATATTAGGTGTTTAACCACATGGGGCAGTCCAACGCTTAATAAGTGACTATATTAATGCTTTGGGCCTCTGTATAACGCTGCATATACGATATGAACTTTGTGCCTCTAATAGTACGGCTTTAACGGACACTTTTGGAATATTAGGTGTTTAACCACATGGGGCAGTCCAACGCTTAATAAGTGACTGTATTAATGCTTTGTGCCTCTGTATAACGCTGCGTATACGATATGAATTTTGTGACTCTAAAAGTACGGCTGTAACGGACACTTTTGGAATATTAGGAGTTCAACCACATGGGGCAGTCCAACGCTTAATAAGTGAATATATTATTGCTTTGGGCCTCTGTATAACACTGCATATACGATATGAACTTTGTGAATCTAATAGTACGGCTTTAACGGACACTTTTGGAATATTAGGTGTTTAACCACATGGGGCAGTCCAACGCTTAATAAGTGACTATATTAATGCTTTGGGCCTCTGTATAACGCTGCATATACGATATGAACTTTGTGCCGCTAATAGTACTGCTGTAACGGACACTTTTGGAATATTAGGTGTTTAACCACATGGGGCAGTCCAACGCTTAATAAGTGACTATATTAATGCTTTGGGCCTCTGTATAACGCTGCATATACGATATGAACTTTGTGCCTCTAATAGTACTGCTGTAACGGACACTTTTGGAATATTAGGTGTTTAACCACATGGGGCAGTCCAACGCTTAATAAGTGACTATATTAATGCTTTGGGCCTCTGTATAACGCTGCATATACGATATGAACTTTGTGCCTCTAATAGTACTGCTGTAACGGACACTTTTGGAATATTAGGTGTTCAACCACATGAGGCAGTCCAACGCTTAATATGTGGTTAAAGTAATGCTTTGGGACTCTGTAAAACGTTGCAAATTCGATATGAATTTTGTGCCTCTAATAGTTTGGCTGTAACGGACACTTTTGGAATATTAGGTGTTTAACCACATGGGGCAGTCCAACGCTTAATAAGTGACTGTATTAATGCTTTGTGCCTCTGTATAACGCTGCGTATACGATATGAATTTTGTGACTCTAAAAGTACGGCTGTAACGGACACTTTTGGAATATTAGGAGTTCAACCACATGGGGCAGTCCAACGCTTAATAAGTGAATATATTATTGCTTTGGGCCTCTGTATAACGCTGCATATACGATATGAACTTTGTGCCTCTAATAGTACGGCTTTAACGGACACTTTTGGAATATTAGGTGTTCAACCACATGAGGCAGTCCAACGCTTAATATGTGGTTAAAGTAATGCTTTGGGACTCTGTAAAACGTTGCATATTCGATATGAATTTTGTGCCTCTAATAGTTTGGCTGTAACGGACACTTTTGGAATATTAGGTGTTTAACCACATGGGGCAGTCCAACGCTTAATAAGTGACTGTATTAATGCTTTGTGCCTCTGTATAACGCTGCGTATACGATATGAATTTTGTGACTCTAAAAGTACGGCTGTAACGGACACTTTTGGAATATTAGGAGTTCAACCACATGGGGCAGTCCAACGCTTAATAAGTGAATATATTATTGCTTTGGGCCTCTGTATAACGCTGCATATACGATATGAACTTTGTGCCTCTAATAGTACGGCTTTAACGGACACTTTTGGAATATTAGGTGTTTAACCACATGGGGCAGTCCAACGCTTAATAAGTGACTATATTAATGCTTTGGGCTTCTGTATAACGCTGCATATACGATATGAACTTTGTGCCTCTAATAGTACTGCTGTAACGGACACTTTTGGAATATTAGGTGTTTAACCACATGGGGCAGTCCAACGCTTAATAAGTGACTATATTAATGCTTTGGGCCTCTGTATAACGCTGCATATACGATATGAAATTTGTGCCTCTAATAGTACTGCTGTAACGGACACTTTTGGAATATTAGGTGTTTAACCACATGGGGCAGTCCAACGCTTAATAAGTGACTATATTAATGCTTTGGGCCTCTGTATAACGCTGCATATACGATATGAACTTTGTGCCTCTAATAGTACGGCTTTAACGGACACTTTTGGAATATTAGGTGTTTAACCACATGGGGCAGTCCAACGCTTAATAAGTGACTATATTAATGCTTTGGGCCTCTGTATAACGCTGCATATACGATATGAACTTTGTGCCTCTAATAGTACTGCTGTAACGGACACTTTTGGAATATTAGGTGTTCAACCACATGAGGCAGTCCAACGCTTAATATGTGGTTAAAGTAATGCTTTGGGACTCTGTAAAACGTTGCATATTCGATATGAATTTTGTGCCTCTAATAGTTTGGCTGTAACGGACACTTTTGGAATATTAGGTGTTTAACCACATGGGGCAGTCCAACGCTTAATAAGTGACTGTATTAATGCTTTGTGCCTCTGTATAACGCTGCGTATACGATATGAATTTTGTGACTCTAAAAGTACGGCTGTAACGGACACTTTTGGAATATTAGGAGTTCAACCACATGGGGCAGTCCAACGCTTAATAAGTGAATATATTATTGCTTTGGGCCTCTGTATAACGCTGCATATACGATATGAACTTTGTGCCTCTAATAGTACGGCTTTAACGGACACTTTTGGAATATTAGGTGTTCAACCACATGAGGCAGTCCAACGCTTAATATGTGGTTAAAGTAATGCTTTGGGACTCTGTAAAACGTTGCATATTCGATATGAATTTTGTGCCTCTAATAGTTTGGCTGTAACGGACACTTTTGGAATATTAGGTGTTTAACCACATGGGGCAGTCCAACGCTTAATAAGTGACTGTATTAATGCTTTGTGCCTCTGTATAACGCTGCGTATACGATATGAATTTTGTGACTCTAAAAGTACGGCTGTAACGGACACTTTTGGAATATTAGGAGTTCAACCACATGGGGCAGTCCAACGCTTAATAAGTGAATATATTATTGCTTTGGGCCTCTGTATAACGCTGCATATACGATATGAACTTTGTGCCTCTAATAGTACGGCTTTAACGGACACTTTTGGAATATTAGGTGTTTAACCACATGGGGCAGTCCAACGCTTAATAAGTGACTATATTAATGCTTTGGGCCTCTGTATAACGCTGCATATACGATATGAACTTTGTGCCTCTAATAGTACTGCTGTAACGGACACTTTTGGAATATTAGGTGTTTAACCACATGGGGCAGTCCAACGCTTAATAAGTGACTATATTAATGCTTTGGGCCTCTGTATAACGCTGCATATACGATATGAACTTTGTGCCTCTAATAGTACTGCTGTAACGGACACTTTTGGAATATTAGGTGTTTAACCACATGGGGCAGTCCAACGCTTAATAAGTGACTATATTAATGCTTTGGGCCTCTGTATAACGCTGCATATACGATATGAACTTTGTGCCTCTAATAGTACGGCTTTAACGGACACTTTTGGAATATTAGGTGTTTAACCACATGGGGCAGTCCAACGCTTAATAAGTGACTGTATTAATGCTTTGTGCCTCTGTATAACGCTGCGTATACGATATGAATTTTGTGACTCTAAAAGTACGGCTGTAACGGACACTTTTGGAATATTAGGAGTTCAACCACATGGGGCAGTCCAACGCTTAATAAGTGAATATATTATTGCTTTGGGCCTCTGTATAACACTGCATATACGATATGAACTTTGTGAATCTAATAGTACGGCTTTAACGGACACTTTTGGAATATTAGGTGTTTAACCACATGGGGCAGTCCAACGCTTAATAAGTGACTATATTAATGCTTTGGGCCTCTGTATAACGCTGCATATACGATATGAACTTTGTGCCGCTAATAGTACTGCTGTAACGGACACTTTTGGAATATTAGGTGTTTAACCACATGGGGCAGTCCAACGCTTAATAAGTGACTATATTAATGCTTTGGGCCTCTGTATAACGCTGCATATACGATATGAACTTTGTGCCTCTAATAGTACTGCTGTAACGGACACTTTTGGAATATTAGGTGTTTAACCACATGGGGCAGTCCAACGCTTAATAAGTGACTATATTAATGCTTTGGGCCTCTGTATAACGCTGCATATACGATATGAACTTCGTGCCTCTAATAGTACGGCTTTAACGGACACTTTTGGAATATTAGGTGTTTAACCACATGGGGCAGTCCAACGCTTAATAAATGACTATATTAATGCTTTGGGCCTCTGTATAACGCTGCATATACGATATGAACTTTGTGCCTCTAATAGTACTGCTGTAACGGACACTTTTGGAATATTAGGTGTTCAACCACATGAGGCAGTCCAACGCTTAATATGTGGTTAAAGTAATGCTTTGGGACTCTGTAAAACGTTGCATATTCGATATGAATTTTGTGCCTCTAATAGTTTGGCTGTAACGGACACTTTTGGAATATTAGGTGTTTATCCACATGGGGCAGTCCAACGCTTAATAAGTGACTGTATTAATGCTTTGTGCCTCTGTATAACGCTGCGTATACGATATGAATTTTGTGACTCTAAAAGTACGGCTGTAACGGACACTTTTGGAATATTAGGAGTTCAACCACATGGGGCAATCCAACGCTTAATAAGTGAATATATTATTGCTTTGGGCCTCTGTATAACGCTGCATATACGATATGAACTTTGTGCCTCTAATAGTACGGCTTTAACGGACACTTTTGGAATATTAGGTGTTCAACCACATGAGGCAGTCCAACGCTTAATATGTGGTTAAAGTAATGCTTTGGGACTCTGTAAAACGTTGCATATTCGATATGAATTTTGTGCCTCTAATAGTTTGGCTGTAACGGACACTTTTGGAATATTAGGTGTTTAACCACATGGGGCAGTCCAACGCTTAATAAGTGACTGTATTAATGCTTTGTGCCTCTGTATAACGCTGCGTATACGATATGAATTTTGTGACTCTAAAAGTACGGCTGTAACGGACACTTTTGGAATATTAGGAGTTCAACCACATGGGGCAGTCCAACGCTTAATAAGTGAATATATTATTGCTTTGGGCCTCTGTATAACGCTGCATATACGATATGAACTTTGTGCCTCTAATAGTACGGCTTTAACGGACACTTTTGGAATATTAGGTGTTTAACCACATGGGGCAGTCCAACGCTTAATAAGTGACTATATTAATGCTTTGGGCCTCTGTATAACGCTGCATATACGATATGAACTTTGTGCCTCTAATAGTACTGCTGTAACGGACACTTTTGGAATATTAGGTGTTTAACCACATGGGGCAGTCCAACGCTTAATAAGTGACTATATTAATGCTTTGGGCCTCTGTATAACGCTGCATATACGATATGAACTTTGTGCCTCTAATAGTACTGCTGTAACGGACACTTTTGGAATATTAGGTGTTTAACCACATGGGGCAGTCCAACGCTTAATAAGTGACTATATTAATGCTTTGGGCCTCTGTATAACGCTGCATATACGATATGAACTTTGTGCCTCTAATAGTACGGCTTTAACGGACACTTTTGGAATATTAGGTGTTTAACCACATGGGGCAGTCCAACGCTTAATAAGTGACTATATTAATGCTTTGGGCCTCTGTATAACGCTGCATATACGATATGAACTTTGTGCCTCTAATAGTACTGCTGTAACGGACACTTTTGGAATATTAGGTGTTCAACCACATGAGGCAGTCCAACGCTTAATATGTGGTTAAAGTAATGCTTTGGGACTCTGTAAAACGTTGCATATTCGATATGAATTTTGTGCCTCTAATAGTTTGGCTGTAACGGACACTTTTGGAATATTAGGTGTTTAACCACATGGGGCAGTCCAACGCTTAATAAGTGACTATATTAATGCTTTGGGTCTCTGTAAAACGCTGCATATTCGATATGAACTTTGTGAATCTAATAGTTTGGCTGTAACGAGCACTTTTGGAATATTAGGTGTTCAACCACATGGGGCAGTCCAACGCTAAATAAGTGACTATATTAATGCTTTGGGCCTCTGTATAGCGCTGCATATACGATATGAACTTTGTGCCTCTAATAGTACGGCTTTAACGGACACTTTTGGAATATTAGGTGTTTAACCACATAAGGCAGTCCAACGCTTAATAAGTGACTATATTAATGCTTTGTGCCTCTGTATAACGCTGCGTATACGATATGAATTTTGTGACTCTAAAAGTACGGCTGTAACGGACACTTTTGGAATATTAGGAGTTCAACCACATGGGGCAATCCAACGCTTAATAAGTGAATATATTATTGCTTTGGGCCTCTGTATAACGCTGCATATACGATATGAACTTTGTGCCTCTAATAGTACGGCTTTAACGGACACTTTTGGAATATTAGGTGTTCAACCACATGAGGCAGTCCAACGCTTAATATGTGGTTAAAGTAATGCTTTGGGACTCTGTAAAACGTTGCATATTCGATATGAATTTTGTGCCTCTAATAGTTTGGCTGTAACGGACACTTTTGGAATATTAGGTGTTTAACCACATGGGGCAGTCCAACGCTTAATAAGTGACTGTATTAATGCTTTGTGCCTCTGTATAACGCTGCGTATACGATATGAATTTTGTGACTCTAAAAGTACGGCTGTAACGGACACTTTTGGAATATTAGGAGTTCAACCACATGGGGCAGTCCAACGCTTAATAAGTGAATATATTATTGCTTTGGGCCTCTGTATAACGCTGCATATACGATATGAACTTTGTGCCTCTAATAGTACGGCTTTAACGGACACTTTTGGAATATTAGGTGTTTAACCACATGGGGCAGTCCAACGCTTAATAAGTGACTATATTAATGCTTTGGGCCTCTGTATAACGCTGCATATACGATATGAACTTTGTGCCTCTAATAGTACTGCTGTAACGGACACTTTTGGAATATTAGGTGTTTAACCACATGGGGCAGTCCAACGCTTAATAAGTGACTATATTAATGCTTTGGGCCTCTGTATAACGCTGCATATACGATATGAACTTTGTGCCTCTAATAGTACTGCTGTAACGGACACTTTTGGAATATTAGGTGTTTAACCACATGGGGCAGTCCAACGCTTAATAAGTGACTATATTAATGCTTTGGGCCTCTGTATAACGCTGCATATACGATATGAACTTTGTGCCTCTAATAGTACGGCTTTAACGGACACTTTTGGAATATTAGGTGTTTAACCACATGGGGCAGTCCAACGCTTAATAAGTGACTATATTAATGCTTTGGGCCTCTGTATAACGCTGCATATACGATATGAACTTTGTGCCTCTAATAGTACTGCTGTAACGGACACTTTTGGAATATTAGGTGTTCAACCACATGAGGCAGTCCAACGCTTAATATGTGGTTAAAGTAATGCTTTGGGACTCTGTAAAACGTTGCATATTCGATATGAATTTTGTGCCTCTAATAGTTTGGCTGTAACGGACACTTTTGGAATATTAGGTGTTTAACCACATGGGGCAGTCCAACGCTTAATAAGTGACTATATTAATGCTTTGGGTCTCTGTAAAACGCTGCATATTCGATATGAACTTTGTGAATCTAATAGTTTGGCTGTAACGAGCACTTTTGGAATATTAGGTGTTCAACCACATGGGGCAGTCCAACGCTAAATAAGTGACTATATTAATGCTTTGGGCCTCTGTATAGCGCTGCATATACGATATGAACTTTGTGCCTCTAATAGTACGGCTTTAACGGACACTTTTGGAATATTAGGTGTTTAACCACATAAGGCAGTCCAACGCTTAATAAGTGACTATATTAATGCTTTGGGCCTCTGTATAACGCTGCATATACGATATGAACTTTGTGCCTCTAATAGTACGGCTGTAACGGACACTTTTGGAATATTAGGTGTTTAACCACATGGGGCAGTCCAACGCTTAGTAAGTGACTATATTAATGCTTTGGGCCTCTGTAAAACGCTGCATATTCGATATGAACTTTGTGCCTCTAATAGTTTGGCTGTAACGGACACTTTTGGAATATTAGGTGTTCAACCACATGGGGCAGTCCAACGCTTAATAAGTGACTATATTAATGCTTTGGGCCTCTGTATAACGCTGCATATACGATATGAACTTTGTGCCTCTAAAAGTACGGCTGTAACGGACACTTTTGGAATATTAGGTGTTTAACCACATGGGGCAGTCCAACGCTTAATAAGTCACTATATTAATGCTTTGGGCCTCTGTATAACGCTGCATTTACGATATGAACTTTGTGCCTCTAATAGTACGGCTGTAACGGACACTTTTAAAATATTAGGTGTTTAACCACATGGGGCAGTCCAACGCTTAATAAGTGACTATATTAATGCTTTGGGCCTCTGTATAACGCTGCATATACGATATGAACTTTGTGCCTCTAATAGTTTGGCTGTAACGGACACTTTTGGAATATTAGGTGTTTAACCACATGGGGCAGTCCAACGCTTAATAAGTGACTATATTAATGCTTTGGGCCTCTGTATAACGCTGCATATACGATATAAACTTTGTGCCTCTAATAGTTTGGCTGTAACGGACACATTTGGATTATTAGGTGTATAACCACATGGGGCAGTCCAACGCTTAGTAAGTGACTATATTAATGCTATGTGCCTCTGTAAAACGCTGCATATTCGATATGAACTTTGTGCCTCTAATAGTTTGGCTGTAACGGACACTTTTGGAATATTAGGTGTTCAACCACATGGGGCAGTCCAACGCTTAATAAGTGACTATATTAATGCTTTGGGCCTCTGTATAACGCTGCATATACGATATGAACTTTGTGCCTCTAAAAGTACGGCTGTAACGGACACTTTTGGAATATTAGGAGTTCAACCACATGGGGCAGTCCAACGCTTAATAAGTGAATATATTATTGCTTTGGGCCTCTGTATAACGCTGCATATACGATATGAACTTTGTGCCTCTAATAGTACGGCTTTAACGGACACTTTTGGAATATTAGGTGTTTAACCACATGGGGCAGTCCAACGCTTAATAAGTGACTATATTAATGCTTTGGGCCTCTGTATAACGCTGCATATACGATATGAACTTTGTGCCTCTAATAGTACTGCTGTAACGGACACTTTTGGAATATTAGGTGTTTAACCACATGGGGCAGTCCAACGCTTAATAAGTGACTATATTAATGCTTTGGGCCTCTGTATAACGCTGCATATACGATATGAACTTTGTGCCTCTAATAGTACTGCTGTAACGGACACTTTTGGAATATTAGGTGTTTAACCACATGGGGCAGTCCAACGCTTAATAAGTGACTATATTAATGCTTTGGGCCTCTGTATAACGCTGCATATACGATATGAACTTTGTGCCTCTAATAGTACGGCTTTAACGGACACTTTTGGAATATTAGGTGTTTAACCACATGGGGCAGTCCAACGCTTAATAAGTGACTATATTAATGCTTTGGGCCTCTGTATAACGCTGCATATACGATATGAACTTTGTG
This sequence comes from Silvanus unidentatus, assembly GCA_963930825.1. Lineage (NCBI taxonomy): Eukaryota > Metazoa > Arthropoda > Insecta > Coleoptera > Silvanidae > Silvanus > Silvanus unidentatus. Next base: position 190,541 of record CAWVOD010000014.1, on the reverse strand, counting down.
CCTCTAATAGTACTGCTGTAACGGACACTTTTGGAATATTAGGTGTTCAACCACATGAGGCAGTCCAACGCTTAATATGTGGTTAAAGTAATGCTTTGGGACTCTGTAAAACGTTGCATATTCGATATGAATTTTGTGCCTCTAATAGTTTGGCTGTAACGGACACTTTTGGAATATTAGGTGTTTAACCACATGGGGCAGTCCAACGCTTAATAAGTGACTATATTAATGCTTTGGGTCTCTGTAAAACGCTGCATATTCGATATGAACTTTGTGAATCTAATAGTTTGGCTGTAACGAGCACTTTTGGAATATTAGGTGTTCAACCACATGGGGCAGTCCAACGCTAAATAAGTGACTATATTAATGCTTTGGGCCTCTGTATAGCGCTGCATATACGATATGAACTTTGTGCCTCTAATAGTACGGCTTTAACGGACACTTTTGGAATATTAGGTGTTTAACCACATAAGGCAGTCCAACGCTTAATAAGTGACTATATTAATGCTTTGGGCCTCTGTATAACGCTGCATATACGATATGAACTTTGTGCCTCTAATAGTACGGCTGTAACGGACACTTTTGGAATATTAGGTGTTTAACCACATGGGGCAGTCCAACGCTTAGTAAGTGACTATATTAATGCTTTGGGCCACTGTAAAACGCTGCATATTCGATATGAACTTTGTGCCTCTAATAGTTTGGCTGTAACGGACACTTTTGGAATATTAGGTGTTCAACCACATGGGGCAGTCCAACGCTTAATAAGTGACTATATTAATGCTTTGGGCCTCTGTATAACGCTGCATATACGATATGAACTTTGTGCCTCTAAAAGTACGGCTGTAACGGACACTTTTGGAATATTAGGTGTTTAACCACATGGGGCAGTCCAACGCTTAATAAGTCACTATATTAATGCTTTGGGCCTCTGTATAACGCTGCATTTACGATATGAACTTTGTGCCTCTAATAGTACGGCTGTAACGGACACTTTTAAAATATTAGGTGTTTAACCACATGGGGCAGTCCAACGCTTAATAAGTGACTATATTAATGCTTTGGGCCTCTGTATAACGCTGCATATACGATATGAACTTTGTGCCTCTAATAGTTTGGCTGTAACGGACACTTTTGGAATATTAGGTGTTTAACCACATGGGGCAGTCCAACGCTTAATAAGTGACTATATTAATGCTTTGGGCCTCTGTATAACGCTGCATATACGATATAAACTTTGTGCCTCTAATAGTTTGGCTGTAACGGACACATTTGGATTATTAGGTGTATAACCACATGGGGCAGTCCAACGCTTAGTAAGTGACTATATTAATGCTATGTGCCTCTGTAAAACGCTGCATATTCGATATGAACTTTGTGCCTCTAATAGTTTGGCTGTAACGGACACTTTTGGAATATTAGGTGTTCAACCACATGGGGCAGTCCAACGCTTAATAAGTGACTATATTAATGCTTTGGGCCTCTGTATAACGCTGCATATACGATATGAACTTTGTGCCTCTAAAAGTACGGCTGTAACGGACACTTTTGGAATATTAGGTGTTTAACCACATGGGGCAGTCCAACGCTTAATAAGTCACTATATTAATGCTTTGGGCCTCTGTATAACGCTGCATTTACGATATGAACTTTGTGCCTCTAATAGTACGGCTGTAACGGACACTTTTAAAATATTAGGTGTTTAACCACATGGGGCAGTCCAACGCTTAATAAGTGACTATATTAATGCTTTGGGCCTCTGTATAACGCTGCATATACGATATGAACTTTGTGCCTCTAATAGTTTGGCTGTAACGGACACTTTTGGAATATTAGGTGTTTAACCACATGGGGCAGTCCAACGCTTAATAAGTGACTATATTAATGCTTTGGGTCTTTGTAAAACGCTGCATATTCGATATGAACTTTGTGAATCTAATAGTTTGGCTGTAACGGACACTTTTGGAATATTAGGTGTTTAACCACATGGGGCAGTCCAACGCTTAATAAGTGACTATATTAATGCTTTGGGCCTCTGTATAACGCTGCATATTCGATATGAACTTTGTGCCTCTAATAGTTTGGCTGTAACGGACAATTTTGGAATATTAGGTGTTTAACCACATGGGGCAGTCCAACGCTTAATAAGTGACTATATTAATGCTTTGGGTCTCTGTAAGACGCTGCATATACAATATGAACTTTGTGCCTCTAATAGTACGGCTGTAACGGACACTTTTGGAATATTAGGTGTTTAACCACATGGGGCAGTCCAACGCTTAATAAGTGACTATATTAATGCTTTGGGCCTCTGTATAACGCTGCATATACGATATGAACTTTGTGCCTCTAATAGTATGGCTGTAACGGACACTTTTGGAATATTAGGTGTTTAACCACATGGGGCAGTCCAACGCTTAATAAGTGACTATATTAATGCTTTGGGCCTCTGTATAACGCTGCATATTCGATATGAACTTTGTGCCTCTAATAGTTTAGCTGTAACGGACTTTTTTCGAATATAAGGTGTTCAACATCATGGGGTTGTCGATCGCTTAGTATGTGGTTATAGTAATGCTTTGGGACTCTGTATAACGCTGCATATACAATATGAGCTCTGTGTCTCTAATAGTTTGGCTGTAACGGACACTTTTGGAATATTATGTGTTCAAACACATGTTGCAGTCCAATGCTTAATATTTGATTATATTAATGCTTTGGGACTCTGTATAACGCTGCATATACTGTATGAACTCTGTGCCTTTTATAGTTAGGCTGTAACTGACATTTTTGGAATATTAGGTGTTCAACAACATGGGGTTGTCGATCGCTTTATATGTGGTTATAGTAATGCTTTGGGACTCTGTATAACGTTGCATATACAAAATGAGCACTGTGCCTCTAATAGTACGGCTGTAACGGACACTTTTGGAATATAAGGTGTTTAACCACATGGGGCAGTCCAACGCTTAATAAGTGACTGTATTAATGCTTTGTGCCTCTGTATAACGCTGCGTATACGATATGAATTTTGTGACTCTAAAAGTACGGCTGTAACGGACACTTTTGGAATATTAGGTGTTCAACCACATGGGGCAGTCCAACGCTTAATAAGTGAATATATTATTGCTTTGGGCCTCTGTATAACGCTGCATATACGATATGAACTTTGTGCCTCTAATAGTACGGCTTTAACGGACACTTTTGGAATATTAGGTGTTTAACCACATGGGGCAGTCCAACGCTTAATAAGTGACTATATTAATGCTTTGGGCCTCTGTATAACGCTGCATATACGATATGAACTTTGTGCCTCTAATAGTACTGCTGTAACGGACACTTTTGGAATATTAGGTGTTTAACCACATGGGGCAGTCCAACGCTTAATAAGTGACTATATTAATGCTTTGGGCCTCTGTATAACGCTGCATATACGATATGAACTTTGTGCCTCTAATAGTACTGCTGCAACGGACACTTTTGGAATATTAGGTGTTTAACCACATGGGGCAGTCCAACGCTTAATAAGTGACTATATTAATGCTTTGGGCCTCTGTATAACGCTGCATATACGATATGAACTTTGTGCCTCTAATAGTACGGCTTTAACGGACACTTTTGGAATATTAGGTGTTTAACCACATGGGGCAGTCCAACGCTTAATAAGTGACTATATTAATGCTTTGGGCCTCTGTATAACGCTGCATATACGATATGAACTTTGTGCCTCTAATAGTACTGCTGTAACGGACACTTTTGGAATATTAGGTGTTCAACCACATGAGGCAGTCCAACGCTTAATATGTGGTTAAAGTAATGCTTTGGGACTCTGTAAAACGTTGCATATTCGATATGAATTTTGTGCCTCTAATAGTTTGGCTGTAACGGACACTTTTGGAATATTAGGTGTTTAACCACATGGGGCAGTCCAACGCTTAATAAGTGACTATATTAATGCTTTGGGTCTCTGTAAAACGCTGCATATTTGATATGAACTTTGTGAATCTAATAGTTTGGCTGTAACGAGCACTTTTGGAATATTAGGTGTTCAACCACATGGGGCAGTCCAACGCTAAATAAGTGACTATATTAATGCTTTGGGCCTCTGTATAGCGCTGCATATACGATATGAACTTTGTGCCTCTAATAGTACGGCTTTAACGGACACTTTTGGAATATTAGGTGTTTAACCACATAAGGCAGTCCAACGCTTAATAAGTGACTATATTAATGCTTTGGGCCTCTGTATAACGCTGCATATACGATATGAACTTTGTGCCTCTAATAGTACGGCTGTAACGGACACTTTTGGAATATTAGGTGTTTAACCACATGGGGCAGTCCAACGCTTAGTAAGTGACTATATTAATGCTTTGGGCCTCTGTAAAACGCTGCATATTCGATATGAACTTAGTGCCTCTAATAGTTTGGCTGTAACGGACACTTTTGGAATATTAGGTGTTCAACCACATGGGGCAGTCCAACGCTTAATAAGTGACTATATTAATGCTTTGGGCCTCTGTATAACGCTGCATATACGATATGAACTTTGTGCCTCTAAAAGTACGGCTGTAACGGACACTTTTGGAATATTAGGTGTGTAACCACATGGGGCAGTCCAACGCTTAATAAGTCACTATATTAATGCTTTGGGCCTCTGTATAACGCTGAATTTACGATATGAACTTTGTGCCTCTAATAGTACGGCTGTAACGGACACTTTTAAAATATTAGGTGTTTAACCACATGGGGCAGTCCAACGCTTAATAAGTGACTATATTAATGCTATGGGCCTCTGTATAACGCTGCATATACGATATGAACTTTGTGCCTCTAATAGTTTGGCTGTAACGGACACTTTTGGAATATTAGGTGTTTAACCACATGGGGCAGTCCAACGCTTAATAAGTGACTATATTAATGCTTTGGGTCTTTGTAAAACGCTGCATATTCGATATGAACTTTGTGAATCTAATAGTTTGGCTGTAACGGACACTTTTGGAATATTAGGTGTTTAACCACATGGGGCAGTCCAACGCTTAATAAGTGACTATATTAATGCTTTGGGCCTCTGTATAACGCTGCATATTCGATATGAACTTTGTGCCTCTAATAGTTTGGCTGTAACGGACAATTTTGGAATATTAGGTGTTTAACCACATGGGGCAGTCCAACGCTTAATAAGTGACTATATTAATGCTTTGGGTCTCTGTAAGACGCTGCATATACAATATGAACTTTGTGCCTCTAATAGTACGGCTGTAACGGACACTTTTGGAATATTAGGTGTTTAACCACATGGGGCAGTCCAACGCTTAATAAGTGACTATATTAATGCTTTGGGCCTCTGTATAACGCTGCATATACGATATGAACTTTGTGCCTCTAATAGTATGGCTGTAACGGACACTTTTGGAATATTAGGTGTTTAACCACATGGGGCAGTCCAACGCTTAATAAGTGACTATATTAATGCTTTGGGCCTCTGTATAACGCTGCATATACGATATGAACTTTGTGCCTCTAATAGTATGGCTGTAACGGACACTTTTGGAATATTAGGTGTTTAACCACATGGGGCAGTCCAACGCTTAATAAGTGACTATATTAATGCTTTGGGTCTCTGTAAGACGCTGCATATACAATATGAACTTTGTGCCTCTAATAGTACGGCTGTAACGGACACTTTTGGAATATTAGGTGTTTAACCACATGAGGCAGTCCAACGCTTAATAAGTGACTATATTAATGCTTTGGGCCTCTGTATAACGCTGCATATACGATATGAACTTTGTGCCTCTAATAATATGGCTGTAACGGACACTTTTGGAATATTAGGTGTTTAACCACATGGGGCAGTCCAACGCTTAATAAGTGACTATATTAATGCTTTGGGCCTCTGTATAACGCTGCATATTCGATATGAACTTTGTGCCTCTAATAGTTTAGCTGTAACGGACATTTTTCGAATATAAGGTGTTCAACATCATGGGGTTGTCGATCGCTTAGAATGTGGTTATAGTAATGCTTTGGGACTCTGTATAACGCTGCATATACAATATGAACTCTGTGTCTCTAATACTTTGGCTGTAACGGACACTTTTGGAATATTATGTGTTCAAACACATGTTGCAGTCTAATGCTTAATATTTGATTATATTAATGCTTTGGGACTCTGTATAACGCTGCATATACTGTATGAATTCTGTGCCTTTTATAGTTAGGCTGTAACTGACATTTTTGGAATATTAGGTGTTCAACAACATGGGGTTGTCGATCGCTTTATATGTGGTTATAGTAATGCTTTGGGACTCTGTATAACGCTGCATATACAAAATGAGCACTGTGCCTCTAATAGTACGGCTGTAACGGACACTTTTGGAATATTAGGTGTTCAACCACATGGGGCAGTCCAACGCTTAATAAGTGAATATATTATTGCTTTGGGCCTCTGTATAACGCTGCATATACGATATGAACTTTGTGCCTCTAATAGTACGGCTTTAACGGACACTTTTGGAATATTAGGTGTTTAACCACATGGGGCAGTCCAACGCTTAATAAGTGACTATATTAATGCTTTGGGCCTCTGTATAACGCTGCATATACGATATGAACTTTGTGCCTCTAATAGTACTGCTGTAACGGACACTTTTGGAATATTAGGTGTTTAACCACATGGGGCAGTCCAACGCTTAATAAGTGACTATATTAATGCTTTGGGCCTCTGTATAACGCTGCATATACGATATGAACTTTGTGCCTCTAATAGTACTGCTGTAACGGACACTTTTGGAATATTAGGTGTTCAACCACATGAGGCAGTCCAACGCTTAATATGTGGTTAAAGTAATGCTTTGGGACTTTGTAAAACGTTGCATATTCGATATGAATTTTGTGCCTCTAATAGTTTGGCTGTAACGGACACTTTTGGAATATTAGGTGTTTAACCACATGGGGCAGTCCAACGCTTAATAAGTGACTATATTAATGCTTAGGGTCTCTGTAAAACGCTGCATATTCGATATGAACTTTGTGAATCTAATATTTTGGCTGTAACGAGCACTTTTGGAATATTAGGTGTTCAACCACATGGGGCAGTCCAACGCTAAATAAGTGACTATATTAATGCTTTGGGCCTCTGTATAACGCTGCATATACGATATGAACTTTGTGCCTCTAATAGTACGGCTTTAACGGACACTTTTGGAATATTAGGTGTTTAACCACATAAGGCAGTCCAACGCTTAATAAGTGACTATATTAATGCTTTGGGCCTCTGTATAACGCTGCATATACGATATGAACTTTGTGCCTCTAATAGTACGGCTGTAACGGACACTTTTGGAATATTAGGTGTTTAACCACATGGGGCAGTCCAACGCTTAGTAAGTGACTATATTAATGCTTTGGGCCTCTGTAAAACGCTGCATATTCGATATGAACTTTGTGCCTCTAATAATTTGGCTGTAACGGACACTTTTGGAATATTAGGTGTTCAACCACATGGGGCAGTCCAACGCTTAATATGTGGTTAAAGTAATGCTTTGGGACTCTGTATAACGCTGCATATACAATATGAACTCTGTGTCTCTAATAGTTTAGCTGTAACGGATAATTTTGGAATATTATGTGTTCAAACACATGTTGCAGTCCAATCCTTAATATTTGATTATATTAATGCTTTGGGACTCTGTCTAACGCTGCATATACAGTATGAACTCTGTGCCTTTTATAGTTAGGCTGTAACTGACATTTTTGGAATATTAGGTGTTCAACAACATGGGGTTGTCGATCGCTTTATATGTGGGTATAGTAATGCTTTGGGACTCTGTATAACGCTGCATATTCGATATGAACTTTGTGCCTCTAATAGTTTGGCTGTAACGGACACTTTTGGAATATTAGGTGTTCAACCACATGGGGCAGTCCAACGCTTAATAAGTGACTATATTAATGCTTTGGGCCTCTGTATAACACTGCATAAACGATATGAACTTTGTTCCTCTAATAGTTTGGCTGTAACGGACACTTTTGGAATATTAGGTGTTCAACCACATGGGGCAGTCCAACGCTTAATAAGTGACTATATTAATGCTTTGGGCCTCTGTAAAACGTGGCATATTCGATATGAACTTTGTGCCTCTAATAGTTTGGCTGTAACGGACACTTTTGGAATATTAGGTGTTCAACCACATGGGGCAGTCCAACGCTTAATAAGTGACTATATTAATGCTTTGGGCCTCTGTATAACGCTGCATATACGATATGAACTTTGTGCCTCTAAAAGTACGGCTGTAACGGACACTTTTTTAATATTAGGTGTTTAACCACATGGGGCAGTCCAACGCTTAATAAGTGACTATATTAATGCTTTGGGTCTCTGTAAGACGCTGCATATACAATATGAACTTTGTGCCTCTAATAGTACGGCTGTAATGGACACTTTTGGAATATTAGGTGTTTAACCACATGGGGCAGTCCAACGCTTAATAAGTGACTATATTAATGCTTTGGGCCTCTGTATAACGCTGCATATACGATATGAACTTTGTGCCTCTAATAATATGGCTGTAACGGACACTTTTGGAATATTAGGTGTTTAACCACATGGGGCAGTCCAACGCTTAATAAGTGACTATATTAATGCTTTGGGCCTCTGTATAACGCTGCATATTCGATATGAACTTTGTGCCTCTAATAGTTTAGCTGTAACGGACATTTTTCGAATATAAGGTGTTCAACATCATGGGGTTGTCGATCGCTTAGTATGTGGTTATAGTAATGCTTTGGGACTCTGTATAACGCTGCATATACAATATGAACTCTGTGTCTCTAATAGTTTGGCTGTAACGGACACTTTTGGAATATTATGTGTTCAAACACATGTTGCAGTCTAATGCTTAATATTTGATTATATTAATGCTTTGGGACTCTGTATAACGCTGCATATACTGTATGAATTCTGTGCCTTTTATAGTTAGGCTGTAACTGACATTTTTGGAATATTAGTTGTTCAACAACATGGGGTTGTCGATCGCTTTATATGTGGTTATAGTAATGCTTTGGGACTCTGTATAACGCTGCATATACAAAATGAGCACTGTGCCTCTAATAGTACGGCTGTAACGGACACTTTTGGAATATTAGGTGTTTAACCACATGGGGCAGTCCAACGCTTAATAAGTGACTGTATTAATGCTTTGTGCCTCTGTATAACGCTGCGTATACGATATGAATTTTGTGCCTCTAAAAGTACGGCTGTAACGGACACTTTTGGAATATTAGGTGTTCAACCACATGGGGCAGTCCAACGCTTAATAAGTGAATATATTATTGCTTTGGGCCTCTGTATAACGCTGCATATACGATATGAACTTTGTGCCTCTAATAGTACGGCTTTAACGGACACTTTTGGAATATTAGGTGTTTAACCACATGGGGCAGTCCAACGCTTAATAAGTGACTATATTAATGCTTTGGGCCTCTGTATAACGCTGCATATACGATATGAACTTTGTGCCTCTAATAGTACTGCTGTAACGGACACTTTTGGAATATTAGGTGTTTAACCACATGGGGCAGTCCAACGCTTAATAAGTGACTATATTAATGCTTTGGGCCTCTGTATAACGCTGCATATACGATATGAACTTTGTGCCTCTAATAGTACTGCTGTAACGGACACTTTTGGAATATTAGGTGTTTAACCACATGGGGCTGTCCAACGCTTAATAAGTGACTATATTAATGCTTTGGGCCTCTGTATAACGCTGCATATACGATATGAACTTTGTGCCTCTAATAGTACGGCTTTAACGGACACTTTTGGAATATTAGGTGTTTAACCACATGGGGCAGTCCAACGCTTAATAAGTGACTATATTAATGCTTTGGGCCTCTGTATAACGCTGCATATACGATATGAACTTTGTGCCTCCAATAGTACTGCTGTAACGGACACTTTTGGAATATTAGGTGTTTAACCACATGGGGCAGTCCAACGCTTAATAAGTGACTGTATTAATGCTTTGTGCCTCTGTATAACGCTGCGTATACGATATGAATTTTGTGCCTCTAAAAGTACGGCTGTAACGGACACTTTTGGAATATTAGGTGTTCAACCACATGGGGCAGTCCAACGCTTAATAAGTGAATATATTATTGCTTTGGGCCTCTGTATAACGCTGCATATACGATATGAACTTTGTGCCTCTAATAGTACGGCTTTAACGGACACTTTTGGAATATTAGGTGTTTAACCACATGGGGCAGTCCAACGCTTAATAAGTGACTATATTAATGCTTTGGGCCTCTGTATAACGCTGCATATACGATATGAACTTTGTGCCTCTAATAGTACTGCTGTAACGGACACTTTTGGAATATTAGGTGTTTAACCACATGGGGCAGTCCAACGCTTAATAAGTGACTATATTAATGCTTTGGGCCTCTGTATAACGCTGCATATACGATATGAACTTTGTGCCTCTAATAGTACTGCTGTAACGGACACTTTTGGAATATTAGGTGTTCAACCACATGAGGCAGTCCAACGCTTAATATGTGGTTAAAGTAATGCTTTGGGACTCTGTAAAACGTTGCATATTCGATATGAATTTTGTGCCTCTAATAGTTTGGCTGTAACGGACACTTTTGGAATATTAGGTGTTTAACCACATGGGGCAGTCCAACGCTTAATAAGTGACTATATTAATGCTTTGGGTCTCTGTAAAACGCTGCATATTCGATATGAACTTTGTGAATCTAATAGTTTGGCTGTAACGAGCACTTTTGGAATATTAGGTGTTCAACCACATGGGGCAGTCCAACGCTAAATAAGTGACTATATTAATGCTTTGGGCCTCTGTATAACGCTGCATATACGATATGAACTTTGTGCCTCTAATAGTACGGCTTTAACGGACACTTTTGGAATATTAGGTGTTTAACCACATAAGGCAGTCCAACGCTTAATAAGTGACTATATTAATGCTTTGGGTCTCTGTATAACGCTGCATATACGATATGAACTTTGTGCCTCTAATAGTACGGCTGTAACGGACACTTTTGGAATATTAGGTGTTTAACCACATGGGCAGTCCAACGCTTAGTAAGTGACTATATTAATGCTTTGGGCCTCTGTAAAACGCTGCATAATCGATATGAACTTTGTGCCTCTAATAATTTGGCTGTAACGGACACTTTTGGAATATTAGGTGTTCAACCACATGGGGCAGTCCAACGCTTAATATGTGGTTAAAGTAATGCTTTGGGACTCTGTATAACGCTGCATATACAATATGAACTCTGTGTCTCTAATAGTTTGGCTGTAACGGATAATTTTGGAATATTATGTGTTCAAACACATGTTGCAGTCCAATCCTTAATATTTGATTATATTAATGCTTTGGGACTCTGTCTAACGCTGCATATACAGTATGAACTCTGTGCCTTTTATAGTTAGGCTGTAACTGACATTTTTGGAATATTAGGTGTTCAACAACATGGGGTTGTCGATCGCTTTATATGTGGGTATAGTAATGCTTTGGGACTCTGTATAACGCTGCATATTCGATATGAACTTTGTGCCTCTAATAGTTTGGCTGTAACGGACACTTTTGGAATATTAGGTGTTCAACCACATGGGGCAGTCCAACGCTTAATAAGTGACTATATTAATGCTTTGGGCCTCTGTATAACACTGCATAAACGATATGAACTTTGTGCCTCTAATAGTTTGGCTGTAACGGACACTTTTGGAATATTAGGTGTTCAACCACATGGGGCAGTCCAACGCTTAATAAGTGACTATATTAATGCTTTGGGCCTCTGTAAAACGTGGCATATTCGATATGAACTTTGTGCCTCTAATAGTTTGGCTGTAACGGACACTTTTGGAATATTAGGTGTTCAACCACATGGGGCAGTCCAACGCTTAATAAGTGACTATATTAATGCTTTGGGCCTCTGTATAACGCTGCATATACGATATGAACTTTGTGCCTCTAAAAGTACGGCTGTAACGGACACTTTTTTAATATTAGGTGTTTAACCACATGGGGCAGTCCAACGCTTAATAAGTGACTATATTAATGCTTTGGGTCTCTGTAAGACGCTGCATATACAATATGAACTTTGTGCCTCTAATAATATGGCTGTAACGGACACTTTTGGAATATTAGGTGTTTAACCACATGGGGCAGTCCAACGCTTAATAAGTGACTATATTAATGCTTTGGGCCTCTGTATAACGCTGCATATACGATATGAACTTTGTGCCTCTAATAGTACTGCTGTAACGGACACTTTTGGAATATTAGGTGTTTAACCACATGAGCAGTCCAACGCTTAATAAGTGACTATATTAATGCTTTGGGCCTCTGTATAACGCTGCATATACGATATGAACTTTGTGCCTCTAATAGTACTGCTGTAACGGACACTTTTGGAATATTAGGTGTTCAACCACATGGGGCAGTCCAACGCTTAATAAGTGACTATATTAATGCTTTGGGCCTCTGTATAACGCTGCATATACGATATGAACTTTGTGCCTCTAAAAGTACGGCTGTAACGGACACTTTTGGAATATTAGGTGTTTAACCACATGGGGCAGTCCAACGCTTAATAAGTGACTATATTAATGCTTTGGGCCTCTGTATAACGCTGCATATACGATATGAACTTTGTGCCTCTAATAATATGGCTGTAACGGACACTTTTGGAATATTAGGTGTTTAACCACATGGGGCAGTCCAACGCTTAATAAGTGACTATATTAATGCTTTGGGCCTCTGTATAACGCTGCATATACGATATGAACTTTGTGCCTCTAATAGTACTGCTGTAACGGACACTTTTGGAATATTAGGTGTTTAACCACATGGGGCAGTCCAACGCTTAATAAGTGACTATATTAATGCTTTGGGCCTCTGTATAACGCTGCATATACGATATGAACTTTGTGCCTCTAATAATATGGCTGTAACGGACACTTTTGGAATATTAGGTGTTTAACCACATGGGGCAGTCCAACGCTTAATAAGTGACTATATTAATGCTTTGGGCCTCAGTATAACGCTGCATATACGATATGAACTTTGTGCCTCTAATAGTACTGCTGTAACGGACACTTTTGGAATATTAGGTGTTTAACCACATGGGGCAGTCCAACGCTTAATAAGTGACTATATTAATGCTTTGGGCCTCTGTATAACGCTGCATATACGATATGAACTTTGTGCCTCTAATAGTACTGCTGTAACGGACACTTTTGGAATATTAGGTGTTCAACCACATGAGGCAGTCCAACGCTTAATATGTGGTTAAAGTAATGCTTTGGGACTCTGTAAAACGTTGCATATTCGATATGAATTTTGTGCCTCTAATAGTTTGGCTGTAACGGACACTTTTGGAATATTAGGTGTTTAACCACATGGGGCAGTCCAACGCTTAATAAGTGACTATATTAATGCTTAGGGTCTCTGTAAAACACTGCATATTCGATATGAACTTTGTGAATCTAATAGTTTGGCTGTAACGAGCACTTTTGGAATATTAGGTGTTCAACCACATGGGGCAGTCCAACGCTAAATAAGTGACTATATTAATGCTTTGGGCCTCTGTATAACGCTGCATATACGATATGAACTTTGTGCCTCTAATAGTACGGCTTTAACGGACACTTTTGGAATATTAGGTGTTTAACCACATAAGGCAGTCCAACGCTTAATAAGTGACTATATTAATGCTTTGGGCCTCTGTATAACGCTGCATATACGATATGAACTTTGTGCCTCTAATAGTACGGCTGTAACGGACACTTTTGGAATATTAGGTGTTTAACCACATGGGGCAGTCCAACGCTTAGTAAGTGACTATATTAATGCTTTGGGCCTCTGTAAAACGCTGCATATTCGATATGAACTTTGTGCCTCTAATAATTTGGCTGTAACGGACACTTTTGGAATATTAGGTGTTCAACCACATGGGGCAGTCCAACGCTTAATATGTGGTTAAAGTAATGCTTTGGGACTCTGTATAACGCTGCATATACAATATGAACTCTGTGTCTCTAATAGTTTAGCTGTAACGGATAATTTTGGAATATTATGTGTTCAAACACATGTTGCAGTCCAATCCTTAATATTTGATTATATTAATGCTTTGGGACTCTGTCTAACGCTGCATATACAGTATGAACTCTGTGCCTTTTATAGTTAGGCTGTAACTGACATTTTTGGAATATTAGGTGTTCAACAACATGGGGTTGTCGATCGCTTTATATGTGGGTATAGTAATGCTTTGGGACTCTGTATAACGCTGCATATTCGATATGAACTTTGTGCCTCTAATAGTTTGGCTGTAACGGACACTTTTGGAATATTAGGTGTTCAACCACATGGGGCAGTCCAACGCTTAATAAGTGACTATATTAATGCTTTGGGCCTCTGTATAACACTGCATAAACGATATGAACTTTGTTCCTCTAATAGTTTGGCTGTAACGGACACTTTTGGAATATTAGGTGTTCAACCACATGGGGCAGTCCAACGCTTAATAAGTGACTATATTAATGCTTTGGGCCTCTGTAAAACGTGGCATATTCGATATGAACTTTGTGCCTCTAATAGTTTGGCTGTAACGGACACTTTTGGAATATTAGGTGTTCAACCACATGGGGCAGTCCAACGCTTAATAAGTGACTATATTAATGCTTTGGGCCTTTGTATAACGCTGCATATACGATATGAACTTTGTGCCTCTAAAAGTACGGCTGTAACGGACACTTTTTTAATATTAGGTGTTTAACCACATGGGGCAGTCCAACGCTTAATAAGTGACTATATTAATGCTTTGGGTCTCTGTAAGACGCTGCATATACAATATGAACTTTGTGCCTCTAATAGTACGGCTGTAACGGACACTTTTGGAATATTAGGTGTTTAACCACATGGGGCAGTCCAACGCTTAATAAGTGACTATATTAATGCTTTGGGCCTCTGTATAACGCTGCATATTCGATATGAACTTTGTGCCTCTAATAGTTTAGCTGTAACGGACATTTTTCGAATATAAGGTGTTCAACATCATGGGGTTGTCGATTGCTTAGTATGTGGTTATAGTAATGCTTTGGGACTCTGTATAACGCTGCATATACAATATGAACTCTGTGTCTCTAATAGTTTGGCTGTAACGGACACTTTTGGAATATTATGTGTTCAAACACATGTTGCAGTCTAATGCTTAATATTTGATTATATTAATGCTTTGGGACTCTGTATAACGCTGCATATACTGTATGAATTCTGTGCCTTTTATAGTTAGGCTGTAACTGACATTTTTGGAATATTAGGTGTTCAACAACATGGGGTTGTCGATCGCTTTATATGTGGTTATAGTAATGCTTTGGGACTCTGTATAACGCTGCATATACAAAATGAGCACTGTGCCTCTAATAGTACGGCTGTAACGGACACTTTTGGAATATTAGGTGTTTAACCACATGGGGCAGTCCAACGCTTAATAAGTGACTGTATTAATGCTTTGTGCCTCTGTATAACGCTGCGTATACGATATGAATTTTGTGCCTCTAAAAGTACGGCTGTAACGGACACTTTTGGAATATTAGGTGTTCAACCACATGGGGCAGTCCAACGCTTAATAAGTGAATATATTATTGCTTTGGGCCTCTGTATAACGCTGCATATACGATATGAACTTTGTGCCTCTAATAGTACGGCTTTAACGGACACTTTTGGAATATTAGGTGTTTAACCACATGGGGCAGTCCAACGCTTAATAAGTGACTATATTAATGCTTTGGGCCTCTGTATAACGCTGCATATACGATATGAACTTTGTGCCTCTAATAGTACTGCTGTAACGGACACTTTTGGAATATTAGGTGTTTAACCACATGGGGCAGTCCAACGCTTAATAAGTGACTATATTAATGCTTTGGGCCTCTGTATAACGCTGCATATACGATATGAACTTTGTGCCTCTAATAGTACTGCTGTAACGGACACTTTTGGAATATTAGGTGTTTAACCACATGGGGCAGTCCAACGCTTAATAAGTGACTATATTAATGCTTTGGGCCTCTGTATAACGCTGCATATACGATATGAACTTTGTGCCTCTAATAGTACGGCTTTAACGGACACTTTTGGAATATTAGGTGTTTAACCACATGGGGCAGTCCAACGCTTAATAAGTGACTATATTAATGCTTTGGGCCTCTGTATAACGCTGCATATACGATATGAACTTTGTGCCTCCAATAGTACTGCTGTAACGGACACTTTTGGAATATTAGGTGTTTAACCACATGGGGCAGTCCAACGCTTAATAAGTGACTATATTAATGCTATGTGCCTCTGTAAAACGTTGCATATTTGATATGAATTTTGTGCCTCTAATAGTTTGGCTGTAACGGACACTTTTGGAATATTAGGTGTTTAACCACATGGGGCAGTCCAACGCTTAATAAGTGACTATATTAATGCTTTGGGCCTCTGTATAACGCTGCATATACGATATGAACTTTGTGCCTCTAATAGTACGGCTGTAACGGACACTTTTGGAATATTAGGTGTTTAACCACATGGGGCAGTCCAACGCTTAGTAAGTGACTATATTAATGCTTTGGGCCTCTGTAAAACGCTGCATATTCGATATGAACTTTGTGCCTCTAATAATTTGGCTGTAACGGACACTTTTGGAATATTAGGTGTTCAACCACATGGGGCAGTCCAACGCTTAATATGTGGTTAAAGTAATGCTTTGGGACTCTGTATAACGCTGCATATACAATATGAACTCTGTGTCTCTAATAGTTTAGCTGTAACGGATAATTTTGGAATATTATGTGTTCAAACACATGTTGCAGTCCAATCCTTAATATTTGATTATATTAATGCTTTGGGACTCTGTCTAACGCTGCATATACAGTATGAACTCTGTGCCTTTTATAGTTAGGCTGTAACTGACATTTTTGGAATATTAGGTGTTCAACAACATGGGGTTGTCGATCGCTTTATATGTGGGTATAGTAATGCTTTGGGACTCTGTATAACGCTGCATATTCGATATGAACTTTGTGCCTCTAATAGTTTGGCTGTAACGGACACTTTTGGAATATTAGGTGTTCAACCACATGGGGCAGTCCAACGCTTAATAAGTGACTATATTAATGCTTTGGGCCTCTGTATAACACTGCATAAACGATATGAACTTTGTTCCTCTAATAGTTTGGCTGTAACGGACACTTTTGGAATATTAGGTGTTCAACCACATGGGGCAGTCCAACGCTTAATAAGTGACTATATTAATGCTTTGGGCCTCTGTAAAACGTGGCATATTCGATATGAACTTTGTGCCTCTAATAGTTTGGCTGTAACGGACACTTTTGGAATATTAGGTGTTCAACCACATGGGGCAGTCCAACGCTTAATAAGTGACTATATTAATGCTTTGGGCCTCTGTATAACGCTGCATATACGATATGAACTTTGTGCCTCTAAAAGTACGGCTGTAACGGACACTTTTTTAATATTAGGTGTTTAACCACATGGGGCAGTCCAACGCTTAATAAGTGACTATATTAATGCTTTGGGTCTCTGTAAGACGCTGCATATACAATATGAACTTTGTGCCTCTAATAGTACGGCTGTAACGGACACTTTTGGAATATTAGGTGTTTAACCACATGGGGCAGTCCAACGCTTAATAAGTGACTATATTAATGCTTTGGGCCTCTGTATAACGCTGCATATTCGATATGAACTTTGTGCCTCTAATAGTTTAGCTGTAACGGACATTTTTCGAATATAAGGTGTTCAACATCATGGGGTTGTCGATTGCTTAGTATGTGGTTATAGTAATGCTTTGGGACTCTGTATAACGCTGCATATACAATATGAACTCTGTGTCTCTAATAGTTTGGCTGTAACGGACACTTTTGGAATATTATGTGTTCAAACACATGTTGCAGTCTAATGCTTAATATTTGATTATATTAATGCTTTGGGACTCTGTATAACGCTGCATATACTGTATGAATTCTGTGCCTTTTATAGTTAGGCTGTAACTGACATTTTTGGAATATTAGGTGTTCAACAACATGGGGTTGTCGATCGCTTTATATGTGGTTATAGTAATGCTTTGGGACTCTGTATAACGCTGCATATACAAAATGAGCACTGTGCCTCTAATAGTACGGCTGTAACGGACACTTTTGGAATATTAGGTGTTTAACCACATGGGGCAGTCCAACGCTTAATAAGTGACTGTATTAATGCTTTGTGCCTCTGTATAACGCTGCGTATACGATATGAATTTTGTGCCTCTAAAAGTACGGCTGTAACGGACACTTTTGGAATATTAGGTGTTCAACCACATGGGGCAGTCCAACGCTTAATAAGTGAATATATTATTGCTTTGGGCCTCTGTATAACGCTGCATATACGATATGAACTTTGTGCCTCTAATAGTACGGCTTTAACGGACACTTTTGGAATATTAGGTGTTTAACCACATGGGGCAGTCCAACGCTTAATAAGTGACTATATTAATGCTTTGGGCCTCTGTATAACGCTGCATATACGATATGAACTTTGTGCCTCTAATAGTACTGCTGTAACGGACACTTTTGGAATATTAGGTGTTTAACCACATGGGGCAGTCCAACGCTTAATAAGTGACTATATTAATGCTTTGGGCCTCTGTATAACGCTGCATATACGATATGAACTTTGTGCCTCTAATAGTACTGCTGTAACGGACACTTTTGGAATATTAGGTGTTTAACCACATGGGGCAGTCCAACGCTTAATAAGTGACTATATTAATGCTTTGGGCCTCTGTATAACGCTGCATATACGATATGAACTTTGTGCCTCTAATAGTACGGCTTTAACGGACACTTTTGGAATATTAGGTGTTTAACCACATGGGGCAGTCCAACGCTTAATAAGTGACTATATTAATGCTTTGGGCCTCTGTATAACGCTGCATATACGATATGAACTTTGTGCCTCCAATAGTACTGCTGTAACGGACACTTTTGGAATATTAGGTGTTTAACCACATGGGGCAGTCCAACGCTTAATAAGTGACTATATTAATGCTATGTGCCTCTGTAAAACGTTGCATATTTGATATGAATTTTGTGCCTCTAATAGTTTGGCTGTAACGGACACTTTTGGAATATTAGGTGTTTAACCACATGGGGCAGTCCAACGCTTAATAAGTGACTATATTAATGCTTTGGGCCTCTGTATAACGCTGCATATACGATATGAACTTTGTGCCTCTAATTGTACGGCTGTAACGGACACTTTTGGAATATTAGGTGTTTAACCACATGGGGCAGTCCAACGCTTAATAAGTGACTATATTAATGCTTTGGGCCTCTGTATAACGCTGCATATACGATATGAACTTTGTGCCTCTAATAGTACGGCTTTAACGGACACTTTTGGAATATTAGGTGTTTAACCACATGGGGCAGTCCAACGCTTAATAAGTGACTATATTAATGCTTTGGGCCTCTGTATAACGCTGCATATACGATATGAACTTTGTGCCTCTAATAGTACGGCTGTAACGGACACTTTTGGAATATTAGGTGTTTAACCACATGGGGCAGTCCAACGCTTAGTAAGTGACTATATTAATGCTTTGGGCCTCTGTAAAACGCTGCATATTCGATATGAACTTTGTGCCTCTAATAATTTGGCTGTAACGGACACTTTTGGAATATTAGGTGTTCAACCACATGGGGCAGTCCAACGCTTAATAAGTGACTATATTAATGCTTTGGGCCTCTGTATAACGCTGCATATTCGATATTAACTTTGTGCCTCTAATAGTTTAGCTGTAACGGACATTTTTCGAATATAAGGTGTTCAACATCATGGGGTTGTCGATCGCTTAATATGTGGTTATAGTAATGCTTTGGGACTCTGTATAACGCTGCATATACAATATGAAATCTGTGTCTCTAATAGTTTGGCTGTAACGGACACTTTTGGAATATTATGTGTTCAAACACATGTTGCAGTCCAATGCTTAATATTTGATTATATTAATGCTTTGGGACTCTGTATAACGCTGCATATACAGTATGAACTCTGTGCCTTTTATAGTTAGGCTGTAACGGACATTTTTGGAATATTAGGTGTTCAACAACAAGGGGTTGTCGATCGCTTTATATGTGGTTATCGTAATGCATTGGGACTCCGTATAACGCTGCATATACAAAATGAGCACTGTGCCTCTAATAGTATGGCTGTAACGGACATTTTTGGAATATTAGGTGTTCAGCCACATGGGGCAGTCCAGCGCTTAATAAGTGACTATATTAATGCTTTGGGCCTCTGTAAAACGCTGCATATTCGATATGAACTTTGTGCCTCTAATAGTTTGGCTGTAACGGACACTTTTGGAATATTAGGTGTTTAACCACATGGGGCAGTCCAACGCTTAATAAGTCACTATATTAATGCTTTGGGCCTCTGTATAACACTGCATAAACGATATGAACTTTGTGCCTCTAATAGTTTGGCTATAACGGACACTTTTGGAATATTAGGTGTTTACCACATGGGGCAGTCCAACGCTTAATAAGTGACTATATTAATGCTTTGGGCCTCTGTAAAACGTGGCAAATTCGATATGAACTTTGTGCCTCTAATAGTTTGGCTGTAACGGACACTTTTGGAATATTAGGTGTTCAACCACATGGGGCAGTCCAACGCTTAATAAGTGACTATATTAATGTTTTGGGCCTCTGTATAACGCTGCATATACGATATGAACTTTGTGCCTCTAAAAGTACGGCTGTAACGGACACTTTTGGAATATTAGGTGTTTAACCACATGGGGCAGTCCAACGCTTAATAAGTGACTATATTAATGCTTTGGGCCTCTTTATAACGCTGCATATACGATATGAACTTTGTGCCTCTAATAGTATGGCTGAAACGGACACTTTTGGAATATTAGGTGTTCAACCACATGGGGCAGTCCAACGCTTAATATGTGGTTAAAGTAATGCTTTGGGACTCTGTATAACGCTGCATATACAATATGAACTCTGTGTCTCTAATAGTTTGGCTGTAACGGACAATTTTGGAATATTATGTGTTCAAACACATGTTGCAGTCCAATCCTTAATATTTGATTATATTAATGCTTTGGGACTCTGTCTAACGCTGCATATACAGTATGAACTCTGTGCCTTTTATAGTTAGGCTGTAACTGACATTTTTGGAATATTAGGTGTTCAACAACATGGGGTTGTCGATCGCTTTATATGTGGTTATAGTAATGCTTTGGGACTCTGTATAACGCTGCATATACAAAATGAGCACTGTGCCTCTAATTGTATGGCTGTAACGGACATTTTTGGAATATTAGGTGTTCAGCCACATGGGGCAGTCCAACGCTTAATAAGTGACTATATTAATGCTTTGGGCCTCTGTAAAACGCTGCATATTCAATATGAACTTTGTGCCTCTAATAGTTTGGCTGTAACGGACACATTTGGGATATTAGGTGTTTAACCACATGGAGCAGTCCAACGCTTAATAAGTGACTATATTAATGCTATGTGCCTCTGTAAAACGTTGCATAATCGATATGAATTTTGTGCCTCTAATAGTATGGCTGTAACGGACACTTTTGGAATATTAGGTGTTTAACCACATGGGGCAGTCCAACGCTTAATAAGTGACTATATTAAGGCTTTGGGCCTCTGTATAACGCTGCATATACGATATGAACTTTGTGCCTCTAATAGTACGGCGGTAACGGACACTTTTGGAATATTAGGTGTTTAACCACATGGGGCAGTCCAACGCTTAATAAGTGACTATATTAATGCTTTGGGCCTCTGTATAACGCTGCATATACGATATGATTTTTGTGCCTCTAATAGTATGGCTGTAACGGACACTTTTGGAATATTAGGTGTTTAACCACATGGGGCAGTCCAACGCTTAATAAGTGACTATATTAATGCTTTGGGCCTCTGTATAACGCTGCATATTTGATATGAACTTTGTGCCTCTAATAGTTTAGCTGTAACGGACATTTTTCGAATATAAGGTGTTCGACATCATGGGGTTGTCGATCGCTTAATATGTGGTTATAGTAATGCTTTGGGACTCTGTATAACGCTGCATATACAATATGAACTCTGTGTCTCTAATAGTTTGGCTGTAACGGACACTTTTGGAATATTATGTGTTCAAACACATGTTGCAGTCCAATGCTTAATATTTGATTATATTAATGCTTTGGGACTCTGTATAACGCTGCATATACAGTATGAACTCTGTGCATTTTATAGTTAGGCTGTAACTGACATTTTTGAAATATTAGGTGTTCAACAACAAGGGGTTGTCGATCGCTTTATATGTGGTTATAGTAATGCATTGGGACTCCGTATAACGCTGCATATACAAAATGAGCACTGTGCCTCTAATAGTATTTCTGTAACGGACATTTTTGGAATATTAGGTGTTCAACCACATGAGGCAGTCCAACGCTTAATATGTGGTTAAAGCAATGCTTTGGGACTCTGTAAAACGTTGCATATTCGATATGAATTTTGTGCCTCTAATAGTTTGGCTGTAACGGACACTTTTGGAATATTAGGTGTTTAACCACATGGGGCAGTCCAACGCTTAATAAGTGACTATATTAATGCTTTGGGCCTCTGTATAACGCTGCATATACGATATGAACTTTGTGCCTCTAATAGTACGGCTGTAACGGACACTTTTGGAATATTAGGTGTTTAACCACATGGGGCAGTATAACGCTTAATAAGTGACTATATTAAGGCTTTGGGCCTCTGTATAACGCTGCATATACGATATGAACTTTGTGCCTCTAATAGTACGGCTGTAACGGACACTTTTGGAATATTAGGTGTTTAACCACATGGGGCAGTATAACGCTTAATAAGTGACTATATTAAGGCTTTGGGCCTCTGTATAACGCTGCATATACGATATGAACTTTGTGCCTCTAATAGTACGGCTGTAACGGACACTTTTGGAATATTAGGTGTTTAACCACATGGGGCAGTCCAACGCTTAATAAGTGACTATATTAATGCTTTGGGTCTCTGTAAAACGCTGCATATTCGATATGAACTTTGTGAATCTAATAGTTTGGCTGTAACGAGCACTTTTGGAATATTAGGTGTTCAACCACATGGGGCAGTCCAACGTTAAATAAGTAACTATATTAATGCTTTGGGCCTCTGTATAACGCTGCATATACGATATGAACTTTGTGCCTCTAATAGTACGGCTTTAACGGACACTTTTGGAATATTAGGTGTTTAACCACATGGGGCAGTCCAACGCTTAATAAGTGACTATATTAATGCTTTGGGCCTCTGTATAACGCTGCATATACGATATGAACTTTGTGCCTCTAATAGTACGGCTGTAACGGACACTTTTGGAATATTAGGTGTTTAACCACATGGGGCAGTCCAACGCTTAATAAGTGACTATATTAATGCTTTGGGCCTCTGTATAACGCTGCATATACGATATGAACTTTGTGCCTCTAATAGTACGGCTTTAACGGACACTTTTGGAATATTAGGTGTTTAACCACATGGGGCAGTCCAACGCTTAATAAGTGACTATATTAATGCTTTGGGCCTCTGTATAACGCTGCATATACGATATGAACTTTGTGCCTCTAATAGTACGGCTGTAACGGACACTTTTGGAATATTAGGTGTTTAACCACATGGGGCAGTCCAACGCTTAATAAGTGACTATATTATGGCTTTGGGCCTCTGTATAACGCTGCATATACGATATGAACTTTGTGCCTCTAATAGTACGGCTGTAATGGACACTTTTGGAATATTAGGTGTTTAACCACATGGGGCAATCCAACGCTTAATAAGTGACTATATTAATGCTTTGGGACTCTGTATAACGCTGCATATACAAAATGAGCACTGTGCCTCTAATAGTTTGGCTGTAACGGACATTTTTGGAATATTAGGTGTTTAGCCACATGGGGCAGTCCAACGCTTAATAAGTGACTATATTAATGCTTTGGGCCTCTGTATAACGCTGCATATTCGATATGAACTTTGTGCCTCTAATAGTTTAGCTGTAACGGACATTTTTGGAATATTAGGTGTTCAACATCATGGGGTTGTCGATCGCTTAATATGTGGTTATAGTAATGCTTTGGGCCTCTGTAAAACGCTGCATATTCAATATGAACTTTGTGCCTCTAATAGTTTGGCTGTAACGGACACATTTGGGATATTAGGTGTTTAACCACATGGAGCAGTCCAACGCTTAATAAGTGACTATATTAATGCTATGTGCCTCTGTAAAACGTTGCATATTCGATATGAATTTTGTGCTTCTAATAGTATGGCTGTAACGGACACTTTTGGAATATTAGGTGTTTAACCACATGGGGCAGTCCAACGCTTAATAAGTGACTATATTAAGGCTTTGGGCCTCTGTATAACGCTGCATATACGATATGAACTTTGTGCCTCTAATAGTACGGCGGTAACGGACACTTTTGGAATATTAGGTGTTTAACCACATGGGGCAGTCCAACGCTTAATAAGTGACTATATTAATGCTTTGGGCCTCTGTATAACGCTGCATATACGATATGAACTTTGTGCCTCTAATAGTATGGCTGTAACGGACACTTTTGGAATATTAGGTGTTTAACCACATGGGGCAGTCCAACGCTTAATAAGTGACTATATTAATGCTTTGGGCCTCTGTATAACGCTGCATATTTGATATGAACTTTGTGCCTCTAATAGTTTAGCTGTAACGGGCATTTTTCGAATATAAGGTGTTCGACATCATGGGGTTGTCGATCGCTTAATATGTGGTTATAGTAATGCTTTGGGACTCTGTATAACGCTGCATATACAATATGAACTCTGTGTCTCTAATAGTTTGGCTGTAACGGACACTTTTGGAATATTATGTGTTCAAACACATGTTGCAGTCCAATGCTTAATATTTGATTATATTAATGCTTTGGGACTCTGTATAACGCTGCATATACAGTATGAACTCTGTGCATTTTATAGTTAGGCTGTAACTGACATTTTTGAAATATTAGGTGTTCAACAACAAGGGGTTGTCGATCGCTTTATATGTGGTTATAGTAATGCATTGGGACTCCGTATAACGCTGCATATACAAAATGAGCACTGTGCCTCTAATAGTATTTCTGTAACGGACATTTTTGGAATATTAGGTGTTCAGCCACATGGGGCAGTCCAGCGCTTAATAAGTGACTATATTAATGCTTTGGGCCTCTGTAAAACGCTGCATATTCGATATGAACTTTGTGCCTCTAATAGTTTGGCTGTAACGGACACTTTTGGAATATTAGGTGTTCAACCACATGAGGCAGTCCAACGCTTAATATGTGGTTAAAGCAATGCTTTGGGACTCTGTAAAACGTTGCATATTCGATATGAATTTTGTGCCTCTAATAGTTTGGCTGTAACGGACACTTTTGGAATATTAGGTGTTTAACCACATGGGGCAGTCCAACGCTTAATAAGTGACTATATTAATGCTTTGGGCCTCTGTATAACGCTGCATATACGATATGAACTTTGTGCCTCTAATAGTACGGCTGTAACGGACACTTTTGGAATATTAGGTGTTTAACCACATGGGGCAGTATAACGCTTAATAAGTGACTATATTAAGGCTTTGGGCCTCTGTATAACGCTGCATATACGATATGAACTTTGTGCCTCTAATAGTACGGCGGTAACGGACACTTTTGGAATATTAGGTGTTTAACCACATGGGGCAGTCCAACGCTTAATAAGTGACTATATTAATGCTTTGGGCCTCTGTATAACGCTGCATATACGATATGAACTTTGTGCCTCTAATAGTATGGCTGTAACGGACACTTTTGGAATATTAGGTGTTTAACCACATGGGGCAGTCCAACGCTTAATAAGTGACTATATTAATGCTTTGGGCCTCTGTATAACGCTGCATATACGATATGAACTTTGTGCCTCTAATCGTACGGCTGTAACGGACACTTTTGGAATATTAGGTGTTTAACCACATGGGGCAGTCCAACGCTTAATAAGTGACTATATTAATGCTTTGGGCCTCTGTATAACGCTGCATATACGATATGAACTTTGTGCCTCTAATAGTACGGCTTTAACGGACACTTTTGGAATATTAGGTGTTTAACCACATGGGGCAGTCCAACGCTTAATAAGTGACTATATTAATGCTTTGGGCCTCTGTATAACGCTGCATATTTGATATGAACTTTGTGCCTCTAATAGTTTAGCTGTAACGGACATTTTTCGAATATAAGGTGTTCGACATCATGGGGTTGTCGATCGCTTAATATGTGGTTATAGTAATGCTTTGGGACTCTGTATAACGCTGCATATACAAAATGAGCACTGTGCCTCTAATTGTATGGCTGTAACGGACATTTTTGGAATATTAGGTGTTCAGCCACATGGGGCAGTCCAACGCTTAATAAGTGACTATATTAATGCTTTGGGCCTCTGTAAAACGCTGCATATTCAATATGAACTTTGTGCCTCTAATAGTTTGGCTGTAACGGACACATTTGGGATATTAGGTGTTTAACCACATGGAGCAGTCCAACGCTTAATAAGTGACTATATTAATGCTATGTGCCTCTGTAAAACGTTGCATAATCGATATGAATTTTGTGCCTCTAATAGTATGGCTGTAACGGACACTTTTGGAATATTAGGTGTTTAACCACATGGGGCAGTCCAACGCTTAATAAGTGACTATATTAAGGCTTTGGGCCTCTGTATAACGCTGCATATACGATATGAACTTTGTGCCTCTAATAGTACGGCGGTAACGGACACTTTTGGAATATTAGGTGTTTAACCACATGGGGCAGTCCAACGCTTAATAAGTGACTATATTAATGCTTTGGGCCTCTGTATAACGCTGCATATACGATATGATTTTTGTGCCTCTAATAGTATGGCTGTAACGGACACTTTTGGAATATTAGGTGTTTAACCACATGGGGCAGTCCAACGCTTAATAAGTGACTATATTAATGCTTTGGGCCTCTGTATAACGCTGCATATTTGATATGAACTTTGTGCCTCTAATAGTTTAGCTGTAACGGACATTTTTCGAATATAAGGTGTTCGACATCATGGGGTTGTCGATCGCTTAATATGTGGTTATAGTAATGCTTTGGGACTCTGTATAACGCTGCATATACAATATGAACTCTGTGTCTCTAATAGTTTGGCTGTAACGGACACTTTTGGAATATTATGTGTTCAAACACATGTTGCAGTCCAATGCTTAATATTTGATTATATTAATGCTTTGGGACTCTGTATAACGCTGCATATACAGTATGAACTCTGTGCATTTTATAGTTAGGCTGTAACTGACATTTTTGAAATATTAGGTGTTCAACAACAAGGGGTTGTCGATCGCTTTATATGTGGTTATAGTAATGCATTGGGACTCCGTATAACGCTGCATATACAAAATGAGCACTGTGCCTCTAATAGTATTTCTGTAACGGACATTTTTGGAATATTAGGTGTTCAACCACATGAGGCAGTCCAACGCTTAATATGTGGTTAAAGCAATGCTTTGGGACTCTGTAAAACGTTGCATATTCGATATGAATTTTGTGCCTCTAATAGTTTGGCTGTAACGGACACTTTTGGAATATTAGGTGTTTAACCACATGGGGCAGTCCAACGCTTAATAAGTGACTATATTAATGCTTTGGGCCTCTGTATAACGCTGCATATACGATATGAACTTTGTGCCTCTAATAGTACGGCTGTAACGGACACTTTTGGAATATTAGGTGTTTAACCACATGGGGCAGTATAACGCTTAATAAGTGACTATATTAAGGCTTTGGGCCTCTGTATAACGCTGCATATACGATATGAACTTTGTGCCTCTAATAGTACGGCTGTAACGGACACTTTTGGAATATTAGGTGTTTAACCACATGGGGCAGTATAACGCTTAATAAGTGACTATATTAAGGCTTTGGGCCTCTGTATAACGCTGCATATACGATATGAACTTTGTGCCTCTAATAGTACGGCTGTAACGGACACTTTTGGAATATTAGGTGTTTAACCACATGGGGCAGTCCAACGCTTAATAAGTGACTATATTAATGCTTTGGGTCTCTGTAAAACGCTGCATATTCGATATGAACTTTGTGAATCTAATAGTTTGGCTGTAACGAGCACTTTTGGAATATTAGGTGTTCAACCACATGGGGCAGTCCAACGTTAAATAAGTAACTATATTAATGCTTTGGGCCTCTGTATAACGCTGCATATACGATATGAACTTTGTGCCTCTAATAGTACGGCTTTAACGGACACTTTTGGAATATTAGGTGTTTAACCACATGGGGCAGTCCAACGCTTAATAAGTGACTATATTAATGCTTTGGGCCTCTGTATAACGCTGCATATACGATATGAACTTTGTGCCTCTAATAGTACGGCTGTAACGGACACTTTTGGAATATTAGGTGTTTAACCACATGGGGCAGTCCAACGCTTAATAAGTGACTATATTAATGCTTTGGGCCTCTGTATAACGCTGCATATACGATATGAACTTTGTGCCTCTAATAGTACGGCTTTAACGGACACTTTTGGAATATTAGGTGTTTAACCACATGGGGCAGTCCAACGCTTAATAAGTGACTATATTAATGCTTTGGGCCTCTGTATAACGCTGCATATACGATATGAACTTTGTGCCTCTAATAGTACGGCTGTAACGGACACTTTTGGAATATTAGGTGTTTAACCACATGGGGCAGTCCAACGCTTAATAAGTGACTATATTATGGCTTTGGGCCTCTGTATAACGCTGCATATACGATATGAACTTTGTGCCTCTAATAGTACGGCTGTAATGGACACTTTTGGAATATTAGGTGTTTAACCACATGGGGCAATCCAACGCTTAATAAGTGACTATATTAATGCTTTGGGACTCTGTATAACGCTGCATATACAAAATGAGCACTGTGCCTCTAATAGTTTGGCTGTAACGGACATTTTTGGAATATTAGGTGTTTAGCCACATGGGGCAGTCCAACGCTTAATAAGTGACTATATTAATGCTTTGGGCCTCTGTATAACGCTGCATATTCGATATGAACTTTGTGCCTCTAATAGTTTAGCTGTAACGGACATTTTTGGAATATTAGGTGTTCAACATCATGGGGTTGTCGATCGCTTAATATGTGGTTATAGTAATGCTTTGGGCCTCTGTAAAACGCTGCATATTCAATATGAACTTTGTGCCTCTAATAGTTTGGCTGTAACGGACACATTTGGGATATTAGGTGTTTAACCACATGGAGCAGTCCAACGCTTAATAAGTGACTATATTAATGCTATGTGCCTCTGTAAAACGTTGCATATTCGATATGAATTTTGTGCTTCTAATAGTATGGCTGTAACGGACACTTTTGGAATATTAGGTGTTTAACCACATGGGGCAGTCCAACGCTTAATAAGTGACTATATTAAGGCTTTGGGCCTCTGTATAACGCTGCATATACGATATGAACTTTGTGCCTCTAATAGTACGGCGGTAACGGACACTTTTGGAATATTAGGTGTTTAACCACATGGGGCAGTCCAACGCTTAATAAGTGACTATATTAATGCTTTGGGCCTCTGTATAACGCTGCATATACGATATGAACTTTGTGCCTCTAATAGTATGGCTGTAACGGACACTTTTGGAATATTAGGTGTTTAACCACATGGGGCAGTCCAACGCTTAATAAGTGACTATATTAATGCTTTGGGCCTCTGTATAACGCTGCATATTTGATATGAACTTTGTGCCTCTAATAGTTTAGCTGTAACGGGCATTTTTCGAATATAAGGTGTTCGACATCATGGGGTTGTCGATCGCTTAATATGTGGTTATAGTAATGCTTTGGGACTCTGTATAACGCTGCATATACAATATGAACTCTGTGTCTCTAATAGTTTGGCTGTAACGGACACTTTTGGAATATTATGTGTTCAAACACATGTTGCAGTCCAATGCTTAATATTTGATTATATTAATGCTTTGGGACTCTGTATAACGCTGCATATACAGTATGAACTCTGTGCATTTTATAGTTAGGCTGTAACTGACATTTTTGAAATATTAGGTGTTCAACAACAAGGGGTTGTCGATCGCTTTATATGTGGTTATAGTAATGCATTGGGACTCCGTATAACGCTGCATATACAAAATGAGCACTGTGCCTCTAATAGTATTTCTGTAACGGACATTTTTGGAATATTAGGTGTTCAGCCACATGGGGCAGTCCAGCGCTTAATAAGTGACTATATTAATGCTTTGGGCCTCTGTAAAACGCTGCATATTCGATATGAACTTTGTGCCTCTAATAGTTTGGCTGTAACGGACACTTTTGGAATATTAGGTGTTCAACCACATGAGGCAGTCCAACGCTTAATATGTGGTTAAAGCAATGCTTTGGGACTCTGTAAAACGTTGCATATTCGATATGAATTTTGTGCCTCTAATAGTTTGGCTGTAACGGACACTTTTGGAATATTAGGTGTTTAACCACATGGGGCAGTCCAACGCTTAATAAGTGACTATATTAATGCTTTGGGCCTCTGTATAACGCTGCATATACGATATGAACTTTGTGCCTCTAATAGTACGGCTGTAACGGACACTTTTGGAATATTAGGTGTTTAACCACATGGGGCAGTATAACGCTTAATAAGTGACTATATTAAGGCTTTGGGCCTCTGTATAACGCTGCATATACGATATGAACTTTGTGCCTCTAATAGTACGGCGGTAACGGACACTTTTGGAATATTAGGTGTTTAACCACATGGGGCAGTCCAACGCTTAATAAGTGACTATATTAATGCTTTGGGCCTCTGTATAACGCTGCATATACGATATGAACTTTGTGCCTCTAATAGTATGGCTGTAACGGACACTTTTGGAATATTAGGTGTTTAACCACATGGGGCAGTCCAACGCTTAATAAGTGACTATATTAATGCTTTGGGCCTCTGTATAACGCTGCATATACGATATGAACTTTGTGCCTCTAATCGTACGGCTGTAACGGACACTTTTGGAATATTAGGTGTTTAACCACATGGGGCAGTCCAACGCTTAATAAGTGACTATATTAATGCTTTGGGCCTCTGTATAACGCTGCATATACGATATGAACTTTGTGCCTCTAATAGTACGGCTTTAACGGACACTTTTGGAATATTAGGTGTTTAACCACATGGGGCAGTCCAACGCTTAATAAGTGACTATATTAATGCTTTGGGCCTCTGTATAACGCTGCATATACGATATGAACTTTGTGCCTCTAATAGTACGGCTGTAACGGACACTTTTGGAATATTAGGTGTTTAACCACATGGGGCAGTCCAACGCTTAATAAGTGACTATATTATGGCTTTGGGCCTCTGTATAACGCTGCATATACGATATGAACTTTGTGCCTCTAATAGTACGGCTGTAATGGACACTTTTGGAATATTAGGTGTTTAACCACATGGGGCAATCCAACGCTTAATAAGTGACTATATTAATGCTTTGGGACTCTGTATAACGCTGCATATACAAAATGAGCACTGTGCCTCTAATAGTTTGGCTGTAACGGACATTTTTGGAATATTAGGTGTTTAGCCACATGGGGCAGTCCAACGCTTAATAAGTGACTATATTAATGCTTTGGGCCTCTGTATAACGCTGCATATTCGATATGAACTTTGTGCCTCTAATAGTTTAGCTGTAACGGACATTTTTGGAATATTAGGTGTTCAACATCATGGGGTTGTCGATCGCTTAATATGTGGTTATAGTAATGCTTTGAGCCTCTGTATAACGCTGCATATTCGATATGAAATTTGTGCCTCTATTAGTTTGGCTGTAACGGACACTTTTGGAATATTATATGTTCAACCACATGGGGCAGTCCAACGCTTAATAAGTGACCATATTAATGCTTTGGGCCTCTGTATATCGCTGCATATACAAAATGAGCACTGTGCCTCTAATAGTTTGGCTGTAACGGACATTTTTGGAATATTAGGTGTTCAACCACATGGGGCAGTTCAACGCTTAATAAGTGACCATATTAATGCTTTGGGCCTCTGTATATCGCTGCATATACAAAATGAGCACTGTGCCTCTAATAGTTTGGCTGTAACGGACATTTTTGGAATATTAGGTGTTCAGCCACATGGGGCAGTCCAACGCTTAATAAGTGACTATATTAATGCTTTGGGCCTCTGTATAACGCTGCACATACAAAATGAGCACTGTGCCTCTAATAGTTTGGCTGTAACGGACATTTTTGGAATATTAGGTGTTCAGCCACATGGGGCAGTCCAACGCTTAATAAGTGACTATATTAATGCTTTGGGACTCTGTAAAACTCTGCATATTCGATATGAACTTTGTGCCTCTAATAGTTTAGCTGTAACGGACATTTTTGGAATATTAGGTGTTCAACATCATGGGGTTGTCGATCGCTTAATATGTGGTTATATTAATGCTTTGGGCCTCTGTATAACGCTGCATATACAATATGAACTTTGTGCCTCTAATAGTTTGGCTGTAACGGACATTTTTGGAATTAGGTGTTCAACCACATGGGGCAGTCCAACGCTTAATAAGTGACTATATTAATGCTTTGGGCCTCTGTAAAACGCTGCATATTCGATATGAACTTTGTGCCTCTAATAGTTTAGCTGTAACGGACATTTTTCGAATATAAGGTGTTCAACATCATGGGGTTGTCGATCGCTTAATATGTGGTTATAGTAATGCTTTAAGACTCTGTATAACGCTGCATATACAGTATGAACTCTGTGCCTTTTATAGATAGGCTGTAACTGACATTTTTGGAATATTAGGTGTTCAACTTGCCCAGTGAAAAAACCAATTACATATTTAAAAACTGCAAGAAAAACTATATTAAAATTGCACAATATAAACTGTTTCCCTCAATTAGGAAAATTGTTATAAACTTAGATTGTTAGAAATGAGCGTTTTAGAGGTTTCAAAAAACTGATGTGCCGAATGTCCAGCCAACGGATCTAATTTATTGCCCAGTGGAAAAACCAATTACATATTTGAAAACTGCAAGAAAAACTATATTAAAATGGCACAATATAAAATCTGTCCCTCAATTAGGAAAATTGTTATAAGCTTAAATTGTTAGAAATGAGCGTTTTAGAGGTTTCAAAAAACTGATGTGCCGGTGTCCAGCCAACGGATCTAATTTACTGCCCAGTTGAAAAACCAATTACATATTTCAAAACTGCAACAAAAACTATATTAAAATTGCACAATATAAACTGTTTCCCTCAATTAGGAAAATTGTTATAAACTTAGATTGTTAGAAATGAGCGTTTTAGAGGTTTCAAAAAACTGATGTGCCGGTGTCCAGCCAACGGATCTAATTTATCGCCCAGTTGAAAAACCAATTACATATTTAAAAACTGCAACAAAAACTATATTAAAATTGCACAATATAAACTGTTTCCCTCAATTAGGAAAATTGTTATAAGCTTAGATTGTTAGAAATGAGCGTTTTAGAGGTTTCTAAAAACTGATGTGCCGGTGTCCAGCCAATGAATCTAATTTATTGCCCAGTGGAAAAACCAATTACATATTTGAAAACTGCAACAAAAACTATATTAAAATCGCACAATATAAAATCTGTCCATCAATTAGGAAAATTGTTATAAGCTTAGATTGTTAGAAATAAGCGTTATAGAGGTTTCAAAAAACTGATGTGCCGGTGTCCAGCCAACGGATCTAATTTATTGCCCAGTGGAAAAACCAATTACATATTTGAAAACTGCAACAAAAACTATATTAAAATTGCACAATATAAATTGTGTCCGTCAATTAGGAAAATTGTTATAAGCTTAGATTGTTAGAAATGAGCGTTTTAGAGGTTTCTAAAAACTGACGTGCCGGTGTTCAGCCAACGGATCTAATTTATTGCCCAGTGAAAAAACCAATTACTTATTTGAAAACTGCAACAAAAACTATGTTAAAATTGCACAATATAAAATCTGTCCGTCAATTAGGAAAATTGTTATAAGCTTAGATTGTTAGAAATGATCGTTTTAGAGGGTTCTAAAAACTGATGTGCCGGTGTCCAGCCAATGAATCTAATTTATTGCCCAGTGGAAAAACCAATTACATATTTGAAAACTGCAACAAAAACTATATTAAAATTGCACAATATAAATTGTGTCCGTCAATTAGGAAAATTGTTATAAGCTTAGATTGTTAGAAATGAGCGTTTTAGAGGTTTCTAAAAACTGACGTGCCGGTGTTCAGCCAACGGATCTAATTTATTGCCCAGTGAAAAAACCAATTACTTATTTGAAAACTGCAACAAAAACTATGTTAAAGTTGCACAATATAAAATCTGTCCGTCAATTAGGAAAATTGTTATAAGCTTAGATTTTTATGAAATGATCGTTTTAGAGGTTTCTAAAAACTGATGTGCCGGTGTTCTGCCAACGGATCTAATTTATTGCCCAGTTGAAAAACCAATTACATATTTGAAAACTGCAACAAAAACTATATTAAAATTGCACAATATAAACTGTTTCCCTCAATTAGGAAAATTGTTATAAGCTTAGATTGTTAGAAATGAGCGTTTTAGAGGTTTCTAAAAACTGATGTGCCGGTGTTCAGCCAACGGATCTAATTTATTGCCCAGTGGAAAAACAAATTACATATTTGAAAACTGCAACAAAAACTATATTAAAATTGCACAATATAAACTGTTTCCCTCAATTAGGAAAATTGTTATAAGCTTAGATTGTTAGAAATGAGCGTTTTAGAGGTTTCTAAAAACTGATGTGCCTGTGTTCAGCCAACGGATCTAATTTATTGCCCAGTGGAAAAACCAATTACATATTTGAAAACTGCAACAAAAACTATATTAAAATTGCACAATATAAACTGTTTCCCTCAATTAGGAAAATTGTTATAAGCTTAGATTGTTAGAAATGATCGTTTTAGAGGTTTCTAAAAACTGATGTGCCGGTGTTCAGCCAACGGATCTAATTTATTGCCCAGTTGAAAAACCAATTACATATTTGAAAACTGCAACAAAAACTATATTAAAATTGCACAATATAAACTGTTTCCCTCAATTAGGAAAATTGTTATGAGCTTAGATTGTTAGAAATGATCGTTTTAGAATTTTCTAAAAACTGATGTGCCGGTGTTCAGCCAACGGATCTAATTTATTGCCCAGTTGAAAAACCAATTACATATTTGAAAACTGCAACAAAAACTATATTAAAATTGCACAATATAAACTGTTTCCCTCAATTAGGAAAATTGTTATAAGCTTAGATTGTTAGAAATGATCGTTTTAGAGGTTTCTAAAAACTGATGTGCCGGTGTCCAGCCAACGGATCTAACTTATCGCCCAGTTGAAAATCCAATTACATATTTAAAAACTGCAACAAAAACTCTATTAAAATTGCACAATATAAACTGTTTCCCTCAATTAGGAAAATTGTTATAAGCTTAGATTGTTAGAAATGAATGTTTTAGAGGTTTCTAAAAACTGATGTGCCGGTGTTCAGCCAACGGATCTAATTTATTGCCCAGTTGAAAAACCAATTGCATATTTGAAAACTGCAACAAAAACTATATTAAAATTGCACAATATAAACTGTTTCCCTCAATTAGGAAAATTGTTATAAGCTTAGATTGTTAGAAATGATCGTTTTAGAGGTTTCTAAAAACTGATGTGCCGGTGTTCAGCCAACGGATCTAATTTATTGCTCAGTTGAAAAACCAATTACATATTTGAAAACTGCAACAAAAACTATATTAAAATTGCACAATATAAACTGTTTCCCTCAATTAGGAAAATTGTTATAAGCTTAGATTGTTAGAAATGAGCGTTTTAGAGGTTTCTAAAAACTGATGTGCCGGTGTTCAGCCAACGGATCTAATTTATTGCCCAGTGGAAAAACAAATTACATATTTGAAAACTGCAACAAAAACTATGTTAAAATTGCACAATATAAACTGTTTCCCTCAATTAGGAAAATTGTTATAAGCTTAGATTGTTAGAAATGAGCGTTTTAGAGGGTTCTAAAAACTGATGTGCCGGTGTCCATCCAATGAATCTAATTTATTGCCCAGTGAAAAAACCAATTACATATTTGAAAACTGCAAGAAAAACTATATTAAAATTGCACAATATAAAATCTGTCCCTCAATTAGGAAAATTGTTATAAGCTTAGATTGTTAGAAATGAGCGTTTTAGAGGTTTCAAAAAACTGATGTGCCGGTGTCCAGCCAACGGATCTAATTTACTGCCCAGTTGAAAAACCAATTACATATTTGAAAACTGCAACAAAAACTATATTAAAATCGCACAATATAAAATCTGTCCGTCAATTAGGAAATTTGTTATAAGCTTTGATTGTTAGAAATGAGCGTTTTAGAGGTTTCTAAAAAGTAATGTGCCGATGTCCAGCCAACGGATCTAATTTATTGCCCAGTGGAAAAACCAATTACATATTTGAAAACTGCAACAAAAACTATGTTAAAATTGCACAATATAAACTGTTTCCCTCAATTAGGAAAATTGTTATAAGCTTAGATTGTTAGAAATGAGCGTTTTAGGGGTTTCTAAATACTGATGTGCCGGTGTCCAGCCAACGGATCTAATTTATTGCCCAGTGGAAAAAAAATTACATATTTGAAAACTGCAACAAAAACTATATTAAAATTGCACAATATAAACTGTTTCCCTCAATTAGGAAAATTGTTAAAAGCTTCGATTGTTAGAAATGAGCGTTTTAGAGGTTTCTAAATACTGATGTGCCGGTGTCCAGCCAACGGATCTAATTTATTGCCCAGTGGAAAAACCAATTACATATTTGAAAACTGCAACAAAAACTATATTAAAATCGCACAATATAAAATCTGTCCGTCAATTAGGAAAATTGTTATAAGCTTAGATTGTTAGAAATGAGCGTTTTAGAGGTTTTTAAAAACTAATGTGCCGATGTCCACCCAACGGATCTAATTTTTTGCCCAGTGGAAAAACCAATTACATATTTGAAAACTGCAAGAAAAACTATATTAAAATCGCACAATATAAAATCTGTCCGTCAATTAGGAAAATTGTTATAAGCTTAGATTGTTAGAAATGAGCGTTTTAGAGGTTTCTAAAAACTAATGTGCCGATGTCCACCCAACGGATCTAATTTATTGCCCAGAGGAAAAACCAATTACATATTTGAAAACTGCAACAAAAACTATATTAAAATATACAATATAAATTGTGTCCGTCAATTAGGAAAATTGTTATAAGCTTAGATTTTTAGAAATGAGCGTTTTAGAGGTTTCTAAAAACTGATGTGCCGGTGTCCAGCCAACGGATCTAATTTATTGCCCAGTGAAAAAATCAATTACATATTTGAAAACTGCAACAAAAACTATGTTAAAATTGCACAATATAAACTGTTTCCCTCAATTAGGAAAATTGTTATAAGCTTAGATTGTTAGAAATGAGCGTTTTAGGGGTTTCTAAATACTGATGTGCCGGTGTCCAGCCAACGGATCTAATTTATTGCCCAGTGGAAAAACCAATTACATATTTGAAAACTGCAACAAAAACTATGTTAAAATTGCACAATATAAACTGTTTCCCTCAATTAGGAAAATTGTTATAAGCTTAGATTGTTAGAAATGAGCGTTTTAGGGGTTTCTAAATACTGATGTGCCGGTGTCCAGCCAACGGATCTAATTTATTGCCCAGTGGAAAAAAAATTACATATTTGAAAACTGCAACAAAAACTATATTAAAATTGCACAATATAAACTGTTTCCCTCAATTAGGAAAATTGTTAAAAGCTTCGATTGTTAGAAATGAGCGTTTTAGAGATTTCTAAATACTGATGTGCCGGTGTCCAGCCAACGGATCTAATTTATTGCCCAGTGGAAAAACCAATTACATATTTGAAAACTGCAACAAAAACTATATTAAAATCGCACTATATAAAATCTGTCCGTCAATTAGGAAAATTGTTATAAGCTTAGATTGTTAGAAATGAGCGTTTTAGAGGTTTCTAAAAACTAATGTGCCGATGTCCACCCAACGGATCTAATTTTTTGCCCAGTGGAAAAACCAATTACATATTTGAAAACTGCAAGAAAAACTATATTAAAATCGCACAATATAAAATCTGTCCGTCAATTAGGAAAATTGTTATAAGCTTAGATTGTTAGAAATGAGCGTTTTAGAGGTTTCTAAAAACTAATGTGCCGATGTCCACCCAACGGATCTAATTTATTGCCCAGAGGAAAAACCAATTACATATTTGAAAACTGCAACAAAAACGATATTAAAATATACAATATAAATTGTGTCCGTCAATTAGGAAAATTGTTATAAGCTTAGATTGTTAGAAATGAGCGTTTTAGAGGTTTCTAAAAACTGATGTGCCGGTGTCCAGCCAACGGATCAAATTTATTGCCCAGTGGAAAAACCAATTACATATTTAAAAACTGCAACAAAAACTATATTAAAATTGCACAATATAAACTGTTTCCCTCAATTAGGAAAATTGTTATAAGCTTAGATTGTTAGAAATGAGCGTTTTAGAGGTTTCTAAAAACTGATGTGCCGGTGTCCAGCCAATGAATCTAATTTATTGCCCAGTGGAAAAACCAATTACATATTTGAAAACTGCAACAAAAACTATATTAAAATCGCACAATATAAAATCTGTCCATCAATTAGGAAAATTGTTATAAGCTTAGATTGTTAGAAATAAGCGTTATAGAGGTTTCAAAAAACTGATGTGCCGGTGTCCAGCCAACGAATCTAATTTATTGCCCAGTGGAAAAACCAATTACATATTTGAAAACTGCAACAAAAACTATATTAAAATTGCACAATATAAATTGTGTCCGTCAATTAGGAAAATTGTTATAAGCTTAGAATGTTAGAAATGAGCGTTTTAGAGGTTTCTAAAAACTGACGTGCCGGTGTTCAGCCAACGGATCTAATTTATTGCCCAGTGAAAAAACCAATTACTTATTTGAAAACTGCAACAAAAACTATGTTAAAATTGCACAATATAAAATCTGTCCGTCAATTAGGAAAATTGTTATAAGCTTAGATTGTTAGAAATGATCGTTTTAGAATTTTCTAAAAACTGATGTGCCGGTGTTCAGCCAACGGATCTAATTTATTGCCCAGTTGAAAAACCAATTACATATTTGAAAACTGCAACAAAAACTATATTAAAATTGCACAATATAAACTGTTTCCCTCAATTAGGAAAATTGTTATAAGCTTAGATTGTTAGAAATGATCGTTTTAGAGGTTTCTAAAAACTGATGTGCCGGTGTCCAGCCAACGGATCTAACTTATCGCCCAGTTGAAAATCCAATTACATATTTAAAAACTGCAACAAAAACTCTATTAAAATTGCACAATATAAACTGTTTCCCTCAATTAGGAAAATTGTTATAAGCTTAGATTGTTAGAAATGAACGTTTTAGAGGTTTCTAAAAACTGATGTGCCGGTGTTCAGCCAACGGATCTAATTTATTGCCCAGTTGAAAAACCAATTGCATATTTGAAAACTGCAACAAAAACTATATTAAAATTGCACAATATAAACTGTTTCCCTCAATTAGGAAAATTGTTATAAGCTTAGATTGTTAGAAATGATCGTTTTAGAGGTTTCTAAAAACTGATGTGCCGGTGTTCAGCCAACGGATCTAATTTATTGCTCAGTTGAAAAACCAATTACATATTTGAAAACTGCAACAAAAACTATATTAAAATTGCACAATATAAACTGTTTCCCTCAATTAGGAAAATTGTTATAAGCTTAGATTGTTAGAAATGAGCGTTTTAGAGGGTTCTAAAAACTGATGTGCCGGTGTCCATCCAATGAATCTAATTTATTGCCCAGTGAAAAAACCAATTACATATTTGAAAACTGCAACAAAAACTATGTTAAAATTGCACAATATAAACTGTTTCCCTCAATTAGGAAAATTGTTATAAGCTTAGATTGTTAGAAATGAGCGTTTTAGAGGGTTCTAAAAACTGATGTGCCGGTGTCCATCCAATGAATCTAATTTATTGCCCAGTGAAAAAACCAATTACATATTTGAAAACTGCAAGAAAAACTATATTAAAATTGCACAATATAAAATCTGTCCCTCAATTAGGAAAATTGTTATAAGCTTAGATTGTTAGAAATGAGCGTTTTAGAGGTTTCAAAAAACTGATGTGCCGGTGTCCAGCCAACGGATCTAATTTACTGCCCAGTTGAAAAACCAATTACATATTTGAAAACTGCAACAAAAACTATATTAAAATCGCACAATATAAAATCTGTCCGTCAATTAGGAAATTTGTTATAAGCTTTGATTGTTAGAAATGAGCGTTTTAGAGGTTTCTAAAAAGTAATGTGCCGATGTCCAGCCAACGGATCTAATTTATTGCCCAGTGGAAAAACCAATTACATATTTGAAAACTGCAACAAAAACTATGTTAAAATTGCACAATATAAACTGTTTCCCTCAATTAGGAAAATTGTTATAAGCTTAGATTGTTAGAAATGAGCGTTTTAGGGGTTTCTAAATACTGATGTGCCGGTGTCCAGCCAACGGATCTAATTTATTGCCCAGTGGAAAAAAAATTACATATTTGAAAACTGCAACAAAAACTATATTAAAATTGCACAATATAAACTGTTTCCCTCAATTAGGAAAATTGTTAAAAGCTTCGATTGTTAGAAATGAGCGTTTTAGAGGTTTCTAAATACTGATGTGCCGGTGTCCAGCCAACGGATCTAATTTATTGCCCAGTGGAAAAACCAATTACATATTTGAAAACTGCAACAAAAACTATATTAAAATCGCACAATATAAAATCTGTCCGTCAATTAGGAAAATTGTTATAAGCTTAGATTGTTAGAAATGAGCGTTTTAGAGGTTTTTAAAAACTAATGTGCCGATGTCCACCCAACGGATCTAATTTTTTGCCCAGTGGAAAAACCAATTACATATTTGAAAACTGCAAGAAAAACTATATTAAAATCGCACAATATAAAATCTGTCCGTCAATTAGGAAAATTGTTATAAGCTTAGATTGTTAGAAATGAGCGTTTTAGAGGTTTCTAAAAACTAATGTGCCGATGTCCACCCAACGGATCTAATTTATTGCCCAGAGGAAAAACCAATTACATATTTGAAAACTGCAACAAAAACTATATTAAAATATACAATATAAATTGTGTCCGTCAATTAGGAAAATTGTTATAAGCTTAGATTTTTAGAAATGAGCGTTTTAGAGGTTTCTAAAAACTGATGTGCCGGTGTCCAGCCAACGGATCTAATTTATTGTCCAGTGAAAAAATCAATTACATATTTGAAAACTGCAACAAAAACTATGTTAAAATTGCACAATATAAACTGTTTCCCTCAATTAGGAAAATTGTTATAAGCTTAGATTGTTAGAAATGAGCGTTTTAGGGGTTTCTAAATACTGATGCGCC
This sequence comes from Silvanus unidentatus, assembly GCA_963930825.1. Classification (NCBI taxonomy): domain Eukaryota; kingdom Metazoa; phylum Arthropoda; class Insecta; order Coleoptera; family Silvanidae; genus Silvanus; species Silvanus unidentatus. Next base: position 148,855 of record CAWVOD010000014.1, on the reverse strand, counting down.
GGTGTCCAGCCAACGGATCTAATTTATTGCCCAGTGGAAAAACCAATTACATATTTGAAAACTGCAACAAAAACTATGTTAAAATTGCACAATATAAACTGTTTCCCTCAATTAGGAAAATTGTTATAAGCTTAGATTGTTAGAAATGAGCGTTTTAGGGGTTTCTAAATACTGATGTGCCGGTGTCCAGCCAACGGATCTAATTTATTGCCCAGTGGAAAAAAAATTACATATTTGAAAACTGCAACAAAAACTATATTAAAATTGCACAATATAAACTGTTTCCCTCAATTAGGAAAATTGTTAAAAGCTTCGATTGTTAGAAATGAGCGTTTTAGAGATTTCTAAATACTGATGTGCCGGTGTCCAGCCAACGGATCTAATTTATTGCCCAGTGGAAAAACCAATTACATATTTGAAAACTGCAACAAAAACTATATTAAAATCGCACTATATAAAATCTGTCCGTCAATTAGGAAAATTGTTATAAGCTTAGATTGTTAGAAATGAGCGTTTTAGAGGTTTCTAAAAACTAATGTGCCGATGTCCACCCAACGGATCTAATTTTTTGCCCAGTGGAAAAACCAATTACATATTTGAAAACTGCAAGAAAAACTATATTAAAATCGCACAATATAAAATCTGTCCGTCAATTAGGAAAATTGTTATAAGCTTAGATTGTTAGAAATGAGCGTTTTAGAGGTTTCTAAAAACTAATGTGCCGATGTCCACCCAACGGATCTAATTTATTGCCCAGAGGAAAAACCAATTACATATTTGAAAACTGCAACAAAAACGATATTAAAATATACAATATAAATTGTGTCCGTCAATTAGGAAAATTGTTATAAGCTTAGATTGTTAGAAATGAGCGTTTTAGAGGTTTCTAAAAACTGATGTGCCGGTGTCCAGCCAACGGATCAAATTTATTGCCCAGTGGAAAAACCAATTACATATTTAAAAACTGCAACAAAAACTATATTAAAATTGCACAATATAAACTGTTTCCCTCAATTAGGAAAATTGTTATAAGCTTAGATTGTTAGAAATGAGCGTTTTAGGGGTTTCAAAAAACTGATGTGCCGGTGTCCAGCCAACGGATCTAATTTATTGCCCAGTGGAAAAACCAATTACATATTTGAAAACTGCAACAAAAACTCTATTAAAATTGCACAATATAAATTGTGTCCGTCAATTAGGAAAATTGTTATAAGCTTAGATTGTTAGAAATGAGCGTTTTAGAGGTTTCTAAAAACTAATGTGCCGGTGTCCAGCCAACGGATCTAATTTATTGCCCAGTAAAAAAAACAATTACATATTTGAAAACTGCAACAAAAACTATATTAAAATTGCATAATATAAATTGTGTCCGTCAATTAGGAAAATTGTTATAAGCTTAGATTTTTAGAAATGAGCGTTTTAGAGGTTTCTAAAAACTGATGTGCCGGTGTCCAGCCAACGGATCTAATTTATTGCCCAGTGAAAAAACCAATTACATATTTGAAAACTGCAACAAAAACTATGTTAAAATTGCACAATATAAACTGTTTCTCTCAATTAGGAAAATTGTTATAAGCTTAGATTGTTAGAAATGAGCGTTTTAGAGGTTTCTAAAAACTAATGTGCCGATGTCCAGCCAACGGATCTAATTTATTGCCCAGTGGAAAAACCAATTACATATTTGAAAACTGCAACAAAAACTATATTAAAATATACAATATAAATTGTGTCCGTCAATTAGGAAAATTGTTGTAAGCTTAGATTGTTAGAAATGAGCGTTTTAGAGGTTTCTAAAAACTAATGTGCTGATGTCCAGCCAACGGATCTAATTTATTGCCCAGTGAAAAAACCAATTACATATTTGAAAACTGCAACAAAAACTATGTTAAAATTGCACAATATAAACTGTTTCCCTCAATTAGGAAAATTGTTATAAGCTTAGATTGTTAGAAATGAGCGTTTTAGAGGTTTCTAAATACTGATGTGCCGGTGTCCAGCCAACGGATCTAATTTATCGCCCAGTTGAAAAACCAATTACATATTTAAAAACTGCAACAAAAACTATATTAAAATTGCACAATATAAACTGTTTCCCTCAATTAGGAAAATTGTTATAAACTTAGATTGTTAGAAATGAGCGTTTTAGAGGTTTCTAAAAACTGATGTGCCGGTGTCCAGCCAACGGATCAAATTTATTGCCCAGTGGAAAAACCAATTACATATTTAAAAACTGCAACAAAAACTATATTAAAATTGCACAATATAAACTGTTTCCCTCAATTAGGAAAATTGTTATAAGCTTAGATTGTTAGAAATGAGCGTTTTAGGGGTTTCAAAAAACTGATGTGCCGGTGTCCAGCCAACGGATCTAATTTATTGCCCAGTGGAAAAACCAATTACATATTTGAAAACTGCAACAAAAACTCTATTAAAATTGCACAATATAAATTGTGTCCGTCAATTAGGAAAATTGTTATAAGCTTAGATTGTTAGAAATGAGCGTTTTAGAGGTTTCTAAAAACTAATGTGCCGGTGTCCAGCCAACGGATCTAATTTATTGCCCAGTAAAAAAAACAATTACATATTTGAAAACTGCAACAAAAACTATATTAAAATTGCATAATATAAATTGTGTCCGTCAATTAGGAAAATTGTTATAAGCTTAGATTTTTAGAAATGAGCGTTTTAGAGGTTTCTAAAAACTGATGTGCCGGTGTCCAGCCAACGGATCTAATTTATTGCCCAGTGAAAAAACCAATTACATATTTGAAAACTGCAACAAAAACTATGTTAAAATTGCACAATATAAACTGTTTCTCTCAATTAGGAAAATTGTTATAAGCTTAGATTGTTAGAAATGAGCGTTTTAGAGGTTTCTAAAAACTAATGTGCCGATGTCCAGCCAACGGATCTAATTTATTGCCCAGTGGAAAAACCAATTACATATTTGAAAACTGCAACAAAAACTATATTAAAATATACAATATAAATTGTGTCCGTCAATTAGGAAAATTGTTGTAAGCTTAGATTGTTAGAAATGAGCGTTTTAGAGGTTTCTAAAAACTAATGTGCCGATGTCCACCCAACGGATCTAATTTATTGCCCAGAGGAAAAACCAATTACATATTTGAAAACTGCAACAAAAACTATATTAAAATATACAATATAAATTGTGTCCGTCAATTAGGAAAATTGTTATAAGCTTAGATTTTTAGAAATGAGCGTTTTAGAGGTTTCTAAAAACTGATGTGCCGGTGTCCAGCCAACGGATCTAATTTATTGCCCAGTGAAAAAATCAATTACATATTTGAAAACTGCAACAAAAACTATGTTAAAATTGCACAATATAAACTGTTTCCCTCAATTAGGAAAATTGTTATAAGCTTAGATTGTTAGAAATGAGCGTTTTAGAGGTTTCTAAAAACTGATGTGCCGGTGTCCAGCCAACGGATCTAATTTATTGCCCAGTGGAAAAACCAATTACATATTTGAAAACTGCAACAAAAACTATGTTAAAATTGCACAATATAAACTGTTTCCCTCAATTAGGAAAATTGTTATAAGCTTAGATTGTTAGAAATGAGCGTTTTAGGGGTTTCTAAATACTGATGTGCCGGTGTCCAGCCAACGGATCTAATTTATTGCCCAGTGGAAAAAAAATTACATATTTGAAAACTGCAACAAAAACTATATTAAAATTGCACAATATAAACTGTTTCCCTCAATTAGGAAAATTGTTAAAAGCTTCGATTGTTAGAAATGAGCGTTTTAGAGATTTCTAAATACTGATGTGCCGGTGTCCAGCCAACGGATCTAATTTATTGCCCAGTGGAAAAACCAATTACATATTTGAAAACTGCAACAAAAACTATATTAAAATCGCACTATATAAAATCTGTCCGTCAATTAGGAAAATTGTTATAAGCTTAGATTGTTAGAAATGAGCGTTTTAGAGGTTTCTAAAAACTAATGTGCCGATGTCCACCCAACGGATCTAATTTTTTGCCCAGTGGAAAAACCAATTACATATTTGAAAACTGCAAGAAAAACTATATTAAAATCGCACAATATAAAATCTGTCCGTCAATTAGGAAAATTGTTATAAGCTTAGATTGTTAGAAATGAGCGTTTTAGAGGTTTCTAAAAACTAATGTGCCGATGTCCACCCAACGGATCTAATTTATTGCCCAGAGGAAAAACCAATTACATATTTGAAAACTGCAACAAAAACGATATTAAAATATACAATATAAATTGTGTCCGTCAATTAGGAAAATTGTTATAAGCTTAGATTGTTAGAAATGAGCGTTTTAGAGGTTTCTAAAAACTGATGTGCCGGTGTCCAGCCAACGGATCAAATTTATTGCCCAGTGGAAAAACCAATTACATATTTAAAAACTGCAACAAAAACTATATTAAAATTGCACAATATAAACTGTTTCCCTCAATTAGGAAAATTGTTATAAGCTTAGATTGTTAGAAATGAGCGTTTTAGGGGTTTCAAAAAACTGATGTGCCGGTGTCCAGCCAACGGATCTAATTTATTGCCCAGTGGAAAAACCAATTACATATTTGAAAACTGCAACAAAAACTCTATTAAAATTGCACAATATAAATTGTGTCCGTCAATTAGGAAAATTGTTATAAGCTTAGATTGTTAGAAATGAGCGTTTTAGAGGTTTCTCAAAACTAATGTGCCGGTGTCCAGCCAACGGATCTAATTTATTGCCCAGTAAAAAAAACAATTACATATTTGAAAACTGCAACAAAAACTATATTAAAATTGCATAATATAAATTGTGTCCGTCAATTAGGAAAATTGTTATAAGCTTAGATTTTTAGAAATGAGCGTTTTAGAGGTTTCTAAAAACTGATGTGCCGGTGTCCAGCCAACGGATCTAATTTATTGCCCAGTGAAAAAACCAATTACATATTTGAAAACTGCAACAAAAACTATGTTAAAATTGCACAATATAAACTGTTTCTCTCAATTAGGAAAATTGTTATAAGCTTAGATTGTTAGAAATGAGCGTTTTAGAGGTTTCTAAAAACTAATGTGCCGATGTCCAGCCAACGGATCTAATTTATTGCCCAGTGGAAAAACCAATTACATATTTGAAAACTGCAACAAAAACTATATTAAAATATACAATATAAATTGTGTCCGTCAATTAGGAAAATTGTTGTAAGCTTAGATTGTTAGAAATGAGCGTTTTAGAGGTTTCTAAAAACTAATGTGCTGATGTCCAGCCAACGGATCTAATTTATTGCCCAGTGAAAAAACCAATTACATATTTGAAAACTGCAACAAAAACTATGTTAAAATTGCACAATATAAACTGTTTCCCTCAATTAGGAAAATTGTTATAAGCTTAGATTGTTAGAAATGAGCGTTTTAGAGGTTTCTAAATACTGATGTGCCGGTGTCCAGCCAACGGATCTAATTTATCGCCCAGTTGAAAAACCAATTACATATTTAAAAACTGCAACAAAAACTATATTAAAATTGCACAATATAAACTGTTTCCCTCAATTAGGAAAATTGTTATAAACTTAGATTGTTAGAAATGAGCGTTTTAGAGGTTTCTAAAAACTGATGTGCCGGTGTCCAGCCAACGGATCAAATTTATTGCCCAGTGGAAAAACCAATTACATATTTAAAAACTGCAACAAAAACTATATTAAAATTGCACAATATAAACTGTTTCCCTCAATTAGGAAAATTGTTATAAGCTTAGATTGTTAGAAATGAGCGTTTTAGGGGTTTCAAAAAACTGATGTGCCGGTGTCCAGCCAACGGATCTAATTTATTGCCCAGTGGAAAAACCAATTACATATTTGAAAACTGCAACAAAAACTCTATTAAAATTGCACAATATAAATTGTGTCCGTCAATTAGGAAAATTGTTATAAGCTTAGATTGTTAGAAATGAGCGTTTTAGAGGTTTCTAAAAACTAATGTGCCGGTGTCCAGCCAACGGATCTAATTTATTGCCCAGTAAAAAAAACAATTACATATTTGAAAACTGCAACAAAAACTATATTAAAATTGCATAATATAAATTGTGTCCGTCAATTAGGAAAATTGTTATAAGCTTAGATTTTTAGAAATGAGCGTTTTAGAGGTTTCTAAAAACTGATGTGCCGGTGTCCAGCCAACGGATCTAATTTATTGCCCAGTGAAAAAACCAATTACATATTTGAAAACTGCAACAAAAACTATGTTAAAATTGCACAATATAAACTGTTTCTCTCAATTAGGAAAATTGTTATAAGCTTAGATTGTTAGAAATGAGCGTTTTAGAGGTTTCTAAAAACTAATGTGCCGATGTCCAGCCAACGGATCTAATTTATTGCCCAGTGGAAAAACCAATTACATATTTGAAAACTGCAACAAAAACTATATTAAAATATACAATATAAATTGTGTCCGTCAATTAGGAAAATTGTTGTAAGCTTAGATTGTTAGAAATGAGCGTTTTAGAGGTTTCTAAAAACTAATGTGCCGATGTCCACCCAACGGATCTAATTTATTGCCCAGAGGAAAAACCAATTACATATTTGAAAACTGCAACAAAAACTATATTAAAATATACAATATAAATTGTGTCCGTCAATTAGGAAAATTGTTATAAGCTTAGATTTTTAGAAATGAGCGTTTTAGAGGTTTCTAAAAACTGATGTGCCGGTGTCCAGCCAACGGATCTAATTTATTGCCCAGTGAAAAAATCAATTACATATTTGAAAACTGCAACAAAAACTATGTTAAAATTGCACAATATAAACTGTTTCCCTCAATTAGGAAAATTGTTATAAGCTTAGATTGTTAGAAATGAGCGTTTTAGGGGTTTCTAAATACTGATGTGCCGGTGTCCAGCCAACGGATCTAATTTATTGCCCAGTGGAAAAACCAATTACATATTTGAAAACTGCAACAAAAACTATGTTAAAATTGCACAATATAAACTGTTTCCCTCAATTAGGAAAATTGTTATAAGCTTAGATTGTTAGAAATGAGCGTTTTAGGGGTTTCTAAATACTGATGTGCCGGTGTCCAGCCAACGGATCTAATTTATTGCCCAGTGGAAAAAAAATTACATATTTGAAAACTGCAACAAAAACTATATTAAAATTGCACAATATAAACTGTTTCCCTCAATTAGGAAAATTGTTAAAAGCTTCGATTTTTAGAAATGAGCGTTTTAGAGATTTCTAAATACTGATGTGCCGGTGTCCAGCCAACGGATCTAATTTATTGCCCAGTGGAAAAACCAATTACATATTTGAAAACTGCAACAAAAACTATATTAAAATCGCACTATATAAAATCTGTCCGTCAATTAGGAAAATTGTTATAAGCTTAGATTGTTAGAAATGAGCGTTTTAGAGGTTTCTAAAAACTAATGTGCCGATGTCCACCCAACGGATCTAATTTTTTGCCCAGTGGAAAAACCAATTACATATTTGAAAACTGCAAGAAAAACTATATTAAAATCGCACAATATAAAATCTGTCCGTCAATTAGGAAAATTGTTATAAGCTTAGATTGTTAGAAATGAGCGTTTTAGAGGTTTCTAAAAACTAATGTGCCGATGTCCACCCAACGGATCTAATTTATTGCCCAGAGGAAAAACCAATTACATATTTGAAAACTGCAACAAAAACGATATTAAAATATACAATATAAATTGTGTCCGTCAATTAGGAAAATTGTTATAAGCTTAGATTGTTAGAAATGAGCGTTTTAGAGGTTTCTAAAAACTGATGTGCCGGTGTCCAGCCAACGGATCAAATTTATTGCCCAGTGGAAAAACCAATTACATATTTAAAAACTGCAACAAAAACTATATTAAAATTGCACAATATAAACTGTTTCCCTCAATTAGGAAAATTGTTATAAGCTTAGATTGTTAGAAATGAGCGTTTTAGGGGTTTCAAAAAACTGATGTGCCGGTGTCCAGCCAACGGATCTAATTTATTGCCCAGTGGAAAAACCAATTACATATTTGAAAACTGCAACAAAAACTCTATTAAAATTGCACAATATAAATTGTGTCCGTCAATTAGGAAAATTGTTATAAGCTTAGATTGTTAGAAATGAGCGTTTTAGAGGTTTCTAAAAACTAATGTGCCGGTGTCCAGCCAACGGATCTAATTTATTGCCCAGTAAAAAAAACAATTACATATTTGAAAACTGCAACAAAAACTATATTAAAATTGCATAATATAAATTGTGTCCGTCAATTAGGAAAATTGTTATAAGCTTAGATTTTTAGAAATGAGCGTTTTAGAGGTTTCTAAAAACTGATGTGCCGGTGTCCAGCCAACGGATCTAATTTATTGCCCAGTGAAAAAACCAATTACATATTTGAAAACTGCAACAAAAACTATGTTAAAATTGCACAATATAAACTGTTTCTCTCAATTAGGAAAATTGTTATAAGCTTAGATTGTTAGAAATGAGCGTTTTAGAGGTTTCTAAAAACTAATGTGCCGATGTCCAGCCAACGGATCTAATTTATTGCCCAGTGGAAAAACCAATTACATATTTGAAAACTGCAACAAAAACTATATTAAAATATACAATATAAATTGTGTCCGTCAATTAGGAAAATTGTTGTAAGCTTAGATTGTTAGAAATGAGCGTTTTAGAGGTTTCTAAAAACTAATGTGCTGATGTCCAGCCAACGGATCTAATTTATTGCCCAGTGAAAAAACCAATTACATATTTGAAAACTGCAACAAAAACTATGTTAAAATTGCACAATATAAACTGTTTCCCTCAATTAGGAAAATTGTTATAAGCTTAGATTGTTAGAAATGAGCGTTTTAGAGGTTTCTAAATACTGATGTGCCGGTGTCCAGCCAACGGATCTAATTTATCGCCCAGTTGAAAAACCAATTACATATTTAAAAACTGCAACAAAAACTATATTAAAATTGCACAATATAAACTGTTTCCCTCAATTAGGAAAATTGTTATAAACTTAGATTGTTAGAAATGAGCGTTTTAGAGGTTTCTAAAAACTGATGTGCCGGTGTCCAGCCAACGGATCAAATTTATTGCCCAGTGGAAAAACCAATTACATATTTAAAAACTGCAACAAAAACTATATTAAAATTGCACAATATAAACTGTTTCCCTCAATTAGGAAAATTGTTATAAGCTTAGATTGTTAGAAATGAGCGTTTTAGGGGTTTCAAAAAACTGATGTGCCGGTGTCCAGCCAACGGATCTAATTTATTGCCCAGTGGAAAAACCAATTACATATTTGAAAACTGCAACAAAAACTCTATTAAAATTGCACAATATAAATTGTGTCCGTCAATTAGGAAAATTGTTATAAGCTTAGATTGTTAGAAATGAGCGTTTTAGAGGTTTCTAAAAACTAATGTGCCGGTGTCCAGCCAACGGATCTAATTTATTGCCCAGTAAAAAAAACAATTACATATTTGAAAACTGCAACAAAAACTATATTAAAATTGCATAATATAAATTGTGTCCGTCAATTAGGAAAATTGTTATAAGCTTAGATTTTTAGAAATGAGCGTTTTAGAGGTTTCTAAAAACTAATGTGCCGATGTCCAGCCAACGGATCTAATTTATTGCCCAGTGGAAAAACCAATTACATATTTGAAAACTGCAACAAAAACTATATTAAAATATACAATATAAATTGTGTCCGTCAATTAGGAAAATTGTTGTAAGCTTAGATTGTTAGAAATGAGCGTTTTAGAGGTTTCTAAAAACTAATGTGCTGATGTCCAGCCAACGGATCTAATTTATTGCCCAGTGAAAAAACCAATTACATATTTGAAAACTGCAACAAAAACTATGTTAAAATTGCACAATATAAACTGTTTCCCTCAATTAGGAAAATTGTTATAAGCTTAGATTGTTAGAAATGAGCGTTTTAGAGGGTTCTAAAAACTGATGTGCCGGTGTCCATCCAATGAATCTAATTTATTGCCCAGTGAAAAAACCAATTACATATTTGAAAACTGCAAGAAAAACTATATTAAAATTGCACAATATAAAATCTGTCCCTCAATTAGGAAAATTGTTATAAGCTTAGATTGTTAGAAATGAGCGTTTTAGAGGTTTCAAAAAACTGATGTGCCGGTGTCCAGCCAACGGATCTAATTTACTGCCCAGTTGAAAAACCAATTACATATTTGAAAACTGCAACAAAAACTATATTAAAATCGCACAATATAAAATCTGTCCGTCAATTAGGAAATTTGTTATAAGCTTTGATTGTTAGAAATGAGCGTTTTAGAGGTTTCTAAAAAGTAATGTGCCGATGTCCAGCCAACGGATCTAATTTATTGCCCAGTGGAAAAACCAATTACATATTTGAAAACTGCAACAAAAACTATGTTAAAATTGCACAATATAAACTGTTTCCCTCAATTAGGAAAATTGTTATAAGCTTCGATAGTTAGAAATGAGCGTTTTAGAGGTTTCTAAATACTGATGTGCCGGTGTCCAGCCAACGGATCTAATTTATTGCCCAGTGGAAAAAAAATTACATATTTGAAAACTGCAACAAAAACTATATTAAAATTGCACAATATAAACTGTTTCCCTCAATTAGGAAAATTGTTAAAAGCTTCGATAGTTAGAAATGAGCGTTTTAGAGGTTTCTAAATACTGATGTGCCGGTGTCCAGCCAACGGATCTAATTTATTGCCCAGTGGAAAAACCAATTACATATTTGAAAACTGCAACAAAAACTATATTAAAATCGCACAATATAAAATCTGTCCGTCAATTAGGAAAATTGTTATAAGCTTAGATTGTTAGAAATGAGCGTTTTAGAGGTTTTTAAAAACTAATGTGCCGATGTCCACCCAACGGATCTAATTTTTTGCCCAGTGGAAAAACCAATTACATATTTGAAAACTGCAAGAAAAACTATATTAAAATCGCACAATATAAAATCTGTCCGTCAATTAGGAAAATTGTTATAAGCTTAGATTGTTAGAAATGAGCGTTTTAGAGGTTTCTAAAAACTAATGTGCCGATGTCCACCCAACGGATCTAATTTATTGCCCAGAGGAAAAATCAATTACATATTTAAAAACTGCAACAAAAACTATATTAAAATATACAATATAAATTGTGTCCGTCAATTAGGAAAATTGTTATAAGCTTAGATTGTTAGAAATGAGCGTTTTAGAGGTTTCTAAAAACTGATGTGCCGGTGTTCAGCCAACGGATCTAATTTATTGCCCAGTGAAAAAACCAATTACATATTTAAAAACTGCAACAAAAACTATATTAAAATTGCACAATATAAACTGTTTCCCTCAATTAGGAAAATTGTTATAAACTTAGATTGTTAGAAATGAGCGTTTTAGAGGTTTCTATAAACTGATGTGCCGGTGTCCAGCCAACGGATCAAATTTATTGCCCAGTGGAAAAACCAATTACATATTTAAAAACTGCAACAAAAACTATATTAAAATTGCACAATATAAACTGTTTCCCTCAATTACGAAAATTGTTATAAGCTTAGATTGTTAGAAATGAGCGTTTTAGGGGTTTCAAAAAACTGATGTGCCGGTGTCCAGCCAACGGATCTAATTTATTGCCCAGTGGAAAAACCAATTACATATTTGAAAACTGCAACAAAAACTCTATTAAAATTGCACAATATAAATTGTGTCCGTCAATTAGGAAAATTGTTATAAGCTTAGATTGTTAGAAATGAGCGTTTTAGAGGTTTCTAAAAACTAATGTGCCGGTGTCCAGCCAACGGATCTAATTTATTGCCCAGTAAAAAAACCAATTACATATTTGAAAACTGCAACAAAAACTATATTAAAATTGCATAATATAAATTGTGTCCGTCAATTAGGAAAATTGTTATAAGCTTAGATTTTTAGAAATGAGCGTTTTAGAGGTTTCTAAAAACTGATGTGCCGGTGTCTAGCCAACGGATCTAATTTATTGCCCAGTGAAAAAATCAATTACATATTTGAAAACTGCAACAAAAACTATGTTAAAATTGCACAATATAAACTGTTTCCCTCAATTAGGAAAATTGTTATAAGCTTAGATTGTTAGAAATGAGCGTTTTAGAGGTTTCTAAATACTGATGTGCCGGTGTCCAGCCAACGGATCTAATTTATTGCCCAGTGGAAAAAAAAATTACATATTTGAAAACTGCAACAAAAACTATATTAAAATTGCACAATATAAACTGTTTCCCTCAATTAGGAAAATTGTTATAAGCTTAGATTGTTAGAAATGAGCGTTTTAGAGGGTTCTAAAAACTGATGTGCCGGTGTCCATCCAATGAATCTAATTTATTGCCCAGTGAAAAAACCAATTACATATTTGAAAACTGCAAGAAAAACTATATTAAAATTGCACAATATAAAATCTGTCCCTCAATTAGGAAAATTGTTATAAGCTTAGATTGTTAGAAATGAGCGTTTTAGAGGTTTCAAAAAACTGATGTGCCGGTGTCCAGCCAACGGATCTAATTTACTGCCCAGTTGAAAAACCAATTACATATTTGAAAACTGCAACAATAACTATATTAAAATCGCACAATATAAAATCTGTCCGTCAATTAGGAAAATTGTTATAAGCTTAGATTGTTAGAAATGAGCGTTTTAGAGGTTCCTAAAAAGTAATGTGAAGATGTCCAGCCAACGGATCTAATTTATTGCCCAGTGGAAAAACCAATTACATATTTGAAAACTGCAACAAAATCTATATTAAAATATACAATATAAATTGTGTCCGTCAATTAGGAAAATTGTTATAAGCTTAGATTGTTAGAAATGAGCGTTTTAGAGGTTTCTAAAAACTAATGTGCTGGTGTCCAGCCAACGGATCTAATTTATTGCCCAGTTGAAAAACCAATTACATATTTGAAAACTGCAACAAAAACTATGTTAAAATTGCACAATATAAACTGTTTCTCTCAATTAGGAAAATTGTTATAAGCTTAGATTTTTAGAAATGAGCGTTTTAGAGGTTTCTAAAAACTAATGTGCCGATGTCCAGCCAATGGATCTAATTTATTGCCCAGTGGAAAAACCAATTACATATTTGAAAACTGCAACAAAAACTATATTAAAATATACAATATAAATTGTGTCCGTCAATTAGGAAAATTGTTATAAGCTTAGATTGTTAGAAATGAGCGTTTTAGAGGTTTCTAAAAACTAATGTGCTGGTGTCCAGCCAACGGATCTAATTTATTGCCCAGTGGAAAAACCAATTACATATTTGAAAACTGCAACAAAAACTATATTAAAATCGCACAATATAAAATCTGTCCGTCAATTAGGAAAATTGTTATAAGCTTAGATTGTTAGAAATGAGCGTTTTAGAGGTTTCAAAAAACTGATGTGCCTGTGTCCAGCCAACGGATCTAATTTATTGCCCAGTGGAAAAACCAATTACATATTTGAAAACTGCAACAAAAACTATATTAAAATTGCTCAATATGAAATCTGTCCCTCAATTAGGAAAATTGTTATAGGCTTAGATTATTTGAAATGAGCGTTTTAGAGATTTCTAAAAACTGATGTGCCTGTGTCCAGCCAACGGATCTAATTTATTGCCCAGTGGAAAAACCAATTACATATTTGAAAACTGCAACAAAAACTATATTAAAATTGCACAATATGAAATCTGTCCCTCAATTAGGAAAATTGTTATAAGCTTAGATTGTTAGAAATGAGCGTTTTAGAGGTTTCAAAAAACTGATGTGCCGGTGTCCAGCCAACGGATCTAATTTATTGCCCAGTGGAAAAACCAATTACATATTTGAAAACTGCAACAAAAACTATATTAAAATTGCACAATATAAACTGTTTCCCTCAATTAGGAAAATTGTTATAAGCTTAGATTGTTAGAAATGAGCGTTTTAGAGGGTTCTAAAAACTGATGTGCCGGTGTCCATCCAATGAATCTAATTTATTGCCCAGTGAAAAAACCAATTACATATTTGAAAACTGCAAGAAAAACTATATTAAAATTGCACAATATAAAATCTGTCCCTCAATTAGGAAAATTGTTATAAGCTTAGATTGTTAGAAATGAGCGTTTTAGAGGTTTCAAAAAACTGATGTGCCGGTGTCCAGCCAACGGATCTAATTTACTGCCCAGTTGAAAAACCATTTACATATTTGAAAACTGCAACAAAAACTATATTAAAATCGCACAATATAAAATCTGTCCGTCAATTAGGAAATTTGTTATAAGCTTTGATTGTTAGAAATGAGCGTTTTAGAGGTTTCTAAAAAGTAATGTGCCGATGTCCAGCCAACGGATCTAATTTATTGCCCAGTGGAAAAACCAATTACATATTTGAAAACTGCAACAAAAACTATGTTAAAATTGCACAATATAAACTGTTTCCCTCAATTAGGAAAATTGTTATAAGCTTCGATAGTTAGAAATGAGCGTTTTAGAGGTTTCTAAATACTGATGTGCCGGTGTCCAGCCAACGGATCTAATTTATTGCCCAGTGGAAAAAAAATTACATATTTGAAAACTGCAACAAAAACTATATTAAAATTGCACAATATAAACTGTTTCCCTCAATTAGGAAAATTGTTAAAAGCTTCGATAGTTAGAAATGAGCGTTTTAGAGGTTTCTAAATACTGATGTGCCGGTGTCCAGCCAACGGATCTAATTTATTGCCCAGTGGAAAAACCAATTACATATTTGAAAACTGCAACAAAAACTATATTAAAATCGCACAATATAAAATCTGTCCGTCAATTAGGAAAATTGTTATAAGCTTAGATTGTTAGAAATGAGCGTTTTAGAGGTTTTTAAAAACTAATGTGCCGATGTCCACCCAACGGATCTAATTTTTTGCCCAGTGGAAAAACCAATTACATATTTGAAAACTGCAAGAAAAACTATATTAAAATCGCACAATATAAAATCTGTCCGTCAATTAGGAAAATTGTTATAAGCTTAGATTGTTAGAAATGAGCGTTTTAGAGGTTTCTAAAAACTAATGTGCCGATGTCCACCCAACGGATCTAATTTATTGCCCAGAGGAAAAATCAATTACATATTTGAAAACTGCAACAAAAACTATATTAAAATATACAATATAAATTGTGTCCGTCAATTAGGAAAATTGTTATAAGCTTAGATTGTTAGAAATGAGCGTTTTAGAGGTTTCTAAAAACTGATGTGCCGGTTTTCAGCCAACGGATCTAATTTATTGCCCAGTGAAAAAACCAATTACATATTTAAAAACTGCAACAAAAACTATATTAAAATTGCACAATATAAACTGTTTCCCTCAATTAGGAAAATTGTTATAAACTTAGATTGTTAGAAATGAGCGTTTTAGAGGTTTCTATAAACTGATGTGCCGGTGTCCAGCCAACGGATCAAATTTATTGCCCAGTGGAAAAACCAATTACATATTTAAAAACTGCAACAAAAACTATATTAAAATTGCACAATATAAACTGTTTCCCTCAATTACGAAAATTGTTATAAGCTTAGATTGTTAGAAATGAGCGTTTTAGGGGTTTCAAAAAACTGATGTGCCGGTGTCCAGCCAACGGATCTAATTTATTGCCCAGTGGAAAAACCAATTACATATTTGAAAACTGCAACAAAAACTCTATTAAAATTGCACAATATAAATTGTGTCCGTCAATTAGGAAAATTGTTATAAGCTTAGATTGTTAGAAATGAGCGTTTTAGAGGTTTCTAAAAACTAATGTGCCGGTGTCCAGCCAACGGATCTAATTTATTGCCCAGTAAAAAAACCAATTACATATTTGAAAACTGCAACAAAAACTATATTAAAATTGCATAATATAAATTGTGTCCGTCAATTAGGAAAATTGTTATAAGCTTAGATTTTTAGAAATGAGCGTTTTAGAGGTTTCTAAAAACTGATGTGCCGATGTCTAGCCAACGGATCTAATTTATTGCCCAGTGAAAAAATCAATTACATATTTGAAAACTGCAACAAAAACTATGTTAAAATTGCACAATATAAACTGTTTCCCTCAATTAGGAAAATTGTTATAAGCTTAGATTGTTAGAAATGAGCGTTTTAGAGGTTTCTAAAAAGTAATGTGAAGATGTCCAGCCAACGGATCTAATTTATTGCCCAGTGGAAAAACCAATTACATATTTGAAAACTGCAACAAAATCTATATTAAAATATACAATATAAATTGTGTCCGTCAATTAGGAAAATTGTTATAAGCTTAGATTGTTAGAAATGAGCGTTTTAGAGGTTTCTAAAAACTAATGTGCTGGTGTCCAGCCAACGGATCTAATTTATTGCCCAGTTGAAAAACCAATTACATATTTGAAAACTGCAACAAAAACTATGTTAAAATTGCACAATATAAACTGTTTCTCTCAATTAGGAAAATTGTTATAAGCTTAGATTTTTAGAAATGAGCGTTTTAGAGGTTTCTAAAAACTAATGTGCCGATGTCCAGCCAATGGATCTAATTTATTGCCCAGTGGAAAAACCAATTACATATTTGAAAACTGCAACAAAAACTATATTAAAATATACAATATAAATTGTGTCCGTCAATTAGGAAAATTGTTATAAGCTTAGATTGTTAGAAATGAGCGTTTTAGAGGTTTCTAAAAACTAATGTGCTGGTGTCCAGCCAACGGATCTAATTTATTGCCCAGTGGAAAAACCAATTACATATTTGAAAACTGCAACAAAAACTATATTAAAATCGCACAATATAAAATCTGTCCGTCAATTAGGAAAATTGTTATAAGCTTAGATTGTTAGAAATGAGCGTTTTAGAGGTTTCAAAAAACTGATGTGCCTGTGTCCAGCCAACGGATCTAATTTATTGCCCAGTGGAAAAACCAATTACATATTTGAAAACTGCAACAAAAACTATATTAAAATTGCTCAATATGAAATCTGTCCCTCAATTAGGAAAATTGTTATAGGCTTAGATTATTAGAAATGAGCGTTTTAGAGATTTCTAAAAACTGATGTGCCTGTGTCCAGCCAACGGATCTAATTTATTGCCCAGTGGAAAAACCAATTACATATTTGAAAACTGCAACAAAAACTATATTAAAATTGCACAATATGAAATCTGTCCCTCAATTAGGAAAATTGTTATAAGCTTAGATTGTTAGAAATGAGCGTTTTAGAGGTTACAAAAAACTGATGTGCCGGTGTCCAGCCAACGGATCTAATTTATTGCCCAGTGGAAAAACCAATTACATATATGAAAACTGCAACAAAAACTGTATTAAAATTGCACAATATAAAATCTGTCCGTCAATTATGAAAATTGTTATAAGCTTAGATTGTTAGAAATGAGCGTTTTAGAGGTTTCAAAAAACTGATGTGCCGGTGTCCAGCCAACGGAACTAACTTATTGCCCAGTGGAAAAACCAATTACATATTTGAAAACTGCAACAAAAACTATATTAAAATTGCACGTTATAAAATGTGTCGCTCAATTAGGAAAATTGTTATAAGCTTAGATTGTTAGAAATGAGCGTTTTAGAGGTTTCTAAAAACTGATGTGCCGGTGTCCAGCCAACGGATCTAAAATTGCACAATATAAAATCTGTCCCTCAATTAGGAAAATTGTTATAGGCTTAGATTGTTAGAAATGAGCGTTTTAGAGGTTTCAAGAAACTGATGTGCCGGTGTCCAGCCAACGGATCTAATTTATGGCCCAGTTGAAAAACCAATTACATATTTAAAAACTGCAACAAAAACTATATTAAAATTGCACAATATAAACTGTTTCCCTCAATTAGGAAAATTGTTATAAGCTTAGATTGTTAGAAATGAGCGTTTTAGAGGTTTCAAAAACTGATGTGCCGGTGTTCAGCCAACGGAACTAACTTATTGCCCAGTGGAAAAACCAATTACATATTTGAAAACTGCAACAAAAACTATATTAAAATTGCACAATATAAACTGTTTCCCTCAATTAGGAAAATTGTTATAAGCTTAGATTGTTAGAAATGATCGTTTTAGAGGTTTCTAAAAACTGATGTGCCGGTGTCCAGCCAACGGATCTAATTTATGGCCCAGTTGAAAAACCAATTACATATTTAAAAACTGCAACAAAAACTATATTAAAATTGCACAATATAAACTGTTTCCCTCAATTAGAAAATTGTTATAAGCTTAGATTGTTAGAAATGAGCGTTTTAGAGGTTTCTAAAAACTGATGTGCCGGTGTCCAGCCAACGGATCTAATTTATTGCCCAGTGGAAAAACCAAATACATATTTGAAAACTGCAACAAAAACTATATTAAAATTGCATAATATAAATTGTGTCCGTCAATTAGGAAAATTGTTATAAGCTTAGATTGTTAGAAATGAGCGTTTTAGAGGTTTCTAAAAACTGATGTGCCGGTGTCCAGCCAACGGATCTAAAATTGCACAATATAAAATCTGTCCCTCAATTAGGAAAATTGTTATAGGCTTAGATTGGTAGAAATGAGC
The DNA here is from genome assembly GCA_963930825.1 of Silvanus unidentatus. NCBI lineage: Eukaryota > Metazoa > Arthropoda > Insecta > Coleoptera > Silvanidae > Silvanus > Silvanus unidentatus. The sequence continues at coordinate 130,386 of CAWVOD010000014.1, read as the reverse complement.
GTTTTAGAGGTTTCAAGAAACTGATGTGCCGGTGTCCAGCCAAAGGATCTAATTTATTGCCCAGTGGAAAAACCAATTACATATTTGAAAACTGCAACAAAAACTATATTAAAATTGCACAATATAAAATGTGTCCCTCAATTAGGAAAATTGTTATAAGCTTAGATTGTTAGAAATGAGTCTTTTAGAGGTTTCAAGAAACTGATGGGCAGGTGTTCAGCCAACGGATCTAATTTATTGCCCAGTGAAAAAACCAATTACATATTTGAAAACTGCAACAAAAGCTATATTAAAATTGCACAATATAAACTGTTTCCCTCAATTAGGAAAATTGTTATAAGCTTAGATTGTTAGAAATGAGCGTTTTAGAGGTTTCAAAAACTGATGTGCCTTTGTCCAGCCAACGGATCTAATTTATGGCCCAGTTGAAAAACCAATTACATATTTAAAAACTGCAACAAAAACTATATTAAAATTGCACAATATAAACTGTTTCCCTCAATTAGGAAAATTGTTATAAGCATAGATTTTTAGAAATGAGCGTTTTAGAGGTTTCTAAAAACTGATGTGCCGGTGTCCAGCCAACGGATCTAATTTATTGCCCAGTGGAAAAACCAATTACATATTTGAAAACTGCAACAAAAACTATATTAAAATTGCACAATATAAACTGTTTCCCTCAATTAGGAAAATTGTTATAAGCTTAGATTTTTAGAAATGATCGTTTTAGAGGTTTCTAAAAACTGATGTGCCGGTGTTCAGCCAACGGATCTAATTTATTGCCCAGTGGAAAAACAAATTACATATTTGAAAACTGGAACAAAAACTATATTAAAATTGCACAATATAAACTGTTTCCCTCAATTAGGAAAATTGTTATAAGCTTAGATTTTTAGAAGTGAGCGTTTTAGAGGTTTCTAAAAACTAATGTGCCAGTGTCCAGCCAACGGATCTAACTTATTGCCCAGTGGAAAAACCAAATACATATTTGAAAACTGCAACAAAAACTATATTAAAATTGCACAATATAAACTGTTTCCCTCAATTAGGAAAATTGTTATAAGCTTAGATTTTTAGAAGTGAGCGTTTTAGAGGTTTCTAAAAACTGATGTGACGGTGTCCAGCCAACGGATCTAACTTATTGCCCAGTGGAAAAACCAATTACATATTTGAAAACTGCAACAAAAACTATATTAAAATTGCACAATATAAACTGTTTCCCTCAATTAGGAAAATTGTTATAAGCTTAGATTTTTAGAAGTGAGCGTTTTAGAGGTTTCTAAAAACTGATGTGCCGGTGTCCAGCCAACGGATCTAACTTATTGCCCAGTGGAAAAATAATTACATATTTGAAAACTGCAACAAAAACTATATTAAAATTGCACAATATAAACTGTTTCCCTCAATTAGGAAAATTGTTATAAGCTTAGATTGTTAGAAATGAGCGTTTTAGAGGTTTCAAAAAACTGATGTGCCGGTGTCCAGCCAACGGATCTAATTTATTGCCCAGTGGAAAAACCAATTACATATTTGAAAACTGCAACAAAAACTATATTAAAATTGCATAATATAAATTGTGTCCGTCAATTAGGAAAATTGTTATAAGCTTAGATTGTTAGAAATGAGCGTTTTAGAGGTTTCTAAATACTGATGTGCCGGTGTCCAGCCAACGGATCTAATTTATTGCCCAGTGGAAAAACCAATTACATATTTGAAAACTGCAACAAAAACTATGTTAAAATTGCACAATATAAACTGTTTCCCTCAATTAGGAAAATTGTTATAAGCTTAGATTGTTAGAAATGAGCGTTTTAGAGGTTTCTAAAAACTAATGTGCCGATGTCCAGCCAACGGATCTAATTTATTGCCCAGTGGAAAAACCAATTACATATTTGAAAACTGCAACAAAAACTATATTAAAATATACAATATAAATTGTGTCCGTCAATTAGGAAAATTGTTATAAGCTTAGATTGTTAGAAATGAGCGTTTTAGAGGTTTCTAAAAACTAATGTGCTGATGTCCAGCCAACGGATCTAATTTATTGCCCAGTGAAAAAACCAATTACATATTTGAAAACTGCAACAAAAACTATGTTAAAATTGCACAATATAAACTGTTTCCCTCAATTAGGAAAATTGTTATAAGCTTAGATTGTTAGAAATGAGCGTTTTAGAGGTTTCTAAATACTGATGTGCCGGTGTCCATCCAACGGATCTAATTTATTGCCCAGTGGAAAAAAAAATTACATATTTGAAAACTGCAACAAAAACTATATTAAAATATACAATATAAATTGTGTCCGTCAATTAGGAAAATTGTTATAAGCTTAGATTGTTAGAAATGAGCGTTTTAGAGGTTTCTAAATACTGATGTGCCGATGTCCAGCCAACGGATCTAATTTATTGCCCAGTGGAAAAACCAATTACATATTTGTAAACTGCAACAGAAACTATATTAAAATTGCACAATATAAACTGTTTCCCTCAATTAGGAAAATTGTTATAAGCTTAGATTGTTAGAAATGAGCGTTTTAGAGGGTTCTAAAAACTGATATGCCGGTGTCCAGTCAATGAATCTAATTTATTGCCCAGTGAAAAAACCAATTACATATTTGAAAACTGCAACAAAAACTATATTAAAATACACAATATAAATTGTGTCCGTCAATTAGGAAAATTGTTATAAGCTTAGATTGTTAGAAATGAGCGTTTTAGAGGTTTCTAAAAACTAATGTGCCGATGTCCAGCCAACGGATCTAATTTATTGCCCAGTGGAAAAACCAATTACATATTTGAAAACTGCAACAAAAACTATATTAAAATATACAATATAAATTGTGTCCGTCCATTAGGAAAATTGTTATAAGCTTAGATTTTTAGAAATGAGCGTTTTAGAGGTTTCTTAAAACTAATGTGCTGATGTCCAGCAAACGGATCTAATTTATTGCCCAGTGAAAAAACCAATTACATATTTGAAAACTGCAACAAAAACTATATTAAAATTGCACAATATAAACTGTTTCCCTCAATTAGGAGAATTGTTATAAGCTTAGATTGTTTGAAATGAGCGTTTTAGAGGGTTCTAAAAACTAATGTGCCGATGTCCAGCCAACGGATCTAATTTATTGCCCAGTGGAAAAACCAATTACATATTTGAAAACTGCAACAAAAACTATATTAAAATATACAATATAAATTGTGTCCGTCAATTAGGAAAATTGTTATAAGCTTAGATTTTTAGAAATGAGCGTTTTAGAAGTTTCTAAAAACTGATGTGCCGGTGTTCAGCCAACGGATCTAATTTATTGCCCAGTGAAAAAACCAATTACATATTTGAAAACTGCAACAAAAACTATGTTAAAATTGCACAATATAAACTGTTTCCCTCAATTAGGAAAATTGTTATAAGCTTAGATTTTTAGAAATGAGCGTTTTAGAGGTTTCTAAAAACTGATGTGCCGGTGTCCATCCAATGAATCTAATTTATTGCCCAGTGAAAAAACCAATTACATATTTGAAAACTGCAAGAAAAACTATATTAAAATTGCACAATATAAAATCTGTCCCTCAATTAGGAAAATTGTTATAAGCTTAGATTGTTAGAAATGAGCGTTTTAGAGGTTTCAAAAAACTGATGTGCCGGTGTTCAGCCAACGGATCTAATTTATTGCCCAGTGAAAAAACCAATTACATATTTGAAAACTGCAACAAAAACTATGTTAAAATTGCACAATATAAACTGTTTCCCTCAATTAGGAAAATTGTTATAAGCTTAGATTGTTAGAAATGAGCGTTTTAGAGGTTTCTAAATACTGATGTGCCGGTGTCCAGCCAACGGATCTAATTTATTGCTTAGTGGAAAAAAAATTACATATTTGAAAACTGCAACAAAAACTATATTAAAATTGCACAATATAAACTGTTTCCCTCAATTAGGAAAATTGTTATAAGCTTAGATTGTTAGCAATGAGCGTTGTAGAGGTTTCTAAAAACTGATGTGCCGGTGTTCAGCCAACGGATCTAATTTATTGCCCAGTTGAAAAACCAATTACATATTTGAAAACTGCAACAAAAACTATATTAAAATTGCACAATATAAACTGTTTCCCTCAATTAGGAAAATTGTTATAAGCTTAGATTGTTTGAAATGAGCGTTTTAGAGGGTTCTAAAAACTGATGTGCCTGTTTCCAGCCAATGAATCTAACTTATTGCCCAGTGAAAAAACCAATTACATATTTGAAAACTGCAAGAAAAACTATGTTAAAATTGCACAATATAAACTGTTTCCCTCAATTAGGAAAATTGTTATAAGCTTAGATTGTTAAAAATGAGCGTTTTAGAGGTTTCAAAAAACTGATGTGCCGGTGTCCAGCCAACGGATCTAATGACAATATTAATGCTTTGGGCCTCTGTATAACGCTGCATATACAATATGAACTCTGTGCCTCTAATAGTTTGGCGGTAACTGACACTTTTGGAAAATTAGGTGTTCAACCACATGTTGCAGTCCAAAGCTTAATATGTGATTATTTTAATGCTTTGGGCCTCTGGATAACGCTGTAAATACAATATGAACTTTGTGCCTCTAATAGTTTGGCTGTAACGGACACTTTTGGAATATTAGGTGTTCAACCACATGGGGCAGTCCAACGCTTAATATGTGGTTAAAGTAATGCTTTGGGACTCTGTATAACGCTGCATATACAATATGAACTCTGTGTCTCTAATAGTTTGGCTGTAACGGACACTTTTGGAATATTATGTGTTCAAACACATGTTGCAGTCCAATGCTTAATATTTGATTATATTAATGCTTTGGGACTCTGTATAACGCTGCATATACAGTATGAACTCTGTGCCTTTTATAGTTAGGCTGTAACTGACATTTTTGGAATATTAGGTGTTCAACAACATGGGGTTGTCGGTCGCTTTATATGTGGTTATAGTAATGCTTTGGGCCTCTGTATAACGCTGCACATACAAAATGAGAACTGTGCCTCTAATAGTTTGGCTGTAACGGACATTTTTGGAATATTAGGTGTTTAACCACATGGGGCAGTCCAACGCTTAATAAGTGACTATAATAATGCTTTGGGCCTCTGTATAACGCTGCATATACAAAATGAGCACTGTGCCTCTAATAGTACGGCTGTAACGAACACTTTTGGAATATTAGGTGTTTAACCACATGGGGCAGTCCAACGCTTAATAAGTGACTATATTAATGCTTTGGGCCTCTGTATAACGCTGCACATACAAAATGAGCACTGTGCCTCTAATAGTTTGGCTGTATCGGTCATTTTTGGAATATTAAATGTTCAGCCACATGGGGCAGTCCAACGCTTAATAAGTGACTATATTAATGCTTTGGGCGTTTGTAAAACGCTGCATATTCGATATGAACTTTGTGCCTCTAATAGTTTAGCTGTAACGGACATTTTTGGAATATTAGGTGTTTAACCTCATGGAGCAGTCCAACGCTTAATAAGTGACTATATTAATTCTTTGGGCCTCAGTTAAACGTTGCATATTCGATATGAACTTTGTGCCTCCAATAGTTTGGCTGCAACGGACACTTTTGGAATATTAGGTGTTCAACCACATGGGGCAGTCCAACGCTTAATAAGTGACTATATTAATGCTTTGTGCCTCAGTTAAACGTTGCATAGTCGATATGAACTTTGTGCCTCTAATAGTTTGGCTGTAACGGACACTTTTCGAATATTAGGTGTTCAACCACATGGGGCAGTCCAACGCTTAATAAGTGACTATATTAATGCTTTGTGCCTCTGTAAAACGTTGCATATTCGATATGAACTTTGTGCCTCTAATAGTTTGGCTGTAACGGACACTTTTCGAATATCAGGTGTTCAACCACATGGGGCAGTTCAACGCTTAATAAGTGACTATATTATTGCTTTGGGCCTCTGTAAAACGCTGCATATTCGATATGAACTTTGTGCCTCTAAGAGTTTGGCTGTAACGGACACTTTTGGAATATTAGGTGTTTAACCACATGGAGCAGTCCAACGCTTAATAAGTGACTATATTAACGCTATGTGCCTCTGTAGAACGCTGCATATTCGATATGAACTTTGTGCTTCTAATAGTATGGCTGTAACGGACACTTTTGGAATATTAGGTGTTTAACCACATGGGGCAGTCCAACGCTTAATAAGTGACTATATTAATGCTTTGGGCCTCTGTATAACGCTGCATATTCGATATGAACTTTGTGCCTCTAATATTTTGGCTGTAACGGACACTTTTGGAATATTAGGTGTTCAACCACATGGGGCAGTCCAACGCTTAATAAGTGACTATATTAATGCTATGTGCCTCTGTAAAACGTTGCATATTCGATATGAATTTTGTGCCTCTAATAGTTTGGCTGTAACGGACACTTTTGGAATATTAGGTGTTTAACCACATGGGGCAGTCCAACGCTTAATAAGTGACTATATTAATGCTTTGGGCCTCTGTATAACGCTGCATATTCGATATGAACTTTGTGCCTCCAATAGTTTGGCTGCAACGGACACTTTTGGAATATTAGGTGTTCAACCACATGGGGCAGTCCAACGCTTAATAAGTGACTATATTAATGCTTTGTGCCTCAGTTAAACGTTGCATAGTCGATATGAACTTTGTGCCTCTAATAGTTTGGCTGTAACGGACACTTTTCGAATATTAGGTGTTCAACCACATGGGGCAGTCCAACGCTTAATAAGTGACTATATTAATGCTTTGTGCCTCTGTAAAACGTTGCATATTCGATATGAACTTTGTGCCTCTAATAGTTTGGCTGTAACGGACACTTTTCGAATATCAGGTGTTCAACCACATGGGGCAGTTCAACGCTTAATAAGTGACTATATTATTGCTTTGGGCCTCTGTAAAACGCTGCATATTCGATATGAACTTTGTGCCTCTAATAGTTTGGCTGTAACGGACACTTTTGGAATATTAGGTGTTTAACCACATGGAGCAGTCCAACGCTTAATAAGTGACTATATTAACGCTATGTGCCTCTGTAGAACGCTGCATATTCGATATGAACTTTGTGCTTCTAATAGTATGGCTGTAACGGACACTTTTGGAATATTAGGTGTTTAACCACATGGGGCAGTCCAACGCTTAATAAGTGACTATATTAATGCTTTGGGCCTCTGTATAACGCTGCATATTCGATATGAACTTTGTGCCTCTAATATTTTGGCTGTAACGGACACTTTTGGAATATTAGGTGTTCAACCACATGGGGCAGTCCAACGCTTAATAAGTGACTATATTAATGCTATGTGCCTCTGTAAAACGTTGCATATTCGATATGAATTTTGTGCCTCTAATAGTTTGGCTGTAACGGACACTTTTGGAATATTAGGTGTTTAACCACATGGGGCAGTCCAACGCTTAATAAGTGACTATATTAATGCTTTGGGCCTCTGTAAAACGCTGCATATTCGATATAAACTTTGTGCCTCTAATAGTATGGCTGTAACGGACACTTTTGAATATTAGGTGTTTAACCACATGGGGCAGTCCAACGCTTAATAAGTGACTATATTAATGCTTTGGGCCTCTGTAAAACGCTGCATATTCGATATAAACTTTGTGCCTCTAATAGTTTGGCTGTAACGGACACTTTTGGAATATTATGTGTTCAACCACATGGGGCAGTCCAACGCTTAATATGTGGTTAAAGTAATGCTTTGGGGCTCTGTATAACGCTGCATATACAATATGAACTCTGTGTCTCTAATAGTTTGGCTGTAACGGACACTTTTGGAATATTATGTGTTCAAACACATGTTGCAGTCCAATGCTTAATATTTGATTATATTAATGCTTTGGGACTCTGTATAACGCTGCATATACAGTATGAACTCTGTGCCTTTTATAGTTAGGCTGTAACTGACATTTTTGGAATATTAGGTGTTCAACAACATGGGGTTGTCGATCGCTTTATATGTGGTTATAGTAATGCTTTGGGACTCTGTACAACGCTGCATATACAAAATGAGCACTGTGCCTCTAATAGTTTGGCTGTAACGGACACTTTTGGAATATTAGGTGTTCAACCACATGGGGCAGTCCTACGCTTAATAAGTGACTATATTAATGCTTTGGGCCTCTGTATAACGCTGCACATACAAAATGAACACTGTGCCTCTAATAGTTTGGCTGTAACGGACATTTTTGGAATATTAGGTGTTCAGCCACATGGGGCAGTCCAACGCTTAATAAGTGACTATATTAATGCTTTGGGCCTCTGTATACCGCTGCATATACGATATGAACTTTGTGCCTCTAATAGTTTGGCTGTAACGGACACTTTTGGAATATTAGGTGTTTAACCACATGGGGCAGTCCAATGCTTAATAATTGACTATATTAATGCATTGGGCCTCAGTAAAACGCTGCATATTCGATATGAACTTTGTGCCTCTAATAGTATGGCTGTAACGGACACTTTTGGAATATTAGGTGTTTAACCACATGGGGCAGTCCTACGCTTAATAAGTGACTATATTAATGCTTTGGGCCTATGTATAACGCTGCACATACAAAATGAGCACTGTGCCTCCAATAGTTTGGCTGGAACGGACATTTTTGGAATATTAGGTGTTCAGCCACATGGGGCAGTCCAACTCTTAATAAGTGACTATATTAATGCTTTGGGCCTCTGTATAACCCTGCATATACGATAAGAACTTTGTGCCTCTAATAGTATGGCTGTAACGGACACTTTTGGAATATTAGGTGTTCAACAACATGGGGTTGTCGATCGCTTTATATGTGGTTATTGTAATGCTATGGGACTCTGTATAACGCTGCTTATACAAAATGAGCACTGTGCCTCTAATAGTTTGGCTGTAACGGACACTTTTGGAATATTAGGTGTTCAACCACATGGGGCAGTCCAACGCTTAATATGTGGTTAAAGTAATGCTTTGGGACTCTGTATAACGCTGCATATACAATATGAACTCTGTGTCTCTAATAGTTTGGCTGTAACGGACATTTTTGGATTATTAGGTGTTCAACCACATGGGGCAGGCCAACGCTTACTATGTGAATATAGTAATGGTTTGGGGCTCTGTTTAACGCCGCATACACCATATGAACTTCCTGCCTACGATAGCTTGGCCGTAATAGACATTTTTGAAATATTCACTGTTCAACCACATGGGGCAGTCTAACGTCTAATATGTGGATATAGTAATGGTTTGGGGCTCTGTATAACGCCGCATACACAATATGAACTGCCTGCCTACGATAGTTTGGCTTTAACAGACATTTTTCAATTATTTACTGTTCATCTACATAGGGCAGTCTAACGCCTAATATGTGGATATAGTAATGGTTTGGGGCTCTGTATAACCCCGCATACACAGTATGAACAGCCTGCCTACGATAGTTTGGCTAAAACAGTCATTTTTGAAATATTCACTGTTCAACCACATGGGGCAGTCTAACGCTTAATATGTGAATACAGTAATGTTTGGGGCACTGTTAAACGCCGCATGCACAATATGAACTGCCTGCTTACGATAATTTTGCTATAACAGACATTTTTTAAATATTCACTGTTCAACCACATAGGGCAGTCTAACGCCTAATATGTGGATATAGTAATGGTTTGGGGCTCTGTTAAATGCCGCATATACAATATGAACTGCCTGCCTACGATACCTTGGCTGTAATAGACATTTTTGAAATATTCACTGTTCAACCACATAGGGCAGTCTAACGCCAAATATGTGGAAATAGTAATGGTTTGGGGCTCTGTATAATCCCGCATACACAATATGAACAGCCTGCCTACGATAATTTGGCTAAAACAGACATTTTTGAAATATTCACTGTTCAACCACATGGGGCAGTCTAACGCTTAATATGTGAATATAGTAATGGTTTGGGGCTCTGTTAAACGCCGCATACACAATATGAACAGCCTGCCTACGATACCTTGGCTGTAATAGACATTTTTGAAATATTCACTGTTCAACCACATGGGCCAGTCTAACGCCTAATATGTGGATATAGTAATGGTTTGGGGCTCTGTATAACCCCGCATACACAATATAAACAGCCTGTCTACGATAGTTTGGCTAAAACAGACATTTTTGAAATATTCACTGTTCAACCACATGGGGTAGTCTAACGCTTAATATGTGAATATAGTAATGGTTTGGGGCTCTGTTAAACGCCGCATACACAATATGAACAGCCTGCCTACGATACCTTGGCTGTAATAGACATTTTTTAAATATTCACTGTTCAACCACATGGGGCAGTCTAACGCCTAATATGTGGATATAGAAATGGTTTGGGGCTCTGTATAACCCCGCATACACAATATAAACAGCCTGCCTACGATACTTTGGCTAAAACAGACATTTTTGAAATATTCACTGTTCAACAACATAGGGCAGTCTAACGCCTAATATGTGGATATAGTAATGGTTTGGGGCTCTGTATAACCCCGCATACACAATATGAACAGCCTGCCTACGATAGTTTGGCTAAAACAGACATTTTTGAAATATTCACTGTTCAACCACATGGGGCAGTCTAACGCCTAATATGTGAAAGTAGTAATGCTTTAAGATTCTGTATAACGCAGCATGCACAATATGAACTGCCTGCTTACGATAATTTTGCTATAACAGACATTTTTTAAATATTCAGTGTTCAACCACATAGGGCAGTCTAACGCCTAATATGTTTATATAGTAATGGTTTGGGACTCTGTAAAACGCCGCATACAGAATATGAACTGCCTGCCTACGATAGCTTGGCCTTAATATACAATTTTGAAATATTCAATGTTCACTCACATGGGGCAGTCCAACGCTTAATATGTGAATATAGTAATGGTTTGGGGCTCTGTTAGACGCCGCATACACAATATGAACTTCCTGCCTACGATAGCTTGGCCGTAATAGACATTTTTGAAATATTCACTGTTCAACCACATGGGGCAGTCTAACGCTTAATATGTGAATATAGTAATGGTATATAGTAATGGTTTGGGGCTCTGTTAGACGCCGCATACACAATATGAACTGCCTGCCTACGATACCTTGGCTGTAATAGACATTTTTGAAATATTCACTATTCAACCACATGAGGCAGTCTAACGCTTACTATGTGAATATAGTAATGGTTTGGGACTCTGTAAAACGCCGCATACAGAATATGAACTGCCTGCCTACGATAGCTTGGCCTTAATATACAATTTTGAAATATTCAATGTTCACTCACATGGGGCAGTCCAACGCTTAATATGTGATTATATTAATGTTTTGGGACTCTGTATAACGCTGCATATACAGTATGAACTCTGTGCCTTTTATAGTTAGGCTGTAGCTGACATTTTTGGAATATTAATTGTTCAACAACATGGGGTTGTCGATCGCTAAATATGTAGTTATAGTAATGCTTTGGGCCTCTGCATAACGCTGCATATACAATATGAACTTTGTGCCTCTAATAGTTTGGCTGTAACGGACATTTTTGGAATATTAGGTGTTCAACCACATGGGGCAGTCCAACGCTTAATATGTGAATATAGTAATGGTTTGGGGCTCTGTTAAACGCCGCATACACAATATGAACTGCCTGTCTACGATACCTTGGCTGTAATAGACATTTTTGAAATATTCACTATTCAACCACATGAGGCAGTCTAACGCTTACTATGTGAATATAGTAATGGTTTGGGGCTCTGTTTAACGCCGCATACACCATATGAACTTCCTGCCTACGATAGCTTGGCCGTAATAGACATTTTTGAAATATTCACTGTTCAACCACATGGGGCAGTCTAACGCTTAATATGTGAATATAGTAATGGTATATAGTAATGGTTTGGGGCTCTGTTAAACGCCGCATACACAATATGAACTGCCTGCCTACGATACCTTGGCTGTAATAGACATTTTTGAAATATTCACTGTTCAACCACATGGGGCAGTCTAACGCCTAATATGTGGATATAGTAATGGTTTGGGGCTCTGTATAACCCCGCATACACAATATAAACAGCCTGCCTACGATAGTTTGGCTAAAACAGACATTTTTGAAATATTCACTGTTCAACAACATAGGGCAGTCTAACGCCTAATATGTGGATATAGTAATGGTTTGGAACTCTGTATAACCCCGCATACACAATATGAACAGCCTGCCTACGATAGTTTGGCTAAAACAGACATTTTTGAAATATTCACTGTTCAACCACATGGGGCAGTCTAACGCCTAATATGTGGATATAGTAATGGTTTGGGGCTCTGTATAACGCCGCATACACAATATGAACTGCCTGCCTACGATAGTTTGGCTATAACAGACATTTTTCAATTATTTACTGTTCAACTACATAGGGCAGTCTAACGCCTAATATGTGGATATAGTAATGGTTTGGGGCTCTGTATAACCCCGCATACACAGTATGAACAGCCTGCCTCCGATAGTTTGGCTAAAACAGTCATTTTTGAAATATTCACTGTTCAACCACATGGGGCAGTCTAACGCTTAATATGTGAATATAGTAATGGTTTGGGGCTCTGTTAAACGCCGCATGCACAATATGAACTGCCTGCTTACGATAATTTTGCTATAACAGACATTTTTTAAATATTCACTGTTCAACCACATAGGGCAGTCTAACGCCAAATATGTGGATATAGTAATGGTTTGGGGCTCTGTATAATCCCGCATACACAATATGAACAGCCTGCCTACGATAATTTGGCTAAAACAGACATTTTTGAAATATTTACTGTTCAACCACATGGGGCAGTCTAACGCTTAATATGTGAATATAGTAATGGTTTGGGGCTCTGTTAAACGCCGCATACACAATATGAACAGCCTGCCTACGATACCTTGGCTGTAATAGACATTTTTGAAATATTCACTGTTCAACCACATGGGCCAGTCTAACGCCTAATATGTGGATATAGTAATGGTTTGGGGCTCTGTATAAGCCCGCATACACAATATAAACAGCCTGTCTACGATAGTTTGGCTAAAACAGACATTTTTGAAATATTCACTGTTCAACCACATGGGGCAGTCTAACGCTTAATATGTGAATATAGGAATGGTTTGGGGCTCTGTTAAACGCCGCATACACAATATGAACTGCCTGCCTACGATACCTTGGCTGTAATAGACATTTTTGAAATATTCACTGTTCAACTACATAGGGCAGTCTAACGCCTAATATGTGGATATAGTAATGGTTTGGGGCTCTGTTAAACGCCGCATATACAATATGAACTGCCTGCCTACGATACCTTGGCTGTAATAGACATTTTTGAAATATTCACTGTTCAACCACATACGGCAGCCTAACGCCTAATATGTGGAAATAGTTAGGGTTTGGGGCTCTGTATAACGCCGCATACACAATATGAACTGCCTGCCTACGATACCTTGGCTGTAATAGACATTTTTGAAATATTCACTGTTCAACTACATAGGGCAGTCTAACGCCTAATATGTGGATATAGTAATGGTTTGGGGCTCTGTTAAACGCCGCATATACAATATGAACTGCCTGCCTACGATACCTTGGCTGTAATAGACATTTTTGAAATATTCACTGTTCAACCACATACGGCAGTCTAACGCCTAATATGTGGAAATAGTTAGGGTTTGGGGCTCTGTATAACGCCGCATACACAATATGAACTGCCTGCTTACGGTAGTTTGGCTATAACAGACACTTTTGAAATATTCACTGTTCATCCACATAGGGCAGTCTAACGCCTAATATGTGGATATAGTAATGGTTTGGGGCTCTGTATAACCCCGTATACACAATATGAACTGCCTGCCTACGATACCTTGGCTGTAATAGACATTTTTGAAAAATTCACTGTTCAACCACATACGGAAGTCTAACGACTAATATGTGGATATAGTAATGGTTTGGGGCTCTGTATAACCCCGCATACAATGAACAGCCTGCCTACGATAGTTAGGCTAAAACAGACATTTTTGAAATATTCACTGTTCAACCACATGGGGCAGTCTAACGCTTAATATGTGAATATAGTAATGGTTTGGGGCTCTGTTAAACGCCGCATACACAATATGAACTGCCTGCCTACGATACCTTGGCTGTAATAGACATTTTTGAAATATTCACTGTTCAACCTCATACGGAAGTCTAACGACTAATATGTGGATATAGTAATGGTTTGGGGCTCTGTATAACGCCGCATACACAATATAAACAGCCTGCCTACGATAGTTTGGCTAAAACAGACATTTTTGAAATATTCACTGTTCAACCACATGTGGCAGTCTAACGCTTAATATGTGAATATAGTAATGGTTTGGGGCTCTGTTAAACGCCGCATACACAATATAAACAGCCTGCCTACGATAGTTTGGCTAAAACAGACATTTTTGAATTATTCACTGTTCAACAACATAGGGCAGTCTAACGCCAAATATGTGGATATAGTAATGGTTTGGAGCTCTGTATAACCCCGCATACACAATATGAACAGAATGCCTACGATAGTTTGGCTAAAACAGACATTTTTGAAATATTCACTGTTCAACCACATGGGGCAGTCTAACGCCTAATATGTGGATATAGTAATGGTTTGGGGCTCTGTATAACCCCGCATACACAATATAAACAGCCTGTCTACGATAGTTTGGCTAAAACTGACATTTTTGAAATATTCAATGTTCAACAACATAGGGCAGTCTAACGCCTAATATGTGGATATAGTAATGGTTTGGGGCTCTGTATAACCCCGCATACACAATATAAACAGCCTGCTTACGGTAGTTTGGCTATAACAGACACTTTTGAAATATTCACTGTTCATCCACATAGGGCAGTCTAACGCCTAATATGTGGATATAGTAATGGTTTGGGGCTCTGTATAACCCCGTATACACAATATGAACTGCCTGCCTACGATACCTTGGCTGTAATAGACATTTTTGAAAAATTCACTGTTCAACCACATACGGAAGTCTAACGACTAATATGTGGATATAGTAATGGTTTGGGGCTCTGTATAACCCCGCATACACAATATGAACAGCCTGCCTACGATAGTTAGGCTAAAACAGACATTTTTGAAATATTCACTGTTCAACCACATGGGGCAGTCTAACGCTTAATATGTGAATATAGTAATGGTTTGGGGCTCTGTTAAACGCCGCATACACAATATGAACTGCCTGCCTACGATACCTTGGCTGTAATAGACATTTTTGAAATATTCACTGTTCAACCTCATACGGAAGTCTAACGACTAATATGTGGATATAGTAATGGTTTGGGGCTCTGTATAACGCCGCATACACAATATAAACAGCCTGCCTACGATAGTTTGGCTAAAACAGACATTTTTGAAATATTCACTGTTCAACCACATGTGGCAGTCTAACGCTTAATATGTGAATATAGTAATGGTTTGGGGCTCTGTTAAACGCCGCATACACAATATAAACAGCCTGCCTACGATAGTTTGGCTAAAACAGACATTTTTGAATTATTCACTGTTCAACAACATAGGGCAGTCTAACGCCAAATATGTGGATATAGTAATGGTTTGGAGCTCTGTATAACCCCGCATGCACAATATGAACAGCCTGCCTACGATAGTTTGGCTAAAACAGACATTTTTGAAATATTCACTGTTCAACCACATGGGGCAGTCTAACGCCTAATATGTGGATATAGTAATGGTTTGGGGCTCTGTATAACCCCGCATACACAATATAAACAGCCTGTCTACGATAGTTTGGCTAAAACTGACATTTTTGAAATATTCAATGTTCAACAACATAGGGCAGTCTAACGCCTAATATGTGGATATAGTAATGGTTTGGGGCTCTGTATAACCCCGCATACACAATATAAACAGCCTGTCTACGATAGTTTGGCTAAAACAGACATTTTTGAAATATTCAATGTTCAACAACATAGGGCAGTCTAACGCCTAATATGTGGATATAGTAATGGTTTGGGGCTCTGTATAACCCCGCATTAACAATATGAACAGCCTGCCTACGATAGTTTGGATAAAACAGACATTTTTGAAATATTCAATGTTCAACAACATAGGGCAGTCTAACGCCTAATATGTGGATATAGTAATGGTTTGGGGCTCTGTATAACCCCGCATACACAATATAAACAGCCTGTCTTCGATAGTTTGGCTAAAACAGACATTTTTGAAATATTCAATGTTCAACAACATAGGGCAGTCTAACGCCTATTATGTGGATATAGTAATGGTTTGGGGCTCTGTTAAACGCCGCATATACAATATGAACTGCCTGCCTACGATACCTTGGCTGTAATAGACATTTTTGAAATATTCACTGTTCAACCACATACGGCAGTCTAACGCCTAATATGTGGAAATAGTTAGGGTTTGGGGCTCTGTATAACGCCGCATACACAATATGAACTGCCTGCTTACGGTAGTTTGGCTATAACAGACACTTTTGCAATATTCACTGTTCATCCACATAGGGCAGTCTAACGCCTAATATGTGGATAAAGTAATGGTTTGGGGCTCTGTATATCCCCGTATACACAATATGAACTGCCTGCCTACGATAGTTTGGCTATAACAGACATTTTTTAATTATTTATTGTTCAACTACATAGGGCAGTCTAACGCCTAATAAGTGAATATAGTAATGGTTTCGGGCTCTGTATAACCCCGCATACACAATATGAACAGCCTGCCTACGATAGTTTAGCTAAAACAGTCATTTTTGAAATATTCACTGTTCAACCACATGGGGCAATCTAACGCTTAATATGTGAATATAGTAATGGTTTGGGGCTCTGTTAAACGCCGCATACACAATATGAACTGCCTGCCTACGATACCTTGACTGTAATAGACATTTTTGAAATATTCACTGTTCAACCACATGGGGCAGTCTAACGCTTAATATCTGAATATAGTAATGGTTTGGGACTCTGTAAAACGCCGCATACAGAATATGAACTGCCTGCCTACGATAGCTTGGCCTTAATATACAATTTTGAAATATTCAATGTTCACTCACATGGGGCAGTCCAACGCTTAATATGTGATTATATTAATGTTTTGGGACTCTGTATAACGCTGCATATACAATATGAACTTTGTGCCTCTAATAGTTTGGCTGTAACGGACATTTTTGGAATATTAGGTGTTCAACCACATGGGGCAGTCCAACGCTTACTATGTGAATATAGTAATGGTTTGGGGCTCTGTTTAACGCCGCATACACCATATGAACAGCCTGCCTACGATAGTTTGGCTAAAACAGACATTTTTGAAATATTCACTGTTCAACCACATGGGGCAGTCTAACGCCTAATATGTGAAAGTAGTAATACTTTAAGATTCTGTATAACGCAGCATGCACAATATGAACTGCCTGTCTACGATACCTTGGCTGTAATAGACATTTTTGAAATATTCACTATTCAACCACATGAGGCAGTCTAACGCCTAATATGTGGATATAGTAATGGTTTGGGGCTCTGTATAACCCCGCATACACAATATGAACAGCCTGCCTACGATAGTTTGGCTAAAACAGACATTTTTGAAATATTCACTGTTCAACCACATGGGGCAGTCTAACGCTTAATATGTGAATATAGTAATGGTTTGGGGCTCTGTTAAACGCCGCATACACAATATGAACTGCCTGCCTACGATACCTTGGCTGTAATAGACATTTTTGAAATATTCACTGTTCAACCACATGGGGCAGTCTAACGCCTAATATGTGGATATAGTAATGGTTTGGGGCTCTGTATAACCCCGCATACACAATATAAACAGCCTGCCTACGATAGTTTGGCTAAAACAGACATTTTTGAAATATTCACTGTTCAACAACATAGGGCAGTCTAACGCCTAATATGTGGATATAGTAATGGTTTGGAGCTCTGTATAACCCCGCATACACAATATGAACAGCCTGCCTACGATAGTTTGGCTGAAATAGACATTTTTGAAATATTCACTGTTCAACCACATACGGAAGTCTAACGCCTAATATGTGAATACAGGAATGGTTTGGGTCTCTGTAAACCGCCGCTTACACCATATGAACTGCCTGCCTACGATACCTTGGCTGTAATAGACATTTTTGAAATATTCACTGTTCAACCACATGGGGCAGTCTAACGCCTAATATGTGGATATGGTAATGGTTTGGGGCTCTGTATAACGCCGCATACACAATATGAACTGCCTGCTTACGGTAGTTTGGCTATAACTGACATTTTTGAAATATTCACTGTTCAACCACATGGGTCAGTCTAACGCTTAATATGTGGATATATTAATGCTTTGGGCCTCTGTATAACGCTGCATATACGATATGAACTTTGTGCCTCTAATAGTTTGGCTGTAACGGACACTTTTGGAATATTATGTGTTCAAACACATGTTGCAGTCCAATGCTTAATATGTGATTATATTAATGCTTTGGGTCTCTGTATAACGCTGCATACACAATATGAACTGCCTGCCTACGATACCTTGGCTGTAATAGACATTTTTGAAATATTCACTGTTCAACTACATAGGGCAGTCTAACGCCTAATATGTGGATATAGTAATGGTTTGGGGCTCTGTTAAACGCCGCATATACAATATGAACTGCCTGCCTACGATACCTTGACTGTAATAGACATTTTTGAAATATTCACTGTTCAACCACATGGGGCAGTCTAACGCTTAATATCTGAATATAGTAATGGTTTGGGACTCTGTAAAACGCCGCATACAGAATATGAACTGCCTGCCTACGATAGCTTGGCCTTAATATACAATTTTGAAATATTCAATGTTCACTCACATGGGGCAGTCCAACGCTTAATATGTGATTATATTAATGTTTTGGGACTCTGTATAACGCTGCATATACAATATGAACTTTGTGCCTCTAATAGTTTGGCTGTAACCGACATTTTTGGAATATTAGGTGTTCAACCACATGGGGCAGTCCAACGCTTACTATGTGAATATAGTAATGGTTTGGGGCTCTGTTTAACGCCGCATACACCATATGAACAGCCTGCCTACGATAGTTTGGCTAAAACAGACATTTTTGAAATATTCACTGTTCAACCACATGGGGCAGTCTAACGCCTAATATGTGAAAGTAGTAATACTTTAAGATTCTGTATAACGCAGCATGCACAATATGAACTGCCTGTCTACGATACCTTGGCTGTAATAGACATTTTTGAAATATTCACTATTCAACCACATGAGGCAGTCTAACGCTTACTATGTGAATATAGTAATGGTTTGGGGCTCTGTATAACGCCGCATACACAAAATGAACTGCCTGCCTACGATACCTTGGCTGTAATAGACATTTTTGAAATATTCACTGTTCAACTACATAGGGCAGTCTAACGCCTAATATGTGGATATAGTAATGGTTTGGGGCTCTGTTAAACGCCGCATATACAATATGAACTGCCTGCCTACGATACCTTGGCTGTAATAGACATTTTTGAAATATTCACTGTTCAACCACATACGGCAGTCTAACGCCTAATATGTGGAAATAGTTAGGGTTTGGGGCTCTGTATAACGCCGCATACACAATATGAACTGCCTGCTTACGGTAGTTTGGCTATAACAGACACTTTTGAAATATTCACTGTTCATCCACATAGGGCAGTCTAACGCCTAATATGTGGATATAGTAATGGTTTGGGGCTCTGTATAACCCCGTATACACAATTGAACTGCCTGCCTACGATACCTTGGCTGTAATAGACATTTTTGAAATATTCACTGTTCAACCACATACGGAAGTCTAACGACTAATATGTGGATATAGTAATGGTTTGGGGCTCTGTATAACCCCGCATACACAATATGAACAGCCTGCCTACGATAGTTAGGCTAAAACAGACATTTTTGAAATATTCACTGTTCAACCACATGGGGCAGTCTAACGCTTAATATGTGAATATAGTAATGGTTTGGGGCTCTGTTAAACGCCGCATACACAATATGAACTGCCTGCCTACGATACCTTGGCTGTAATAGACACTTTTGAAATATTCACTGTTCAACCACATACGGAAGTCTAACGACTAATATGTGGATATAGTAATGGTTTGGGGCTCTGTATAACGCCGCATACACAATATAAACAGCCTGCCTACGATAGTTTGGCTAAAACAGACATTTTTGAAATATTCACTGTTCAACCACATGTGGCAGTCTAACGCTTAATATGTGAATATAGTAATGGTTTGGGGCTCTGTTAAACACCGCATACACAATATAAACAGCCTGCCTACGATAGTTTGGCTAAAACAGACATTTTTGAAATATTCACTGTTCAACAACATAGGGCAGTCTAACGCCAAATATGTGGATATAGTAATGGTTTGGAGCTCTGTATAACCCCGCATACACAATATGAACAGCCTGCCTACGATAGTTTGGCTAAAACAGACATTTTTGAAATATTCACTGTTCAACCACATGGGGCAGTCTAACGCCTAATATGTGGATATAGTAATGGTTTGGGGCTCTGTATAACCCCGCATACACAATATAAACAGCCTGTCTACGATAGTTTGGCTGAAACAGACATTTTTGAAATATTCAATGTTCAACAACATAGGGCAGTCTAACGCCTAATATGTGGATATAGTAATGGTTTGGGGCTCTGTATAACCCCGCATACACAATATAAACAGCCTGTCTACGATAGTTTGGCTAAAACAGACATTTTTGAAATATTCAATGTTCAACAACATAGGGCAGTCTAACGCCTAATATGTGGATATAGTAATGGTTTGGGGCTCTGTATAACCTAGCATAAACAATATGAACAGCCTGCCTACGATAGTTTGGCTAAAACAGACATTTTTGAAATATTCAATGTTCAACAACATAGGGCAGTCTAACGCCTAATATGTGGATATAGTAATGGTTTGGGGCTCTGTATAACCCCGCATACACAATATAAACAGCCTGTCTACGATAGTTTGGCTAAAACAGACATTTTTGAAATATTCAATGTTCAACAACATAGGGCAGTCTAACGCCTAATATGTGGATATAGTAATGGTTTGGGGCTCTGTATAACCCCGCATAAACAATATGAACAGCCTGCCTACGATAGTTTGGCTAAAACAGACATTTTTGAAATATTCACTGTTCAACCACATGGGGCAGTCTAACGCTTAATATGTGAATATAGTAATGGTTTGGGGCTCTGTTAAACGCCGCATACACAATATGAACTGCCTGCCTACGATACCTTGGCTGTAATAGACATTTTTGAAATATTCACTGTTCAACCACATGGGGCAGTCTAACGCCTAATATGTGGATATAGTAATTGTTTGGGGCTCTGTATAACCCCGCTTACACAATATAAACAGCCTGCCTACGATAGTTTGGCTAAAACAGACATTTTTGAAATATTCACTGTTCAACAACATAGGGCAGTCTAACGCCTAATATGCGGATATAGTAATGGTTTGGGGCTCTGTATAACCCCGCATAAACAATATGAACAGCCTGCCTACGATAGTTTGGCTAAAACAGACATTTTTGAAATATTCAATGTTCAACAACATGGGGCAGTCTAACGCTTAATATGTG
Organism: Silvanus unidentatus; assembly: GCA_963930825.1. Classification (NCBI taxonomy): domain Eukaryota; kingdom Metazoa; phylum Arthropoda; class Insecta; order Coleoptera; family Silvanidae; genus Silvanus; species Silvanus unidentatus. Next base: position 108,727 of record CAWVOD010000014.1, on the reverse strand, counting down.
AATATAGTAATGGTTTGGGGCTCTGTTAAACGCCGCATACACAATATGAACTGCCTGCCTACGATACCTTGGCTGTAATAGACACTTTTGAAATATTCACTGTTCAACCACATACGGAAGTCTAACGACTAATATGTGGATATAGTAATGGTTTGGGGCTCTGTATAACGCCGCATACACAATATAAACAGCCTGCCTACGATAGTTTGGCTAAAACAGACATTTTTGAAATATTCACTGTTCAACCACATGTGGCAGTCTAACGCTTAATATGTGAATATAGTAATGGTTTGGGGCTCTGTTAAACACCGCATACACAATATAAACAGCCTGCCTACGATAGTTTGGCTAAAACAGACATTTTTGAAATATTCACTGTTCAACAACATAGGGCAGTCTAACGCCAAATATGTGGATATAGTAATGGTTTGGAGCTCTGTATAACCCCGCATACACAATATGAACAGCCTGCCTACGATAGTTTGGCTAAAACAGACATTTTTGAAATATTCACTGTTCAACCACATGGGGCAGTCTAACGCCTAATATGTGGATATAGTAATGGTTTGGGGCTCTGTATAACCCCGCATACACAATATAAACAGCCTGTCTACGATAGTTTGGCTAAAACAGACATTTTTGAAATATTCAATGTTCAACAACATAGGGCAGTCTAACGCCTAATATGTGGATATAGTAATGGTTTGGGGCTCTGTATAACCCCGCATACACAATATAAACAGCCTGTCTACGATAGTTTGGCTAAAACAGACATTTTTGAAATATTCAATGTTCAACAACATAGGGCAGTCTAACGCCTAATATGTGGATATAGTAATGGTTTGGGGCTCTGTATAACCTAGCATAAACAATATGAACAGCCTGCCTACGATAGTTTGGCTAAAACAGACATTTTTGAAATATTCAATGTTCAACAACATAGGGCAGTCTAACGCCTAATATGTGGATATAGTAATGGTTTGGGGCTCTGTATAACCCCGCATACACAATATAAACAGCCTGTCTACGATAGTTTGGCTAAAACAGACATTTTTGAAATATTCAATGTTCAACAACATAGGGCAGTCTAACGCCTAATATGTGGATATAGTAATGGTTTGGGGCTCTGTATAACCCCGCATAAACAATATGAACAGCCTGCCTACGATAGTTTGGCTAAAACAGACATTTTTGAAATATTCACTGTTCAACCACATGGGGCAGTCTAACGCTTAATATGTGAATATAGTAATGGTTTGGGGCTCTGTTAAACGCCGCATACACAATATGAACTGCCTGCCTACGATACCTTGGCTGTAATAGACATTTTTGAAATATTCACTGTTCAACCACATGGGGCAGTCTAACGCCTAATATGTGGATATAGTAATTGTTTGGGGCTCTGTATAACCCCGCATACACAATATAAACAGCCTGCCTACGATAGTTTGGCTAAAACAGACATTTTTGAAATATTCACTGTTCAACAACATAGGGCAGTCTAACGCCTAATATGCGGATATAGTAATGGTTTGGGGCTCTGTATAACCCCGCATAAACAATATGAACAGCCTGCCTACGATAGTTTGGCTAAAACAGACATTTTTGAAATATTCAATGTTCAACAACATGGGGCAGTCTAACGCTTAATATGTGAATATAGTAATGGTTTGGGGCTCTGTTAAACGCCGCATACACAATATGAACTGCCTGCCTACGATACCTTGGCTGTAATAGACACTTTTGAAATATTCACTGTTCAACCACATACGGAAGTCTAACGACTAATATGTGGATATAGTAATGGTTTGGGGCTCTGTATAACGCCGCATACACAATATAAACAGCCTGCCTACGATAGTTTGGCTAAAACAGACATTTTTGAAATATTCACTGTTCAACCACATGTGGCAGTCTAACGCTTAATATGTGAATATAGTAATGGTTTGGGGCTCTGTTAAACACCGCATACACAATATAAACAGCCTGCCTACGATAGTTTGGCTAAAACAGACATTTTTGAAATATTCACTGTTCAACAACATAGGGCAGTCTAACGCCAAATATGTGGATATAGTAATGGTTTGGAGCTCTGTATAACCCCGCATACACAATATGAACAGCCTGCCTACGATAGTTTGGCTAAAACAGACATTTTTGAAATATTCACTGTTCAACCACATGGGGCAGTCTAACGCCTAATATGTGGATATAGTAATGGTTTGGGGCTCTGTATAACCCCGCATACACAATATGAACAGCCTGCCTACGATAGTTTGGCTAAAACAGACATTTTTGAAATATTCACTGTTCAACAACATAGGGCAGTCTAACGCCAAATATGTGGATATAGTAATGGTTTGGAGCTCTGTATAACCCCGCATACACAATATGAACTGCCTGCCTACGATACCTTGGCTGTAATCGACATTTTTGAAATATTCACTGTTCAACCACATGGGGCAGTCTAACGCCTAATATGTGGATATAGTAATGGTTTGGGGCTCTGTATAACCCCGCATACACAATATGAACAGCCTGCCTACGATAGTTTGGCTAAAACAGAAATTTTTGAAATATTCAATGTTCAACAACATAGGGCAGTCTAACGCCTAATATGTGGATATAGTAATGGTTTGGGGCTCTGTATAACCCCGCATACACAATATAAACAGCCTGTCTACGATAGTTTGGCTAAAACAGACATTTTTGAAATATTCAATGTTCAACAACATAGGGCAGTCTAACGCCTAATATGTGGATATAGTAATGGTTTGGGGCTCTGTATAACCCCGCATAAACAATATGAACAGCCTGCCTACGATAGTTTGGCTAAAACAGACATTTTTGAAATATTCACTGTTCAACCACATGGGGCAGTCTAACGCTTAATATGTGAATATAGTAATGGTTTGGGGCTCTGTTAAACGCCGCATACACAATATGAACTGCCTGCCTACGATACCTTGGCTGTAATAGACATTTTTGAAATATTCACTGTTCAACCACATGGGGCAGTCTAACGCCTAATATGTGGATATAGTAATGGTTTGAGGCTCTGTATAACCCCGCATACACAATATGAACAGCCTGCCTACGATAGTTTGGCTGTAATAGACATTTTTGAAATATTCACTGTTCAACCACATACGGAAGTCTAACGCCTAATATGTGAATACAGGAATGGTTTGGGTCTCTGTAAACCGCCGCTTACACCATATGAACTGCCTGCCTACGATACCTTGGCTGTAATAGACATTTTTGAAATATTCACGGTTCAACCACATGGGGCAGTCTAACGCCTAATATGTGGATATGGTAATGGTTTGGGGCTCTGTATAACGCCGCATACACAATATGAACTGCCTGCCTACGATAGTTTGGCTAAAACAGACATTTTTGAAATATTCACTGTTCAACCACATACGGCAGTCTAACGCCTAATATGTGGAAATAGTTAGGGTTTGGGGCTCTGTATAACGCCACATACACAATATGAACTGCCTGCTTACGGTAGTTTGGCTATAACAGACACTTTTGAAATATTCACTGTTCATCCACATAGGGCAGTCTAACGCCTAATATGTGGATATAGTAATGGTTTGGGGCTCTGTATAACCCCGTATACACAATATGAACTGCCTGCCTACGATAGTTTGGCTATAACAGATATTTTTTAATTATTTATTGTTCAACAACATAGGGCAGTCTAACGCCTAATATGTGGATATAGTAATGGTTTGGGGCTCTGTATAACCCCGCATAAACAATATGAACAGCCTGCCTACGATAGTTTGGCTAAAACAGACATTTTTGAAATATTCAATGTTCAACAACATAGGGCAGTCTAACGCCTAATATGTGGATATAGTAATGGTTTGGGGCTCTGTATAACCCCGCATACACAATATAAACAGCCTGTCTACGATAGTTTGGCTAAAACAGACATTTTTGAAATATTCAATGTTCAACAACATAGGGCAGTCTAACGCCTAATATGTGGATATAGTATTGGTTTGGGGCTCTGTATAACCCCGCATAAACAATATGAACAGCCTGCCTACGATAGTTTGGCTAAAACAGACATTTTTGAAATATTCACTGTTCAACAACATAGGGCAGTCTAACGCCTAATATGTGGATATAGTAATGGTTTGGGGCTCTGTATAACCCCGCATACACAATATAAACAGCCTGTCTACGATAGTTTGGCTAAAACAGACATTTTTGAAATATTCAATGTTCAACAACATAGGGCAGTCTAACGCCTAATATGTGGATATAGTAATGGTTTGGGGCTCTGTATAACCCCGCATAAACAATATGAACAGCCTGCCTACGATAGTTTGGCTAAAACAGACATTTTTGAAATATTCACTGTTCAACCACATGGGGCAGTCTAACGCTTAATATGTGAATATAGTAATGGTTTGGGGCTCTGTTAAACGCCGCATACACAATATGAACTGCCTGCCTACGATACCTTGGCTGTAATAGACATTTTTGAAATATTCACTGTTCAACCACATGGGGCAGTCTAACGCCTAATATGTGGATATAGTAATTGTTTGGGGCTCTGTATAACCCCGCATACACAATATAAACAGCCTGCCTACGATAGTTTGGCTGAAACAGACATTTTTGAAATATTCACTGTTCAACAACATAGGGCAGTCTAACGCCAAATATGTGGATATAGTAATGGTTTGGAGCTCTGTATAACCCCGCATACACAATATGAACAGCCTGCCTACGATAGTTTGGCTAAAACAGACATTTTTGAAATATTCACTGTTCAACCACATGGGGCAGTCTAACGCCTAATATGTGGATATAGTAATGGTTTGGGGCTCTGTATAACCCCGCATACACAATATGAACAGCCTGCCTACGATAGTTTGGCTAAAACAGACATTTTTGAAATATTCACTGTTCAACAACATAGGGCAGTCTAACGCCAAATATGTGGATATAGTAATGGTTTGGAGCTCTGTATAACCCCGCATACACAATATGAACTGCCTGCCTACGATACCTTGGCTGTAATCGACATTTTTGAAATATTCACTGTTCAACCACATGGGGCAGTCTAACGCCTAATATGTGGATATAGTAATGGTTTGGGGCTCTGTATAACCCCGCATACACAATATGAACAGCCTGCCTACGATAGTTTGGCTAAAACAGAAATTTTTGAAATATTCAATGTTCAACAACATAGGGCAGTCTAACGCCTAATATGTGGATATAGTAATGGTTTGGGGCTCTGTATAACCCCGCATACACAATATAAACAGCCTGTCTACGATAGTTTGGCTAAAACAGACATTTTTGAAATATTCAATGTTCAACAACATAGGGCAGTCTAACGCCTAATATGTGGATATAGTAATGGTTTGGGGCTCTGTATAACCCCGCATAAACAATATGAACAGCCTGCCTACGATAGTTTGGCTAAAACAGACATTTTTGAAATATTCACTGTTCAACCACATGGGGCAGTCTAACGCTTAATATGTGAATATAGTAATGGTTTGGGGCTCTGTTAAACGCCGCATACACAATATGAACTGCCTGCCTACGATACCTTGGCTGTAATAGACATTTTTGAAATATTCACTGTTCAACCACATGGGGCAGTCTAACGCCTAATATGTGGATATAGTAATGGTTTGAGGCTCTGTATAACCCTGCATACACAATATGAACAGCCTGCCTACGATAGTTTGGCTGTAATAGACATTTTTGAAATATTCACTGTTCAACCACATACGGAAGTCTAACGCCTAATATGTGAATACAGGAATGGTTTGGGTCTCTGTAAACCGCCGCTTACACCATATGAACTGCCTGCCTACGATACCTTGGCTGTAATAGACATTTTTGAAATATTCACGGTTCAACCACATGGGGCAGTCTAACGCCTAATATGTGGATATGGTAATGGTTTGGGGCTCTGTATAACGCCGCATACACAATATGAACTGCCTGCCTACGATAGTTTGGCTAAAACAGACATTTTTGAAATATTCACTGTTCAACCACATACGGCAGTCTAACGCCTAATATGTGGAAATAGTTAGGGTTTGGGGCTCTGTATAACGCCACATACACAATATGAACTGCCTGCTTACGGTAGTTTGGCTATAACAGACACTTTTGAAATATTCACTGTTCATCCACATAGGGCAGTCTAACGCCTAATATGTGGATATAGTAATGGTTTGGGGCTCTGTATAACCCCGTATACACAATATGAACTGCCTGCCTACGATAGTTTGGCTATAACAGATATTTTTTAATTATTTATTGTTCAACAACATAGGGCAGTCTAACGCCTAATATGTGGATATAGTAATGGTTTGGGGCTCTGTATAACCCCGCATAAACAATATGAACAGCCTGCCTACGATAGTTTGGCTAAAACAGACATTTTTGAAATATTCAATGTTCAACAACATAGGGCAGTCTAACGCCTAATATGTGGATATAGTAATGGTTTGGGGCTCTGTATAACCCCGCATACACAATATAAACAGCCTGTCTACGATAGTTTGGCTAAAACAGACATTTTTGAAATATTCAATGTTCAACAACATAGGGCAGTCTAACGCCTAATATGTGGATATAGTATTGGTTTGGGGCTCTGTATAACCCCGCATAAACATTATGAACAGCCTGCCTACGATAGTTTGGCTAAAACAGACATTTTTGAAATATTCACTGTTCAACAACATAGGGCAGTCTAACGCCTAATATGTGGATATAGTAATGGTTTGGGGCTCTGTATAACCCCGCATACACAATATAAACAGCCTGTCTACGATAGTTTGGCTAAAACAGACATTTTTGAAATATTCAATGTTCAACAACATAGGGCAGTCTAACGCCTAATATGTGGATATAGTAATGGTTTGGGGCTCTGTATAACCCCGCATAAACAATATGAACAGCCTGCCTACGATAGTTTGGCTAAAACAGACATTTTTGAAATATTCACTGTTCAACCACATGGGGCAGTCTAACGCTTAATATGTGAATATAGTAATGGTTTGGGGCTCTGTTAAACGCCGCATACACAATATGAACTGCCTGCCTACGATACCTTGGCTGTAATAGACATTTTTGAAATATTCACTGTTCAACCACATGGGGCAGTCTAACGCCTAATATGTGGATATAGTAATTGTTTGGGGCTCTGTATAACCCCGCATACACAATATAAACAGCCTGCCTACGATAGTTTGGCTAAAACAGACATTTTTGAAATATTCACTGTTCAACAACATAGGGCAGTCTAACGCCTAATATGTGGATATAGTAATGGTTTGGGGCTCTGTATAACCCCGCATAAACAATATGAACAGCCTGCCTACGATAGTTTGGCTAAAACAGACATTTTTGAAATATTCAATGTTCAACAACATAGGGCAGTCTAACGCCTAATATGTGGATATAGTAATGGTTTGGGGCTCTGTATAACCCCGCATACACAATATAAACAGCCTGTCTACGATAGTTTGGCTAAAACAGACATTTTTGAAATATTTAATGTTCAACAACATAGGGCAGTCTAACGCCTAATATGTGGATATAGTAATGGTTTGGGGCTCTGTATAACCCCGCATAAACAATATGAACAGCCTGCCTACGATAGTTTGGCTAAAACAGACATTTTTGAAATATTCACTGTTCAACCACATGGGGCAGTCTAACGCTTAATATGTGAATATAGTAATGGTTTGGGGCTCTGTTAAACGCCGCATACACAATATGAACTGCCTGCCTACGATACCTTGGCTGTAATAGACATTTTTGAAATATTCACTGTTCAACCACATGGGGCAGTCTAACGCCTAATATGTGGATATAGTAATGGTTTGGGGCTCTGTATAACCCCGCATACACAATATGAACAGCCTGCCTACGATAGTTTGGCTGTAATAGACATTTTTGAAATATTCACTGTTCAACCACATACGGAAGTCTAACGCCTAATATGTGAATACAGGAATGGTTTGGGTCTCTGTAAACCGCCGCTTACACCATATAAACTGCCTGCCTACGATACCTTGGCTGTAATAGACATTTTTGAAATATTCACTGTTCAACCACATGGGGCAGTCTAACGCCTAATATGTGGATATGGTAATGGTTTGGGGCTCTGTATAACGCCGCATACACAATATGAACTGCCTGCCTACGATAGTTTGGCTAAAACAGACATTTTTGAAATATTCACTGTTCAACCACATACGGCAGTCTAACGCCTAATATGTGGAAATAGTTAGGGTTTGGGGCTCTGTATAACGCCACATACACAATATGAACTGCCTGCTTACGGTAGTTTGGCTATAACAGACACTTTTGAAATATTCACTGTTCATCCACATAGGGCAGTCTAACGCCTAATATGTGGATATAGTAATGGTTTGGGGCTCTGTATAACCCCGTATACACAATATGAACTGCCTGCCTACGATAGTTTGGCTATAACAGATATTTTTTAATTATTTATTGTTCAACAACATAGGGCAGTCTAACGCCTAATATGTGGATATAGTAATGGTTTGGGGCTCTGTATAACCCCGCATAAACAATATGAACAGCCTGCCTACGATAGTTTGGCTAAAACAGACATTTTTGAAATATTCAATGTTCAACAACATAGGGCAGTCTAACGCCTAATATGTGGATATAGTAATGGTTTGGGGCTCTGTATAACCCCGCATACACAATATAAACAGCCTGTCTACGATAGTTTGGCTAAAACAGACATTTTTGAAATATTCAATGTTCAACAACATAGGGCAGTCTAACGCCTAATATGTGGATATAGTATTGGTTTGGGGCTCTGTATAACCCCGCATAAACAATATGAACAGCCTGCCTACGATAGTTTGGCTAAAACAGACATTTTTGAAATATTCACTGTTCAACCACATGGGGCAGTCTAACGCTAAATATGTGAATATAGTAATGGTTTGGGGCTCTGTTATACGCCGCATACACAATATGAACTGCCTGCCTACGATACCTTGGCTGTAATAGACATTTTTGAAATATTCACTGTTCAACCACATGGGGCAGTCTAACGCCTAATATGTGGATATAGTAATTGTTTGGGGCTCTGTATAACCCCGCATACACAATATAAACAGCCTGCCTACGATAGTTTGGCTAAAACAGACATTTTTGAAATATTCACTGTTCAACAACATAGGGCAGTCTAACGCCTAATATGTGGATATAGTAATGGTTTGGGGCTCTGTATAACCCCGCATAAACAATATGAACAGCCTGCCTACGATAGTTTGGCTAAAACAGACATTTTTGAAATATTCAATGTTCAACAACATAGGGCAGTCTAACGCCTAATATGTGGATATAGTAATGGTTTGGGGCTCTGTATAACCCCGCATACACAATATAAACAGCCTGTCTACGATAGTTTGGCTAAAACAGACATTTTTGAAATATTTAATGTTCAACAACATAGGGCAGTCTAACGCCTAATATGTGGATATAGTAATGGTTTGGGGCTCTGTATAACCCCGCATAAACAATATGAACAGCCTGCCTACGATAGTTTGGCTAAAACAGACATTTTTGAAATATTCACTGTTCAACCACATGGGGCAGTCTAACGCTTAATATGTGAATATAGTAATGGTTTGGGGCTCTGTTAAACGCCGCATACACAATATGAACTGCCTGCCTACGATACCTTGGCTGTAATAGACATTTTTGAAATATTCACTGTTCAACCACATGGGGCAGTCTAACGCCTAATATGTGGATATAGTAATGGTTTGGGGCTCTGTATAACCCCGCATACACAATATGAACAGCCTGCCTACGATAGTTTGGCTGTAATAGACATTTTTGAAATATTCACTGTTCAACCACATACGGAAGTCTAACGCCTAATATGTGAATACAGGAATGGTTTGGGTCTCTGTAAACCGCCGCTTACACCATATAAACTGCCTGCCTACGATACCTTGGCTGTAATAGACATTTTTGAAATATTCACTGTTCAACCACATGGGGCAGTCTAACGCCTAATATGTGGATATGGTAATGGTTTGGGGCTATGTATAACGCCGCATACACAATATGAACTGCCTGCCTACGATAGTTTGGCTAAAACAGACATTTTTGAAATATTCACTGTTCAACCACATACGGCAGTCTAACGCCTAATATGTGGAAATAGTTAGGGTTTGGGGCTCTGTATAACGCCACATACACAATATGAACTGCCTGCTTACGGTAGTTTGGCTATAACAGACACTTTTGAAATATTCACTGTTCATCCACATAGGGCAGTCTAACGCCTAATATGTGGATATAGTAATGGTTTGGGGCTCTGTATAACCCCGTATACACAATATGAACTGCCTGCCTACGATAGTTTGGCTATAACAGATATTTTTTAATTATTTATTGTTCAACAACATAGGGCAGTCTAACGCCTAATATGTGGATATAGTAATGGTTTGGGGCTCTGTATAACCCCGCATAAACAATATGAACAGCCTGCCTACGATAGTTTGGCTAAAACAGACATTTTTGAAATATTCAATGTTCAACAACATAGGGCAGTCTAACGCCTAATATGTGGATATAGTAATGGTTTGGGGCTCTGTATAACCCCGCATACACAATATAAACAGCCTGTCTACGATAGTTTGGCTAAAACAGACATTTTTGAAATATTCAATGTTTAACAACATAGGGCAGTCTAACGCCTAATATGTGGATATAGTATTGGTTTGGGGCTCTGTATAACCCCGCATAAACAATATGAACAGCCTGCCTACGATAGTTTGGCTAAAACAGACATTTTTGAAATATTCACTGTTCAACCACATGGGGCAGTCTAACGCTAAATATGTGAATATAGTAATGGTTTGGGGCTCTGTTATACGCCGCATACACAATATGAACTGCCTGCCTACGATACCTTGGCTGTAATAGACATTTTTGAAATATTCACTGTTCAACCACATGGGGCAGTCTAACGCCTAATATGTGGATATAGTAATTGTTTGGGGCTCTGTATAACCCCGCATACACAATATAAACAGCCTGCCTACGATAGTTTGGCTAAAACAGACATTTTTGAAATATTCACTGTTCAACAACATAGGGCAGTCTAACGCCTAATATGTGGATATAGTAATGGTTTGGGGCTCTGTATAACCCCGCATAAACAATATGAACAGCCTGCCTACGATAGTTTGGCTAAAACAGACATTTTTGAAATATTCAATGTTCAACAACATAGGGCAGTCTAACGCCTAATATGTGGATATAGTAATGGTTTGGGGCTCTGTATAACCCCGCATACACAATATAAACAGTTTGTCTACGATAGTTTGGCTAAAACAGACATTTTTGAAATATTCAATGTTCAACAACATAGGGCAGTCTAACGCCTAATATGTGGATATAGTAATGGTTTGGGGCTCTGTATAACCCCGCATAAACAATATGAACAGCCTGCCTACGATAGTTTGGCTAAAACAGACATTTTTGAAATATTCACTGTTCAACCACATGGGGCAGTCTAACGCTTAATATGTGAATATAGTAATGGTTTGGGGCTCTGTTAAACGCCGCATACACAATATGAACTGCCTGCCTACGATACCTTGGCTGTAATAGACATTTTTGAAATATTCACTGTTCAACCACATGGGGCAGTCTAACGCCTAATATGTGGATATAGTAATGGTTTGGGGCTCTGTATAACCCCGCATACACAATATGAACAGCCTGCCTACGATAGTTTGGCTGTAATAGACATTTTTGAAATATTCACTGTTCAACCACATACGGAAGTCTAACGCCTAATATGTGAATACAGGAATGGTTTGGGTCTCTGTAAACCGCTGCTTACACCATATGAACTGCCTGCCTACGATACCTTGGCTGTAATAGACATTTTTGAAATATTCACTGTTCAACCACATGGGGCAGTCTAACGCCTAATATGTGGATATGGTAATGGTTTGGGGCTCTGTATAACGCCGCATACACAATATGAACTGCCTGCCTACGATAGTTTGGCTAAAACAGACATTTTTGAAATATTCACTGTTCAACCACATACGGCAGTCTAACGCCTAATATGTGGAAATAGTTAGGGTTTGGGGCTCTGTATAACGCCACATACACAATATGAACTGCCTGCTTACGGTAGTTTGGCTATAACAGACACTTTTGAAATATTCACTGTTCATCCACATAGGGCAGTCTAACGCCTAATATGTGGATATAGTAATGGTTTGGGGCTCTGTATAACCCCGTATACACAATATGAACTGCCTGCCTACGATAGTTTGGCTATAACAGATATTTTTTAATTATTTATTGTTCAACTACATAGGGCAGTCTAACGCCTAATAAGTGGATATTGTAATGGTTTCGGGCTCTGTATAACCCCGCATACACAATATGAACAGCCTGCCTACGATAGTTTAGCTAAAACAGTCATTTTTGAAATATTCACTGTTCAACCACATGGGGCAATCTAACGCTTAATATGTGAATATAGTAATGGTTTGGGGCTCTGTTAAACGCCGCATACACAATATGAACTGCCTGCCTACGATACCTTGGCTGTAATAGACATTTTTGAAATATTCACTGTTCAACCACATGGGGCAGTCTAACGCCTAATATGTGGATATAGTAATTGTTTGGGGCTCTGTATAACCCCGCATACACAATATAAACAGCCTGCCTACGATAGTTTGGCTAAAACAGACATTTTTGAAATATTCACTGTTCAACCACATGGGGCAGTCTAACGCTTAATATGTGAATATAGTAATGGTTTGGGGCTCTGTTAAACGCCGCATACACAATATGAACTGCCTGCCTACGATACCTTGGCTGTAATAGACATTTTTGAAATATTCACTGTTCAACCACATGGGGCAGTCTAACGCCTAATATGTGGATATAGTAATGGTTTGGGGCTCTGTATAACCCCGCATACACAATATGAACAGCCTGCCTACGATAGTTTGGCTGTAATAGACATTTTTGAAATATTCACTGTTCAACCACATACGGAAGTCTAACGCCTAATATGTGAATACAGGAATGGTTTGGGTCTCTGTAAACCGCTGCTTACACCATATGAACTGCCTGCCTACGATACCTTGGCTGTAATAGACATTTTTGAAATATTCACTGTTCAACCACATGGGGCAGTCTAACGCATTAAGCGTTAGATATTAAATCTGAATATAAGCGTTAGATATTAAATCTGAATATAGTAATGGTTTGGGACTCTGTAAAACGCCGCATACAGAATATGAACTGCCTGCCTACGATAGCTTGGCCTTAATATACAATTTTGAAATATTCAATGTTCACTCACATGGGGCAGTCCAACGCTTAATATGTGATTATATTAATGTTTTGGGACTCTGTATAACGCTGCATATACAGTATGAACTCTGTGCCTTTTATAGTTAGGCTGTAACTGACATTTTTGGAATATTAATTGTTCAACAACATGGGGTTGTCGATCGCTAAATATGTGGTTATAGTAATGCTTTGGGCCTCTGTATAACGCTGCATATACAATATGAACTTTGTGCCTCTAATAGTTTGGCTGTAACGGACATTTTTGGAATATTAGGTGTTCAACCACATGGGGCAGTCCAACGCTTACTATGTGAATATAGTAATGGTTTGGGGCTCTGTTTAACGCCGCATACACCATATGAACTTCCTGCCTACGATAGCTTGGCCGTAATAGACATTTTTGAAATATTCACTGTTCAACCACATAGGGCAGTCTAACGCCTAATATGTGGATATAGTAATGGTTTGGGGCTCTGTATAATCCCGCATACACAATATGAACAGCCTGCCTACGATAATTTGGCTAAAACAGACATTTTTGAAATATTCACTGTTCAACCACATGGGGCAGTCTAACGCCTAATATGTGAAAGTAGTAATGCTTTAAGATTCTGTATAACGCAGCATGCACAATATGAACTGCCTGTCTACGATACCTTGGCTGTAATAGACATTTTTGAAATATTCACTATTCAACCACATGAGGCAGTCTAACGCTTACTATGTGAATATAGTAATGGTTTGGGGCTCTGTTTAACGCCGCATACACCATATGAACTTCCTGCCTACGATAGCTTGGCCGTAATAGACATTTTTGAAATATTCACTGTTCAACCACATGGGGCAGTCTAACGCTTAATATGTGAATATAGTAATGGTTTGGGGCTCTGTATAACGCCGCATACACAATATGAACTGCCTGCCTACGATACCTTGGCTGTAATAGACATTTTTGAAATATTCACTGTTCAACCACATACGGAAGTCTAACGACTAATATGTGGATATAGTAATGGTTTGGGGCTCTGTATAACCCCGCATACACAATATGAACAGCCTGCCTACGATAGTTTGGCTAAAACAGACATTTTTGAAATATTCACTGTTCAACCACATGGGGCAGTCTAACGCTTAATATGTGAATATAGTAATGGTTTGGGGCTCTGTTAAACGCCGCATACACAATATGAACTGCCTGCCTACGATACCTTGGCTGTAATAGACATTTTTGAAATATTCACTGTTCAACCACATGGGGCAGTCTAACGCTTAATATGTGAATATAGTAATGGTTTGGGGCTCTGTTTAACGCCGCATACACCATATGAACTTCCTGCCTACGATAGCTTGGCCGTAATAGACATTTTTGAAATATTCACTGTTCAAACACATACGGAAGTCTAACGACTAATATGTGGATATAGTATTGGTTTGGGGCTCTGTTAAACGCCGCATACATTATATGAACTGCCTGCCTACGATAGTTTGGTTATAACAGACATTTTTCAGTTATTTACTGATCAACTACATAGGGCAGTCTAACGCCTAATATGTGGATATAGTAATGGTTTGGGGCTCTGTATAACGCCGCATACACAATATGAACTGCCTGCCTACGATACCTTGGCTGTAATAGACATTTTTGAAATATTCACTGTTCAACCACATACGGCAGTCTAACGCCTAATATGTGGAAATAGTTAGGGTTTGGGGCTCTGTATAACGCCGCATACACAATATGAACTGCCTGCCTACGATACCTTGGCTGTAATAGACATTTTTGAAATATTCACTGTTCAACCACATACGGAAGTCTAACGCCTAATATGTGGATATAGTAATGGTTTGGGGCTCTGTATAACGCCGCATACACAATATGAACTGCCTGCCTACGATACCTTGGCTGTAATAGACATTTTTGAAATATTCACTGTTCAACCACATACGGAAGTCTAACGACTAATATGTGGATATAGTATTGGTTTGGGGCTCTGTTAAACGCCGCATATACAATGTGAACTGCCTGCTTACGGTAGTTTGGCTATAACAGACACTTTTGAAATATTCACTGTTCAACCACATACGGAAGTCTAACGCCTAATATGTGAATACAGGAATGGTTTGGCTCTCTGTAAACCGCCGCTTACAACATATGAACTGCCTGCCTACGATACCTTGGCTGTAATAGACATTTTTGAAATATTCACTATTCAACCACATGGGGCAGTCTAACGCCTAATATGTGGATATGGTAATGGTTTGGGGCTCTGTATAACGCCGCATACACATGTAATGGGAACATGGGGGGCTATATCTATTTTACTTAAACTTGTTATAACTGCTCAATGTTTATAGTTTTTTTTTTAGAAATATTTTGTCTAAATAACACATGTTTGAGTTCAATGCAATGTTTAGGGTATTCCCTTTGGAAGCAGGTAGTTTTTGTGGACTGCTTGACTGGTCTTTTGGCCCACTTGAGGCATTAGATTTTAAACATTGAAACAGTTAAGATCGCATATTTGTAATTTTGCTTAAAATATTTATATTATTATAAAGAATTATTTTAAAGTTGTATTTGTGCTAAATCAACTTCTATATAAGGTAAATATTCTAATTTGTTATTTTGATTTCTTGTTATATATGTATGTATAAAATTAATATTATTTTTAATATAATATTAATTTGTTTTAATGTTATTTCTATTTCATTTTGCTTTAAATTCATTACTTATCACATGATTGCAGTAAATAATTGTTATTTGTGTGTTATTATATTTACATGTTTGTTTATCCATTTTATTTTGAAATCATGATTAGAGCAGATGACTTGATGCAATATTAGTGTTCATCTTGATCATAAATCATGTTTTTCACTTTATACAAATATTAAATTATGCAAAAACTTGCATATGATTTATTTTAATTATATAGAATTGATAAACATAAAATCTATTTCTATATTTCAAATAGTGACAAGAACATAGCGATCAGTGCAGAGCACGGCTTAATTTCGAACTCACATATTTGAACATTTTCTATATTTGATTATTTTGATGATATTATTTTGATGTTGTTGTGTGTTTGTTAAATATGATTTGATTTGATTGCATATGAATTTTGTATGTATCTAAAATGATTCGACATGATCTGTTGTGTGATTCTTAGTGAATTTTTAAATGATTATTATTTACTGCAATTGATTTGATTTCATTTCATGTTCTTGTTTGTTATAGAAATAACATTAATTAATCTATGTTATTTGTTTTAAATATCACTAATAATATAGTGATTGATTTTATTATTAATATTTTGAAATATCACTAGAAATATAGTGATTGATTTCTTTTCTTTATTTTATTTATATTTACATATTTATTTTTGTTTAATTTGTTGTCAATACGTTATGGGTTTTCTTAGTTTCCGAACTTTGGTTCTTTCCCATAAACGTGACAACGATTTGTGAATTAAAGTTCGGATGAAGCGATTTCTATTAGTAATTGATAACTCAATTACTTAATTAATTAATTTGTTTTCATTTGACTATTTTTTAATTTTTCTTTATTTAATTTTAAATTATTTTAATCTCATTAATATATGCGCTTCAAACTTATTTGAGTTGTTTTATTTATTAATTTTCCATATTTTCCCACTATCGAAGTATCGCGATGTCATATCTCTTAAAACACAACGTAGGGTACATTATTTAACGATCACTACTTTTTGGCCAATCTATTTTTTTGACTTTTCTACAAATTCCTTTTAAATTAAATATCCACTTATATGACATGAGTTTTTCTCAACTTGGGTTGTCACACTACACACAATATGAACTGCCTGCTTACGGTGGTTTGGCTATAACTGACATTTTTGAAATATTCACTGTTCAACCACATGGGTCAGTCTAACGCTTAATATGTGGATATATTAATGCTTTGGGCCTCTGTATAACGCTGCATATACGATATGAACTTTGTGCCTCTAATAGTTTGGCTGTAACGGGCACTTTTGGAATATTATGTGTTCAAACACATGTTGCAGTCCAATGCTTAATATTTGATTATATTAATGCTTTGGGACTCTGTATAACGCTGCATATACAGTATGAACTCTGTGCCTTTTATAGTTAGGCTGTAACTGACATTTTTGGAATATTAGGAGTTCAACAACATGGGGTTGTCGATCGCTTTATATGTGGTTATAGTAATGCTTTGGGACTCTGTATAACGCTGCATATACAAAATGAGCACTGTGCCTCTAATAGTTTGGCTGTAACGGACACATTTGGAATATTAGGTGTTCAACCACATGGGGCAGTCCAACGCTTAATAAGTGACTATATTAATGCTATGTGCCTCTGTAAAACGTTGCATATTCGATATGAATTTTGTGCCTCTAATAGTACGGCTGTAACGGACACTTTTGGAATATTAGGTGTTTAACCACATGGAGCAGTCCAACGCTTAATAAGTGACTATATTAATGCTTTGGGCCTCTGTAAAACGTTGCATATTCGATATGAATTTTGTGCCTCTAATAGTTTGGCTGTAACGGACACTTTTGGAATATTAGGTGTTCAGCCACATAAGGCAGTCCAACGGTAGTAAGTGACTATATTAATGCTTTGGGCCTCTGTAAAACGCTGCATATTCGATATGAACTTTGTGCCTCTAATAGTTTAGCTGTAACGGACATTTTTGGAATATTTGTTGTTCAACCACATGAGGCAGTCCAACGCTTAATAAGTGACTATATTAATGCTTTCGGCCTCTGTACAACGCTGCATATTCGATATGAACTTTGTGCCTCTAATAGTTTGGCTGTAACGGACACTTTTGGAATATTAGGTGTTTGACCACATAGGGCAGTCCAACGCTTAATATGTGGTTAAAGTAATGCTTTGGGACTCTGTATAACGCTGCATATACAGTATGAACCCTGTGCCTCTTATGGTTTGGCTGTAACTGACACTTTTGGAATATTAGGTATTCAACCACATGGGGCAGTCCAACTCTTAATAAGTGACTATATTAATGTATTAAGCCTCTGTAAAACGCTGCATATTCGATATGAACTTTGTGCCTCTAATAGTTTGGCTGGAACGGACACTTTTGGAATATTAGGTGTTTAACCACATGGGGCAGTCCAACGCTTAATAAGTGACTATATTAATGCTTTGGGCCTCTGAATAACGCTGCTTATACAAAATGAACTCTGTGCCTCTAATAGTATGGCTGTAACGGACACTTTTGGAATATTGGGTGTTTAACCACATGGGGCAGTCCAACCCTTAATAAGTGACTATATTAATGCTTTGGGCCTCTGTAAAACGCTGCATATTCCATATGAACTTTGTGCCTCTAATAGCTTGGCTGTAACGGACACTTTTGGAATATTCACTGTTCAACCACATGGGGCAGTCTAACGCTTAATATGTGAATATAGTAATGGTTTGGGGCTCTGTTAAACGCCGCATACACAATATGAACTGCCTGCCTACGATACCTTGGCTGTAATAGACATTTTTGAAATATTCACTGTTCAACCACATGGGGCAGTCTAACGCCTAATATGTGGATATAGTAATGGTTTGGGGCTCTGTATAACCCCGCATAAACAATATGAACAGCCTGTCTACGATAGTTTGGCTAAAACAGACATTTTTGAAATATTCACTGTTCAACCACATGGGGCAGTCTAACGCTTAATATGTGAATATAGTAATGGTTTGGGGCTCTGTTAAACGCCGCATACACAATATGAACTGCCTGCCTACGATACCTTGGCTGTAATAGACATTTTTGAAATATTCACTGTTCAACCACATGGGGCAGTCTAACGCCTAATATGTGGATATAGTAATTGTTTGGGGCTCTGTATAACCCCGCATACACAATATAAACAGCCTGCCTACGATAGTTTGGCTAAAACAGACATTTTTGAAATATTCACTGTTCAACAACATAGGGCAGTCTAACGCCTAATATGCGGATATAGTAATGGTTTGGGGCTCTGTATAACCCCGCATAAACAATATGAACAGCCTGCCTACGATAGTTTGGCTAAAACAGACATTTTTGAAATATTCAATGTTCAACAACATAGGGCAGTCTAACGCCTAATATGCGGATATAGTAATTGTATGGGGCTCTGTATAACCCCGCATACACAATATAAACAGCCTGCCTACGATAGTTTGGCTAAAACAGACATTTTTGAAATATTCACTGTTCAACAACATAGGGCAGTCTAACACCTAATATGCGGATATAGTAATGGTTTGGGGCTCTGTATAACCCCGCATAAACAATATGAACAGCCTGCCTACGATAGTTTGGCTAAAACAGACATTTTTGAAATATTCAATGTTCAACAACATAGGGCAGTCTAACGCCTAATATGTGGATATAGTAATGGTTTGGGGCTCTGTATAACCCCGCATACACAATATAAACAGCCTGTCTACGATAGTTTGGCTAAAACAGACATTTTTGAAATATTCAATGTTCAACAACATAGGGCAGTCTAACGCCTAATATGTGGATATAGTAATGGTTTGGGGCTCTGTGTAACCCCGCATAAACAATATGAACAGCCTGCCTACGATAGTTTGGCTAAAACAGACATTTTTGAAATATTCACTGTTCAACCACATGGGGCAGTCTAACGCTTAATATGTGAATATAGTTGTAATGTTATTTAGCAGTTCAATTTCTGTTCGATATATGTCAATTTAATATGATGAAAATAATTCAAATATTAGACGGTACAAATATTATTTCTAAATTCAAATAGTACTTTCACATAAATTCAAAATAACTCGGGCGCCACCAGGTTTCCTTTCAAACCGGGAAAGATTTAAAATCAAACAAAATCGATGTCTCGGCAACGACTTTTTATCCAACGATGAACAGAAATCAACTTCCAAAAACTTATTACACAGCTCTCAAGGTAGCTTGGGCTATTAGCGGGGCAAACGGGTATAATTCCAGGGTTCTGATTTTATTTTATTGGACTTTGGAATGAAAATAACGCAAATAAGACTCAAAAATTATTAACTCAAATTAATAACATTTATTGATCAATACTATTTGATTGCATCAATATTTAACTAATAAAATTAAATGAAATTAACAAATAATAATAAATATGTGTATGTGTTGGGAAAAGTGTGATTGAAAGGAATATGGACTTAAAGGATCAATTATTACGGGTTTTAAATAATTAAACGGGACAATTATTAATACAAAATGCGATAAATTATTCGCCAATAAACGCTATGAACCTAACACGAAATTTCTTATTCCATACACGAATCTAACGCGATATCAAAACTAGAGTGACCCAACTCGGACAATAGTTGGGGCTCCAGGTGCCTCAAAGACAATATCTCTTACGAGAAGGGGTCTTTGAAACTCTGTAGGAATACTACTAAGAGGGCCGTACAGAGCTGCAATTGCTTCTTCCAATTACCTCGAACTCCAATGTTTCTTCTAGTGGAAACTGCAGCGAACTGCCGGAAAACGGCTGTGCAGCGGCTTTTATTCTGCTCCCACTCTTTTCCCTACTACTTCTCCCACTTCCAACAGTGGAATTTGCAATTCCAACATTAACTAGTAAAAGTAACTAATATGTCAAATGACATAACCTCCAAATATTTTCCAACGGCTTAAATGATATTTATTACGGTAAGTTATAGTTAATTTGTCTTTCAATTACTAATTTTTTACTGAATTTCAGGTTGATAACTTATGATAAGTGTGCCGCATAAACCTTTATATATATGAAACGCTTTAATTAGTTCGTCCATTCAATCCTTTCAGCATAATGTGTGTTTAAATGTAAGTATGTAATTCCTATCTAACAGTTTACAAATCTAATTAAATATTTTCTTTCTTCTAGGTCTTCCAAATCCATCATCCATTCTCCAAATATCCTTTTCTGATCTATTACGGCCAAAACACTTCGTTACATAGTAATGGTTTGGGGCTCTGTTAAACGCCGCATACACAATATGAACTGCCTGCCTACGATACCTTGGCTGTAATCGACATTTTTGAAATATTCACTGTTCAACCACATGGGGCAGTCTAACGCCTAATATGTGGATATAGTAATGGTTTGGGGCTCTGTATAACCCCGCATACACAATATGAACAGCCTGCCTACGATAGTTTGGCTGTAATAGACATTTTTGAAATATTCACTGTTCAACCACATACGAAAGTCTAACGCCTAATATGTGAATACAGGAATGGTTTGGGTCTCTGTAAACCGCCGCTTACACCATATGAACTGCCTGCCTACGATACCTTGGCTGTAATAGACATTTTTGAAATATTCACTGTTCAACCACATGGGGCAGTCTAACGCCTAATATGTGGATATGGTAATGGTTTGGGGCTCTGTATAACGCCGCATACACAATATGAACTGCCTGCCTACGATAGTTTGGCTAAAATAGACATTTTTGAAATATTCACTGTTCAACCACATACGGCAGTCTAACGCCTAATATGTGGAAATAGTTAGGGTTTGGGGCTCTGTATAACGCCACATACACAATATGAACTGCCTGCTTACGGTAGTTTGGCTATAACAGACACTTTTGAAATATTCACTGTTCATCCACATAGGGCAGTCTAACGCCTAATATGTGGATATAGTAATGGATTGGGGCTCTGTATAACCCCGCATACACAATATAAACAGCCTGTCTACGATAGTTTGGCTAAAACAGACATTTTTGAAATATTCAATGTTCAACAACATAGGGCAGTCTAACGCCTAATATGTGGATATAGTAATGGTTTGGGGCTCTGTATAACCCCGCATAAACAATATGAACAGCCTGCCTACGATAGTTGGGCTAAAACATACATTTTTGAAATATTCAATGTTCAACAACATAGGGCAGTCTAACGCCTAATATGTGGATATAGTAATGGTTTGGGGCTCTGTATAACCCCGCATACACAATATAAACAGCCTGTCTACGATAGTTTGGCTAAAACAGACATTTTTGAAATATTCAATGTTCAACAACATAGGGCAGTCTAACGCCTAATATGTGGATATAGTAATGGTTTGGGGCTCTGTATAACCCCGCATAAACAATATGAACAGCCTGCCTACGATAGTTTGGCTAAAACAGACATTTTTGAAATATTCACTGTTCAACAACATAGGGCAGTCTAACGCCTAATATGTGGATATAGTAATGGTTTAAGGCTCTGTATAACCCCGCATACACAATATAAACAGCCTGTCTACGATAGTTTGGCTAAAACAGACATTTTTGAAATATTCAATGTTCAACAACATAGGGCAGTCTAACGCCTAATATGTGGATATAGTAATGGTTTGGGGCTCTGTATAACCCCGCATAAACAATATGAACAGCCTGCCTACGATAGTTTGGCTAAAACAGACATTTTTGAAATATTCACTGTTCAACCACATGGGGCAGTCTAACGCTTAATATGTGAATATAGTAATGGTTTGGGGCTCTGTTAAACGCCGCATACACAATATGAACTGCCTGCCTACGATACCTTGGCTGTAATAGACATTTTTGAAATATTCACTGTTCAACCACATGGGGCAGTCTAACGCCTAATATGTGGATATAGTAATTGTTTGGGGCTCTGTATAACCCCGCATACACAATATAAACAGCCTGCCTACGATAGTTTGGCTAAAACAGACATTTTTGAAATATTCACTGTTCAACAACATAGGGCAGTCTAACGCCTAATATGTGGATATAGTAATGGTTTGGGGCTCTGTATAACCCCGCATAAACAATATGAACAGCCTGCCTACGATAGTTTGGCTAAAACAGACATTTTTGAAATATTCAATGTTCAACAACATAGGGCAGTCTAACGCCTAATATGTGGATATAGTAATGGTTTGGGGCTCTGTATAACCCCGCATACACAATATAAACAGCCTGTCTACGATAGTTTGGCTAAAACAGACATTTTTGAAATATTCAATGTTCAACAACATAGGGCAGTCTAACGCCTAATATGTGGATATAGTAATGGTTTGGGGCTCTGTATAACCCCGCATAAACAATATGAACAGCCTGCCTACGATAGTTTGGCTAAAACAGACATTTTTGAAATATTCACTGTTCAACCACATGGGGCAGTCTAACGCTTAATATGTGAATATAGTAATGGTTTGGGGCTCTGTTAAACGCCGCATACACAATATGAACTGCCTGCCTACGATACCTTGGCTGTAATAGACATTTTTGAAATATTCACTGTTCAACCACATGGGGCAGTCTAACGCCTAATATGTGGATATAGTAATGGTTTGGGGCTCTGTATAACCCCGCATACACAATATGAACAGCCTGCCTACGATAGTTTGGCTGTAATAGACATTTTTGAAATATTCACTGTTCAACCACATACGGAAGTCTAACGCCTAATATGTGAATACAGGAATGGTTTGGGTCTCTGTAAACCGCCGCTTACACCATATGAACTGCCTGCCTACGATACCTTGGCTGTAATAGACATTTTTGAAATATTCACTTTTCAACCACATGGGGCAGTCTAACGCCTAATATGTGGATATGGTAATGGTTTGGGGCTCTGTATAACGCCGCATACACAATATGAACTGCCTGCCTACGATAGTTTGGCTAAAACAGACATTTTTGAAATATTCACTGTTCAACCACATACGGCAGTCTAACGCCTAATATGTGGACATAGTTAGGGTTTGGGGCTCTGTATAACGCCACATACACAATATGAACTGCCTGCTTACGGTAGTTTGGCTATAACAGACACTTTTGAAATATTCACTGTTCATCCACATAGGGCAGTCTAACGCCTAATATGTGGATATAGTAATGGTTTGGGGCTCTGTATAACCCCGTATACACAATATGAACTGCCTGCCTACGATAGTTTGGCTATAACAGATATTTTTTAATTATTTATTGTTCAACAACATAGGGCAGTCTAACACCTAATATGTGGATATAGTAATGGTTTGGGGCTCTGTATAACCCCGCATAAACAATATGAACAGCCTGCCTACGATAGTTTGGCTAAAACAGACATTTTTGAAATATTCAATGTTCAACAACATAAGGCAGTCTAACGCCTAATATGTGGATATAGTAATGGTTTGGGGCTCTGTATAACCCCGCATACACAATATAAACAGCCTGTCTACGATAGTTTGGCTAAAACAGACATTTTTGAAATATTCAATGTTCAACAACATAGGGCAGTCTAACGCCTAATATGTGGATATAGTATTGGTTTGGGGCTCTGTATAACCCCGCATAAACAATATGAACAGCCTGCCTACGATAGTTTGGCTAAAACAGACATTTTTGAAATATTCACTGTTCAACCACATGGGGCAGTCTAACGCTTAATATGTGAATATAGTAATGGTTTGGGGCTCTGTTAAACGCCGCATACACAATATGAACTGAATGCCTACGATACCTTGGCTGTAATAGACATTTTTGAAATATTCACTGTTCAACCACATGGGGCAGTCTAACGCCTAATATGTGGATATAGTAATTGTTTGGGGCTCTGTATAACCCCGCATACACAATATAAACAGCCTGCCTACGATAGTTTGGCTAAAACAGACATTTTTGAAATATTCACTGTTCAACAACATAGGGCAGTCTAACGCCTAATATGTGGATATAGTAATGGTTTGGGGCTCTGTATAACCCCGCATAAACAATATGAACAGCCTGCCTACGATAGTTTGGCTAAAACAGACATTTTTGAAATATTCAATGTTCAACAACATAGGGCAGTCTAACGCCTAATATGTGGATATAATAATGGTTTGGGGCTCTGTATAACCCCGCATACACAATATAAACAGCCTGTCTACGATAGTTTGGCTAAAACAGACATTTTTGAAATATTCAATGTTCAACAACATAGGGCAGTCTAACGCCTAATATGTGGATATAGTAATGGTTTGGGGCTCTGTATAACCCCGTATACACAATATGAATTGCCTGCCTACGATAGTTTGGCTATAACAGATATTTTTTAATTATTTATTGTTCAACTACATAGGGCAGTCTAACGCCTAATAAGTGGATATTGTAATGGTTTCGGGCTCTGTATAACCCCGCATACACAATATGAACAGCCTGCCTACGATAGTTTAGCTAAAACAGTCATTTTTGAAATATTCACTGTTCAACCACATGGGGCAATCTAACGCTTAATATGTGAATATAGTAATGGTTTGGGGCTCTGTTAAACGCCGCATACACAATATGAACTGCCTGCCTACGATACCTTGGCTGTAATAGACATTTTTGAAATATTCACTGTTCAACCACATGGGGCAGTCTAACGCTTAATATGTGAATATAATAATGGTTTGGGGCTCTGTATAACGCCGCATACACAATATGAACTGCCTGCTAACGATAGTTTGGCCATAACAGACACTTTTGAAATGTTCACTGTTCAACCACATAGGGCAGTCTAACGCCTAATATGAGGATATACTAATGGTTTGGGGCTCTGTATAACGCCGCATACAGAATATGTACTGCCTCCCTACGATAATTTGGCTATAACTGACATTTTTGAAATATTCACTGTTCAACCACATGGGTCAGTCTAACGCTTAATATGTGGATATATTAATGCTTTGGGCCTCTGTATAACGCTGCATATGCGATATGAACTTTGTGCCTCTAATAGTTTGGCTGTAACGGACACTTTTGGAAAATTATGTGTTCAAACACATGTTGCAGTCCAATGCTTAATATGTGATTATATTAATGCTTTGGGTCTCTGTATAACGCTGCATACACAATATGAACTGCCTGCCTACGATACCTTGGCTGTAATAGACATTTTTGAAATATTCACTGTTCAACTACATAGGGCAGTCTAACGCCTAATATGTGGATATAGTAATGGTTTGGGGCTCTGTTAAACGCCGCATATACAATATGAACTGCCTGCCTACGATACCTTGGCTGTAATAGACATTTTTGAAATATTCACTGTTCAACCACATACGGCAGTCTAACGCCTAATATGTGGAAATAGTTAGGGTTTGGGGCTCTGTACAACGCCGCATACACAATATGAACTGCCTGCTTACGGTAGTTTGGCTATAACAGACACTTTTGAAATATTCACTGTTCATCCACATAGGACAGTCTAACGCCTAATATGTGGATATAGTAATGGTTTGGGGCTCTGTATTGTGATGAACCGAGTTCGCGGAAAAAGGGGCTAGTGGAATATTTTTCCCACTAGCACGTGTAGGACAATTCATTAGGGTAAGTCGTAAACGACTTGAATCTTTTTGTCAGAAATGTTTGGCGCACATCTGTGGAGCCTTTTCAGTATTTTTCTCTATTTAAGTTTCTGTAAATATTTTGTTCGCGATTATAAAAAATTATTGCCCTTCAGACTTTTAGTTTATTATTTTATTAGAAAGTTGTGCACTTTTTCTAGGAATAGCACATGTTTTAGTGCGTCTAGAAAAATGTGTTTAGGTTTTAGTTTATTGACCATGTCGACGAAAATATGCCGAAAAAGGCCAACAAGCTACAGCTTGTTGGTTTCTCCCTATAATTATAGAAACCCTTTGTTTAAATTCTGCTACGTTTAACAGATATGTTTTACGCCGAATTGCGGTGGCGGGTACTTCAGCGAGTCACGGGGTAACGAAAGTTTACCTGCATTTCAGATTCAAGCCCAACACCTGCCGCGCGAGTACCTGTTACCTCGGTTCGGTTTACGATATGTATGTACCATGTATAGGTGTTCAGGGACACCTTAATTTCCCTGTACAAACAGTAAATGAATTGTTTGTTTTTCTTAGTTTGTTTGCAAATTTTAGTTTAATTTGTAAGTGTAAAAGCTGTCCTGAGGGGGGAGAAGTACCTCCCAATCGAGCCAATCGGATGGCTAGTTATGCGAACCACCCGAGAAGTGGTGGGTGTTCGGGGTAGTTTTACGTTTTTTCGGGACGTTGAGAGTTAGTGAATTTTTCACAACCGATTCGAGTAGTTGAGACTCTGTTCGTCGAATTAGCTTACCGCCGTTGTTGAAGAACAATTTTCACCGGAAAAGGGATTTATTCAGTTTCCATCAGCAGTGATAATCCAGCTTTCAAGATACTCTCACAACAGGTACTGTTCCTTTTAGAAATTATGTACTTTCATAACGATACTGTTAAACTGCGTTAAATATCTTCGGTGTTTCGCGATAATTTTTAGATTGTTTGTTTCAAATATTAATTCACGGTACGCGTATATTCTTGGAACTTTTACGGCGAAACCCTCTCCAACTGTCGGCCTCCTGCCCTAGCCCTAATTAATACTTTCTTCTAGGGCCAAGTAGTGCCAACGTTTTAAAGTACGGTTACGCCCTGCCAACATTAAAGTACGGTTACGCCCTGCCAACATTAAAGTACGGTTACGCCCTGCCAACGCTAAAGTACGGTTACGCCCTGCCAACGAGGGAGCACTAATACCTTTGATAGACCTATAAAAAAAAGAGTATTGCGATTACGCAAAGAAACAAAACCCCATCCAAAGAGCCGACCACCTGAGAGGGATCGTAGCCGATTGCCACGATCAAATCGCGATAGTTTTCCTATTAATTTTAATTTAATATTTCGTCGAGACTCAGGACAGCTTATTCATTAGCACGGAATTTTTCATGTTTGATTGTTTTGTTTTGGTTTTATGTATCTAGTTCGTACGTTATGTTGAAATGTTAAAATAAATTGCGATACACTTACAAAATGAATTAACGATTTTTATTTAACAACTATTTCTCCGGTTTTCAAGTTCGCGTGCCCACTACTTCGGATGATTGAGCCCGGTTCCCGTTACGGCGTCCTTTTAGATTAAAAAAATATTTAAAAACACAACGTAGGGTCTGACTAGACGTTCGTGGGTGTGGTGGAAGCCGGCTCTGTCTTCACCGATAGAAAGGGCGTCCACTACAGTATAACCCCGTATACACAATATGAACTGCCTGCCTACGATAGTTTGGCTATAACAGACATTTTTTAATTATTTATTGTTCAACTACATAGGGCAGTCTAACGCCTAATAAGTGGATATAGTAATGGTTTCGGGTTCTGTATAACCCCGCATACACAATATGAACAGCCTGCCTACGATAGTTTAGCTAAAACAGTCATTTTTGAAATATTCACTGTTCAACCACATGGGGCAATCTAACGCTTAATATGTGAACATAGTAATGGTCTGGGGCTCTGTTAAACGCCGCATACACAATATGAACTGCCTGCCTACGATACCTTGGCTGTAATAGACATTTTTGAAATATTCACTGTTCAACCACATGGGGCAGTCTAACGCATTAAGCGTTAGATATTAAATCTGAATATAAGCGTTAGATATTAAATCTGAATATAGTAATGGTTTGGGACTCTGTAAAACGCCGCATACAGAATATGAACTGCCTGCCTACGATAGCTTGGCCTTAATATACAATTTTGAAATATTCAATGTTCACTCACATGGGGCAGCCCAACGCTTAATATGTGATTATATTAATGTTTTGGGACTCTGTATAACGCTGCATATACAGTATGAACACTGTGCCTTTTATAGTTAGGCTGTAACTGACATTTTTGGAATATTAATTGTTCAACAACATGGGGTTGTCAATCGCTAAATATGTGGTTATAGTAATGCTTTGGGCCTCTGTATAACGCTGCATATACAATATGAACTTTGTGCCTCTAATAGTTTGGCTGTAACGGACATTTTTGGAATATTAGGTGTTCAACCACATGGGGCAGTCCAACGCTTACTATGTGAATATAGTAATGGTTTGGGGCTCTGTTTAACGCCGCATACACCATATGAACTTCCTGCCTACGATAGCTTGGCCGTAATAGACATTTTTGAAATATTCACTGTTCAACCACATGGGGCAGTCTAACGCTTAATATGTGAATATAGTAATGGTTTGGGGCTCTGTATAACCCCGCATACACAATATGAACAGCCTGCCTACGATAGTTTGGCTAAAACAGACATTTTTGAAATATTCACTGTTCAACCACATGGGGCAGTCTAACGCTTAATATGTGAATATAGTAATGGTTTGGGGCTCTGTTAAACGCCGCATACACAATATGAACTGCCTGCCTACGATACCTTGGCTGTAATAGACATTATTGAAATATTCACTGTTTAACCACATGGGGCAGTCTAACGCCTAATATGTGGATATAGTAATGGTTTGGAGCTCTGTTAAACGCCGCATACACAATATAAACAGCCTGCCTACGATAGTTTGGCTAAAACAGACATTTTTGAAATATTCACTGTTCAACAACATAGGGCAGTCTAACGCCTAATATGTGGATATAGTAATGGTTTGGTACTCTGTATAACCCCGCATACACAATATGAACAGCCTGCCTACGATAGTTTGGCTAAAACAGACTATTTGAAATATTCACTGTTCAACCACATGGGGCAGTCTAACGCCTAATATGTGAAAGTAGTAATGCTTTAAGATTCTGTATAACGCAGCATGCACAATATGAACTGCCTGCTTACGATAATTTTGCTATAACAGACATTTTTTAAATATTCACTGTTCAACCACATAGGGCAGTCTAACGCCTAATATGTTTATATAGTAATGGTTTGGGGCTCTGTATAACGCCGCATACACAATATGAACTGCCTGCCTACGATACCTTGGCTGTAATAGACATTTTTGAAATATTCACTGTTCAACCACATGGGGCAGTCTAACGCTTAATATGTGAATATAGTAATGGTTTGGGGCTCTGTTAAACGCCGCATACACAATATAAACAGCCTGCCTACGATAGTTTGGCTAAAACAGACATTTTTGAAATATTCACTGTTCAACCACATGGGGCAGTCCAACGCTTAATATGTGAATATAGTAATGGTTTGGGGCTCTGTTAAACGCCGCATACACAATATGAACTGCCTGTCTACGATACCTTGGCTGTAATAGACATTTTTGAAATATTCACTATTCAACCACATGAGGCAGTCTAACGCTTATTATGTGAATATAGTAATGGTTTGGGGCTCTGTTTAACGCCGCATACACCATATGAACTTCCTGCCTACCATAGCTTGGCCGTAATAGACATTTTTGAAATATTCACTGTTCAACCACATGGGGCAGTCTAACGCTTAATATGTGAATATAGTAATGGTTTGGGGCTCTGTATAACGCCGCATACACAATATGAACTGCCTGCCTACGATACCTTGGCTGTAATAGACATTTTTAAAATATTCACTGTTCAACCACATACGGAATTCTAACGCCTAATATGTGGATATAGTAATGGTTTGGGGCTCTGTATAACCCCGCATACACAATATAAACAGCCTGCCTACGATAGTTTGGCTAAAACAGACATTTTTGAAATATTCACTGTTCAACAACATAGGGCAGTCTAACGCCTAATATGTGGATATAGTAATGGTTTGGAACTCTGTATAGCCCCGCATACACAATATGAACAGCCTGCCTACGATAGTTTGGCTAAAACAGACATTTTTGAAATATTCACTGTTCAACCACATGGGGCAGTCTAACGCCTAATATGTGAAAGTAGTAATGCTTTAAGATTCTGTATAACGCAGCATGCACAATATGAACTGCCTGCTTACGATAATTTTGCTATAACAGACATTTTTTAAATATTCACTGTTCAACCACATAGGGCAGTCTAACGCCTAATATGTTTATATAGTAATGGTTTGGGGCTCTGTTAAACGCCGCATACACAATATGAACTTCCTGCCTACGATAGCTTGGCCGTAATAGACATTTTTAAAATATTCACTGTTCAACCACATACGGAAGTCTAACGACTAATATGTGGATATAGTATTGGTTTGGGGCTCTGTTAAACGCCGCATACATTATATGAACTGCCTGCCTACGATAGTTTGGTTATAACAGACATTTTTCAGTTATTTACTGTTCAACTACATAGGGCAGTCTAACGCCTAATATGTGGATATAGTAATGGTTTGGGGCTCTGTATAACGCCGCATACACAATATGAACTGCCTGCCTACGATACCTTGGCTGTAATAGACATTTTTGAAATATTCACTGTTCAACCACATACGAAAGTCTAACGACTAATATGTGGATATTGTAATGGTTTTGGGCTCTGTATAACGCCGCATAGACAATATGAACTGCCTGCTTACGGTTGTTTGGCTATAACAGAAAATTTTGAAATATTCACTGTTCAACCACATACGGAAGTCTAACGACTAATATGTGGATATAGTAATGGTTTGGGGCTCTGTTAAACGCCGCATATACAATATGAACTGCCTGCCTACGATACCTTGGCTGTAATAGACATTTTTGAAATATTCACTATTCAACCACATGAGGCAGTCTAACGCTTACTATGTGAATATAGTAATGGTTTGGGGCTCTGTTTAACGCCGCATACACCATATGAACTTCCTGCCTACGATAGCTTGGCCGTAATAGACATTTTTGAAATATTCACTGTTCAACCACATGGGGCAGTCTAACGCCTAATATGTGGATATAGTAATGGTTTGGGGCTCTGTTAAACGCCGCATACATTATATGAACTGCCTGCCTACGATAGTTTGGTTATAACAGACATTTTTCAGTTATTTACTGTTCAACAACATAGGGCAGTCTAACGCCTAATATGTGGATATAGTAATGGTTTGGGGCTCTGTATAACCCCGCATACACAATATGAACAGCCTGCCTACGATAGTTTGGCTAAAACAGACATTTTTGAAATATTCACTGTTCAACCACATGGGGCAGTCTAACGCTTAATATGTGAATATAGTAATGGTTTGGGGCTCTGTTAAACGCCGCATACACAATATGAACTGCCTGCCTACGATACCTTGGCTGTAATAGACATTTTTGAAATATTCACTGTTCAACCACATGGGGCAGTCTAACGCCTAATATGTGGATATAGTAATGGTTTGGGGCTCTGTATAACCCCGCATACACAATATAAACAGCCTGCCTACGATAGTTTGGCTAAAACAAACATTTTTGAAATATTCACTGTTCAACAACATAGGGCAGTCTAACGCCTAATATGTGGATATAGTAATGGTTTGGTACTCTGTATAACCCCGCATACACAATATGAACAGCCTGCCTACGATAGTTTGGCTAAAACAGACATCTTTGAAATATTCACTGTTCAACCACATGGGGCAGTCTAACGCCTAATATGTGAAAGTAGTAATGCTTTAAGATTCTGTACAACGCAGCCTGCACAATATGAACTGCCTGCTTACGATAATTTTGCTATAACAGACATTTTTTAAATATTCACTGTTCAACCACATAAGGCAGTCTAACGCCTAATATGTTTATATAGTAATAGTTTGGGGCTCTGTTAAACGCCGCATACACAATATGAACTGCCTGTCTACGATACCTTGGCTGTAATAGACATTTTTGAAATACTCACTATTCAACCACATGAGGCAGTCTAACGCTTACTATGTGAATATAGTAATGGTTTGGGGCTCTGTTTAACGCCGCATACATTATATGAACTTCCTGCCTACGATAGCTTGGCCGTAATAGACATTTTTGAAATATTCACTGTTCAACCACATGGGGCAGTCTAACGCTTAATATGTGAATATAGTAATGGTATATAGTAATGGTTTGGGGCTCTGTTAAACGCCGCATACACAATATGAACTGCCTGTCTACGATACCTTGGCTGTAATAGACATTTTTGAAATATTCACTATTCAACCACATGAGGCAGTCTAACGCTTATTATGTGAATATAGTAATGGTTTGGGGCTCTGTTTAACGCCGCATACACCATATGAACTTCCTGCCTACGATAGCTTGGCCGTAATAGACATTTTTGAAATATTCACTGTTCAACCACATGGGGCAGTCTAACGCTTAATATGTGAATATAGTAATGGTTTGGGGCTCTGTATAACGCCGCATACACAATATGAACTGCCTGCCTACGATACCTTGGCTGTAATAGACATTTTTGAAATATTCACTGTTCAACCACATACGGAAGTCTAACGCCTAATATGTGGATATAGTAATGGTTTGGGGCTCTGTATAACGCCGCATACACAATATGAACTGCCTGTCTACGATAGTTTGGCTAAAACAGACATTTTTGAAATATTCACTGTTCAACAACATAGAGCAATCTAACGCCTAATATGTGGATATAGTAATGGTTTGGAGCTCTGTATAACCCCGCATACACAATATGAACAGCCTGCCTACGATAGTTTGGCTAAAACAGACATTTTTGAAATATTCACTGTTCAACCACATGGGGCAGTCTAACGCCTAATATGTGAAAGTAGTAATGCTTTAAGATTCTGTATAACGCAGCATGCACAATATGAACTGCCTGCTTACGATAAATTTGCTATAACAGACATTTCTTAAATATTCACTGTTCAACCACATAGGGCAGTCTAACGCCTAATATGTTTATATAGTAATGGTTTGGGGCTCTGTTAAACGCCGCATACACAATATGAACTGCCTGCCTACGATACCTTGGCTGTAATAGACATTTTTGAAATATTCACTGTTTAACCACATGGGGCAGTCTAACGCCTAATATGTGGATATAGTAATGGTTTGGGGCTCTGTATAACGCCGCATAGACAATATGAACTGCCTGCTTACGGTTGTTTGGCTATAACAGAAAATTTTGAAATATTCACTGTTCAACCACATACGGAAGTCTAACGACTAATATGTGGATATAGTAATGGTTTGGGGCTCTGTTAAACGCCGCATATACAATATGAACTGCCTGCCTACGATACCTTGGCTGTAATAGACATTTTTGAAATATTCACTATTCAACCACATGAGGCAGTCTAACGCTTACTATGTGAATATAGTAATGGTTTGGGGCTCTGTTTAACGCCGCATACACCATATGAACTTCCTGCCTACGATAGCTTGGCCGTAATAGACATTTTTGAAATATTCACTGTTCAACCACATGGGGCAGTCTAACGCCTAATATGTGGATATAGTAATGGTTTGGGGCTCTGTATAACCCCGCATACACAATATAAACAGCCTGCCTACGATAGTTTGGCTAAAACAAACATTTTTGAAATATTCACTGTTCAACAACATAGGGCAGTCTAACGCCTAATATGTGGATATAGTAATGGTTTGGGGCTCTGTTAAACGCCGCATACATTATATGAACTGCCTGCCTACGATAGTTTGGTTATAACAGACATTTTTCAGTTATTTACTGTTCAACAACATAGGGCAGTCTAACGCCTAATATGTGGATATAGTAATGGTTTGGGGCTCTGTATAACCCCGCATACACAATATGAACAGCCTGCCTACGATAGTTTGGCTAAAACAGACATTTTTGAAATATTCACTGTTCAACCACATGGGGCAGTCTAACGCTTAATATGTGAATATAGTAATGGTTTGGGGCTCTGTTAAACGCCGCATACACAATATGAACTGCCTGCCTACGATACCTTGGCTGTAATAGACATTTTTGAAATATTCACTGTTCAACCACATGGGGCAGTCTAACGCCTAATATGTGGATATAGTAATGGTTTGGGGCTCTGTATAACCCCGCATACACAATATAAACAGCCTGCCTACGATAGTTTGGCTAAAACAAACATTTTTGAAATATTCACTGTTCAACAACATAGGGCAGTCTAACGCCTAATATGTGGATATAGTAATGGTTTGGTACTCTGTATAACCCCGCATACACAATATGAACAGCCTGCCTACGATAGTTTGGCTAAAACAGACATCTTTGAAATATTCACTGTTCAACCACATGGGGCAGTCTAACGCCTAATATGTGAAAGTAGTAATGCTTTAAGATTCTGTACAACGCAGCCTGCACAATATGAACTGCCTGCTTACGATAATTTTGCTATAACAGACATTTTTTAAATATTCACTGTTCAACCACATAAGGCAGTCTAACGCCTAATATGTTTATATAGTAATAGTTTGGGGCTCTGTTAAACGCCGCATACACAATATGAACTGCCTGTCTACGATACCTTGGCTGTAATAGACATTTTTGAAATATTCACTATTCAACCACATGAGGCAGTCTAACGCTTACTATGTGAATATAGTAATGGTTTGGGGCTCTGTTTAACGCCGCATACATTATATGAACTTCCTGCCTACGATAGCTTGGCCGTAATAGACATTTTTGAAATATTCACTGTTCAACCACATGGGGCAGTCTAACGCTTAATATGTGAATATAGTAATGGTATATAGTAATGGTTTGGGGCTCTGTTAAACGCCGCATACACAATATGAACTGCCTGTCTACGATACCTTGGCTGTAATAGACATTTTTGAAATATTCACTATTCAACCACATGAGGCAGTCTAACGCTTATTATGTGAATATAGTAATGGTTTGGGGCTCTGTTTAACGCCGCATACACCATATGAACTTCCTGCCTACGATAGCTTGGCCGTAATAGACATTTTTGAAATATTCACTGTTCAACCACATGGGGCAGTCTAACGCTTAATATGTGAATATAGTAATGGTTTGGGGCTCTGTATAACGCCGCATACACAATATGAACTGCCTGCCTACGATACCTTGGCTGTAATAGACATTTTTGAAATATTCACTGTTCAACCACATACGGAAGTCTAACGCCTAATATGTGGATATAGTAATGGTTTGGGGCTCTGTATAACGCCGCATACACAATATGAACTGCCTGTCTACGATAGTTTGGCTAAAACAGACATTTTTGAAATATTCACTGTTCAACAACATAGAGCAATCTAACGCCTAATATGTGGATATAGTAATGGTTTGGAGCTCTGTATAACCCCGCATACACAATATGAACAGCCTGCCTACGATAGTTTGGCTAAAACAGACATTTTTGAAATATTCACTGTTCAACCACATGGGGCAGTCTAACGCCTAATATGTGAAAGTAGTAATGCTTTAAGATTCTGTATAACGCAGCATGCACAATATGAACTGCCTGCTTACGATAAATTTGCTATAACAGACATTTCTTAAATATTCACTGTTCAACCACATAGGGCAGTCTAACGCCTAATATGTTTATATAGTAATGGTTTGGGGCTCTGTTAAACGCCGCATACACAATATGAACTGCCTGCCTACGATACCTTGGCTGTAATAGACATTTTTGAAATATTCACTGTTTAACCACATGGGGCAGTCTAACGCCTAATATGTGGATATAGTAATGGTTTGGGGCTCTGTATAACGCCGCATAGACAATATGAACTGCCTGCTTACGGTTGTTTGGCTATAACAGAAAATTTTGAAATATTCACTGTTCAACCACATACGGAAGTCTAACGACTAATATGTGGATATAGTAATGGTTTGGGGCTCTGTTAAACGCCGCATATACAATATGAACTGCCTGCCTACGATACCTTGGCTGTAATAGACATTTTTGAAATATTCACTATTCAACCACATGAGGCAGTCTAACGCTTACTATGTGAATATAGTAATGGTTTGGGGCTCTGTTTAACGCCGCATACACCATATGAACTTCCTGCCTACGATAGCTTGGCCGTAATAGACATTTTTGAAATATTCACTGTTCAACCACATGGGGCAGTCTAACGCCTAATATGTGGATATAGTAATGGTTTGGGGCTCTGTTAAACGCCGCATACATTATATGAACTGCCTGCCTACGATAGTTTGGTTATAACAGACATTTTTCAGTTATTTACTGTTCAACAACATAGGGCAGTCTAACGCCTAATATGTGGATATAGTAATGGTTTGGGGCTCTGTATAACCCCGCATACACAATATGAACAGCCTGCCTACGATAGTTTGGCTAAAACAGACATTTTTGAAATATTCACTGTTCAACCACATGGGGCAGTCTAACGCTTAATATGTGAATATAGTAATGGTTTGGGGCTCTGTTAAACGCCGCATACACAATATGAACTGCATGCCTACGATACCTTGGCTGTAATAGACATTTTTGAAATATTAACTGTTCAACCACATGGGGCAGTCTAACGCCTAATATGTGGATATAGTAATGGTTTGGGGCTCTGTATAACCCCGCATACACAATATAAACAGCCTGCCTACGATAGTTTGGCTAAAACAAACATTTTTGAAATATTCACTGTTCAACAACATAGGGCAGTCTAACGCCTAATATGTGGATATAGTAATGGTTTGGTACTCTGTATAACCCCGCATACACAATATGAACAGCCTGCCTACGATAGTTTGGCTAAAACAGACATCTTTGGAATATTCACTGTTCAACCACATGGGGCAGTCTAACGCCTAATATGTGAAAGTAGTAATGCTTTAAGATTCTGTACAACGCAGCCTGCACAATATGAACTGCCTGCTTACGATAATTTTGCTATAACAGA
The DNA here is from genome assembly GCA_963930825.1 of Silvanus unidentatus. NCBI lineage: Eukaryota > Metazoa > Arthropoda > Insecta > Coleoptera > Silvanidae > Silvanus > Silvanus unidentatus. Next base: position 70,836 of record CAWVOD010000014.1, on the reverse strand, counting down.
CATTTTTTAAATATTCACTGTTCAACCACATAAGGCAGTCTAACGCCTAATATGTTTATATAGTAATAGTTTGGGGCTCTGTTAAACGCCGCATACACAATATGAACTGCCTGTCTACGATACCTTGGCTGTAATAGACATTTTTGAAATATTCACTATTCAACCACATGAGGCAGTCTAACGCTTACTATGTGAATATAGTAATGGTTTGGGGCTCTGTTTAACGCCGCATACATTATATGAACTTCCTGCCTACGATAGCTTGGCCGTAATAGACATTTTTGAAATATTCACTGTTCAACCACATGGGGCAGTCTAACGCTTAATATGTGAATATAGTAATGGTATATAGTAATGGTTTGGGGCTCTGTTAAACGCCGCATACACAATATGAACTGCCTGTCTACGATACCTTGGCTGTAATAGACATTTTTGAAATATTCACTATTCAACCACATGAGGCAGTCTAACGCTTATTATGTGAATATAGTAATGGTTTGGGGCTCTGTTTAACGCCGCATACACCATATGAACTTCCTGCCTACGATAGCTTGGCCGTAATAGACATTTTTGAAATATTCACTGTTCAACCACATGGGGCAGTCTAACGCTTAATATGTGAATATAGTAATGGTTTGGGGCTCTGTATAACGCCGCATACACAATATGAACTGCCTGCCTACGATACCTTGGCTGTAATAGACATTTTTGAAATATTCACTGTTCAACCACATACGGCAGTCTAACGCCTAATATGTGGAAATAGTTAGGGTTTGGGGCTCTGTATAACGCCGCATACACAATATGAACTGCCTGCTTACGGTAGTTTGGCTGTAATAGACATTTTTGAAATATTCACTGTTCAACCACATACGGAAATCTAACGACTAATATGTGGATATAGTAATGGTTTGGGGCTCTGTATAACGCCGCATACACAATGTGAACTGCCTGCTTACGGTAGTTTGGCTATAACAGACACTTTTGAAATATTCACTGTTCAACCACATACGGAAGTCTAACGACTAATATGTGGATATAGTATTGGTTTGGGGCTCTGTTAAACGCCGCATATACAATATGAACTGCCTGCCTACGATACCTTGGCTGTAATAGACATTTTTGAAATATTCACTGTTCAACCACATACGGAAGTCTAACGCCTAATATGTGAATACAGGAATGGTTTGGGTCTCTGTAAACCGCCGCTTACAACATATGAACTGCCTGCCTACGATACCTTGGCTGTAATAGACATTTTTGAAATATTCACTGTTCAACCACATGGGGCAGTCTAACGCCTAATATGTGGATATGGTAATGGTTTGGGGCTCTGTATAACGCCGCATACACAATATGAACTGCCTGCTTACGGTGGTTTGGCTATAACTGACATTTTTGAAATATTCACTGTTCAACCACATGGGTCAGTCTAACGCTTAATATGTGGATATATTAATGCTTTGGGCCTCTGTATAACGCTGCATATACGATATGAACTTTGTGCCTCTAATAGTTTGGCTGTAACGGGCACTTTTGGAATATTATGTGTTCAAACACATGTTGCAGTCCAATGCCTAATATGTGATTATATTAATGCTTTGGGTCTCTGTATAACGCTGCATACACAATATGAACTGCCTGCCTACGATACATTGGCTGTAATAGACATTTTTGAAATATTCACTGTTCAACTGCATAGGGCAGTCTAACGCCTAATATGTGGATATAGTAATGGTTTGGGGCTCTGTTAAACGCCGCATATACAATATGAACTGCCTGCCTCGATACCTTGGCTGTAATAGACATTTTTGAAATATTCACTGTTCAACCACATACGGCAGTCTAACGCCTAATATGTGGAAATAGTAAGGGTTTGGGGCTCTGTATAACCCCGCATACACAATATGAACAGCCTGCCTACGATAGTTTAGCTAAAACAGTCATTTTTGAAATATTCACTGTTCAACCACATGGGGCAATCTAACGCTTAATATGTGAATATAGTAATGGTTTGGGGCTCTGTTAAACGCCGCATACACAATATGAACTGCCTGCCTACGATACCTTGGCTGTAATAGACATTTTTGAAATATTCACTGTTCAACCACATGGGGCAGTCTAACGCTTAATATGTGAATATAGTAATGGTTTGGGGCTCTGTATAACGCCGCATACACAATATGAACTGCCTGCTAACGATAGTTTGGCTATAACAGACACTTTTGAAATGTTCACTGTTTAACCACATAGGGCAGTCTAACGCCTAATATGAGGATATAGTAATGGTTTGGGGCTCTGTATAACGCCGCATACACAATATGAACAGCCTGCCTACGATAGTTTGGCTAAAACAGACATTTTTGAAATATTCACTGTTCAACCACATGGGGCAGTCTAACGCCTAATATGTGGATATAGTAATGGTTTAAAGCTCTGTATAACCCCGCATACACAATATGAACAGCCTGCCTACGATAGTTTGGCTAAAACAGACATTTTTGAAATATTCACTGTTCAACCACATGGGGCAGTCTAACGCTTAATATGTGAATATAGTAATGGTTTGGGGCTCTGTATAACGCCGCATACACAATATGAACTGCCTGCTAACGATAGTTTGGCTATAACAGACACTTTTAAAATATTCACTGTTCAACCACATGGGGCAGTCTAACGCTTAATATGTGAATATAGTAATGGTTTGAAACTCTGTATAACTCCGCATACACTATATGAACTGCCTGCTAACGATAGTTTGGCTAAAACAGACATTTTTGAAATATTCACTGTTCAACAACATAGGGCAATCTAACGCCTAATATGTGGATATAGTAATGGTTTGGAGCTCTGTATAACCCCGCATACACAATATGAACAGCCTGCCTACGATAGTTTGGCTAAAACAGACATTTTTGAAATATTCACTGTTCAACCACATGGGGCAGTCTAACGCCTAATATGTGAAAGTAGTAATGCTTTAAGATTCTGTATAACGCAGCATGCACAATATGAACTGCCTGCTTACGATAATTTTGCTATAACAGACATTTCTTAAATATTCACTGTTCAACCACATAGGGCAGTCTAACGCCTAATATGTTTATATAGTAATGGTTTGGGGCTCTGTTAAACGCCGCATACACAATATGAACTGCCTGTCTACGATACCTTGGCTGTAATAGACATTTTTGAAATATTCACTATTCAACCACATGAGGCAGTCTAACGCTTACTATGTGAATATAGTAATGGTTTGGGGCTCTGTTTAACGCCGCATACACCATATGAACTTCCTGCCTACGATAGCTTGGCCGTAATAGACATTTTTGAAATATTCACTGTTCAACCACATACGGAAGTCTAACGACTAATATGTGGATATAATATTGGTTTGGGGCTCTGTTAAACGCCGCATACATTATATGAACTGCCTGCCTACGATAGTTTGGTTATAACAGACATTTTTCAGTTATTTACTGCTCAACTACATAGGGCAGTCTAACGCCTAATATGTGGATATAGTAATGGTTTGGGGCTCTGTATAACGCCGCATACACAATATGAACTGCCTGCCTACGATACCTTGGCTGTAATAGACATTTTTGAAATATTCACTGTTCAACCACATACGAAAATCTAACGCCTAATATGTGGAAATAGTTAGGGTTTTGGGCTCTGTATAACGCCGCATACACAATATGAACTGCCTGCTTACGGTAGTTTGGCTGTAATAGACATTTTTGAAATATTCACTGTTCAACCACATACGGAAATCTAACGACTAATATGTGGATATAGTAATGGTTTGGGGCTCTGTGTAACGCCGCATACACAATGTGAACTGCCTGCTTACGGTAGTTTGGCTATAACAGACACTTTTGAAATATTCACTGTTCAACCACATACGGAAGTCTAACGACTAATATGTGGATATAGTATTGGTTTGGGGCTCTGTTAAACGCCGCATATACAATATGAACTGCCTGCCTACGATACCTTGGCTGTAATAGACATTTTTGAAATATTCACTGTTCAACCACATGGGGCAGTCTAACGCCTAATATGTGGATATGGTAATGGTTTGGGGCTCTGTATAACGCCGCATACACAATATGAACTGCCTGCTTACGGTGGTTTGGCTATAACTGACATTTTTGAAATATTCACTGTTCAACCACATGGGTCAGTCTAACGCTTAATATGTGGATATATTAATGCTTTGGGCCTCTGTATAACACTGCATATACGATATGAACTTTGTGCCTCTAATAGTTTGGCTGTAACGGGCACTTTTGGAATATTATGTGTTCAAACACATGTTGCAGTCCAATGCCTAATATGTGATTATATTAATGCTTTGGGTCTCTGTATAACGCTGCATACACAATATGAACTGCCTGCCTACGATACCTTGGCTGTAATAGACATTTTTGAAATATTCACTGTTCAACTGCATAGGGCAGTCTAACGCCTAATATGTGAATATAGTAATGGTTTGGGGCTCTGTTAAACGCCGCATATACAATATGAACTGCCTGCCTACGATACCTTGGCTGTAATAGACATTTTTGAAATATTCACTGTTCAACCACATACGGCAGTCTAACGCCTAATATGTGGAAATTGTAAGGGTTTGGGGCTCTGTATAACCCCGCATACACAATATGAACAGCCTGCCTACGATAGTTTAGCTAAAACAGTCATTTTTGAAATATTCACTGTTCAACCACATGGGGCAATCTAACGCTTAATATGTGAATATAGTAATGGTTTGGGGCTCTGTTAAACGCCGCATACACAATATGAACTTCACTGTTCAACCACATGGGGCAGTCTAACGCTTAATGTGTGAATATAGTAATGGTTTGGGGCTCTGTATAACGCCGCATACACAATATGAACTGCCTGCCTACGATACCTTGGCTGTAATAGACATTTTTGAAATATTCACTGTTCAACCACATACGAAAGTCTAACGACTAATATGTGGATATTGTAATGGTTTTGGGCTCTGTATAACGCCGCATACACAATATGAACTGCTTGCTTACGGTTGTTTGGCTATAACAGAAAATTTTGAAATATTCACTGTTCAACCACATACGGAAGTCTAACGACTAATATGTGGATATAGTAATGGTTTGGGGCTCTGTTAAACGCCGCATATACAATATGAACTGCCTGCCTACGATACCTTGGCTGTAATAGACATTTTTGAAATATTCACTGTTCAACCACATGGGGCAGTCTAACGCTTAATATGTGAATAAAGTAATGGTTTGGGGCTCTGTATAACGCCGCATACACTATATGAACTGCCTGCTAACGATAGTTTGGCTATAACAGACACTTTTGAAATGTTCACTGTTTAACCACATAGGGCAGTCTAACGCCTAATATGTGGATATAGTAATGGTTTGGGGCTCTGTATAACCCCGCATACACAATATAAACAGCCTGCCTACGATAGTTTGGCTAAAACAGACATTTTTGAAATATTCACTATTCAACAACATAGGGCAGTCTAACGCCTAATATGTGGATATAGTAATGGTTTGGGACTCTGTTTAACGCCGCATACATTATATAAACTGCCTGCCTACGATAGTTTGGCTATAACAGACATTTTTGAAATATTCACTGTTCAACTACATAGGGCAGTCTAACGCCTAATATGTGGATATAGTAATGGTTTGGGGCTCTGTATATCGCCGCATACACAATATGAACTACCTCCCTACGATAATTTGGCTATAACAGACATTTTTGAAATATTCACTGTTCATTAGGTGTTTAACCACATGGGGCAGTCCAACGCTTAATATGTGGTTAAAGTAATGCTTTGGGACTCTGTATAACGCTGCATATACAATATGAACTCTGTGTCTCTAATAGTTTGGCTGTAACGGACACTTTTGGAATATTATATGTTCAAACACTTGTTGCAGTCCAATGCTTAATATTTGATTATATTAATGCTTTGGGACTCTGAATAACGCTGCATATACAGTATGAACTCTGTGCCTTTTATAGTTAGGCTGTAACTGACATTTTTGGAATATTAGGTGATCAACAACATGGGGTTGTCGATCGCTTTATATGTGGTTATAGTAATGCTGCATATACAAAATGAGCACTGTGCCTCTAATAGTTTGGCTGTAACGGACATTTTTGGAATATTAGGTGTTCAGCCACATGGGGCAGTCCAACGCTTAATAAGTGACTATATTAATGCTTTGGGCCTCTGTAAAACGCTGCATATTCGATATAAACTTTGTGCCTCTATTAGTTTGGCTGTAACGGACACTTTTGGAATATTAGGTGTTCAACCACATGGGGCAGTCCAACGCTTAATAAGTGACTATATTAATGCTTTGGGCCTCTGTATAACGCTGCATATTCGATATGAACTTTGTGCCTCTAATAGTTTGGCTGTAACGGACACTTTTGGAAAATTAGGTGTTCAACCACATGTTGCAGTCCAACGCTTAATAAGTGACTATATTAATGCTTTGGGCCTCTGTAAAACGCTGCATATTCGATATGAACTTTGTGCCTCTAATAGTTTGGCTGTAACGGACACTTTTGGAATATTAGGTGTTCAACCACATGTTGCAGTCCAACGCTTAATAAGTGACTATATTAATGCTTTCGGCCTCTGTACAACGCTGCATATTCGATATGAACTTTGTGCCTCTAATAGTTTGGCTGTAACGGACACTTTTGGAATATTAGGTGTTTGACCACATGGGGCAGTCCAACGCTTAATATGTGGTAAAAGTAATGCTTTGGGACTCTGTATAACGCTGCATATACAGTATGAACCCTGTGCCTCTTATGGTTTGGCTGTAACTGACACTGTTGGAATATTAGGTATTCAACCACATGGGGCAGTCCAACTCTTAATAAGTGACTATATTAATGCATTGGGCCTCTGTAAAACGCTGCATATTCGATATGAACTTTGTGCCTCTAATAGTTTGGCTGGAACGGACACTTTTGGAATATTAGGTGTTTAACCACATGGGGCAGTCCAACGCTTAATAAGTGACTATATTAATGCTTTGGGCCTCTGTAAAACGCTGCATACTCCATATGAACTTTGTGCCTCTAATAGTTTGGCTGTAACGGACACTTTTGGAATATTAGGTGTTTAACCACATGGAGCAGTAAAACGCTTAATAAGTGACTATATTAATGCTTTGGGCCTCTGTAAAACGCTGCATATTCGATATGAACTTTGTGCCTCTAATAGTTTGGCTGTAACGGACTCTTTTGGAATATTAGGTGTTCAACCACATGGGGCAGTTCAACGCTTAATAAGTGACTATATTAATGCTTTGGGCCTCTGTAAAACGCTGCATATTCGATATGAACTTTGTGCCTCTAATAGTACGGCTGTAACGGACACTTTTGGAATATTAGGTGTTTAACCACATGGAGCAGTCCAACGCTTAATAAGTGACTATATTAATGCTTTGGGCCTCTGTAAAACGTTGCATATTCGATATGAATTTTGTGCCTCTAATAGTTTGGCTGTAACGGACACTTTTGGAATATTAGGTGTTCAGCCACATAAGGCAGTCCAACGGTAGTAAGTGACTATATTAATGCTTTGGGCCTCTGTAAAACGCTGCATATTCGATATGAACTTTGTGCCTCTAATAGTTTAGCTGTAACGGACATTTTTGGAATATTTGGTGTTCAACCACATGGGGCAGTTCAACGCTTAATAAGTGACTATATTAATGCTTTGGACCTCTTTAAAATGCTGCATATACGATATGAACTTTGTGCCTCTAATACTATGGCTGTAAGGGACACTTTTGGAATATTAGGTGTTTAACCACATGGGGCAGTCCAACGTTTAATAAGTGACTATATTAATGCTTTGGGCCTCTGTAAAACGCTGCATATTCGATATGAACTTTGTGCCTCTAATAGTTTGGCTGTAACGGACACTTTTGGAATATTAGGTGTTTAACCACTTGGGGCAGTCCAACGCTTAATAAGTGACTATATTAATGCTTTGGGCCTCTGTAAAACGCTGCATATTCGATATGAAATTTGTGCCTCTAATAGTACGGCTGTAACGGACACTTTTGGAATATTAGGTGTTTAACCACATGGAGCAGTCCAACGCTTAATAAGTGACTATATTAATGCTTTGGGCCTCTGTAAAACGTTGCATATTCGATATGAATTTTGTGCCTCTAATAGTTTGGCTGTAACGGACACTTTTGGAATATTAGGTGTTCAGCCACATAAGGCAGTCCAACGGTAGTAAGTGACTATATTAATGCTTTGGGCCTCTGTAAAACGCTGCATATTCGATATGAACTTTGTGCCTCTAATAGTTTAGCTGTAACGGACATTTTTGGAATATTTGGTGTTCAACCACATGGGGCAGTTCAACGCTTAATAAGTGACTATATTAATGCTTTGGACCTCTTTAAAATGCTGCATATACGATATGAACTTTGTGCCTCTAGTACTATGGCTGTAAGGGACACTTTTGGAATATTAGGTGTTTAACCACATGGGGCAGTCCAACGTTTAATAAGTGACTATATTAATGCTTTGGGCCTCTGTAAAACGCTGCATATTCGATATGAACTTTGTGCCTCTAATAGTTTGGCTGTAACGGACACTTTTGGAATATTAGGTGTTTAACCACATGGAGCAGTAAAACGCTTAATAAGTGACTATATTAATGCTTTGGGCCTCTGTAAAACGCTGCATATTCGATATGAACTTTGTGCCTCTAATAGTTTAGCTGTAACGGACATTTTTGGAATATTAGGTGTTCAACCACATGTTGCAGTCCAATGCTTAATATTTGATTATATTAATGCTTTGGGACTCTGTATAACGCTGCATATACAATATGAACTCTGTGTCTCTAATAGTTTGGCTGTAACGGACACTTTTGGAATATTATGTGTTCAAACACATGTTGCAGTCCAATGCTTAATATTTGATTATATTAATGCTTTGGGACTCTGTATAACGCTGCATATACAAAATGAGCACTGTGCCTCTAATAGTTTGGCTGTAACGGACACATTTGGAATATTAGGTGTTCAACCACATGGGGCAGTCCAACGCTTAATAAGTGACTATATTAATGCTATGTGCCTCTGTAAAACGTTGCATATTCGATATGAATTTTGTGCCTCTAATAGTTTGGCTGTAACGGACACTTTTGGAATATTAGGTGTTTAACCACTTGGGGCAGTCCAACGCTTAATAAGTGACTATATTAATGCTTTGGGCCTCTGTAAAACGCTGCATATTCGATATGAACTTTGTGCCTCTAATAGTACGGCTGTAACGGACACTTTTGGAATATTAGGTGTTTAACCACATGGAGCAGTCCAACGCTTAATAAGTGACTATATTAATGCTTTGGGCCTCTGTAAAACGTTGCATATTCGATATGAATTTTGTGCCTCTAATAGTTTGGCTGTAACGGACACTTTTGGAATATTAGGTGTTCAACCACATGGGGCAGTCCAACGCTTAATAAGTGACTATATTAATGCTTTGGGCCTCTGTATAACGCTGCATATTCGATATGAACTTTGTGCCTCTAATAGTTTGGCTGTAACGGACACTTTTGGAAAATTAGGTGTTCAACCACATGTTGCAGTCCAACGCTTAATAAGTGACTATATTAATGCTTTGGGCCTCTGTAAAACGCTGCATATTCGATATGAACTTTGTGCCTCTAATAGTTTGGCTGTAACGGACACTTTTGGAATATTAGGTGTTCAACCACATGTTGCAGTCCAACGCTTAATAAGTGACTATATTAATGCTTTCGGCCTCTGTACAACGCTGCATATTCGATATGAACTTTGTGCCTCTAATAGTTTGGCTGTAACGGACACTTTTGGAATATTAGGTGTTTGACCACATGGGGCAGTCCAACGCTTAATATGTGGTAAAAGTAATGCTTTGGGACTCTGTATAACGCTGCATATACAGTATGAACCCTGTGCCTCTTATGGTTTGGCTGTAACTGACACTGTTGGAATATTAGGTATTCAACCACATGGGGCAGTCCAACTCTTAATAAGTGACTATATTAATGCATTGGGCCTCTGTAAAACGCTGCATATTCGATATGAACTTTGTGCCTCTAATAGTTTGGCTGGAACGGACACTTTTGGAATATTAGGTGTTTAACCACATGGGGCAGTCCAACGCTTAATAAGTGACTATATTAATGCTTTGGGCCTCTGTAAAACGCTGCATACTCCATATGAACTTTGTGCCTCTAATAGTTTGGCTGTAACGGACACTTTTGGAATATTAGGTGTTTAACCACATGGAGCAGTAAAACGCTTAATAAGTGACTATATTAATGCTTTGGGCCTCTGTAAAACGCTGCATATTCGATATGAACTTTGTGCCTCTAATAGTTTGGCTGTAACGGACTCTTTTGGAATATTAGGTGTTCAACCACATGGGGCAGTTCAACGCTTAATAAGTGACTATATTAATGCTTTGGGCCTCTGTAAAACGCTGCATATTCGATATGAACTTTGTGCCTCTAATAGTACGGCTGTAACGGACACTTTTGGAATATTAGGTGTTTAACCACATGGAGCAGTCCAACGCTTAATAAGTGACTATATTAATGCTTTGGGCCTCTGTAAAACGTTGCATATTCGATATGAATTTTGTGCCTCTAATAGTTTGGCTGTAACGGACACTTTTGGAATATTAGGTGTTCAGCCACATAAGGCAGTCCAACGGTAGTAAGTGACTATATTAATGCTTTGGGCCTCTGTAAAACGCTGCATATTCGATATGAACTTTGTGCCTCTAATAGTTTAGCTGTAACGGACATTTTTGGAATATTTGGTGTTCAACCACATGGGGCAGTTCAACGCTTAATAAGTGACTATATTAATGCTTTGGACCTCTTTAAAATGCTGCATATACGATATGAACTTTGTGCCTCTAATACTATGGCTGTAAGGGACACTTTTGGAATATTAGGTGTTTAACCACATGGGGCAGTCCAACGTTTAATAAGTGACTATATTAATGCTTTGGGCCTCTGTAAAACGCTGCATATTCGATATGAACTTTGTGCCTCTAATAGTTTGGCTGTAACGGACACTTTTGGAATATTAGGTGTTTAACCACTTGGGGCAGTCCAACGCTTAATAAGTGACTATATTAATGCTTTGGGCCTCTGTAAAACGCTGCATATTCGATATGAAATTTGTGCCTCTAATAGTACGGCTGTAACGGACACTTTTGGAATATTAGGTGTTTAACCACATGGAGCAGTCCAACGCTTAATAAGTGACTATATTAATGCTTTGGGCCTCTGTAAAACGTTGCATATTCGATATGAATTTTGTGCCTCTAATAGTTTGGCTGTAACGGACACTTTTGGAATATTAGGTGTTCAGCCACATAAGGCAGTCCAACGGTAGTAAGTGACTATATTAATGCTTTGGGCCTCTGTAAAACGCTGCATATTCGATATGAACTTTGTGCCTCTAATAGTTTAGCTGTAACGGACATTTTTGGAATATTTGGTGTTCAACCACATGGGGCAGTTCAACGCTTAATAAGTGACTATATTAATGCTTTGGACCTCTTTAAAATGCTGCATATACGATATGAACTTTGTGCCTCTAGTACTATGGCTGTAAGGGACACTTTTGGAATATTAGGTGTTTAACCACATGGGGCAGTCCAACGTTTAATAAGTGACTATATTAATGCTTTGGGCCTCTGTAAAACGCTGCATATTCGATATGAACTTTGTGCCTCTAATAGTTTGGCTGTAACGGACACTTTTGGAATATTAGGTGTTTAACCACATGGAGCAGTAAAACGCTTAATAAGTGACTATATTAATGCTTTGGGCCTCTGTAAAACGCTGCATATTCGATATGAACTTTGTGCCTCTAATAGTTTAGCTGTAACGGACATTTTTGGAATATTAGGTGTTCAACCACATGTTGCAGTCCAATGCTTAATATTTGATTATATTAATGCTTTGGGACTCTGTATAACGCTGCATATACAATATGAACTCTGTGTCTCTAATAGTTTGGCTGTAACGGACACTTTTGGAATATTATGTGTTCAAACACATGTTGCAGTCCAATGCTTAATATTTGATTATATTAATGCTTTGGGACTCTGTATAACGCTGCATATACAAAATGAGCACTGTGCCTCTAATAGTTTGGCTGTAACGGACACATTTGGAATATTAGGTGTTCAACCACATGGGGCAGTCCAACGCTTAATAAGTGACTATATTAATGCTATGTGCCTCTGTAAAACGTTGCATATTCGATATGAATTTTGTGCCTCTAATAGTTTGGCTGTAACGGACACTTTTGGAATATTAGGTGTTTAACCACTTGGGGCAGTCCAACGCTTAATAAGTGACTATATTAATGCTTTGGGCCTCTGTAAAACGCTGCATATTCGATATGAACTTTGTGCCTCTAATAGTACGGCTGTAACGGACACTTTTGGAATATTAGGTGTTTAACCACATGGAGCAGTCCAACGCTTAATAAGTGACTATATTAATGCTTTGGGCCTCTGTAAAACGTTGCATATTCGATATGAATTTTGTGCCTCTAATAGTTTGGCTGTAACGGACACTTTTGGAATATTAGGTGTTCAGCCACATAAGGCAGTCCAACGGTAGTAAGTGACTATATTAATGCTTTGGGCCTCTGTAAAACGCTGCATATTCGATATGAACTTTGTGCCTCTAATAGTTTAGCTGTAACGGACATTTTTGGAATATTTGGTGTTCAACCACATGGGGCAGTTCAACGCTTAATAAGTGACTATATTAATGCTTTGGACCTCTTTAAAATGCTGCATATACGATATGAACTTTGTGCCTCTAATACTATGGCTGTAAGGGACACTTTTGGAATATTAGGTGTTTAACCACATGGGGGAATCCAACGTTTAATAAGTGACTATATTAATGCTTTGGGCCTCTGTAAAACGCTGCATATTCCATATGAACTTTGTGCCTCTAATAGTTTGGCTGTAACGGACACTTTTGGAATATTAGGTGTTTAACCACATAAAGCAGTAAAACGCTTAATAAGTGACTATATTAATGCTTTGGGCCTCTGTAAATCGCTGCATATTCGATATGAACTTTGTGCCTCTAATAGTTTGGCTGTAACGGACTCTTTTGGAATATTAGGTGTTTAACCACATGGGGCAGTCCAACGCTTAATAAGTGACTATATTAATGCTTTGGGCCTCTGTATAACGCTGCATATGCAAAATGAGCACTGTGCCTCTAATAGTTTGGCTGTAACGGACATTTTTGGAATATTAGGTGTTCAGCCATATGGGGCAGTAAAACGCTTAATAAGTGACTATATTAATGCTTTGGGCCTCTGTATAACGCTGCATATACGATATGAACTTTGTGCCTCTAATAGTATGGCTGTAACGGACACTTTTGGAATATTAGGTGTTTAACCACATGGGGCAGTCCAACGCTTAATAAGTGACTATATTAATGCTTTGGGCCTCTGTATAACGCTGCATATGCAAAATGAGCACTGTGCCTCTAATAGTTTGGCTGTAACGGACATTTTTGGAATATTAGGTGTTCAGCCATATGGGGCAGTCCAACGCTTAATAAGTGACTATATTAATGCTTTGGGCCTCTGTATAACGCTGCATATACGATATGAACTTTGTGCCTCTAATAGTTTAGCTGTAACGGACACTTTTGGAATATTAGGTGTTCAACCACATGGGGCAGTCCAACGCTTAATATGTGGTTAAAGTAATGCTTTGGGACTCTGTATAACGCTGCATATACAATATGAACTCTGTGTCTCTAATAGTTTGGCTGTAACGGACACTTTTGGAATATTATGTGTTCAAACACATGTTGCAGTCCAATGCTTAATATTTGATTATATTAATGCTTTGGGACTCTGTATAACGCTGCATATACAGTATGAACTCTGTGCCTTTTATAGTTAGGCTGTAACTGACATTTTTGGAATATTAGGAGTTCAACAACATGGGGTTGTCGATCGCTTTATATGTGGTTATAGTAATGCTTTGGGACTCTGTATAACGCTGCATATACAAAATGAGCACTGTGCCTCTAATAGTTTGGCTGTAACGGACACATTTGGAATATTAGGTGTTCAACCACATGGGGCAGTCCAACGCTTAATAAGTGACTATATTAATGCTATGTGCCTCTGTAAAACGTTGCATATTCGATATGAATTTTGTGCCTCTAATAGTTTGGCTGTAACGGACACTTTTGGAATATTAGGTGTTTAACCACTTGGGGCAGTCCAACGCTTAATAAGTGACTATATTAATGCTTTGGGCCTCTGTAAAACGCTGCATATTCGATATGAACTTTGTGCCTCTAATAGTACGGCTGTAACGGACACTTTTGGAATATTAGGTGTTTAACCACATGGAGCAGTCCAACGCTTAATAAGTGACTATATTAATGCTTTGGGCCTCTGTAAAACGTTGCATATTCGATATGAATTTTGTGCCTCTAATAGTTTGGCTGTAACGGACACTTTTGGAATATTAGGTGTTCAGCCACATAAGGCAGTCCAACGGTAGTAAGTGACTATATTAATGCTTTGGGCCTCTGTAAAACGCTGCATATTCGATATGAACTTTGTGCCTCTAATAGTTTAGCTGTAACGGACATTTTTGGAATATTTGGTGTTCAACCACATGAGGCAGTCCAACGCTTAATAAGTGACTATATTAATGCTTTCGGCCTCTGTACAACGCTGCATATTCGATATGATTTTTGTGCCTCTAATAGTTTGGCTGTGACGGACACTTTTGGAATATTAGGTGTTTGACCACATGGGGCAGTCCAACGCTTAATATGTGGTTAAAGTAATGCTTTGGGACTCTGTCTAACGCTGCATATACAGTATGAACCCTGTGCCTCTTATGGTTTGGCTGTAACTGACACTTTTGGAATATTAGGTGTTCAACCACATGGGGCAGTCCAACTCTTAATAAGTGACTATATTAATGTATTAAGCCTCTGTAAAACGCTGCATATTCGATATGAACTTTGTGCCTCTAATAGTTTGGCTGGAACGGACACTTTTGGAATATTAGGTGTTTAACCACATGGGGCAGTCCAACGCTTAATAAGTGACTATATTAATGCTTTGGGCCTCTGAATAACGCTGCTTATACAAAATGAACTCTGTGCCTCTAATAGTATGGCTGTAACGGACACTTTTGGAATATTGGGTGTTTAACCACATGGGGCAGTCCAACGCTTAATAAGTGACTATATTAATGCTTTGGGCCTCTGTAAAACGCTGCATATTCGATATAAACTTTGTGCCTCTAATAGTTTGGCTGTAACGGACACTTTTGGAATATTAGGTGTTCAACCACATGGGGCAGTCCAACGCTTAATAAGTGACTATATTAATGCTTTGGGCCTCTGTATAACGCTGCATATACGATATGAACTTTGTGCCTCTAATAGTATGGCTGTAACGGACACTTTTGGAATATTAGGTGTTCAACCACATGGGGCAGTCCAACGCTTAATAAGTGACTATATTAATGCTTTGGGCCTCTGTATAACGCTGCATATTCGATATGAACTTTGTGCCTCTAATAGTTTGGCTGTAACGGACACTTTTGGAATATTAGGTGTTCAGCCACATGGGGCAGTCCAACGCTTAATAAGTGACTATATTAATGCTTTGGGCCTCTGTAAAACGCTGCATATTCGATATAAACTTTGTGCCTCTAATAGTTTGGCTGTAACGGACACTTTTGGAATATTAGGTGTTCAACCACATGGGGCAGTCCAACGCTTAATAAGTGACTATATTAATGCTTTGGGACTCTGTAAAACGCTGCATATTCGATATGAACTTTGTGCCTCTAATAGTTTAGCTGTAACGGACATTTTTGGAATATTAGGTGTTCAACAACATGGGGTTGTCGATCGCTTTATATGTGGTTATAGTAATGCTTTGGGACTCTGTATAACGCTGCATATACAAAATGAGCACTGTGCCTCTAATAGTTTGGCTGTAACGGACATTTTTGGAATATTAGGTGTTCAACAACATGGGGTTGTCGATCGCTTTATATGTGGTTATAGTAATGCTTTGGGACTCTGTATAACGCTGCATATACAAAATGAGCACTGTTTCTAATAGTTTGGCTGTAACGGACATTTTTGGAATATTAGGTGTTCAGCCACATAAGGCAGTCCAACGCTTAATAAGTGACTATATTAATGCTTTGGGCCTCTGTAAAACGCTGCATATTCGATATGAACTTTGTGCCTCTAATAGTTTGGCTGTAACGGACACTTTTGGAATATTAGGTGTTCAACCACATGGGGCAGTCCAACGCTTAATAAGTGACTATATTAATGCTTTGGGTCTCTGTATAACGCTGCATATACGATATGAACTTTGTGCCTCTAATAGTATGGCTGTAACGGACCCTTTGGAATATTAGGTGTTTAACCACATGGGGCAGTCCAACGCTTAATAAGTGACTATATTATTGCTTTGGGCCTCTGTATAATGCTGCATATTAGATATGAACTTTGTGCCTCTAATAGTTTGGCTGTAACGGACACTTTTGGAATATTAGGTGTTCAACCACATGGGGCAGTCCAACTCTTAATAAGTGACTATATTAATGTATTAAGCCTCTGTAAAACGCTGCATATTCGATATGAACTTTGTGCCTCTAATAGTTTGGCTGGAACGGACACTTTTGGAATATTAGGTGTTTAACCACATGGGGCAGTCCAACGCTTAATAAGTGACTATATTAATGCTTTGGGCCTCTGAATAACGCTGCTTATACAAAATGAACTCTGTGCCTTTAATAGTATGGCTGTAACGGACACTTTTGGAATATTGGGTGTTTAACCACATGGGGCAATCCAACCCTTAATAAGTGACTATATTAATGCTTTGGGCCTCTGTAAAACGCTGCATATTCCATATGAACTTTGTGCCTCTAATAGTTTGGCTGTAACGGACACTTTTGGAATATTAGGTGTTTAACCACATAAAGCAGTAAAACGCTTAATAAGTGACTATATTAATGCTTTGGGCCTCTGTAAATCGCTGCATATTCGATATGAACTTTGTGCCTCTAATAGTTTGGCTGTAACGGACTCTTTTGGAATATTAGGTGTTCAACCACATGGGGCAGTTCAACGCTTAATATGTGGTTAAAGTAATGCTTTGGGCCTCTGTATAACGCTGCATATACGATATGAACTTTGTGCCTCTAATAGTATGGCTGTAACGGACACTTTTGGAATATTAGGTGTTTAACCACATGGGGCAGTCCAACGCTTAATAAGTGACTATATTAATGCTTTGGGCCTCTGTATAACGCTGCATATGCAAAATGAGCACTGTGCCTCTAATAGTTTGGCTGTAACGGACATTTTTGGAATATTAGGTGTTCAGCCATATGGGGCAGTCCAACGCTTAATAAGTGACTATATTAATGCTTTGGGCCTCTGTATAACGCTGCATATACGATATGAACTTTGTGCCTCTAATAGTTTAGCTGTAACGGACACTTTTGGAATATTAGGTGTTCAACCACATGGGGCAGTCCAACGCTTAATATGTGGTTAAAGTAATGCTTTGGGACTCTGTATAACGCTGCATATACAATATGAACTCTGTGTCTCTAATAGTTTGGCTGTAACGGACACTTTTGGAATATTATGTGTTCAAACACATGTTGCAGTCCAATGCTTAATATTTGATTATATTAATGCTTTGGGACTCTGTATAACGCTGCATATACAGTATGAACTCTGTGCCTTTTATAGTTAGGCTGTAACTGACATTTTTGGAATATTAGGAGTTCAACATCATGGGGTTGTCGATCGCTTTATATGTGGTTATAGTAATGCTTTGGGACTCTGTATAACGCTGCATATACAAAATGAGCACTGTGCCTCTAATAGTTTGGCTGTAACGGACACATTTGGAATATTAGGTGTTCAACCACATGGGGCAGTCCAACGCTTAATAAGTGACTATATTAATGCTATGTGCCTCTGTAAAACGTTGCATATTCGATATGAATTTTGTGCCTCTAATAGTTTGGCTGTAACGGACACTTTTGGAATATTAGGTGTTTAACCACTTGGGGCAGTCCAACGCTTAATAAGTGACTATATTAATGCTTTGGGCCTCTGTAAAACGCTGCATATTCGATATGAACTTTGTGCCTCTAATAGTACGGCTGTAACGGACACTTTTGGAATATTAGGTGTTTAACCACATGGAGCAGTCCAACGCTTAATAAGTGACTATATTAATGCTTTGGGCCTCTGTAAAACGTTGCATATTCGATATGAATTTTGTGCCTCTAATAGTTTGGCTGTAACGGACACTTTTGGAATATTAGGTGTTCAGCCACATAAGGCAGTCCAACGGTAGTAAGTGACTATATTAATGCTTTGGGCCTCTGTAAAACGCTGCATATTCGATATGAACTTTGTGCCTCTAATAGTTTAGCTGTAACGGACATTTTTGGAATATTTGGTGTTCAACCACATGAGGCAGTCCAACGCTTAATAAGTGACTATATTAATGCTTTCGGCCTCTGTACAACGCTGCATATTCGATATGATTTTTGTGCCTCTAATAGTTTGGCTGTGACGGACACTTTTGGAATATTAGGTGTTTGACCACATGGGGCAGTCCAACGCTTAATATGTGGTTAAAGTAATGCTTTGGGACTCTGTCTAACGCTGCATATACAGTATGAACCCTGTGCCTCTTATGGTTTGGCTGTAACTGACACTTTTGGAATATTAGGTGTTCAACCACATGGGGCAGTCCAACTCTTAATAAGTGACTATATTAATGTATTAAGCCTCTGTAAAACGCTGCATATTCGATATGAACTTTGTGCCTCTAATAGTTTGGCTGGAACGGACACTTTTGGAATATTAGGTGTTTAACCACATGGGGCAGTCCAACGCTTAATAAGTGACTATATTAATGCTTTGGGCCTCTGAATAACGCTGCTTATACAAAATGAACTCTGTGCCTCTAATAGTATGGCTGTAACGGACACTTTTGGAATATTGGGTGTTTAACCACATGGGGCAGTCCAACGCTTAATAAGTGACTATATTAATGCTTTGGGCCTCTGTAAAACGCTGCATATTCGATATAAACTTTGTGCCTCTAATAGTTTGGCTGTAACGGACACTTTTGGAATATTAGGTGTTCAACCACATGGGGCAGTCCAACGCTTAATAAGTGACTATATTAATGCTTTGGGCCTCTGTATAACGCTGCATATACGATATGAACTTTGTGCCTCTAATAGTATGGCTGTAACGGACACTTTTGGAATATTAGGTGTTCAACCACATGGGGCAGTCCAACGCTTAATAAGTGACTATATTAATGCTTTGGGCCTCTGTATAACGCTGCATATTCGATATGAACTTTGTGCCTCTAATAGTTTGGCTGTAACGGACACTTTTGGAATATTAGGTGTTCAGCCACATGGGGCAGTCCAACGCTTAATAAGTGACTATATTAATGCTTTGGGCCTCTGTAAAACGCTGCATATTCGATATAAACTTTGTGCCTCTAATAGTTTGGCTGTAACGGACACTTTTGGAATATTAGGTGTTCAACCACATGGGGCAGTCCAACGCTTAATAAGTGACTATATTAATGCTTTGGGACTCTGTAAAACGCTGCATATTCGATATGAACTTTGTGCCTCTAATAGTTTAGCTGTAACGGACATTTTTGGAATATTAGGTGTTCAACAACATGGGGTTGTCGATCGCTTTATATGTGGTTATAGTAATGCTTTGGGACTCTGTATAACGCTGCATATACAAAATGAGCACTGTGCCTCTAATAGTTTGGCTGTAACGGACATTTTTGGAATATTAGGTGTTCAACAACATGGGGTTGTCGATCGCTTTATATGTGGTTATAGTAATGCTTTGGGACTCTGTATAACGCTGCATATACAAAATAAGCACTGTTTCTAATAGTTTGGCTGTAACGGACATTTTTGGAATATTAGGTGTTCAGCCACATAAGGCAGTCCAACGCTTAATAAGTGACTATATTAATGCTTTGGGCCTCTGTAAAACGCTGCATATTCGATATGAACTTTGTGCCTCTAATAGTTTGGCTGTAACGGACACTTTTGGAATATTAGGTGTTCAACCACATGGGGCAGTCCAACGCTTAATAAGTGACTATATTAATGCTTTGGGTCTCTGTATAACGCTGCATATACGATATGAACTTTGTGCCTCTAATAGTATGGCTGTAACGGACCCTTTGGAATATTAGGTGTTTAACCACATGGGGCAGTCCAACGCTTAATAAGTGACTATATTATTGCTTTGGGCCTCTGTATAATGCTGCATATTAGATATGAACTTTGTGCCTCTAATAGTTTGGCTGTAACGGACACTTTTGGAATATTAGGTGTTCAACCACATGGGGCAGTCCAACGCTTAATAAGTGACTATATTAATGCTTTGGGCCTCTGTAAAACGCTGCATATTCGATATGAATTTTGTGCCTCTAATAGTTTGGCTGTAACGGACACATTTGGAATATTAGGTGTTTAACCACATGGAGCAGTCCAACGCTTAATAAGTGACTATATTAATGCTTTGGGCCTCTGTAAAACGCTGCATATTCGATATGAACTTTGTGCCTCTAATAGTTTGGCTGTAACGGACACTTTTGGAATATTAGGTGTTTAACCACATAAAGCAGTAAAACGCTTAATAAGTGACTATATTAATGCTTTGGGCCTCTGTAAATCGCTGCATATTCGATATGAACTTTGTGCCTCTAATAGTTTGGCTGTAACGGACTCTTTTAGAATATTGGGTGTTTAACCACATGGGGCAGTCCAACCCTTAATAAGTGACTATATTAATGCTTTGGGCCTCTGTAAAACGCTGCATATTCCATATGAACTTTGTGCCTCTAATAGTTTGGCTGTAACGGACACTTTTGGAATATTGGGTGTTTAACCACATGGGGCAGTCCAACCCTTAATAAGTGACTATATTAATGCTTTGGGCCTCTGTAAATCGCTGCATATTCGATATGAACTTTGTGCCTCTAATAGTTTGGCTGTAACGGACTCTTTTGGAATATTAGGTGTTCAACCACATGGGGCAGTTCAACGCTTAATAAGTGACTATATTAATGCTTTGGGCCTCTGTATAACGCTGCACATACAAAATGAGCACTGTGCCTCTAATAGTTTGGCTGTAACGGACACTTTTGGAATATTAGGTGTTCAACCAAATGGGACAGTCCAACGCTTAATATGTGGTTAAAGTAATGCTTTGGGCCTCTGTATAACGCTGCATATACGATATGAACTTTGTGCCTCTAATAGTATGGCTGTAACGGACACTTTTGGAATATTAGGTGTTTAACCACATGGGGCAGTCCAACGCTTAATAAGTGACTATATTAATGCTTTGGGCCTCTGTATAACGCTGCATATACAAAATGAGCACTGTGCCTCTAATAGTTTGGCTGTAACGGACATTTTTGGAATATTAGCTGTTCAGCCACATGAGGCAGTCCAACTCTTAATAAGTGACTATATTATTGCATTGGGCCTCTGTAAAACGCTGCATATTCGATATGAACTTTGTGCCTCTAATAGTTTGGCTGTAGCGGACTCTTTTGGAATATTAGGTGTTCAACCACATGGGGCAGTTCAACGCTTAATAAGTGACTATATTAATGCTTTGGACCTCTTTAAAACGCTGCATATACGATATGAACTTTGTGCCTCTAATAGTATGGCTGTAACGGACACTTTTGGAATATTAGGTGTTTAACCACATGGGGCAGTCCAACGCTTAATAAGTGACTATATTAATGCTTTGGGCCTCTGTATAACGCTGCATATACAAAATGAGCACTGTGCCTCTAATAGTTTGGCTGTAACGGACATTTTTGGAATATTAGCTGTTCAGCCACATGAGGCAGTCCAACTCTTAATAAGTGACTATATTAATGCATTGGGCCTCTGTAAAACGCTGCATATTCGATATGAACTTTGTGCCTCTAATAGTTTGGCTGTAGCGGACTCTTTTGGAATATTAGGTGTTCAACCACATGGGGCAGTTCAACGCTTAATAAGTGACTATATTAATGCTTTGGACCTCTTTAAAACGCTGCATATACGATATGAACTTTGTGCCCCTAATAGTATGGCTGTAACGGACACTTTTGGAATATTAGGTGTTTAACCACATGGGGCAGTCCAACGCTTAATAAGTGACTATATTAATGCTTTGGGCCTCTGTATAACGCTGCATATACAAAATGAGCACTGTGCCTCTAATAGTTTGGCTGTAACGGACATTTTTGGAATATTAGGTGTTCAGCCACATGAGGCAGTCCAACTCTTAATAAGTGACTATATTAATGCATTGGGCCTCTGTAAAACGCTGCATATTCGATATGAACTTTGTGCCTCTAATAGTTTGGCTGTAACGGACACTTTTGGAATATTATGTGTTCAAACACATGTTGCAGTCCAATGCTTAATATTTGATTATATTAATGCTTTGGGACTCTGTATAACGCTGCATATACCAAATGAGCACTGTGCCTCTAATAGTTTGGCTGTAACGGACACATTTGGAATATTAGGTGTTTAACCACATGGGGCAGTCCAACGCTTAATATGTGGTTAAAGTAATGCTTTGGGACTCTGTATAACGCTGCATATACAATATGAACTCTGTGTCTCTAATAGTTTGGCTGTAACGGACACTTTTGGAATATTATGTGTTCAAACACATGTTGCAGTCCAATGCTTAATATTTGATTATATTAATGCTTTGGGACTCTGTATAACGCTGCATATACCAAATGAGCACTGTGCCTCTAATAGTTTGGCTGTAACGGACACATTTGGAATATTAGGTGTTTAACCACATGGAGCAGTCCAACGCTTAATAAGTGACTATATTAATGCTATGTGCCTCTGTAAAACGCTGCATATTCGATATGAACTTTGTGCCTCTAATAGTTTGGCTGTAACGGACACTTTTGGAATATTAGGTGTTCAACCACATGGGGCAGTCCAACGCTTAATAAGTGACTATATTAATGCTTTGGGCCTCTGTAAAACGTTGCATATTCGATATGAATTTTGTGCCTCTAATAGTTTGGCTGTAACGGACACTTTTGGAATATTAGGTGTTCAGCCACATGGGGCAGTCCAACGCTTAATAAGTGACTATATTAATGCTTTGGGACTCTGTATAACGCTGCATATACAAAATGAGCACTGTGCCTCTAATAGTTTAGCTGTAACGGACATTTTTGGAATATTAGGTGTTCAGACACATGGGGCAGTCTAACGCTTAATAAGTGACTATATTAATGCTTTGGGCCTCTGTAAAACGCTGCATATTCGATATGAACTTTGTGCCTCTAATAGTTTAGCTGTAACGGACATTTTTGGAATATTAGGTGTTCAACCACATGGGGCAGTCCAACGCTTAATAAGTGACTATATTAATGCTTTGGGACTCTGTATAACGCTGCATATACAAAATGAGCACTGTGCCTCTAATAGTTTAGCTGTAACGGACATTTTTGGAATATTAGGTGTTCAGACACATGGGGCAGTCTAACGCTTAATAAGTGACTATATTAATGCTTTGGGACTCTGTATAACGCTGCATATACAAAATGAGCACTGTGCCTCTAATAGTTTGGCTGTAACGGACACTTTTGGAATATTAGGTGTTTAACCACATGAGGCAGTCCAACGCTTAATAAGTGACTATATTAATGCTTTGGGCCTCTGTAAAACGCTGCATATTCAATATGAACTTTGTGCCTCTAATAGTTTGGCTGTAACGGACACTTTTGGAATATTAGGTGTTCAACCACATGGGGCAGTCCAACGCTTAATAAGTGACTATATTAATGCTTTGGGCCTCTGTATAACGCTGCATATACGATATGAACTTTGTGCCTCTAATAGTATGGCTGTAACGGACACTTTTGGAATATTAGTTGTTTAACCACATGGGGCAGTCCAACGCTTAATAAGTGACTATATTAATGCTTTGGGCCTCTGTATAACGCTGCACATACAAAATTAGCACTGTGCCTCTAATAGTTTGGCTGTAACGGACACTTTTGGAATATTAGGTGTTCAACCACATGGGACAGTCCAACGCTTAATATGTGGTTAAAGTAATGCTTTGGGACTCTGTATAACGCTGCATATACAATATGAACTCTGTGCCTCTAATAGTACGGCTGTAACGGACACTTTTGGAATTTTAGATGTTTAACCACATGAAGTGACAATATTAATGCTTTGGGCCTCTATATAACGCTGCATATGCAAAATGAGCACTGTGCCTCTAATAGTTTGGCTGTAATGGACATTTTTGGAATATTAGGTGTTCAGCCACATGGGGCAGTCCAACGCTTAATATGTGGTTAAAGTAATGCTTTGGGACTCTGTATAACGCTGCATATACAATATGAACTCTGTGCCTCTAATAGTACGGCTGTAACGGACACTTTTGGAATTTTAGATGTTTAACCACATGAAGTGACAATATTAATGCTTTGGGCCTCTATATAACGCTGCATATGCAAAATGAGCACTGTGCCTCTAATAGTTTGGCTGTAATGGACATTTTTGGAATATTAGGTGTTTAACCACATAAGGCAGTCCAACGCTTAATAAGTGACTATATTATTGCTTTGGGCCTCTGTAAAACGCTGCATATTCCATATGAACTTTGTGCCTTTAATAGTTTGGCTGTAACGGACACTTTTGGAATATTAGGTGTTTAAGCACATGGAGCAGTAAAACGCTTAATAAGTGACTATATTAATGCTTTGGGCCTCTGTAAAACGCTGCATATTCGATATGAACTTTGTGCCTCTAATAGTTTGGCTGTAACGGACTCTTTTGGAATATTAGGTGTTCAACCACATGGGGCAGTTCAATGCTTAATAAGTGACTATATTAATGCTTTGGACCTCTTTAAAACGCTGCATATACGATATGAACTTTGTGCCTCTAATAGAATGGCTGTAACGGACACTTTTGGAATATTAGGTGTTTAACCACATGGGGCAGTCCAACGCTTAATAAGTGACTATATTAATGCTTTGGGCCTCTGTAAAACGCTGCATATTCGATATGAACTTTGTGCCTCTAATAGTTTGGCTGTAACGGACACTTTTGGAATATTACGTGTTCAACCACATGGGGCAGTCCAACGCTTAATAAGTGACTATATTAATGCTTTGGGCCTCTGTAAAACGCTGCATATTCGATATGAACTTTGTGCCTCTAATAGTTTGGCTGTAACGGACACTTTTGGAATATTAGGTGTTCAATCACATGGGACAGTCCAACGCTTAATATGTGGTTAAAGTAATGCCTTGGGACTCTGTATAACGCTGCATATACAATATGAACTCTGTGCCTCTAATAGTACGGCTGTAACGGGCACTTTTGGAATATTAGGTTTTTAACCACATGGGGCAGTCCAACGCTTAATAAGTGACTATATTAATGCTTTGGGCCTCTGTAAAACGCTGCATATTCGATATGAACTTTGTGCCTCTAATAGTTTGGCTGTAACGGACACTTTGGGAATATTAGGTGTTCAACCACATGGGGCAGTTCAACGCTTAATAAGTGACTATATTAATGCTTTGGACCTCTTTAAAACGCTGCATATACGATATGAACTTTGTGCCTCTAATAGTATGGCTGTAACGGACACTTTTGGAATATTAGGTGTTTAACCACATGGGGCAGTCCAACGCTTAATAAGTGACTATATTAATGCTTTGGGCCTGTGTAAAACGCTGCATATTCGATATGAACTTTGTGCCTCTAATAGCTTGGCTGTAACGGACACTTTTGGAATATTAGGTGTTCAACTACATGGGGCAGTCCAACGCTTAATAAGTGACTATATTAATGCTTTGGGCCTCTGTAAAACGCTGCATATTCGATATGAACTTTGTGCCTCTAATAGTTTGGCAGTAACGGACACTTTTGGAATATTAGGTGTTCAACCACATGGGGCAGTCCAACGCTTAATAAGTGACTATATTAATGCTTTGGGCCTCTGTATAACGCTGCATATACGATATGAACTTTGTGCCTCTAATAGTATGGCTGTAACGGACACTTTTGGAATATTAGGTGTTTAACCACATGGGGCAGTCCAACGCTTAATAAGTGACTATATTATTGCTTTGGGACTCTGTATAACGCTGCATATACAAAATGAGCACTGTGCCTCTAATAGTTTAGCTATAACGGACATTTTTGGAATATTAGGTGTTCAACCACATGGGGCAGTCCAACGCTTAATATGTGGTTAAAGTAATGCTTTGGGACTCTGTATAACGCTGCATATACAATATGAACTCTGTGTCTCTAATAGTTTGGCTGTAACGGACACTTTTGGAATATTATGTGTTCAAACACATGTTGCAGTCCAATGCTTAATATTTGATTATATTAATGCTTTGGGACTCTGTATAACGCTGCATATACAGTATGAACTCTGTGCCTTTTATAGTTAGGCTGTAACTGACATTTTTGGAATATTAGGTGTTCAACAACATGGGGTTGTCGATCGCTTTATATGTGGCTATAGTAATGCTTTGGGACTCTGTATAACGCTGCATATACAAAATGAGCACTGTGCCCCTAATAGTTTGGCTGTAACGGACACATTTGCAATATTAGGTGTTTAACCACATGGGGCAGTCCAACGCTTAATAAGTGACTTTATGAATGCTTTGGGCCTCTGTAGAACAATGCATATTCGATATGAACTTTGTGCCTCTAATAGTTTGGCAGTAACGGACACTTTTGGAATATTAGGTGTTCAACCACATGGGGCAGTCCAACGCTTAATAAGTGACTATTTTAATGCTTTGGGCCTCTGTATAACGCTGCATATACGATATGAACTTTGTGCCTCTAATAGTATGGCTGTAACGGACACTTTTGGAATATTAATTGTTCAACCACATGGGGTAGTCCAACGCTTAATAAGTGACTATATTAATGCTTTGGGCCTCTGTATAACGCTGCATATACGATATAAACTTTGTGCCTCTAATAGTATGGCTTTAACGGACACTTTTGGAATATTAGGTGTTTAACCACATGGGGCAGTCCAACGCTTAATAAGTGACTATATTGATGCTTTGGGCCTCTGTATAACGCTGCACATACAAAATGAGCACTGTGCCTCTAATAGTTTGGCTGTAACGGACACTTTTGGAATATTAGGTGTTCAACCACATGGGACGGTCCAACGCTTAATATGTGGTTAAAGTAATGCTTTGGGACTCTGTATAACGCTGCATATACAATATGAACTCTGTGTCTCTAATAGTTTGGCTGTAACGGACACTTTTGGAATATTATGTGTTCAAACGCATGTTGCAGTCCAATGCTTAATATTTGATTATATTAATGCTTTGGGACTCTGTATAACGCTGCATATACAGTATGAACTCTGTGCCTTTTATAGTTAGGCTGTAACTGACATTTTTGGAATATTAGGAGTTCAACAACATGGGGTTGTCGATCGCTTTATATGTGGTTATAGTAATGCTTTGGGACTCTGTATAACGCTGCATATACAAAATGAGCACTGTGCCTCTAATAGTTTGGCTGTAACGGACACATTTGGAATATTAGGTGTTTAACCACATGGGGCAGTCCAACGCTTAATAAGTGACTATATTAATGCTTTGGGCCTCTGTATAACGCTGCATATACAAAATAAGCACTGTGCCTCTAACAGTTTGGCTGTAACGGACATTTTTGGAATATTAGGTGTTCAGCCACATGAGGCAGTCCAACTCTTAATAAGTGACTATATTAATACATTGGGCCTCTGTAAAACGCTGCATATTCGATATGAACTTTGTGCCTCTAATAGTTTGGCTGTAACGTACACTTTTGGAATATTAGGTGTTCAGCCACATGGGGCAGTCCAACGCTTAATAAGTGACTATATTAATGCTTTGGGCCTCTGTAAAACGCTGCATATTCGATATGAACTTTGTGCCTCTAATAGTATGGCTGTAACGGACACTTTTGGAATATTAGGTGTTTAACCACATGGGGCAGTCCAACGCTTAATAAGTGACTATATTAATGCTTTGGGCCTCTGTAAAACGCTGCATATTCGATATGAACTTTGTGCCTCTAATAGTTTGGCTGTAACGGACACTTTTGGAATATTATGTGTTCAAACACATGTTGCAGTCCAATGCTTAATATTTGATTATATTAATGCTTTGGGACTCTGTATAACGCTGCATATACAGTATGAAATCTGTGCCTTTTATAGTTAGGCTGTAACTGACATTTTTGGAATATTAGGTGTTCAACAACATGGGGTTGTCGATCGCTTTATATGTGGTTATAGTAATGCTTTGGGACTCTGTATAACGCTGCATATACAAAATGAGCACTGTGCCTCTAATAGTTTGGCTGTAACGGACATTTTTGGAATATTAGGTGTTCAGCCACATGGGGCAGTCCAACGCTTAATAAGTGACTATATTAATGCTTTGGGCCTCTGTAAAACACTGCATATTCGATATGAACTTTGTGCCTCTAATAGTTTGGCTGTAACGGACACATTTGGAATATTAGGTGTTTAACCACATGGGGCAGTCCAACGCTTAATAAGTGACTTTATTAATGCTTTGGGTCTCTGTAAAACAATGCATATTCGATATGAACTTTGTGCCTCTAATAGTTTGGCAGTAACGGACACTTTTGGAATATTAGGTGTTCAACCACATGGGGCAGTCCAACGCTTAATAAGTGACTATTTTAATGTTTTGGGCCTCTGTATAACGCTGCATATACGATATGAACTTTGTGCCTCTAATAGTATGGCTGTAACGGACACTTTTGGAATATTAGGTGTTCAATCACATGGGACAGTCCAACGCTTAATATGTGGTTAAAGTAATGCCTTGGGACTCTGTATAACGCTGCATATACAATATGAACTCTGTGCCTCTAATAGTACGGCTGTAACGGGCACTTTTGGAATATTAGGTTTTTAACCACATGGGGCAGTCCAACGCTTAATAAGTGACTATATTAATGCTTTGGGCCTCTGTAAAACGCTGCATATTCGATATGAACTTTGTGCCTCTAATAGTTTGGCTGTAACGGACACTTTGGGAATATTAGGTGTTCAACCACATGGGGCAGTTCAACGCTTAATAAGTGACTATATTAATGCTTTGGACCTCTTTAAAACGCTGCATATACGATATGAACTTTGTGCCTCTAATAGTATGGCTGTAACGGACACTTTTGGAATATTAGGTGTTTAACCACATGGGGCAGTCCAACGCTTAATAAGTGACTATATTAATGCTTTGGGCCTGTGTAAAACGCTGCATATTCTATATGAACTTTGTGCCTCTAATAGTTTGGCTGTAACGGACACTTCTTGAATATTAGGTGTTCAACCACATGGGGCAGTCCAACGCTTAATAAGTGACTATATTAATGCTATGTGCCTCTGTAAAACGCTGCATATTCTATATGAACTTTGTGCCTCTAATAGTTTGGCTGTAACGGACACTTCTTGAATATTAGGTGTTCAACCACATGGGGCAGTCCAACGCTTAATAAGTGACTATATTAATGCTTTGCGCCTCTGTATAACGCTGCATATACGATATGAACTTTGTGCCTCTAATAGTTTAGCTGTAACGGACATTTTTGGAATATTAGGTGTTCAACCACATGGGGCAGTCCAACGCTTAATAAGTGACTATATTAATGCTTTGGGCCTCTGTAAAACGCTGCATATTCCATATGAACTTTGTGCCTCTAATAGTTTGGCTGTAACGGACACTTTTGGAATATTAAGTGTTTAACCACATGGAGCAGTAAAACGCTTAATAAGTGACTATATTAATGCTTTAGGCCTCTGTAAAACGCTGCATATTCGATATGAACTTTGTGCCTCTAATAGTTTGGCAGTAACGGACACTTTTGGAATATTAGGTGTTCAACCACATGGGGCAGTCCAACGCTTAATAAGTGACTATTTTAATGCTTTGGGCCTCTGTATAACGCTGCATATACGATATGAACTTTGTGCCTCTAATAGTATGGCTGTAACGGACACTTTTGGAATATTAGGTGTTGAACCACATGGGATAGTCCAACGCTTAATAAGTGACTATATTAATGCTTTGGGCCTCTGTATAACGCTGCATATACGATATAAACTTTGTGCCTCTAATAGTATGGCTTTAACGGACACTTTTGGAATATTAGGTGTTTAACCACATGGGGCAGTCCAACGCTTAATAAGTGACTATATTATTGCTTTGGGACTCTGTATAACGCTGCATATACAAAATGAGCACTGTGCCTCTAATTGTTTGGCTGTAACGAACATTTTTGGAATAGTAGGTGTTTAGCCACATGGGGCAGTCCAACGCTTAATAAGTGACTATATTAATGCTTTGGGCATCTGTAAAACGCTGCATATTTGATATGAACATTGTGCCTCTAATAGTATAACTGTAACGGACACTTTTGGAATATTAGGTGATTAACCACATGGGGCAGTCCAACTCTTAATAAGTGACTATATTATTGCTTTGGGACTCTGAATAACGCTGCATATACAAAATGAGCACTGTGCCTCTAATTGTTTGGCTGTAACGGACATTTTTGGAATAATAAGTGTTTAGCCACATGGGGCAGTCCAACGCTTAATAAGTGACTTTATTAATGCTTTGGGCCTCTGTAAAACGCTGCATATACGATATGAACTTTGTGCCTCTAATAGTATGGCTGTAACGGACACTTTTGGAATATTAGGTGTTTAACCACATGGGGCAGTCCAACTCTTAATAAGTGACTATATTAATGCTTTGGGCCTCTGTAAAACGCTGCATATTCGATATGAACTTTGTGCCTCTAATAGTTTGGCTGTAACGGACACTTTTGGAATATTAGGTGTTCAACTAAATGGGGCAGTCCAACGCTTAATAAGTGACTATATTAATGCTTTGGGCCTCTGTAAAACGCTGCATATTCGATATGAATTCTGTGCCTTTTATAGTTAGGCTGTAACTGACATTTTTGGAATATTAGGAGTTCAACAACATGGGGTTGTCGATCGCTTTATATGTGGTTATAGTAATGCTTTGGGACTCAGTATAACGCTGCATATACAAAATGAGCACTGTGCCTCTAATAGTTTGGCTGTAACGGACACATTTGGAATATTAGGTGTTCAACCACATGGGGCAGTCCAACGCTTATTAAGTGACTATATTAATGCTTTGGGCCTCTCTATAACGCTGCTTATACGATATGAACTTTGTGCCTCTAATAGTTTGGCTGTAACAGACACTTTTGGAATATTAGGTGTTCAACCACATGGGGCAGTCCAACGCTTAATAAGTGACTATATTAATGCTATGTGCCTCTGTAAAACGCTGCATATTCGATATGAACTTTGTGCCTCTAATAGTTTGGCTGTAACGGACACTTTTTGTATATTAGGTGTTCAACCACATGGGGCAGTCCAACGCTTAATAAGTGACTATATTAATGCTTTGGGCCTCTGTATAACGCTGCATATACGATATGAACTTTGTGCCTCTAATAGTATGGCTTTAACGGACACTTTTGGAATATTAGGTGTTTAACCACATGGGGCAGTCCAACGCTTAATAAGTGACTATATTAATGCTTTGGGCCTCTGTATAACGCTGCATATACAGTATGAACTCTGTGCCTTTTATAGTTAGGCTGTAACTGACATTTTTGGAATATTAGGAGTTCAACAACATGGGGTTGTCGATCGCATTATATGTGGTTATAGTAATGCTTTGCGACTCTGTATAACGCTGCATATACAAAATGAGCACTGTGCCTCTAATAGTTTGGCTGTAACGGGCACATTTGGAATATTAGGTGTTCAACCACATGGGGCAGTCCAACGCTTAATAAGTGACTATATTAATGCTTTGGGCCTCTGTATAACGTTGCATATACGATATGAACTTTGTGCCTCTAATAGTACGGCTGTAACGGACACTTTTGGAATATTAGGTGTTTAACCACATGGGGCAGTCCAACGCTAAATAAGTGACTATATTAATGCTTTGGGCCTCTATATAACGCTGCATATGCAAAATGAGCACTGTGCCTCTAATAGTTTGGCTGTAACGGACATTTTTGGAATATTAGGTGTTCAGCCACATGGGGCAGTCCAACGCTTAATAAATGACTATATTAATGCTTTGGGCCTGTGTAAAACGCTGCATATTCGATATGAACTTTGTGCCTCTAATAGTTTAGCTGTAACGGACATTTTTGGAATATTAGGTGTTCAACCACATGGGGCAGTCCAACGCTTAATAAGTGACTATATTAATGCTTTGGGCCTCTGTAAAACGCTGCATATTCAATATGAACTTTGTGCCTCTAATAGTTTGGCTGTAACGGACACTTTTGGAATATTAGGTGTTTAAGCACATGAAGCAGTAAAACGCTTAATAAGTGACTATATTATTGCTTTGGGCCTCTGTAAAACGCTGCATATTCGATATGAACTTTGTGCCTCTAATAGTTTGGCTGTAACGGACACTTTTGGAATATTAGGTGTTCAACTACATGGGGCAGTCCAACGCTTAATAAGTGACTATATTAATGCTTTGGGCCTCTGTAAAACGCTGCATATTCGATATGAACTTTGTGCATCTAATAGTTTAGCTGTGTAATAGTACAAACCCCTGCCTTATACGAATATAAAACAAAGATAAATACTCTGACCAAGCTCTTGAGTGAAGTAGACCAATCCTGTAATATAATTTATAAAAAGTACGTTAGTTTACCGAAGAGTAAAGTTTAAGAATTTATGTAACTCGTGTTTGACAATCATATCACGATATTTACGTTAATCGCTCCCATGTGCAAGTATCGCTCTATATTTGATAAATATCAAATACATGATATTTCGATGTCCCACTAGCGTCCCAGTGGGTGCCAAGCGTCCTTGACAAGTGACAATTCACCATCGTGGATTCTTGTCGGATAATATGCCCCTCTTGCACGAGGTTAGACATAATCCAAAATTAAAGCTTACGATGCGATATCGTCACATGTTCACCAAGAGTCTAAAGTACGCTAATACTAAATTCCCTTACTACATTGCCTACAAGTCCGCAATGTAGCGGCTAATGCCTTAGTCAAAACAAAGTTCGAGTTTTACATTAAAGATTGTCAAACAACTTTGAAATCAAATAAAATGTGAAACGTACTTGATCAAGTCGTATGGTACTTATTCCTAGTAAACTAAGTGAGAAATGTACTCACCGAGACAATTGGTAGTGAGTTTCTTCAAATTAGAACTGGAAGTAGATTTAACGATTAAGCACTCTTAAGATCAGTTCTGTGTACCCTAATGAGGGTCAGTATTAAAACTGGTACTCTCTGCAAACTTATTTCAACACGCATCTACAAGTGCAATATTTCCAATCACATGGTTATCTATAACCAATGGGGTTGAAGGAAGCAGTTTTTGACCTGAGTCTAAAATGTGGGCGTATACCCCCGTACTGTGACCCTTACATACTCCCCCCAGATTTTTATTCAGAAAGTCGCGATTTTATGAATGAAAATTTCAACACGTATTATTGTGGGTGTAAGGAACGCATATATGTTTGACTTAGAATGAAAAAGCTAGTGTGATCTAAAATAATTATGTTTTATTGAATTACATGTAATAAAACAAACGACAAAAAAAACATAAATTTAAGCACAAATATAAATATAAGGTTGTATGGAGATGAAGTTATGTACACATAATATGAACTGTAAATAAAACGACGGAGAACACAATAATTTTTTTTTTTTTAATATACAAACTAAATGGGTACTATTGTTTATGTGTGGAGTGATATAATTTCAAATTTGAGATATTGTAATTTCCTCGAATACTTTTGGTATCAGGATGTTGCAGAGTATAAACGTTTGGGTAAGGATTGGCAATGATTATGAATGGGCCATCGTAGAGAATTTGGAATTTAGCGTAAATTTTGTTTGCGGCAACTGAAATAGAGGGAACACGAAGTAGGACTAAGTCACCTAAATGTAGAAGGTCATTTTTATTCTTAGCTGAAAGCCTTAATTCCGCGTATTTTCGTAAGTTTTGATTTACTTTTCTATGAAGTTCGGATATATCGCAAATGGGTTGTTTGGGGAGAGTTAAGTGTTTGTTAATTAGGTGGTCCAGCGGAAGTGGTGGACGTGTCCCATAAATTATTTCGTGAGGCGAGTATCCAGTGCTGGTGTGTGGCAGTTGATTAAAAAGATTTTCAATATTTGAAAGATGAAGAGACCATGCACTGTTTTTTTCTGAGCAATAGGTGCGAAAAAGTCTACCGAGCTCTTTCATGATTCTTTCGCTTGGATTAGATGCAGGATGTCGTATTGAACTGTATGTAAATTTGATGTCGGCAGCAGTAAGTTGTGTAGCCCAATGTGAGGAAGTAAATTGTGATCCGTGATCACTGAGAACGGTCTGGATCGGAATTAAAGTGTGAAAATCTTCTATTAGCTTCATAGTGGCAGCTTTGGATGTGGCTTTACGCAATGCATATAGGCGAACAAACTTTGAAAAATTGTCTACAACAACGAAAATGTATGTAGTGTTTCCTCTACTGGGAGGTAATGGACCATAAAAATCCACGCATACTAATTCTCCCGGTGATGAACTTAAAATTGCATGGGACGATCCAACTAAGTGTTTATTTGGGTATTTTACCTTTTGACAAAGATCACAGGTCGGAATTATGTTTTTTATAAATCGGAGCATTTTGGGCCAATAGAAATATGGTTTTAAGCTAGAATACATTTTTAATGGACCAAAGTGACCTAACGTTTCATGATAGAACCAAATTAAATCTGTTGTAATAGCAGAGGGAATGATAAGTTTTTTCTGTGTTTTGTCTGAACCATCTAAAAATATTAAAATGTCGTTGTAGAGCATGTATCGATCAAGATGCTTAATTTCTGGTTGAAATGTATAGGAAGATTTATTGTCAAGATAATGAATTATGGGTTGAAGAGATGAATCTTGGATTTGATACTTGGCAAGATCAGTTAATATTTCTTTCGCTTTGTCGCTCAAAGTATTTTGTGAAGGAAGTGATGTGATTGTCTTGATCAGATTGATTGATAAATTTGCCACTAGTGGATCATTTGAAACTGGAGATGTCATGTCGCTCGGATAGCGGGACAGAGTATCGGCAATTATATTTTCTTTACCCGGAATATGTTGAATGGTGTATGTGAAATCATTTAAGAAAAGTGTCCAACGAGCTATTCTTTCATTATATAGTCTGCAACGTGATAGAAATTCTAGCGCTCTGTGATCTGTTTGAATGATGATTGAACATCCGAAAACTAAGGTTTTGAATTGTGAGAGGCAGTATATTATAGCTAGAAGTTCCTTTTCTGTTACCGTGTAGTTTAATTCGGCCCCACGCAATGATCGACTTGCAAATGCTATAGGCAACCGATCTCCTTCGTCTGAAAATTGGTACAATTCACCACCCAATGCATAACCAGAACTATCTGCATTTAGATAATATTGTTTGGACTGGTCGGGATGATGTAGAATGAGATTATTTAAGAAAATGTCTTTAATTTTAATGAAAGCGTTTTGTTCTGCCGTTCCCCAATGCCATTTTTTATTTTTCTTAAGAAGTTGTGTGAGGGGTAATGTAGTATGACTGTATGCACTCGAAAATTTTCTATAATAATTGCATAATCCCAGAAAGGAGCGAAGATGTTTTATATTTTGTGGTGCTGGAAAATTTCTAATAGCTTCCACTTTGTCTGGATCAGGAAAAATGCCTTTAGAAGAGAGAATGTGGCCAAGAAATTTTACTTCGGAAGTGCAGAATTTAGTTTTTTCTAAATTTATTGTCAAGTTGGCATCCCTTAACTTTTGAAGAACTGTATCAAGATGTAATAAATGTTGTTGAATATTAACGGAAGCTATTAATAAATCGTCAATGTAATTTACAGTGTATTCACGCACTTCGGACCCTAAAACAAAATCCATTGCTCTACTAAAGGATGCAGTGGCTGTTTTTATGCCAAATGGCATTACTTTAAAGGCATACGAGCGTCCATTGTACAGAAAAGCCGTGTACTTGTAACTTTCTGGATCTAACGGAATTTGCCAAAAGGAAGCGCGAAGATCAATTGTTGTGAAGACTGTACAACCCGAAAATTGTTGGAAGAGTTCATTTGTTGGAGGTGGTTTTTCGGTGTCTGCTTCCATTAGCTCATTTAGAAGCCGAGCATCGAGACACAAACGTATGCTACCGTCTTTTTTCTTGACAGCAGTTATTGGACTCGCGTATGGAGAGGAAATTCGCGTTATAATGCCGTCTTGTTCCAATTCTTGTATAGTTTTATCAACAGCGGGACGAAGAGAGAGCGGAATTGGATACGGTTTTTTAATGAAGGGCTTTTCTGTGTGTAAAACTATTTTATGCATATATTTTTGTGTGAGACCAGGTTTTGTTTGAAAAACTGTCTGATGTTTGTGAAGCAGAACTTCAAATTTTTGTTGGATTTCGCTGGATACCGGTATTTTGTTTGTAATGGCACTTAGAGTTTCTAGTGATTCAAGATTGTTGGAATTAATTTGTATGTTAAAATTCGTTTGTACCTTTACCAACTCTTGAGAGTAGACTTATAGGACTTATTTTATGTAGAATGAGGTGCTAAATCCACAGGTGAAAACCGCGATGTCCTATTTTTAACCGTTAAGAGATCGAGTAAAATGGGGAAGAGATATTTGAAAATGTGATATATAAACATTTTATACGTTTGTACCTTTATCAACTCTTGAGAAAAGACTAATAGGACTTATTTTATGTAAAATAAAGTGCTAAATCCACTGGTGAAAACCACGAGGTCCTATCTGTAACCGTTTAGGAGATCGAGTAAAATGGAGAATAATAGATATTTGAAAATGTGATATATAAACTTTTTATTCGTTTGTACCTTTACCAACTCTTGAGAGTAGACTTATAGGACTTATTTTATGTAGAATGAGGTGCTAAATCCACAGGTGAAAACCGCGATGTCCTATTTTTAACCGTTAAGAGATCGAGTAAAATGGAGAAGAGATATTTGAAAATGTGATATATAAACATTTTATTCGTTTGTACCTTTATCAACTCTTGAGAAAAGACTTATACGACTTATATTATGTAAAATGAGGTACTAAATCCTCTGGTGAAAACCGCGATGTCCTATCTTTAACCGTTTAGGAGATCGAGTAAAATGGAGAATATTAGATATTTGAAAATGTGATATATAAACATTTTATTCGTTTGTACCTTAATCAACTCTTGAAGGTAGACTTATAGGACTTATTTTATGTAAAATGAGGTGCTAAATCCACTGGTGAAAACCGCGATGTCCTATCTTTAACCGTTTAGGAGATCGAGTAAAATGGAGAATAATACATATTTGATAATGTGATATATAAACATTTTATTCGTTTGTACCTTTATCAACTCTTGAGAAAAGACTTATACGACTTATATTATGTAAAATGAGGTACTAAATCCTCTGGTGAAAACCGCGATGTCCTATCTTTAACCGTTTAGGAGATCGAGTAAAATGGAGAATAATAGATATTTGAAAATGTGATATATAAACATTTTATTCAGTTGTCAAAGAATGACGGCTGTCAAAAATTTCAACTGTCAAAAAATGACAGATGTCAAAAATGACAGATGTCAAAATTGACAGATGTCAAAAATGACAGACGTCAAGAATGACAGCTGTCAAAAAATGACAGATGTCAAAAAATGACAGATGTCAAGAATGACAGATGTCAAAAATGACAGATGTCAAAATTGACAGATGTCAAAAATGACAGACGTCAAGAATGACAGCTGTCAAAAAATGACAGATGTCAAGAATGACAGATGTCAAAAAATGACAGATGTCAAAAATGACAAATGTCAAGATTGACAGCTGTCAAAAAATGACAGATGTCAAGAGTGACAAATGTCAAGAATGACAGGTGTCAAAATTGACAGATGTCAAGAATGACAGATGTCAAAAAATAACAGATGTCAAAAATGACAAATGTCAAGAATTACAGATGTCATGAGTGACAAATGTCAAGAATTACAGATGTCAAGAGTGACAGATGTCAAGAATAACAGATGTCAAAAATGACAGCTGTCAAAAAATCATAGATGTCAAGAATGACAGATGTCTAAAAATGACAGTTGTTATATAACTAATATTATATAAAATGGTATGCTAAAATGACTGATAACCGCCATGTCCTATCTTTAACCGTTTAGGAGATCGAGTAAAATGGAGAATAATAGATATTTGAAAATGTGGTATATAAACATTTTATTCGTTTGTACCTTGATCAACTCTTGAGGGTAGACTTATAGGACTTATTTTATGTAAAATGAGGTGCTAAATCCACTGGTAAAAACCGAGATGTCCTATCTTTAACCGTTTACTGTGCAACTGTGCAACTGTGTATACATTGTCGTGCTGTTTTAGTTCAAGTACTTTTTTCTCGAAAGAAATGTTAGCGTCATATTCGTACAACCAATCACAACCAAGTATTAAAGGTTTCGCTAGTTTGGGAACAATTATTGCTACGGCACTATATGTGACAGTGTAAATATTGATATCAATAAAAGCCTGTGAAAGTATTCTAGATGATTTTTGACCAATGGCACCTCGAATATAAAAATTTGAAAGTGGTAAAGTGGGTATAATTATTTCCGTTTTCAATTGATCATAAAGGGATTCTTCTAAACAACTTACTTCACTGCCAGTGTCAATTAAGGCTACTAGTTTAATGGGACCTATCTGAACTTGTATTTCCGGTAGTGATTTCAAGGGTAGATTGGGTTGTGAAGGGGTTGAACTTTTTGTGATTGTGAGTATTCGAAGAAAATTAATGAATGGATTTAAATTATATAAAATTAAATGTGCCAAAAGCTGTTTTTGCTTATGGTTTAAACGGATTGGTACAAGTGGTCTGGAAATACCTTGTGAATGTCGTCCTATTCCGTCACCTGATGTATAGCCCATTTTCTGTAGAAGACGGAAACCATATGGATATGCCTCGTGGAGCTTCATATGCGGTAGTAGGCCTATTGTTGTGACTTGGTGGGTGGGTCTTGTGTTGCCTTGATGAAGTTGACCCCACGCTTCATCTTCTTGTCGTTTCCCTGATTGCGATTTGCAGCTGTGGACGGCTTGGTATGGTATGTTATTGGTGGCTTGGATTGATTCTTTGGCGGTGTAGAATATTTACCGGAAGATTTGTTGAGTGGTGTTTTGTAGCCGTGATATTGATCAAACCTCCTTGGTGGTTTTTATGATCGTGAAAATGATTTTGTAGATGTTTGTTGGGTTATTTGCGGTGGAGTCGAATTGTTCTGTAATGTATGTATCTGAAAGTTTCCAATATAATATAAAATATTCTTTTACATTGATTAATTCTTAATAGTTAGCATTTTATTGACAAGGTGATTAACCAGTCTCAATTACTTATCCAGCAATTGATTCGCGATTGCTGAATTGCTGAATATTGCTTACTTATCATTTATAGTTTCCCGTCAATGACATTCACCTTTCATTTCAGCACTATTTTTGCACACATTACAACTACCCCTTCTTTTGTATTTTAGCTTAAGTTTAGGTCCTAAGATTTTCTAACCAATGGAAAAAACAGTGGTAATTTGGCGCTTGTAAAAACGGTCATTTTTATGTAAGTAATATATTACAAGTTAAAACCACCAAGACTCTGTGTTTTATTTGAAAAGACCTATAGGGTCATCACATGGCGATCCTGCCATTTCGGACCTGTATTGAGTGAAAAATAAAATAATAAATGGACAATCGTAGTACCTACCGGTAAATAAACCTAAAAAGTTTCGAGTATAAATCGTTTCGCGCAAATTATGAACTAGTGTGTTGAAAAAAAAAATTATATATCATGGGTAAAACGCAATCGAAAGAAGAAGTGATAATTGCCCAAGCAGGCAATAGTGGTGGTCAAACAAATTCTGCCAGTCAATCTACAGATCACACGGTAAAAGACTATTTAGAAATTATCACATATGGCTTGGTAATCTCCGGGGCAGCATTGTTAATCGTAATATACATCATCCGTCGGTGCGAGAATAGAATAGAGCGAAGAATGAGAGCCGCCATCGCAACTAGTCGTCAGTCAATAGTTTAGAAGAGCGTCCAAGCAAGGGGTATGTCTCTGGGGAGCCAATTTGCTATTCTAGACGAACAACTCGAAGGGTACTACAAGAATCTCAACAAGGACAACGAGGAACGACGAAGGGACATCAAAGTTACAACAAGATCCATCGACAAGTTAAGTGCATTTAGAAATAAATTTTTAGAATTAAGAGAAAATTATGATGCGGTTAGAGAGGATCTAGATCAAGAAGAAATTGAAGGAATTAATGTTATTGTTAGGATAATTAAGCAAACTATTGAGTCCGCAGACAAGATTTTAAGCAATAGGATAGAAAATATTAGAAAAGTAGAAGTTAAGGGTGAAAGTAGTAATATTAAAGTAGAAACTGCAGCAATGGCAGATAAGTTCGATTTAAAAATGGCTTCTAGCCTATTACCTGTAATGAATAATACAGAATCTGTAACGAAAAGACTCATTGCCACCATTGAATTATACGACAAAACGTTAGAAACTGAAAGTAAAAAACTTTTAACAGAATTTGTTTTAAAGGTATGTTTGTCGGAGAGTGCTCAAATTAGATTAAAAAGTACGTATGCCAATAATAAGGAATTAGTGTCAGATTTAAAGAAATTTTGTCTCCCAAAACAGTCAATTTCTGCGTTAAATGCCGAGTTAAGTAACTCCAAACAGGGAAACAAAAATATTAATGAATTTGGAGAAACGATTGAAAATTTATTTTTAAAATTAACAATGGCACAGGCAGACGGTAAACCTGAACATACAGAAATTTTTAAAAGCCTTAATGAAAAAACAGCCATCAATGCTTTCGCAAATGGGCTCCAAAATCAGGAATTGCGGACCATAATTAAAGCTAGGAATTATAGTTCGCTAAATGAAGCAATCAAAGGCGCGTTAGATGAGGAAATGCCGCGAAGAGATTCTCAACAAATTTATCACGTTCGAGGTAAATATAACAACAAAAGAGGCAACAACAATTTCAGTAGAGGACGTTTTAACAATTATAATAGTAGTAATAGGAATAATTTTTCTACTAATAGGCAAAATAATAATTATACTAACAATAGATTTAGGGGTAATAATAATAGCCAGCGAGGCAACAATGGTAGAGGTTCTTACAGAGGCCAACAAAATAATCGTGGACATTTCAACACTAGAAATAGAAACTTTAATCATGCTAGGATGTACACAGCCGAGGCATCAGAGGAAAATAATACTGAGATAAATGATAGGGATACTGAACCATCTACCTCTGCGGGCCCAACATTTTTTCGAGGCCCCACAATTATGTGAAGTGCTCGAAGAAACGAAAGTAGTTTTAAATTTAAATGGGTTAAATTTTGTAAGATTTTGGCACGGTAAGCAAAATTTAGTTTTTTTAGTAGATACGGGAGCTTCATGTAGCATAGTTTTTAGAAATTATTTAGATAATAGCGAAGTTAGAGCGGTAAACAAAAAGCGGAAAGTTCGCATAGAAGGTGTAGCTGGTGTAACCTATGCACAAGGTTCAGCAAACCTCTTTATAAATATAAACAATGTTAAGATAGGTCATGAATTTTTGTTGATGAATGAGTTTCTGAATGGAGTGCATGGTGTAATTGGGTCAGATTTCTTCCATAAGCATAAAGCACGTATCGACTACGAAACATATGAATTATCGTTGAGATGTGTAGGTAACCCCGATCCAATTACTATCCCTTTAGAATCCAGAAACGCGGAATTTATGTATGTCCCAGCAAGATGCGAAATTATCAAATACTGTAGAGTTAACGAAACAGAAGATCAAATAGTTGTTCCAGAACAGTTAGGCGAAGGAGTTTTTGTTGCAGGAGCGTTAGTAAAGGCAAAAAATAATTTGATACCAGTAAAAATATTGAATGTAAGAGATACAGATGTTAAATTAAAAAATTTTACACCAACTTTATCTAAACTATCAGAATATCAAATTTGTAATTTCGGCAATAAAATAAACCCAAACCAAGTTAGTAGAGTAGATAAATTGCTTGAGACAATTGCACTAAATCATTTAGGAAATGAAGAACAAACAGCTTTACAAAAAATTTGTGCTAAGTACTCAGATATTTTTATATTGGAAGGTGATCCGCTTACAGTAACTAATATATATAAACAAAAAATTCAATTGAAAGAAAATGCCACTCCTGTATATGTAAAACCTTATCGCCTGCCTCATGCTCAAAAAACAGAAATTCATAGTTTAGTACAAGATATGCTTGAGAAAGATATTATCGAAGAAACGAGATCTGCTTGGTCAGCACCCTTATTAATTGTACCAAAAAAGAGTGACAATAGTACTGTTAAGAAATGGCGTATTGTAATCGATTTTCGGCTTTTAAATAAACAAATCGAAGATGATAAATATCCATTGCCTTGTATAACAGAAATTTTGGATTCGTTAGCTGGTGCAATTTACTTTACGCATTTAGATTTATCTCAGGGATACTACCAAATCGAATTAGATAAGAAGAGTAGGCAGTATACAGCTTTTACCACAGAGCGGGGACAATATCAATTGAAAAGACTTCCTATGGGACTAAAAGTTAGTCCCAGTGCATTTTCGCGTGCAATGACCATTGCTATGTCAGGGTTGAATTATGAAAGCTGCTTTGTTTATTTGGATGACCTTATAGTATTTGGCAATAGCTTAACGAATCATAATAAAAATTTAATTAGAGTATTTGAACGATTACGAGAAGTAAATTTAAAATTAAATCCTAACAAATGTGAATTTTTGAAAAAAGAACTTCTATATTTAGGTCACACAATTAGTTCAGAAGGCATTTGCCCTGATTTTCAAAAAATAAAGGTCGTTCAAGAATATCCAGTACCTACAGATGCGAGTCAAGCCAAGCGTTTCGTAGCTTTTGCTAATTACTATAGGAGGTACATAAAAAACTTTGCAGACATAGCAGCCCCTTTAAATCAACTAACTCGAAAGGGTGTAGTGTTCAATTGGACAGAAATTTGCCAGGAAGCCTTTGAAAAATTAAAACAATCATTAATTAAATCCCCAGTTCTACAATATCCTAATTTCTCAGCAGAAAATACATTTATTTTAAAAACAGACGCTTCTGGCGTTGCATTGGGTGCTGTTTTAGCTAATAGCGACGACAGACCAATAGCATTTGCAAGTCGTAGTCTTAATAAAGGAGAACGAAACTATTGCACTATCGAAAAGGAACTATTGGCTATTGTGTGGGCAGTAAAACATTTTCGACCGTATTTATACTATTTATTTATGTTTTTTATTTATTATTTTCACTGATCATAGGCCCTTAGTTTATCTTTTTGGTATGACTAGCCCATCAAGCAGGCTTACAAAGTTTCGTTTGGTACTTGAGGAATACGATTTTGTCATAAAGTACATTAAAGGTAAAGAAAATGTAACTGCCGATGCTTTGTCAAGGATAGAAATATCGGTAGATGATCTAAAAAGTATGAAAGAAACCACGAATGAACGGGTATGTGTAACAACAAGGGCACAAAGTAAACGCTGTATGAATGAGAGTACGGATGCTATGACGAATCCACAATTACGGTCTGAACACCCGGGAGTTGTAGAGGCGTTGAAGCGTCCTCCTGAAGCATACGAATTAAAATTAGTGA
Source organism: Silvanus unidentatus (assembly GCA_963930825.1). Lineage (NCBI taxonomy): Eukaryota > Metazoa > Arthropoda > Insecta > Coleoptera > Silvanidae > Silvanus > Silvanus unidentatus. The sequence continues at coordinate 26,801 of CAWVOD010000014.1, read as the reverse complement.
CAATAAAAGAATTTAATAAATTAATCAACGATAGGCAAAACTACAGAATAGGGAACATTGTATGTGACATAAGCTCAAAGAGTTTATGCATTTGTAAGGATTCTCGACCAGCGTTAGCACTAGATGCATCGTTGGGAGACTTACAAAATATTTGTAAGAAATTTAACGTAAATGAAATTGTTATTTTAAAAAATGATAAAGGCGCGCCAATAATTGAAAAAATTTTAACAATTCCCAATAGGCTAAATAATATAAAAATAACTGTAGTGAAGTGTAATGAAAAAATTGTTGATTCAGAGACGAAACAATTAATATTGAACGATTACCACATGTTACCATCCGGAGGTCATGCGGGAATCAATCGTATGTACAACAACATTAAAAAACGATATTTTTGGAACGGATTAAAACGAGATGTCGAATCCTTTGTAAAACGTTGTGATTGTTGCCAAAGGTATAAACACATAACAAATAAGAAAGAACAATGGTAATAACCACTACAGCGTCATCTGCGTTTGAAAAAATAGTTTTGGATATCGTGGGTCCATTAGATCAAGATGTTAACGGAAATAAATATATATTAACCTTGCAATGTGACTTAACAAAATTTGTTGAATGTTACCCGATAGAAAACAAAGAAACAATAACTATAGCTAAAGTGTTTGTAGAAAACTTTATACTAAGGTACGGAATTCCTCGAGAAATTTTAAGCGACCAAGGAACCGAGTTTATGTCAAATACCTTTACAGAAATATGTAAAATTCTCAAAATCAAAAAATTAAATTCAACGGCATATCACCATCAAACTCTAGGTTCTCTTGAAAATTCTCATAAGCATTTGGGAGCTTATTTACGAATTCAAACACGCAATAATTCTCAAAATTGGAGTTCATGGGTACCATTTTGGGTTTTTTCCTATAACACAACGGTACACAGTGAGACAAAATATGCACCTTTTGAACTAGTTTTTGGAAAAATGGCATTACTACCCTCTAATTTGACTACTCAAACAGATCCACTATATACTTTTGACAGTTACCCTAACGAATTAAAATATCGACTGCAGACTGCGTGGCAAGACGCTAAAAATAATTTAATGCAGGCAAAGAGTCGTAGACAAGAAAAATTTAACCAAAATGTAACAATTAGGGTAGATTATAAGATAGGAGATAGAGTTATGTTAAGAAACAATTCAGGGAAGAAAACTGAAGCTATTTATAAAGGACCATATGTAGTGAGTGAAGTGAAATCTCCAAATATTATAATAAAAAGTGAAGGTGATAACAAAACATTCGAAGTTCATAAAGACAGAGTAAAACTGTACAATTCATAAAAAAAAAAAAAACTAATACTTAGTTATAAGGATAAGTTTATGTATTAATTTTTTTTTTCCTTTGCGGGGGAGATGTAATGTATGTATCTGAAAGTTTCCAATATAATATAAAATATTCTTTTACATTGATTAATTCTTAATAGTTAGCATTTTATTGACAAGGTGATTAACCAGTCTCAATTACTTATCCAGCAATTGATTCGCGATTGCTGAATTGCTGAATATTGCTTACTTATCATTTATAGTTTCCCGTCAATGACATTCACCTTTCATTTCAGCACTATTTTTGCACACATTACAACTACCCCTTCTTTTGTATTTTAGCTTAAGTTTAGGTCCTAAGATTTTCTAACCAATGGAAAAAACAGTGGTAATTTGGCGCTTGTAAAAACGGTCATTTTTATGTAAGTAATATATTACAAGTTAAAACCACCAAGACTCTGTGTTTTATTTGAAAAGACCTATAGGGTCATCACAGTTCATTCCTGGGTTTTGAACAATTTCTTGATTTTGCACCAAATATTGTGCAAACCCTTTCAATGTTCTGTTTTCTCTTGAAATCCAGTGTGATTGAATGTTTGTGGGAAAGTGACGTACCAAGTCGTTTAGTAGGTCCTCATCATTCATTTTCGGTGATAAGAACGTTGCCAAGTTGATGTAGTGAGAAAAGTGGCTAAGCATCGTTTTTCCCTCCTTTGGAATGTATCTATCGTTTGCGATTTTGTTTTTGATTTCTCGTTGTTTTTCTTGTGTCCAAAAGGTTTTGAGAAAATCACGTTTGAAATCAGCAAACGTTTGCCAGGAATCTTCAAAGATGGATATCCATGTTTTTGCAGCTTCTTTTAAGCAATCTTTCGCGACTTTAAGTTGTTCCTTATCATTCAACGCAATTGTTTTGCCAAATTCCTCTAGTTTGTTTAGAAAGACTACGGGATTATCTTTCTCTCTTCCATGGAATTTTGGTTTTTCTGGCAAAATTGGTGCTTGCTTTGTTATTCCCAATAACAATTGCTTTAAATCTGGTTCTTGTTGTGGGATGTTGCAGACATTTTGCGGATTGGTTTGTGGTGACGCCGTCGACGTGCTTGGCATTGGTTCATCGATTTGGTGGACCATTTCTGTTGTATTTGAAGTTTCTTGATTTTCTCTCGAATTTGGTATTACTTGAGACACAAGACTTTGTAAATTATCAAATTTTTGTTGCCACTGTTTTTCGGTTTCCGCTTTTTCTGTGGCCTGTTGTTGCATGTACAAAGCGAATCAAGTTGGCATATCAGCATCTTGGTTGCTTGTTTTACCCTTTGTTTTTCTTGTAGTTTTTTGTGCTGATGTAGAAGCTACTACAGTTTCCACTGGCGGCTCTGCCTTTTCATTTGGCTTTCGCTTACCCCTTTTTGGACGGTCGTCTGATTTGGGAGATGTTGATATTTCGTTTGCATCACTCATCTTGTATGTCGAGTTAATACACAATACACTTAGCACTTTATAATTTGGCACAATTTGGATGTTTTAATAATCTGAATGTTTCCCGTATGATGGTACTAACAGAACTGATTAACTGATATTCGTTTGCCACGAGCAAGCAATGTATTTATAGGGTTGTTTTCGGTGGGAGAAAGTGATTGGTAAAACCAATTATAGGCAAACGGTCATAAACGGCTTTAGGACCTAATTGGATTTTAATATTTTTGTTATTGAACACATGTTGTTTGGGAAGATGTAAATTGAATTTGGTGTAATAAGGCATTGTTACAATATACTTCAAGAATTGTAAGGATTATGATAATTTGGAATTTCACAGAACTTGGGTAAAGACTATTATGCAGGTATTAGATATTTAATGTGAATGAATTTAACGGATAAAATTGGAGAAATTGAATGAAAACAAGTTGTGAAATACACTACCTACTAACGTACGTATTTTGTTGTATTTATCAATAATTTTGTATTCTTAACGCGTCAACAAAGTAAGATGTCTAATTCACCGATTCTGCTTGCCCGTGTTGTACTAAAATTTTATTACTTTGAATTTTGTACATTTTTCACAAGGTGTTATAGTTCAGGGCCAAAGATAAACATATGTTTAGTATTAGAGAGTAGGTACCAGCATTTTAACAATGGTCATCCCTAATAAAATTTATATTAATGACAGGAAAAGATTAACGCATTTTTAAATCTGTAGATTGTAAAGGACGTCTATAAAATTTCATGGAAGTTACCGCTCTTGCAGATGTGCGCAAAACAGTACCATAAATGAACTGAGAACATGATCCCAAAGTGTTGTAAAATATATTTTTTTTTATAAAGATCGTCTATCCTACGTTGTGTATTTTTTTTTTATTATTATTACGTTTGAATTGTTGTAAGTTGTAAATGAGGTACAATACGATAATTGCTCAAGTGTTAATAAGATGCTATGATATTTCCCAATGATTTAAAATGTATAATTTTATGTAGAAGAAACAAGCAAACTAAATATACTATGTTATTTTAAAATGAAGTTTCAGGCATTAATATGTATCATTCATGAAATTTATGAATACATGCATGTGATTTTAATCATAAATTGAGCACCATCGTACTGCAATTCTCAACAACGATTTTGAATTGAATTGAATTTTACTTATTTTATTTAAACAATAAAATATCTTTGCTTGTGATTGATGTTTGTTTTAATTTGGATTAAACATTCAAATTATAAACTAATTTATAAGTACACGACGTAAAGTAGACTATTGACGATATGCTTTGAATTTAAAATATTTTGATTTTGAATTGAATCAAATTTTTCGTGTACATGAAAATAAAGTAATTAGCTAAAATTTAGACTGGTCTTTCAAAAACTCCACTCAACATGGTCACGGCACTCTGTAATAGTACAAACCCCTGCCTTATACGAATATAAAACAAAGATAAATACTCTGACCAAGCTCTTGAGTGAAGTAGACCAATCCTGTAATATAATTTATAAAAAGTACGTTAGTTTACCGAAGAGTAAAGTTTAAGAATTTATGTAACTCGTGTTTGACAATCATATCACGATATTTACGTTAATCGCTCCCATGTGCAAGTATCGCTCTATATTTGATAAATATCAAATACATGATATTTCGATGTCCCACTAGCGTCCCAGTGGGTGCCAAGCGTCCTTGACAAGTGACAATTCACCATCGTGGATCCTTGTCGGATAATATGCCCCTCTTGCACGAGGTTAGACATAATCCAAAATTAAAGCTTACGATGCGATATCGTCACATGTTCACCAAGAGTCTAAAGTACGCTAATACTAAATTCCCTTACTACATTGCCTACAAGTCCGCAATGTAGCGGCTAATGCCTTAGTCAAAACAATGTTCGAGTTTTACATTAAAGATTGTCAAACAACTTTGAAATCAAATAAAATGTGAAACGTACTTGATCAAGTCGTATGGTACTTATTCCTAGTAAACTAAGTGAGAAATGTACTCACCGAGACAATTGGTAGTGAGTTTCTTCAAATTAGAACTGGAAGTAGATTTAACGATTAAGCACTCTTAAGATCAGTTCTGTGTACCCTAATGAGGGTCAGTATTAAAACTGGTACTCTCTGCAAACTTATTTCAACACGCATCTACAAGTGCAATATTTCCAATCACATGGTTATCTATAACCAATGGGGTTGAAGGAAGCAGTTTTTGACCTGAGTCTAAAATGTGGGCGTATACCCCCGTACTGTGACCCTTACAGCTGTAACGGACATTTTTGGAATATTAGGTGTTCAACCACATGGGGCAGTCCAACGCTTAATAAGTGACTATATTAATGCTTTGGGACTCTGTATAACGCTGCATATACAAAATGAGCACTGTGCCTCTAATAGTTTGGCTGTAACGGACATTTTTGGAATATTAGGTGTTCAGCCTTATGGGGCAGTCTAACGCTTAATAAGTGACTATATTAATGCTTTGGGACTCTGTATGACGCTGCATATACAAAATGAGCACTGTGCCTCTAATAGTTTGGCTGTAACGGACATTTTTGGAATATTAGGTGTTCAGCCTTATGGGGCAGTCTAACGCTTAATAAGTGACTATATTAATGCTTTGGGACTCTGTATGACGCTGCATATACAAAATGAGCACTGTGCCTCTAATAGTTTGGCTGTAACGGACATTTTTGGAATATTAGGTGTTCAGCCACATGGGGCAGTCCAACGCTTAATAAGTGACTATATTAATGCTTTGGGCCTGTGTAAAACGCTGCATATTCGATATGAACTTTGTGCCTCTAATAGTTTTGCTGTAACGGACATTTTTGGAATATTAGGTGTTCAACCACATGGGGCAGTCCAACGCTTAATAAGTGACTATATTAATGCTTTGGGCCTCTGTAAAACGCTGCATATTCCATATGAACTTTGTGCCTCTAATAGTTTGGCTGTAACGGACACTTTTGGAATATTAGGTGTTTAACCACATGGAGCAGTAAAACGCTTAATAAGTGACTATATTAATGCTTTGGGCCTTTGTAAAACGCTGCATATTCGATATGAACTTTGTGCCTCCAATAGTTTGGCAGTAACGGACACTTTTGGAATATTAGGTGTTCAACCACATGGGGCAGTCCAACGCTTAATAAGTGACTATTTTAATGCTTTGGGCCTCTGTATAACGCTGCATATACGATATGAACTTTGTGCCTCTAATAGTATGGCTGTAACGGACACTTTTGGAATATTATTTGTTCAACCACATGGGATAGTCCAACGCTTAATAAGTGACTATATTAATGCTTTGGGCCTCTGTATAACGCTGCATATACGATATAAACTTTGTGCCTCTAATAGTATGGCTTTAACGGACACTTTTGGAATATTAGGTGTTTAACCACATGTTGCAGTCCAACGCTTAATAAGTGACTATATTATTGCTTTGGGACTCTGTATAACGCTGCATATACAAAATGAGCACTGTGCCTCTAATTGTTTGGCTGTAACGGACATTTTTGGAATATTAGGTGTTTAGCCACATGGGGCAGTCCAACGCTTAATAAGTGACTATATTAATGCTTTGGGCATCTGTAAAACGCTGCATATTTGATATGAACTTTGTGCCTCTAATAGTATGGCTGTAACGGACACTTTTGGAATATTAGGTGTTTAACCACATGGGGCAGTCCAACGCTTAATAAGTGACTATATTATTGCTTTGGGACTCTGTATAACGCTGCATATACAAAATGAGCACTGTGCCTCTAATTGTTTGGCTGTAACGGACATTTTTGGAATATTAGGTGTTTAGCCACATGGGGTAGTCCAACGCTTAATAAGTGACTTTATTAATGCTTTGGGCCTCTGTAAAACGCTGCATATACGATATGAACTTTGTGCCTCTAATAGTATGGCTGTAACGGACACTTTTGGAATATTAGGTGTTTAACCACATGGGGCAGTCCAACGCTTAATAAGTGACTATATTAATGCTTTGGGCCTCTGTAAAACGCTGCATATTCGATATGAATTTTGTGCCTCTAATAGTTTGGCTGTAACGGACACTTTTGGAATATTAGGTGTTCAACTACATGGGGCAGTCCAACGCTTAATAAGTGACTATATTAATGCTTTGGGCCTCTGTAAAACGCTGCATATTCGATATGAATTCTGTGCCTTTTATAGTTAGGCTGTAACTGACATTTTTGGAATATTAGGAGTTCAACAACATGGGGTTGTCGATCGCTTTATATGTGGTTATAGTAATGCTTTGGGACTCTGTATAACGCTGCATATACAAAATGAGCACTGTGCCTCTAATAGTTTGGCTGTAACGGACACATTTGGAATATTAGGTGTTCAACCACATGGGGCAGTCCAACGCTTAATAAGTGACTATATTAATGCTTTGGGCCTCTCTATAACGCTGCTTATACGATATGAACTTTGTGCCTCTAATAGTTTGGCTGTAACAGACACTTTTGGAATATTAGGTGTTCAACCACATGGGGCAGTCCAACGCTTAATAAGTGACTATATTAATGCTATGTGCCTCTGTAAAACGCTGCATATTCGATATGAACTTTGTGCCTCTAATAGTTTGGCTGTAACGGACACTTTTTGAATATTAGGTGTTCAACCACATGGGGCAGTCCAACGCTTAATAAGTGACTATATTAATGCTTTGGGCCTCTGTATAACGCTGCATATACGATATGAACTTTGTGCCTCTAATAGTATGGCTTTAACGGACACTTTTGGAATATTAGGTGTTTAACCACATGGGGCAGTCCAACGCTTAATAAGTGACTATATTAATGCTTTGGGCCTCTGTATAACGCTGCATATACAGTATGAACTCTGTGCCTTTTATAGTTAGGCTGTAACTGACATTTTTGGAATATTAGGAGTTCAACAACATGGGGTTGTCGATCGCATTATATGTGGTTATAGTAATGCTTTGGGACTCTGTATAACGCTGCATATACAAAATGAGCACTGTGCCTCTAATAGTTTGGCTGTAACGGGCACATTTGGAATATTAGGTGTTCAACCACATGGGGCAGTCCAACGCTTAATAAGTGACTATATTAATGCTTTGGGACTATGTATAACGCTGCATATACTAAATGAGCTCTGTGCCTCTAATAGTTTGGCTGTAACGGACATTTTTGGAATATTAGGTGTTCAGCCACATGGGGCAGTCCAACGCTTAATAAGTGACTATATTAATGCTTTGGGCCTCTGTAAAACGCTGCATATTCAATATGAACTTTGTGCCTCTAATAGTTTGGCTGTAACGGACACATTTGGAATATTAGGTGTTTAACCACATGGGGCAGTCCATCGCTTAATAAGTGACTATATTAATGCTTTGGGCCTCTGTAAAACGCTGCCTATTCGATATGAACTTTATGCCTCTAATAGTTTGGCTGTAACGAACACTTTTGGAATATTAGGTGTTTAACTACATGGAGCAGTCCAACGCTTAATAAGTGACTATATTAATGCTTTGGGCCTCTGTAAAACGCTGCATATTCGATATGAACTTTATGCCTCTAATAGTTTGGCTGTAACGGACACTTTTGGAATATTAGGTGTTCATCCACATGGGGCAGTCCATCGCTTAATAAGTGACTATATTAATGCTTTGAGCCTCTGTATAACGCTGCATATACGATATGAACTTTGTGCCTCTAATAGTATGGCTGTAACGGACACTTTTGGAATATTAGGTGTTTAACCACATGGGGCAGTCCAACGCTTAATAAGTGACTATATTAATGCTTTGGGCCTGTGTAAAACGCTGCATATTCGATATGAACTTTGTGCCTCTAATAGTTTAGCTGTAACGGACATTTTTGGAATATTAGGTGTTCATCCACATGGGGCAGTCCAACGCATAATAATGCTATATTAATGCTTTGGGCCTCTGTATAACGCTGCATATACGATATGAACTTTGTGCCTCTAATAGTTTGGCTGTAACGGACACTTTTGGAATATTAGGTGTTCAACCACATGGGGCAGTCCAACGCTTAATAAGTGACTATATTAATGCTATGTGCCTCTGTAAAACGCTGCATATTCGATATGAACTTTGTGCCTCTAATAGTTTGGCTGTAACGGACACTTTTGGAATATTAGGTGTTCAACCACATGGGGCAGTCCAACGCTTAATAAGTGACTATATTAATGCTTTGGGCCTCTGTAAAACGTTGCATATTCGATATGAATTTTGTGCCTCTAATAGTTTGGCTGTAACGGACACTTTTAAAATATTAGGTGTTCATCCACATGGGGCAGTCCAACGCTTAATAAGTGACTATATTAATGCTATGTGCCTCTGTAAAACGTTGCATATTCGATATGAATTTTGTGCCTCTAATAGTTTGGCTGTAACGGACACTTTTGGGATATTAGGTGTTTAACCACATGGAGCAGTCCAACGCTTAATAAGTGACTATATTAATGCTTTGGGCCTCTGTAAAACGTTGCATATTCGATATGAATTTTGTGCCTCTAATAGTTTGGCTGTAACGGACACTTTTGGAATATTAGGTGTTTAACCACATGGAGCAGTCCAACGCTTAATAAGTGACTATATTAATGCTTTGGGCCTCTGTAAAACGCTGCATATACAAAATGAGCACTGTGCCTCTAATAGTTTGGCTGTAACGGACACTTTTGGAATATTAGGTGTTCAACCACATGGGACAGTCCAACGCTTAATATGTGGTTAAAGTAATGCTTTGGGACTCTGTATAACGCTGCATATACAATATGAACTCTGTGTCACTAATAGTTTGGCAGTAACGGACACTTTTGGAATATTATGTGTTCAAACACATGTTGCAGTCCAATGCTTAATATTTGATTATATTAATGCTTTGGGACTCTGTATAACGCTGCATATACAAAATGAGCACTGTGCCTCTAATAGTTTGGCTGTAACGGACACATTTGGAATATTAGGTGTTCAACCACATGGGGCAGTCCAACGCTTAATAAGTGACTATATTAATGCTTTGGGCCTCTGTATAACGCTGCATATACGATATGAACTTTGTGCCTCTAATAGTTTGGCTGTAACGGACACTTTTGGAATATTAGGTGTTCAACCACATGGGGCAGTCCAACGCTTAATAAGTGACTATATTAATGCTATGTGCCTCTGTAAAACGCTGCATATTCGATATGAACTTTGTGCCTCTAATAGTTTGGCTGTAACGGACACTTTTGGAATATTAGGTGTTCAACCACATGGGGCAGTCCAACGCTTAATAAGTGACTATATTGATGCTTTGGGCCTCTGTAAAACGTTGCATATTCGATAGGAACTTTGTGCTTCTAATAGTTTGGCTGTAACGGACACTTTTGGAATATTAGGTGTTCAACCACATGGGGCAGTCCAATGCTTAATAAGTGACTATATTAATGCTTTGGGCCTCTGTATAACGCTGCATATACGATATGAACTTTGTGCCTCTAATAGAACGGCTGTAACGGACACTTTTGGAATATTAGGTGTTCAGCCACATGGGGCAGTCCAACGCTTAATAAGTGACTATATTAATGCTTTGGGACTCTGTATAACGCTGCATATACTAAATGAGCATTGTGCCTCTAATAGTTTGGCTGTAACGGACATTTTTGGAATATTAGGTGTTCAGTCACATGGGGCAGTCCAACGCTTAATAAGTGACTATATTATTGCTTTGGGACTCTGTATAACGCTGCATATACTAAATGAGCATTGTGCCTCTAATAGTTTGGCTGTAACGGACATTTTTGGAATATTAGGTGTTCAGTTACATGGGGCAGTCCAACGCTTAATAAGTGACTATATTAATGCTTTGGACCTCTTTAAAACGCTGCATATACGATATGAACTTTGTGCCTCTAATAGTATGGCTGTAACGGACACTTTTGGAATATTAGGTGTTTAACCACATGGGGCAGTCCAACGCTTAATAAGTGACTATATTAATGCTTTGGGCCTCTGTAAAACGTTGCATATTCGATATGAATTTTGTGCCTCTAATAGTTTGGCTGTAACGGACACTTTTGGAATATTAGGTGTTTAACCACATGGAGCAGTCCAACGCTTAATAAGTGACTATATTAATGCTTTGGGCCTCTGTAAAACGCTGCATATTCGATATGAACTTTGTGCCTCTAATAGTTTGGCTGTAACGGACACTTTTGGAATATTTGGTGTTCAACCACATGGGGCAGTCCAACGCTTAATAAGTGACTATATTAATGCTTTGGGCCTCTGTTTAACGCTGCATATACGATATGAACTTTGTGCCTCTAATAGTTTGGCTGTAACGGACACTTTTGGAATATTAGGTGTTTAACCACATGGGGCAGTCGAACGCTTAATAAGTGACTATATTAATGCTTTGGGCCTCTGTAAAACGTTGCATATGCGATAGGAACTTTGTGCTTCTAATAGTTTGGCTGTAACGGACACTTTTAGAATATTAGGTGTTCAACCACATGGGGCAGTCCAATGCTTAATAAGTGACTATATTAATGCTTTGGGCCTCTGTATAACGCTGCATATACGATATGAACTTTGTGCCTCTAATAGTTTGGCTGTAACGGACACTTTTGGAATATTAGGTGTTTAACCACATGGGGCAGTCGAACGCTTAATAAGTGACTATATTAATGCTTTGGGCCTCTGAAAAACGTTGCATATTCGATAGGAACCTTGTGCTTCTAATAGTTTGGCTGTAACGGACACTTTTGGAATATTAGGTGTTCAACCACATGGGGCAGTCCAATGCTTAATAAGTGACTATATTAATGCTTTGGGCCTCTGTATAACGCTGCATATACGATATGAACTTTGTGCCTCTAATAGTACGGCTATAACGGACACTTTTGGAATATTAGGTGTTTAACCACATGGGGCAGTCCAACGCTTAATAAGTGACTATATTAATGCTTTGGGACTCTGTATAACGCTGCATATACTAAATGAGCATTGTGCCTCTAATAGTTTGGCTGTAACGGACATTTTTGGAATATTAGGTGTTCAGCCACATGGGGCAGTCCAACGCTTAATAAGTGACTATATTAATGCTTTGGGACTCTGTATAACGCTGCATATACTAAATGAGCATTGTGCCTCTAATAGTTTGGCTGTAACGGACATTTTTGGAATATTAGGTGTTCAGCCACATGGGGCAGTCCAACGCTTAATAAGTGACTATATTAATGCTTTGGGCCTTTATATAACGCTGCATATGCAAAATGAGCACTGTGCCTCTAATAGTTTGGCTGTAACGGACATTTTTGGAATATTAGGTGTTCAGCCACATGGGGCAGTCCAACGCTTAATAAGTGACTATATTAATGCTTTGGACCTCTTTAAAACGCTGCATATACGATATGAACTTTGTGCCTCTAGTAGTATGGCTGTAACGGACACTTTTGGAATATTTGGTGTTCAACCACATGGGGCAGTCCAACGCTTAATAAGTGACTATATTAATGCTTTGGGCCTCTGTATAACGCTGCATATACGATATGAACTTTGTGCCTCTAATAGTTTGGCTGTAACGGACACATTTGGAATATTAGGTGTTTAACCACATGGGGCAGTCGAACGCTTAATAAGTGACTATATTAATGCTTTGGGCCTCTGAAAAACGTTGCATATTCGATAGGAACCTTGTGCTTCTAATAGTTTGGCTGTAACGGACACTTTTGGAATATTAGGTGTTCAACCACATGGGGCAGTCCAATGCTTAATAAGGGACTATATTAATGCTTTGGGCCTCTGTATAACGCTGCATATACGATATGAACTTTGTGCCTCTAATAGTACGGCTATAACGGACACTTTTGGAGTATTAGGTGTTTAACCACATGGGGCAGTCCAACGCTTAATAAGTGACTATATTAATGCTTTGGGTCTCTGTATAACGCTGCATATACGATATGAACTTTGTGCCACTAATAGAACGGCTGTAACGGACACTTTTGGAATATTAGGTGTTCAGCCACATGGGGCAGTCCAACGCTTAATAAGTGACTATATTAATGCTTTGGGTCTCTGTATAACGCTGCATATACGATATGAACTTTGTGCCACTAATAGAACGGCCGTAACGGACACTTTTGGAATATTAGGTGTTTAACCACATGGAGCAGTCCAACGCTTAATAAGTGACTATATTAATGCTTTGGGCCTCTGTAAAACGTTGCATATTCGATAGGAACTTTGTGCTTCTAATAGTTTGGCTGTAACGGACACTTTTGGAATATTAGGTGTTCAACCACATGGGGCAGTCCAATGCTTAATAAGTGACTATATTAATGCTTTGGGCCTCTGTAAAACGTTGCATATTCGATATGAATTTTGTGCCTCTAATAGTTTGGCTGTAACGGACACTTTTGGAATATTAGGTGTTTAACCACATGGAGCAGTCCAACGCTTAATAAGTGACTATATTAATGCTTTGGGCCTCTGTATAACGCTGCATATACGATATGAACTTTGTGCCTCTAATAGTTTGGCTGTAACGGACACTTTTGGAATATTAGGTGTTTAACCACATGGGGCAGTCGAACGCTTAATAAGTGACTATATTAATGCTTTGGGCCTCTGTAAAACGTTGCATATTCGATAGGAACCTTGTGCTTCTAATAGTTTGGCTGTAACGGACACTTTTGGAATATTTGGTGTTCAACCACATGGGGCAGTCCAACGCTTAATAAGTGACCATATTAATGCTTTGGGCCTCTGTTTAACGCTGCATATACGATATGAACTTTGTGCCTCTAATAGTTTGGCTGTAACGGACACTTTTGGAATATTAGGTGTTTAACCACATGGGGCAGTCGAACGCTTAATAAGTGACTATATTAATGCTTTGGGCCTCTGTAAAACGTTGCATATTCGATAGGAACTTTGTGCTTCTAATAGTTTGGCTGTAACGGACACTTTTGGAATATTAGGTGTTCAACCACATGGGGCAGTCCAATGCTTAATAAGTGACTATATTAATGCTTTGGGCCTCTGTATAACGCTGCATATACGATATGAACTTTGTGCCTCTAATAGTACGGCTATAACGGACTCTTTTGGAATATTAGGTGTTTAACCACATGGGGCAGTCCAACGCTTAATAAGTGACTATATTAATGCTTTGGGTCTCTGTATAACGCTGCATATACGATATGAACTTTGTGCCACTAATAGAACGGCTGTAACGGACACTTTTGGAATATTAGGTGTTCAGCCACATGGGGCAGTCCAACGCTTAATAAGTGACTATATTAATGCTTCGGGCCTCTGTAAAACGTTGCATATTCGATAGGAACTTTGTGCTTCTAATAGTTTGGCTGTAACGGACACTTTTGGAATATTAGGTGTTCAACCACATGGGGCAGTCCAATGCTTAATAAGTGACTATATTAATGCTTTGGGCCTCTGTATAACGCTGCATATACGATATGAACTTTGTGCCTCTAATAGTATGGCTTTAACGGACACTTTTGGAATATTAGGTGTTTAACCACATGGGGCAGTCCAACGCTTAATAAGTGACTATATTAATGCTTTGGGCCTCTGTATAACGCTGCATATACAGTATGAACTCTGTGCCTTTTATAGTTAGGCTGTAACTGACATTTTTGGAATATTAGGAGTTCAACAACATGGGGTTGTCGATCGCTTTATATGTGGTTATAGTAATGCTTTGGGACTCTGTATAACGCTGCATATACAAAATGAGCACTGTGCCTCTAATAGTTTGGCTGTAACGGGCACATTTGGAATATTAGGTGTTCAACCTCATGGGGCAGTCCAACGCTTAATAAGTGACTATATTAATGCTTTGGGCCTCTGTATAACGTTGCATATACGATATGAACTTTGTGCCTCTAATAGTACGGCTGTAACGGACACTTTTGGAATATTAGGTGTTTAACCACATGGGGCAGTCCAACGCTAAATAAGTGACTATATTATTGCTTTGGGCCTCTGTAAAACGCTGCATATTCGATATGAACTTTGTGCCTCTAATAGTTTGGCTGTAACGGACACTTTTGGAATATTAGGTGTTCAGCCACATGGGGCAGTCCAACGCTTAATAAGTGACTATATTAATGCTTTGGGCCTCTGTAAAACGTTGCATATTCGATAGGAACTTTGTGCTTCTAATAGTTTGGCTGTAACGGACACTTTTGGAATATTAGGTTTTCAACCACATGGGGCAGTCCAACGCTTAATAAGTGACTATATTAATGCTTTGGGTCTCTGTATAACGCTGCATATACGATATGAACTTTGTGCCACTAATAGAACGGCTGTAACGGACACTTTTGGAATATTAGGTGTTTAACCACATGGAGCAGTCCAACGCTTAATAAGTGACTATATTAATGCTTTGGGCCTCTGTAAAACGTTGCATATTCGATAGGAACTTTGTGCTTCTAATAGTTTGGCTGTAACGGACACTTTTGGAATATTAGGTGTTCAACCACACGTGGCAGTCGAATGCTTAATAAGTGACTATATTAATGCTTTGGGCCTCTGTAAAACGTTGCATATTCGATATGAATTTTGTGCCTCTAATAGTTTGGCTGTAACGGACACTTTTGGAATATTAGGTGTTTAACCACATGGAGCAGTCCAACGCTTAATAAGTGACTATATTAATGCTTTGGGCCTCTGTAAAACGCTGCATATTCGATATGAACTTTGTGCCTCTAATAGTTTGGCTGTAACGGACACTTTTGGAATATTTGGTGTTCAACCACATGGGGCAGTCCAACGCTTAATAAGTGACTATATTAATGCTTTGGGCCTCTGTATAACGCTGCATATACGATATGAACTTTGTGCCTCTAATAGTTTGGCTGTAACGGACACTTTTGGAATATTAGGTGTTTAACCACATGGGGCAGTCGAACGCTTAATAAGTGACTATATTAATGCTTTGGGCCTCTGTAAAACGTTGCATATTCGATAGGAACCTTGTGCTTCTAATAGTTTGGCTGTAACGGACACTTTTGGAATATTAGGTGTTCAACCACATGGGGCAGTCCAATGCTTAATAAGGGACTATATTAATGCTTTGGGCCTCTGTATAACGCAGCATATACGATATGAACTTTGTGCCTCTAATAGTACGGCTATAACGGACACTTTTAAAATATTAGGTGTTTAACCACATGGGGCAGTCCAACGCTTAATAAGTGACTATATTAATGCTTTGGGTCTCTGTATAACGCTGCATATACGATATGAACTTTGTGCCACTAATAGAACGGCTGTAACGGACACTTTTGGATTATTAGGTGTTCAGCCACATGGGGCAGTCCAACGCTTAATAAGTGACTATATTAATGCTTTGGGACTCTGTATAACGCTGCATATACTAAATGAGCATTGTGCCTCTAATAGTTTGGCTGTAACGGACATTTTTGGAATATTAGGTGTTCAGCCACATGGGGCAGTCCAACGCTTAATAAGTGACTATATTAATGCTTTGGGACTCTGTATAACGCTGCATATACTAAATGAGCATTGTGCCTCTAATAGTTTGGCTGTAACGGACATTTTTGGAATATTAAGTGTTCAGCCACATGGGGCAGTCCAACGCTTAATAAGTGACTATATTAATGCTTTGGGACTCTGTATAACGCTGCATATACTAAATGAGCATTGTGCCTCTAATAGTTTGGCTGTAACGGACATTTTTGGAATATTAGGTGTTCAGCCACATGGGGCAGTCCAACGCTTAATATGTGACTATATTAATGCTTTGGGACTCTGTATAACGCTGCATATACTAAATGAGCATTGTGCCTCTAATAGTTTGGCTGTAACGGACACTTTTGGAATATTTGGTGTTCAACCACATGGGGCAGTCCAACGCTTAATAAGTGACTATATTAATGCTTTGGGCCTCTGTTTAACGCTGCATATACGATATGAATTTTGTGCCTCTAATAGTTTGGCTGTAACGGACACTTTTGGAATATTAGGTGTTTAACCACATGGGGCAGTCCAACGCTTAATAAGTGACTATATTAATGCTTTGGGCCTCTGTATAACGCTGCATATTCGATATGAATTCTGTGCCTTTTATAGATAGGCTGTAACTGACATTTTTGGAATATTAGGAGTTCAACAACATGGGGTTGTCGATCGCTTTATATGTGGTTATAGTAATGCTTTGGGACTCTGTATAACGCTGCATATACAAAATAAGCACTGTGCCTCTAATAGTTTGGCTGTAAAGGACACATTTGGAATATTAGGTGTTCAACCACATGGGGCAGTCCAACGCTTAATAAGTGACTATATTAATGCTTTGGGCCTCTGTAAAACGCTGCATATTCGATATGAACTTTGTGCCTCTAATAGTTTAGCTGTAACGGACATTTTTGGAATATTAGGTGTTCATCCACATGGGGCAGTCCAACGCATAATAATGCTATATTAATGCTTTGGGCCTCTGTATAACGCTGCATATACGATATGAACTTTGTGCCTCTAATAGTATGGCTGTAACGGACACTTTTGGAATATTAGGTGTTTAACCACATGGGGCAGTCTAACGCTTAATAAGTGACTATATTAATGCCTTGGGCCTCTGTATAACGCTGCATATTCGATATGAACTTTGTGCCTCTAATAGTTTGGCTGTAACGGACACTTTTGGAATATTAGGTGTTCTACCACATGGGGCAGTCCAACGCTTAATAAGTGGTTAAAGTAATGCTTTGGGACTCTGTATAACGCTGCATATACAGTATGAACTCTGTGCCTTTTATAGTTAGGCTGTAACTGACATTTTTGGAATATTAGGAGTTCAACAACATGGGGTTGTCGATCGCTTTATATGTGGTTATAGTAATGCTTTGGGACTCTGTATAACGCTGCATATACAGTATGAACTCTGTGCCTTTTATAGTTAGGCTGTAACTGACATTTTTGGAATATTAGGAGTTCAACAACATGGGGTTGTCGATCGCTTTATATGTGGTTATAGTAATGCTTTGGGACTCTGTATAACGCTGCATATACAGTATGAACTCTGTGCCTTTTATAGTTAGACTGTAACTGACATTTTTGGAATATTAGGAGTTCAACAACATGGGGTTGTCGATCGCTTTATATGTGGTTATAGTAATGCTTTGGGACTCTGTATAACGCTGCATATACAAAATGAGCACTGTGCCTCTAATAGTTTGGCTGTAACGGACACATTTGGAATATTAGGTGTTCAACCACATGGGGCAGTCCAACGCTTAATAAGTGACTATATTAATGCTTTGGGCCTCTGTATAACGCTGCATATACGATATGAACTTTGTGCCTCTAATAGTATGGCTGTAACGGACACTTTTGGAATATTAGGTGTTCAACCACATGGGGCAGTCCAACGCTTAATAAGTGACTATATTAATGCTATGTGCCTCTGTAAAACGCTGCATATTCGATATGAACTTTGTGCCTCTAATAGTTTGGCTGTAACGGACACTTTTGGAATATTAGGTGTTCAACCACATGGGGCAGTCCAACGCTTAATAAGTGACTATATTAATGCTTTGGGCCTCTGTAAAACGTTGCATATTCGATATGAATTTTGTGCCTCTAATAGTTTGGCTGTAACGGACACTTTTAAAATATTAGGTGTTCATCCACATGGGGCAGTCCAACGCTTAATAAGTGACTATATTAATGCTATGTGCCTCTGTAAAACGTTGCATATTCGATATGAATTTTGTGCCTCTAATAGTTTGGCTGTAACGGACACTTTTGGGATATTAGGTGTTTAACCACATGGAGCAGTCCAACGCTTAATAAGTGACTATATTAATGCTTTGGGCCTCTGTAAAACGTTGCATATTCGATATGAATTTTGTGCCTCTAATAGTTTGGCTGTAACGGACACTTTTGGAATATTAGGTGTTCAACCACATGGGGCAGTCCAACGCTTAATAAGTGACTATATTAATGCTATGTGCCTCTGTAAAACGCTGCATATACGATATGAACTTTGTGCCTCTAATAGTATGGCTGTAACGGACACTTTTGGAATATTAGGTGTTTAACCACATGGGGCAGTCTAACGCTTAATAAGTGACTATATTAATGCCTTGGGCCTCTGTATAACGCTGCATATTCGATATGAACTTTGTGCCTCTAATAGTTTGGCTGTAACGGACACTTTTGGAATATTAGGTGTTCTACCACATGGGGCAGTCCAACGCTTAATAAGTGGTTAAAGTAATGCTTTGGGACTCTGTATAACGCTGCATATACAGTATGAACTCTGTGCCTTTTATAGTTAGGCTGTAACTGACATTTTTGGAATATTAGGAGTTCAACAACATGGGGTTGTCGATCGCTTTATATGTGGTTATAGTAATGCTTTGGGACTCTGTATAACGCTGCATATACAGTATGAACTCTGTGCCTTTTATAGTTAGGCTGTAACTGACATTTTTGGAATATTAGGAGTTCAACAACATGGGGTTGTCGATCGCTTTATATGTGGTTATAGTAATGCTTTGGGACTCTGTATAACGCTGCATATACAGTATGAACTCTGTGCCTTTTATAGTTAGGCTGTAACTGACATTTTTGGAATATTAGGAGTTCAACAACATGGGGTTGTCGATCGCTTTATATGTGGTTATAGTAATGCTTTGGGACTCTGTATAACGCTGCATATACAAAATGAGCACTGTGCCTCTAATAGTTTGGCTGTAACGGACACATTTGGAATATTAGGTGTTCAACCACATGGGGCAGTCCAACGCTTAATAAGTGACTATATTAATGCTTTGGGCCTCTGTATAACGCTGCATATACGATATGAACTTTGTGCCTCTAATAGTATGGCTGTAACGGACACTTTTGGAATATTAGGTGTTCAACCACATGGGGCAGTCCAACGCTTAATAAGTGACTATATTAATGCTATGTGCCTCTGTAAAACGCTGCATATTCGATATGAACTTTGTGCCTCTAATAGTTTGGCTGTAACGGACACTTTTGGAATATTAGGTGTTCAACCACATGGGGCAGTCCAACGCTTAATAAGTGACTATATTAATGCTTTGGGCCTCTGTAAAACGTTGCATATTCGATATGAATTTTGTGCCTCTAATAGTTTGGCTGTAACGGACACTTTTAAAATATTAGGTGTTCATCCACATGGGGCAGTCCAACGCTTAATAAGTGACTATATTAATGCTATGTGCCTCTGTAAAACGTTGCATATTCGATATGAATTTTGTGCCTCTAATAGTTTGGCTGTAACGGACACTTTTGGGATATTAGGTGTTTAACCACATGGAGCAGTCCAACGCTTAATAAGTGACTATATTAATGCTTTGGGCCTCTGTAAAACGTTGCATATTCGATATGAATTTTGTGCCTCTAATAGTTTGGCTGTAACGGACACTTTTGGAATATTAGGTGTTTAACCACATGGAGCAGTCCAACGCTTAATAAGTGACTATATTAATGCTTTGGGCCTCTGTATAACGCTGCATATACGATATGAACTTTGTGCCTCTAATAGTTTGGCTGTAACGGACACTTTTGGAATATTAGGTGTTCAACCACATGGGGCAGTCCAACGCTTAATAAGTGACTATATTAATGCTATGTGCCTCTGTAAAACGCTGCATATTCGATATGAACTTTGTGCCTCTAATAGTTTGGCTGTAACGGACACTTTTGGAATATTAGGTGTTCTACCACATGGGGCAGTCCAACGCTTAATAAGTGACTATATTGATGCTTTGGGCCTCTGTAAAACGTTGCATATTCGATAGGAACTTTGTGCTTCTAATAGTTTGGCTGTAACGGACACTTTTGGAATATTAGGTGTTCAACCACATGGGGCAGTCCAATGCTTAATAAGTGACTATATTAATGCTTTGGGCCTCTGTATAACGCTGCATATACGATATGAACTTTGTGCCTCTAATAGTACGGCTATAACGGACACTTTTGGAATATTAGGTGTTTAACCACATGGGGCAGTCCAACGCTTAATAAGTGACTATAATAATGCTTTGGGTCTCTGTATAACGCTGCATATACGATATGAACTTTGTGCCACTAATAGAACGGCTGTAACGGACACTTTTGGAATATTAGGTGTTCAGCCACATGGGGCAGTCCAACGCTTAATAAGTGACTATATTAATGCTTTGGGACTCTGTATAACGCTGCATATACTAAATGAGCATTGTGCCTCTAATAGTTTGGCTGTAACGGACATTTTTGGAATATTAGGTGTTCAGCCACATGGGGCAGTCCAACGCTTAATAAGTGACTATATTATTGCTTTGGGACTCTGTATAACGCTGCATATACTAAATGAGCATTGTGCCTCTAATAGTTTGGCTGTAACGGACATTTTTGGAATATTAGGTGTTCAGTTACATGGGGCAGTCCAACGCTTAATAAGTGACTATATTAATGCTTTGGACCTCTTTAAAACGCTGCATATACGATATGAACTTTGTGCCTCTAATAGTATGGCTGTAACGGACACTTTTGGAATATTAGGTGTTCAACCACATGGGGCAGCCCAACGCTTAATAAGTGACTATATTAATGCTTTGGGCCTCTGTAAAACGCTGCATATTCGATATGAACTTTGTGCCTCTAATAGTTTTCTGTAACGGACACTTTTGGAATATTTAGTGTTCAGCCACATGGGGCAGTCCAACGCTTAATAAGTGACTATATTAATGCTTTGGGACTATGTATAACGCTGCATATACTAAATGAGCTCTGGGCCTCTAATAGTTTGGCTGTAACGGACATTTTTGGAATATTAGGTGTTCAGCCACATGGGGCAGTCCAACGCTTAATAAGTGACTATATTAATGCTTTGGGCCTCTGTAAAACGCTGCATATTCGATATTAATTTTGTGCCTCTAATAGTTTGGCTGTAACGGACACATTTGGAATATTAGGTGTTTAACCACATGGGGCAGTCCAACGCTTAATAAGTGACTATATTAATGCTTTGGGCCTCTGTAAAACGCTGCCTATTCGATATGAAATTTATGCCTCTAATAGTTTGGCTGTAACGAACACTTTTGGAATATTAGGTGTTTAACTACATGGAGCAGTCCAACGCTTAATAAGTGACTATATTAATGCTTTGGGCCTCTGTAAAACGCTGCATATTCGATATGAACTTTGTGCCTCTAATAGTATGACTGTACCGGACACTTTTGGAATATTAGGTGTTTAACCACATGGGGCAGTCCAACGCTTAATAAGTGACTATATTAATGCTTTGGGCCTCTGTAAAACGCTGCATATTCGATATGAACTTTGTGCCTCTAATAGTTTGGCTGTAACGGACACTTTTGGAATATTAGGTGTTCAACCACATGGGGCAGTCCAACGCTTAATAAGTGACTATATTAATGCTATGTGCCTCTGTAAAACGCTGCATATTCGATATGAACTTTGTGCCTCTAATAGTTTGGCTGTAACGGACACTTTTGGAATATTAGGTGTTCTACCACATGGGGCAGTCCAACGCTTAATAAGTGACTATATTGATGCTTTGGGCCTCTGTAAAACGTTGCATATTCGATAGGAACTTTGTGCTTCTAATAGTTTGGCTGTAACGGACACTTTTGGAATATTAGGTGTTCAACCACATGGGGCAGTCCAATGCCTAATAAGTGACTATATTAATGCTTTGGGCCTCTGTATAACGCTGCATATACGATATGAACTTTGTGCCTCTAATAGTACGGCTATAACGGACACTTTTGGAATATTAGGTGTTTAACCACATGGGGCAGTCCAACGCTTAATAAGTGACTATAATAATGCTTTGGGTCTCTGTATAACGCTGCATATACGATATGAACTTTGTGCCACTAATAGAACGGCTGTAACGGACACTTTTGGAATATTAGGTGTTCAGCCACATGGGGCAGTCCAACGCTTAATAAGTGACTATATTATTGCTTTGGGACTCTGTATAACGCTGCATATACTAAATGAGCATTGTGCCTCTAATAGTTTGGCTGTAACGGACATTTTTGGAATATTAGGTGTTCAGTTACATGGGGCAGTCCAACGCTTAATAAGTGACTATATTAATGCTTTGGACCTCTTTAAAACGCTGCATATACGATATGAACTTTGTGCCTCTAATAGTATGGCTGTAACGGACACTTTTGGAATATTAGGTGTTCAACCACATGGGGCAGTCCAACGCTTAATAAGTGACTATATTAATGCTTTGGGCCTCTGTAAAACGCTGCATATTCGATATGAACTTTGTGCCTCTAATAGTTTTCTGTAACGGACACTTTTGGAATATTTGGTGTTCAGCCACATGGAGCAGTCCAACGCTTAATAAGTGACTATATTAATGCTTTGGGACTATGTATAACGCTGCATATACTAAATGAGCTCTGTGCCTCTAATAGTTTGGCTGTAACGGACATTTTTGGAATATTAGGTGTTCAGCCACATGGGGCAGTCCAACGCTTAATAAGTGACTATATTAATGCTTTGGGCCTCTGTAAAACGCTGCATATTCGATATTAATTTTGTGCCTCTAATAGTTTGGCTGTAACGGACACATTTGGAATATTAGGTGTTTAACCACATGGGGCAGTCCAACGCTTAATAAGTGACTATATTAATGCTTTGGGCCTCTGTAAAACGCTGCCTATTCGATATGAAATTTATGCCTCTAATAGTTTGGCTGTAACGAACAATTTTGGAATATTAGGTGTTTAACTACATGGAGCAGTCCAACGCTTAATAAGTGACTATATTAATGCTTTGGGCCTCTGTAAAACGCTGCATATTCGATATGAACTTTGTGCCTCTAATAGTATGACTGTACCGGACACTTTTGGAATATTAGGTGTTTAACCACATGGGGCAGTCCAACGCTTAATAAGTGACTATATTAATGCTTTGGGCCTCTGTAAAACGCTGCATATTCGATATGAACTTTGTGCCTCTAATAGTTTGGCTGTAACGGACACTTTTGGAATATTAAGTGTTTAGCCACATGGAGCAGTAAAACGCTTAATAAGTGACTATATTAATGCTTTGGGCCTCTGTAAAACGCTGCATATTCGATATGAACTTTATGCCTCTAATAGTTTGGCTGTAACGGACACTTTTGGAATATTAGGTGTTCATCCACATGGGGCAGTCCAACGCTTAATAAGTGACTATATTAATGCTTTGAGCCTCTGTATAACGCTGCATATACGATATGAACTTTGTGCCTCTAATAGTATGGCTGTAACGGACACTTTTGGAATATTAGGTGTTTAACCACATGGGGCAGTCCAACGCTTAATAAGTGACTATATTAATGCTTTGGGCCTCTGTAAAACGCTGCATATTCGATATGAACTTTGTGCCTCTAATAGTTTGGCTGTAACGGACACTTTTGGAATATTAAGTGTTTAGCCACATGGAGCAGTAAAACGCTTAATAAGTGACTATATTAATGCTTTGGGCCTCTGTAAAACGCTGCATATTCGATATGAACTTTATGCCTCTAATAGTTTGGCTGTAACGGACACTTTTGGAATATTAGGTGTTCATCCACATGGGGCAGTCCAACGCTTAATAAGTGACTATATTAATGCTTTGAGCCTCTGTATAACGCTGCATATACGATATGAACTTTGTGCCTCTAATAGTATGGCTGTAACGGACACTTTTGGAATATTAGGTGTTTAACCACATGGGGCAGTCCAACGCTTAATAAGTGACTATATTAATGCTTTGTGCCTGTGTAAAACGCTGCATATTCGATATGAACTTTGTGCCTCTAATAGTTTAGCTGTAACGGACATTTTTGGAATATTAGGTGTTCATCCACATGGGGCAGTCCAACGCATAATAATGCTATATTAATGCTTTGGGCCTCTGTATAACGCTGCATATACGATATGAACTTTGTGCTTCTAATAGTATGGCTGTAACGGACACTTTTGGAATATTAGGTGTTTAACCACATGGGGCAGTCTAACGCTTAATAAGTGACTATATTAATGCCTTGGGCCTCTGTATAACGCTGCATATACAAAATGAGCACTGTGCCTCTAATAGTTTGGCTGTAACGGACACTTTTGGAATATTAGGTGTTCAACCACATGGGACAGTCCAACGCTTAATATGTGGTTAAAGTAATGCTTTGGGACTCTGTATAACGCTGCATATACAATATGAACTCTGTGTCACTAATAGTTTGGCAGTAACGGACACTTTTGGAATATTATGTGTTCAAACACATGTTGCAGTCCAATGCTTAATATTTGATTATATTAATGCTTTGGGACTCTGTATAACGCTGCATATACAGTATGAACTCTGTGCCTTTTATAGTTAGGCTGTAACTGACATTTTTGGAATATTAGGAGTTCAACAACATGGGGTTGTCGATCGCTTTATATGTGGTTATAGTAATGCTTTGGGACTCTGTATAACGCTGCATATACAAAATGAGCACTGTGCCTCTAATAGTTTGGCTGTAACGGACACATTTGGAATATTAGGTGTTCAACCACATGGGGCAGTCCAACGCTTAATAAGTGACTATATTAATGCTTTGGGCCTCTGTATAACGCTGCATATACGATATGAACTTTGTGCCTCTAATAGTTTGGCTGTAACGGACACTTTTGGAATATTAGGTGTTCAACCACATGGGGCAGTCCAACGCTTAATAAGTGACTATATTAATGCTATGTGCCTCTGTAAAACGCTGCATATTCGATATGAACTTTGTGCCTCTAATAGTTTGGCTGTAACGGACACTTTTGGAATATTAGGTGTTCTACCACATGGGGCAGTCCAACGCTTAATAAGTGACTATATTGATGCTTTGGGCCTCTGTAAAACGTTGCATATTCGATAGGAACTTTGTGCTTCTAATAGTTTGGCTGTAACGGACACTTTTGGAATATTAGGTGTTCAACCACATGGGGCAGTCCAATGCTTAATAAGTGACTATATTAATGCTTTGGGCCTCTGTATAACGCTGCATATACGATATGAACTTTGTGCCTCTAATAGTACGGCTATAACGGACACTTTTGGAATATTAGGTGTTTAACCACATGGGGCAGTCCAACGCTTAATAAGTGACTATAATAATGCTTTGGGTCTCTGTATAACGCTGCATATACGATATGAACGTTGTGCCACTAATAGAACGGCTGTAACGGACACTTTTGGAATATTAGGTGTTCAGCCACATGGGGCAGTCCAACGCTTAATAAGTGACTATATTAATGCTTTGGGACTCCGTATAACGCTGCATATACTTAATGAGCATTGTGCCTCTAATAGTTTGGCTGTAACGGACATTTTTGGAATATTAGGTGTTCAGCCACATGGGGCAGTCCAACGCTTAATAAGTGACTATATTATTGCTTTGGGACTCTGTATAACGCTGCATATACTAAATGAGCATTGTGCCTCTAATAGTTTGGCTGTAACGGACATTTTTGGAATATTAGGTGTTCAGCCACATGGGGCAGTCCAACGCTTAATAAGTGACTATATTATTGCTTTGGGACTCTGTATAACGCTGCATATACTAAATGAGCATTGTGCCTCTAATAGTTTGGCTGTAACGGACATTTTTGGAATATTAGGTGTTCAGTTACATGGGGCAGTCCAACGCTTAATAAGTGACTATATTAATGCTTTGGACCTCTTTAAAACGCTGCATATACGATATGAACTTTGTGCCTCTAATAGTTTGGCTGTAACGGACATTTTTGGAATATTAGGTGTTCAGCCACATGGGGCAGTCCAACGCTTAATAAGTGACTATATTATTGCTTTGGGACTCTGTATAACGCTGCATATACTAAATGAGCATTGTGCCTCTAATAGTTTGGCTGTAACGGACACTTTTGGAATATTTGGTGTTCAACCACATGGGGCAGTCCAACGCTTAATAAGTGACTATATTAATGCTTTGG